>CM062811.1:1194454931-1195654931 GCA_031772625.1 Pinus tabuliformis
AATAATGTTTTTCTCTATTGTAAGCATGCCGCACATAACACAAATGTTCATCCCAAAGCTTAGGATTCTTTCTGCAATATCCCCTAAGTAACTGGATCACTAGTCCTATTAACTACTTATGTCTGGCCATCAGTTTGTGGATGAAAAGCTATGCTTTTCTTCAGTTTGATATCCATCAATTCCCACAGACTTGACAAAAACTTCCCCACAAATTGGGTGTCTCGCACAGATACAATGGAAGTGGGTAATCCAAAATGAACCCATACATGTTAAAAGAACAGTTTTGCAGTTTGTTCAGTTGTAATCTTTTTATTACAAGGTATCAAAATACATATTTTGCTGAACCTATCCACAACAACATACAGATAATCATGACCTTTCCTAGATTAGGCAGTCCTCCAACAAAATCCATGGAAAACACTTTCCCAAGGGTGAGAAGGAACTGGTAATGGAGTGTACAAGCCTAGTTTTCTATTGTTGGGCTTGCTTTTAGCACACATAGTACATCCTCTTACATATCTAGAAACTGTCTCATTCATTTTTGGCCAATAACAAAATCTTTGCAGCTCTGCAACTGTTTTACTTACCCCAAAGTGACCCGATATTAGAGAAGTGTGTGCTTCTTGAATTATCTTTACTCTTTCAGTTTGTGGAATGCATAACTTCCCACAATGGTATAAGAGTCGGTCCTTTACATGATAATCCAATTCTTCTACTCGTTTTCCTTGACTTAAAGTTGCATATACATCTTTAAAGTCTATATCTTCAGCATATTGTTCATTGTAACTCTCATGTAACACAGAATTATGCTTAAGTATAGTAGATGAATTTATAATCGGTCTAGATAACATATCTGCAACTTTATTGTGTATGCCCTTTTTATATCTGATGACTAAATGAAACTGTTGTAGAAAACCCATCCATCTATAGTGTCTTGATTGCTGCAACTTAGTTTGGGAGTGTGGATATTGAAGTGGTTGATGATCAGTATGTATTACTGTCTCTTTGCCCATTAAGTAATGTTTCCACGTTCTCACACTCTGTACTAATGCATACAATTCTTTATCATATGTAGGATAGTTAACTATTGTAGAATTAAATGTCTCAGAATGATAACATATGGGTTTACCACGCTATGTCAACATTGCTCCCATGGCATAGTCACTGGCATCCGTTTGGATCTCAAATGGTCTTT
The DNA here is from genome assembly GCA_031772625.1 of Pinus tabuliformis. Classification (NCBI taxonomy): domain Eukaryota; kingdom Viridiplantae; phylum Streptophyta; class Pinopsida; order Pinales; family Pinaceae; genus Pinus; species Pinus tabuliformis. The sequence continues at coordinate 1,194,456,127 of CM062811.1, forward strand.
GAAGATCAGGTAGTGCTAGTACAGGTGTTGTACTAATTTTTTCTTTCAAGGTGTCGAAGGCTTTCTGCTGTTTGCCTCCCCACTGAAACACCTTGTTCAATCTTGTTAAAGCATGTAAGGGAGCTGAAACTGAGGAAAAGTTAGAAATGAACTTTCTCCAATATTGTGTTGCTCCTAAGAAGCTTTCCAGTTTACAATGACTTCCACCTTAGAGGGATCTATCTTCAATTCACCACCCCCTACTATATGACCCAAATAATTCAGAGATGTTTTGCCAAATTCACATTTTGAGAGTTTAAGATAAATTTTTTCTCTTTTCAAAACATCTAGTTTCTACTTAACATGCTTTAAGTGTTCTTCCCACATTTTGTTAAATATCATAATGTCATCCAAATACACAATAACAAAATCATCAAGAAAAGGTCTGAGTACATCATTCATTAATCTCATGAAAGTAACAGGAGCGTTAGTTAAGCCAAAAGGTATAACCAGCCACTCATACAATCCCTGCTTTGTTTTGAAAGAAGTCTTCCATGCATCTTGTTCTGGAACCCTGACCTGATGGTATCCACTATGCAAGTCTAACTTGGAAAAATAAATAGCTTCTTTCAATTGATCTAAAAGATCATCTATGTGAGGAAGGGGATATCGATCAATGCTCGGTAATCAATGTACATTCTCCATGAGCCATCTTTCTTTCTCACCAAAATGATTGGTGACCCACATGGTGATGTGCTAGGTCTGATGAACCCTTTCTCGAGAAACTCCTGCACCTGCTTCTTGATTTCTGCATTCTCTAAAGTGGACAACCTTTTATACCTATGGCTGCAATAGTTGTTTCACCTCCTGAGTCTGACCCCAAATCTTTCTAAATAGCTGCAGCAGTATTCTTCTTCTTGCCCTCGAACTTCTTAGGTCTCAACTCTAGATGCAGAATCCAATAATGCTCATCATCATGCCCATCCTTCTTACAGTGAGTGCATGAAGACTTGCTCTTCTGTGCAGTGTTAGCCTTCCTTGCTTTCCGTTTCTGCTTTCTTTTATCCTTATTTTTTCTTGCTGTGTGTTGGGATGATCCCCCAACTTCTGGACTTCCACTCTTTCCTTTAGCTTCTAGATGAGTAGCTTGTACAGATACCTCATCTATACTAGTGGGATTAAACATGAGGATAGTGTGCCTCACGTAGCTGTGTAGACCACCAATGTACTTCAACAGAGTCTCAGGTGAGTCTAATGAGATTCCTAGAATCAATGCTCTCTTTCTAAATTCTTGGGTGTATCCCTGTACACTTTTCCCTTTCAACTGTCGAAGAGTTTGCCAGCTCATCATGGCTTGCTGCATGTAGGCCAATGGATAGAACTTCTTTTTGATTGCAGAAACAAATTCACTCCAGACAGAAATAATCTTACCATGTCTTTTCATGTCAGCTTGGGTCCTGCCTTCCCACCAAACCAAGGCAGTGCCTCCAAGGCGTAGGCTTGCCAGCTGAATCTTGCTCTTGTCTGAATCGATACTCTGCACTTTGCAATAAAAATCAATTTGTCTAATCCAATTGTCCAACTTTTTTGCATTCAACTCTCCATCATATATAGGTAAATCAAATTTAACATCTAGCTTAATCAAATAGGTCTTCTTTTTATGTTCAAAGCTATTAGGAGGTGTGAGAAAGATTTCTTCTTTCCCTTTTCCTTTTGAGTGGTCATGGAGGAGAGACTCATCTTCTCCTTTGTCTTGTTTGGAGCCTGATGAATCTTCATCCTTGTGTTTTCTAAAGTCCCTATACATTTCCTCTACCATGGAACTTATGGCTAGGAAACTATCTATGAAATGAGGGTCTGGCCCCATAGAACCTTCTTCTGACATTGTCTTTTAAGGATAGACTCTCCCATTTCAGGATTATTTTCGACCAACTCTCCTTCTCCTAATGTGATCTTTGATCTAGTTAGCATTCAACAGCTAAATCTAGCACAAGCTTGTCTAACCTTAACAGTCTAGAGCTCTGATAACTCTTGATCTTAAAATCACTCGTGAGTGATCTCAGTTAAATAATTAATGAATGAAGGTATTACAGACTCACATTCTAGTGTGTGTCTATGTTATCTTAGGCAACAGATCGATCAGATTACAAAATACACAGACACTGGAAAATGGAAAACAATAAGAAAAAAAAAGTAAGCAAATACAGGAACACAACAAATTAATAAGGAGTTCACCCAATCCTCCTGGGCTACATCTCCGGTCTGGCTTTCAGTGGTGGCCTTATTTTATTGTTTCTTTAAAGAAGATTTTTATAATGAGGAGCTCAATTTGAGTCTCCTGAACCAGATAATGCTTAGTAGGGTGGTTCTTGGATTCCCCAAGCCACTAAAGTGCACAGACTCTTCCTTACCAAGTCTCGACCTCACTGGTCTTAATGGGATGAGTCCAATTTGGTACTCAGTTCCCCGATAGATATCCTCTCAGGTATTGCTTGAATCTCTCAAGCCTAATTCTGTCTGCTCGATGCTGCCTTAGCTCTGCAGGTCAGCTCGGCTCTCTGTTTTCTGCTTCTTGCTTCACTGTCTCCTTCTTTCTTTCTCATTGTCTTCGCTTCGCTCTCTCTTTCTCTCTCTGTCTATCTGTTTGTTATGTTCATGGCTTAAAGCCAATATGTCTCATGACTGTTCGCTTCCTCTTCTGCCCCTTTAGATCGCCTGCTATTGTTCGCTTGGAATTCCTTGCCTCTGCGTCATTGCCACTGTGTAACATCTCAAAGGGAAGTGGCCACTTGTCCTCTCACGAACTGTGCTAGCTCTTCCTCGAACTGTTCGGTATTTTGGCTACACTGTGTAATGATTCATCCACCAACTCAGCGGTCAAATTGAACTTCAGGCTTTTATATGTGGCATCTTAATTCTCCCTCTAGATCCGGTCATTCATCGGGCTCAATCTCCGCCATTAGATGTGGAGCTCCCAAATCCTACAGTGTTCGCTCTTATCATGCGGTTAACTTGCTCGAACGTTAGCCCACGATGAGAGGTGGTTTTCTCTCTCATCCACCGGACACACATCGTGCCATGTGTGGAATCGCTCGTTCTCCTGCCAAATCCGCTTACCGCCCAAAATGCCTCCAATATTCCGCCTGTTTTGGAGTGCGGGACCTACCTTTTGCCTTAGCACTTTTCCTATAGTTTCCCAGCTTCCCATTCGGCCGAGTGCTCGCGGCTTTTCCTTCTCGAGGGGTTTTGCCTAGTGATGCGTGATTAGTGCTTAGCACTAATCGTGCATTAGAAACGGCCTCCGTTTTCTGATCCAAAGTTCCTAACTGCTAGTTTGCATCCTGCGTGGTCTCCATGAGCCTCAATCAATGCGCTTTGACTAAGGTCCTCGTCATTCCTTGCTGGCATCAAACTGCCACTGTCAAGAGGTCTTCTTGATAGCTCATTATCCACAAGTTTTTGAAGTTTGTCACAATTTTAATACAGTCATAGAGTTCTAATAATTTTCATGGATCCAATTTGGATCATACCTTGAGGATCATTATCATCATCAGTGATCCCTCTCGCGTCTGTTAACAGCTCACATCATCGGCTGGTAATCAGGCGATGTTTTTCCATGTTCGAATTCAGAACATCTCTTCACATGGTTTGACTTGAACGTCGAGCAAAGATTGAACAAGTTTGAAGACCCCGGATCTAGTTTCATCCATCTGGGCTGCGATATATTAAAGGATACAAAAAGCATCAAATGTACAAAGAGTCTACATAGATGGTCATCTAATCATGGGTTACGACTCTATATCTATAGAAGCATAAGTCTGTATCTCATACGAATATCTGATCTATGTACATGAAATGAAATTTATAAATCTAAGCATAGGAATGCCTCCCTCAGCTAGTTCATGAAAAATCATATATTATCATGTATTGTATTGTAAATTGATGCAGGTCACCTTCCAGTTCAAAACCTCTGATCCTCATGATAAAGCATTTCACCCGACATGAACATTTACGACCTCATGCTTTAGGGGGCAACTATTATAGCCATATTTGGGCACATCAACCCCAAACTCATATGTCGATGCATTAGGGCTCATCAACCCCTAAAAGAGTTGTTTCATACCCTAAAGGAACTAAGTCATCTGAATACATCATTACCCAAAAGTTTCATCTCAGAAATCATCTAGAAAGTGCCTAAACTGAACCATATCTGAAAGCCATGTGTTAGGGTGAGATGCATATTGCCTGCTACACTGTCAAAGTGTGATGCATACTATTTAGGCCTTCTATAGGGTGCGATGGGCAAGGATGGACAAATTTCTGGGACATTTTGTTAGCTGGTTTCTCATGGAATCTTCTAGAAACTTCTCGTGTGCCACTTGCCTCTCCAAATTCAGCCAAGGATGAATAAGGGAACTGGGAAACCATCTCCAATTCTCCTCTCTTGTGGAACTAATTTCTACACATGGAATGACACTCATCATCCCCATAGATGACTCACCCTCTTGCAATCATCTATAAAAGGATCTCCCATCCAAGAGATCAAAAGGCTGAATTATTGTGAATGGTGAGGAAGTGTTGCTAGTTTTAGTATTGAGGAGAGAGCATTGTATTACTGTTGATGTGTCTTTGCTTATTCATGAGGTGAAGAAGGATTGAAGCTGGGAGGATGGCACTGGATCAGGCAACTGGGTTGTAATTCTCCTTATTATTAATAAAGTTCTTTGATATTTTTCCCAATTGATTGTGTTAACTGTAAATGCTTTCAGTTGTTCATTATATTTCTGATTCTATAATGTTTATGCTATGATAGATCACGATGCTTTGACAGTTTTTTGTTGCTGTAGATGTGCAAGTACTCTCCAAGTGTGTTAAGTATGGGGAGGAGTTACGGGATTTGCCAAAGGAGAGAGAGATCAAGTGAGGATTAAGAAAAAGTTTCAGGTTGGTCCTTTACAATCTTTCTCTTATCTATCATTCATAGGAAGGATATTTGAATTGCTTTAGACTATTGTTTCTAGGTTAGCTGCCAAGCCTAGAGGGTTAGTCATTCGACAAGACACTAATTTTCCCAAAAACAATATTGAATGTCCAGGTCATATGATAACAGTTCCAAGAATTATTTTCATGTCTTGTTGATTCTTCCACTTGTAACCTTTTAATTGTGTTTGTTCATGGTCATTAGTTTCTCACTGTAATCAGACTACGTACTGAGCTTATCATTTATTACCAATAAATTAGGAAGTCCCTTTTCGTAGAGAGACTCCATCATTTTAAAGAATCTATGTACACCAGTGTCTATAATCTGACACTTTTCTTCAAGCTGCCTCACCAAATTTCTCGTATTCAACACCTTCTTGATGTCTAGTATTGTTTCTGTTCTTTCTTCAATCTCGAGCTCTTCTAATTCTTCTTTTTTTTAGAGTTGAGGAACTTGATGAGCTCAGTAGCTTCACTGCATTTGTCACCCAACTATTTTCTGACTTGTTCAATGGCTTCATTAGACCTTTCGATCAGTTCCTGTTGCTGAAATATGTTTTGCATTGAAGGCTAGATGTTTATCGTATCTTCATTGATCTGTTTCCAAATTTTTTCTTTGACCTAGGGTAAGGTATTACCCATGGCAGTATCCTTTTCCATCTACTACAATATCTGGGACAATGTATGGGATTTCTGTACCTCTATTAGGAGAGCATTCTCAAATCTTCTTTTCTGCTCCTTTAAGGTCTTCATCTCATGTTTTAGTTTCTTTATTTATTCTCCATGTATAGACATGTTCTCCAGGGATTGGGAAAATTTAATTGGATCATCTGCAGTTGAAGAAGGAGGTACTGGAAAGAGGACACTCCTATTGTTGTAGCTAATGTAGAAATACTTGTTTGAAGTAGGGATGCAATTGGTATTGCATTAAGAGGAACCACTACTAGTTGAGAGCTCTTCTCCTTTTATTTTATCATCTTATCCATCTCTGCTTCCATCTCCTTGATTTGTGCACTCTGTTGCACCAGTAACTTCAACATTTCTTCTTTCTGTAACTATGTATCTCCTAACTCCTTTGCTTGGGTATCTTCTGTCACAGGCAGCTTCAATTACTTGTTCAGGGCTGCTATTTCAACATTCTTCTTCTTGATAATTTCTTCCATGGCCTTTTAATTGCCAGGATCAAAACTTGCTTTAATCACCATTTCCTCCAAATGTTTAATTCTATTGTCTTTAGCAAGAGAAGAAACTTTATCTAGTTTAAGTTGAGATTGAACATTATTTAAAGAAAGCTATAATTTGGAAGTAGTGAGGGCAGTCTGTGTGAAGGTTGAGTAGACTATTTCTCATGTCTTCCTGTGCATGTCCATTTGATCCAAACGATGAACATCCTTTGCCTCAAAATCAAAGGTAGTATGCTTGAAGTCAACTGATGATTTTGGTTGCGGAACCTGGGCCTGTAAGAATTCTATGTGTATTCTTCCCTTCTCTGTGTCATTGGCTGAGATGATCCTGTGCTAGATTGAGGAAAACTCATTCCTAAATTGAGCAAAGATGTTGTCATGAATGGCTTCATTCCTTTGTTTAATCTCTTTGTATCTCTGGAAAATATCCAACTACCTTTGTTCTGTGGATGACTCTTGTGTGTGATGTATTGTAGTTGGAATCTCTTTAGTGGTCGAGGATGATGGAGAATCAGTGGTACTGATATCAAACTTAAAAGTTTGAAGGCCAGAGAGTACAATGGTACCTTGTGTTTCCTCCAATGGTGGGAAGTCTATATTAGAGCCTGTCTTAACTTTCTTTGTATATATCTTAAATTATTTGACTCATACTTCTATAACTGAAGGGGAGTCCTCCTCTCTCGACCTCTTCTCATTGTTTTCTCTGGGTATAGGAGTCTCTGAGGCAGTCCTAGAAAGCACCTGCTCTTCGACCTCTTGCAATGTGTTCTCTAACCAATTCAGTTGGTTCTTATACTTCTCTATTTCTGGTCTTTGGGTATGCACATAGGGAGTTTCCTTTTGTTCCACTCTTAGCTTAGAAATTACCCTGAAGGGGTCATAATACCATGCAAAGCTAAGGGGGAAATGCATTTGTTTCAACAGGAGGTCTACTTCCTCTCCTACTGCTCTATTGTTACAGATAAAAGGTCCTATCTGTGTCTTGATTCTGAATTGAGACTTCTTTCGGCTACCACAAAATGGATATTTTCTGAGTGGATTATTTGCCTGATGTACTCCAAGGCAAATATTCTCATTGAAGGTACTTGGGAAGCTTATATGGTGGCAACTCTGAGCCATAAACTCTGATCTTTTAAATGACTGGCATAGGTACCAATCGCCTGTCTTCACTTGTTCACTGAGTTGTAACACTTTTTGAATATCTTCACCAATTCTTTGAGCCTGTTGGCCACTCAACAAACAAGTTGTTGGATACACTAACTGATCAATAAAATTTGTAAAGCTGAATTTCTGTGATTGTTTCCTCATAAAGGAGGTCCAGAAAATAACGAATTGAGGCTCTCCTTGCTGATCAAGCTTTTGTACTGCAAAGTGAAACCTGTTTGTCTGGAAGAAAATGAACATGTACCTAATAATTGAAGAATATCTAAACATTACTTCAGTTAAAAATGAAAAGAATTGTTCATGAATTACATTAGCAAGGAAGCGACCATAGTTAAAGGTGGCTGATAGCCCTTCCTCTATAGAAAGTGTGGATAAAAATCCTAAAACAGCCTCATCTACCCATTCATCTTAATAGTAACAAAGTAAGCATGACAAGACAGAGATAATGTATATGGTTCTTTGAGGGAAAATAGAAGAAGGATAAGGGAGATTCTTCTTGGGGAGTTGAGAATCTTCAGGTAGGAAGACCTCAAAGATTTTGGCTCTCTGAGGAAAGGTGAGTTTCTGGTATATTTATTTAAGAACTTCGAGGGAAAAGGGAGTTAGAGAGTCACTGTAGGGGACCTACAACATTTGGTTTATACTTTCAGAGGTGATGATGAAAAGGATTTCACTATTGGGGGAGATGATAGCCCTCTTACTTGAAAGGTAAGAGGCATGACACTTGAGGAAGAATTCAGGAAAATAGTAAGACTGGGGGAAAACGAATAAGGGGAGTCTAGATTGCCAAAGGATGATTTCGTTAGATTGGTCAAGGTAATTGTCACGGAACCAACAACGTAATTCGAACAGATTGAATTCACACTGCGTCTCAGCAATCTTGTAATCTCGGTCAACAAGGGGGATGTGGTCTAAATCCACAGAGGGGGTGAGCATAGGATTCATCACAGTGGAAGTTTTGGGGGCCATAGTGGTAACAGAATGAAAGTGAGAGAAAGTGACAGAGGGAATTTGCAGATGGTCACAATAAATTTCGCGGGAAAAAGCTTGGAGGGAATATCTATGTAAACAGTTGTCGATAGGTGAGAATGCAGAGGGCAGGAGCAATGTAACAGTAGGAAAATGAGAAAGGGATGTGAGGTGCAGGAGGAATGGAGCTTTATAGACTCATAATTGGAGTGGGACCGTTGGATAAATGGCTGTTGGGAGCTGCATTTACTCAGGAAACAGGAAGGATGCAATAGGAGGGAGTTGCAATGGAAGTGGCATAACAGTCGTCGACATGGAAACTTAGGAAAAGTAGACAGAGGTGTGAGGCCATTAGTGGGAAGTGACAGGAGGAGGGAATATGTGGCGGTAGTGGAGTGGTGGTTGAGTAGGGTCGTGGGAGATGAACGTTTGCGAGAATGGGGGAAACAAATGTATGGAGGAAACCACTTTTGGAGGGGGGGATAGTTGTTTGTGGTATTTGAGGGGAGGGGTCTAAAATCACAAGGGGAAGACACGTAGCAGTGGGGAAACTTCTTTTTGGACCCCCCCCCCCCCCCATCATTAAATAGAATCACAGCAGGGGGTTTCGAAAAGGCTTAAGGGTTTTCGAATGTGAAAGTGATTGCGATCAGGGGAGGTAAGTGATGAGCCTCATCTTTGGGTAATTATATGGGCCTTAATTCACCTCCTAGCTTAGTCAAACCAACTTTTATCACAACCTATTACATGTTTTTGGTTATATTTTGTTTATGAGATTAGTTAGAGTTGGAAATTATGCCTAGTGGACTAATATGCATTGAATGCAGAATTGAAGGAGAAAAACAAGGAATTTTTGAAAATAATAAGGTTAAAACTCGAATGGGACAAGGGAGAGGGATTGTAGGAGTTAAATCCTCCTCATTTACTTATACCCCATTCGAATATTCCTCCATCCATCAAACCAACGCGGTGTGCAAGTAGCCAAGCCATGGGGATTAGAAGGCAGCCGAATAAGTGAGAGAAAAAGAGCTAGTTTATCTTGAGTTCAGAAGTCGAGCCTCCCTGATTTTAAGGAATTTGTTGGGTACTTCAGTTGTATAAGTAGAGAGGCCTAGAGCCTCATTAGGATTCAAATTTTTGTTGTAAAACTCTAAGCTATTTTCGAGTTTCAGACTGGTGAAAGTGTTATTGATGTAATTTTCTGTTTTGGTAATAAGAATGAGTTTTGTTTTGAGCCAGCAATGAGTTATCTCAGAGGGTGAAGATCTTGGGTTAGCGCCCAACCCTAGCATACAAGGCTCCTGTTTCTTGTATATGTATTTAGCTTAGTTTCATAGCTTCATTGTTAATTTGATTTCAGATGCATTTCCATTGCAAGTAGTGTAGATTGTATTGGTTGTTTATTAGTTTTCTTCCATTTGTGCCTTAATTCAGTACCATGTTAACAGGGATAAAAGGAGCACCACAAGATTGTCAACAGGTTTCTCGGCCTCACTTCCTCCCTTTGGGATCAGGACTTGAGGAAGGGACCCTTATGCAGCCCCAAAAACACAAATTTCTATTTCTTTTATAAGCTTTGGAGTTTGCTGTCTTTAAATTAGTATTTGGTCAGTTTTTCAAAGTAGGAATCCATTTTCATCTTTTTCATCTTCATTTTTTCAATAGATCTCATCCATTCTTTCATTCCTTTCAGCAACTTTCCTCATGCATAATGTAGGCAGTTAGTTCATTAATTCTGCTTTTCTAGTTTATGAGAATGTTTCTTTTTTACATAACTTTTTGGAAAATATACATGCCTTATGTAGAGAAGATGCTTCAAGAGGAGACAAAGAATTCATATCCAGAAACCACCTTCCACTCCATCCACCATAGCCATCCCTTGTTTTCACCATCACCTTCACTAGTTTTCATCATTTTCATAGAAATTCGTCCACCACATTGAGCGAATCCAACCATCTCCTATCATTTTTATTGACTTCTGAGTGATCATAGACCTTCTCCCACTCCATTCCACCCATCAACCACCTTTCCTAAGCCTTCCATCACCTCCAACACCTCACATTTTTCTCTCGGTTGTATCCTGTAGGTTTACAGGGAATCCTGTAGGTTTCTAGTACATCCTGTAGGTTTTCCTGAAATGGCTTGTTTTGAGGCCGAATTGAGGGAAAACCTCTAGGAAGTCACCAAAATCCTCCCAAGGGTCTCCCACACCATCCAACCATCTCCTAACCCTTCCAGCCATCCTCCAACATCCTTAATTCACCTGCCACATCACCAGAAGAAATTAGTTTACATACTTGATTTTGCATGAAAAGACAAGAAGACAAAAAAAAAAAGTATTTCGGTCTCTTTACTTGCACATTAGTCATGTTTGATTCTTCTTACTTCTACACTTAGATAGTAGCATTTTTTTCATGTTAATTTAGCATTTTTTCAAAGCATAGTTTCTTAGTGATTAATTAGGAAATGGTGTGATTTAGAATTGAATTTCGGTCTTCTCCATTATTGCAATAGAGTAGCTCTTTCTTAGAGTATATTTACCTTTCTTCCATCAAGAAATCAAGCTTCTTCTGACTCCATAGAAGTATGGCTTGAAAACCCAGTGGTCTCTCTCCACCTAAACAGTGACAACAGGAAGAACCATCACTTCTACTTGTGTATACAACACTGTCACCTGCAAGTTTGCACGAAACGCGGGTTGATAAAGTAAATTTGGTAGCCCAGGAGTTGTAGCATTCTTGCTGCAATATTGGCGCTCATCACTTTTTGGTGCCATTGTCAGGATGGTGTCTGAGTAAAATGTGATTACTACTTTCTTTTCTTTTATTTTTTGTCTCCAATATTCTGCCATTAGATTATTTATGCAAAAGTAACTTAGTTGTTTCTTTTTTTTTCATTCTGCATTTTGTGCTTTCCTTTCCATTTTGCAAGCAGGATTTCAATTCAGCAAGTAGTTTTTTCATTTAGTCAGTAGTTTTCATTCAATCAGCAATTTCAATTCTGCAAATTACTTTCCAAGTTTGAAAAAAAACACAAAACCAAACCAAAAACATTTCCTTTCATGCCTCGTAGGAATAGGGATAACTTAGGGAAATTTTTGCCTAATACCCCCACTACATCAAACAACCAACCTTCCCTCTTCTTCGGTGGCTATGAACTGGATGAACCCTTACGTGAGAAACCTAACATATTTGAAAAACCTAGAGGGGAAGAAGAAGAAGAAGAACCCATTCCTACTGAACAAATGGCTGAAAACATAAATAACAGAGGGAATAGAGAGAGAATTGAGGGTGCCTTCCCCATCAGAGAAACCAATGGGGACACTAAGATGAAATGTATAAGCCCCTCTGCCCTAGCTCATTTCCATGGCTTGGCCACAGAAGACCCCAACACTTTCCTATTTGAGTTTGTTGTTATATGCCAAACCTATGGCTATACAGATGATGAGCAGAAGTTAAAATTATTTCTATCTACCCTCAAGGATGGAGCATTGCATTGGTTCATGGGTTTACCTGGGGATAGCATCACAACTTGGGCTCATATGGAGCAAGCCTTTAACAACAAATATTGAGACTATTGCCGATCAAAGGATACTAAAGAGGAAATTTCCAGGATGACCATAGGCAATGATGGATCCCTAGAGGATTACGAAGAAAGATTCCATCTTAGTTACAAAAGGGCCAAGTGCACACTTGACCCTGAGTCACTAAAGCTGGTCCTCCTTAGGGGAGTAAGGGAAGATCTTCTAGATACCCTACACTTGTTAGCAGGAGGAGATATCTACTAATTACCCTATGAGGATATCAAGACTGTCTTTAGAAACCATTCTAGGGCAACTAGGAAAAAGGGTAGGGGTAGTAAACCTATGGTCAGTACTTCCTCTTCCAACTCATCCATCAAGGGTGATATTGGAAACATGCTGGAAGATTTCAAAAGTGAGAAGATGCAAACCCTTGCCTTGCAAATGGACACTATGCACATTAAAAGGAAGCAGGAGGAAGCAGAGAGGGCCTTGGCCATTTTTTGTCCTAGATGCACCAGGAGGCATCCTAGGAATGAATGTCCATTGAATGCTATTGAAATTTGCTTAGTCTATGAAGAAAACCACTCCACAGACAAGTGCCCTTCTTCACCTAGACTTAAAGTTGTATATCAAGGAGCTGAAGGGGTCACTGAGTAGCTCTGATACATAAACCAAAGGAGACCTCATGGGCCTAGACCATACAAGCAGGGCATGCAAGGGTCATCCCATGCATATTACAACCCCAACCAAACCACATCCATACCTTCTTGGGGAACCCCTGCTCATCCTTCTTGGTCTACACCTCCTCCTTGGCCCTTTTCATCTTAGTATCATTCCCAGCCATCCAGCCAATCATTTCAACCATATACTTTACCACAACCTCAGTGGAATGCACCGCCCCAGGGGTGGAGGCCCCAATACAACAATGCTCCAGCTTTATTGCCTCCACTACCTTCCCAACCACAGCTGCTACACTCTGCTCCACCAAGCAACCTCAGATGCCTTCCCAGCCAAATCTGAACCTAAACAACAGATAGGCTCAACAAGTATATAGTGGAGAGACATCATATCCAGCTTATGTTGTGGAAATCCAGGAGATTAGCTTGAGATCTGGCAGATTTCTCTCGAATAACCAACCTCCACCTCCACCTAGGGAGGTTGAGGAAGAAAGAGACAAAAGAATTCTTAAAGTGAATCCACCCTTTCCTAAGAGATTAACCCAACCACTCCAGCCTACCCCAGAAGAGACTGAACTTCTGGGAGAATTGAAAAATCTATGTGTAAAGATTCCACTTCTCCAAGCAATAAAAGATTTTCCTATTTACAATAAGTTTATCAAGGAGAAATGCTTCAAGCATCCAGGGAGGTGAATAATGGATGCCCCTCCCATTAATGTCATTGGATAGCTGTCCAACTTAATGCTGGGGTAGGTAATGTGTTCAAAGTATTTGGACCCTAGAAGCCCTGTAGTAGATGTGCACATTAATGGCATCATTTTCCCACACACTTTGATCGATCTTGGGGCTACCATTAATGTGATGACCAAGGACACCATGCTCGATCTCAACCTCCAAGGTTCATTGAGGAAGACCACAACAGTTCTGCGACTTGCAGGCTGCTCCACAGTAACCCTTGATGGGATTGTTAAGGATGTGATGGTCTCCATTGACTCTTGGGAGTAACCTGAACATTTCCTAGTTCTCCAGCCTAAGGCTAAGCTTATTGGTTACCCTGTCATCCTTGGGAGACCATCGTTGGCCATTGCCAATGCTTACATTAGCTGGAGAGATGGGAATATGACCATCAAGAATGGGCATATCTCCAAGCAGCTAGTCCTATACCCTTCTACTCAGCCATCTCCAAAGCATGATTTGGCTTTATGGTTGGAGGAGGAGGAAGAAGATGAAGTTTATTCCACCCAACTATATACTTTAGAAACAACCATGGGAGGAGGACAGCAGGATGAAGATGATTTGATTGAACACCTACTCCAAAGTCCAACTCCCAGTACATCACCCTTAGAAGATGTAGTAAAGGAAACCCAAAACAATCATCCAATTGACCTATGCTTGGCCGATTCCAACCCCCTTCATGCCAAAACTATAGAATTCGACCCTGAGAGAACCTTGAAAATCAGTCCATCTCTTTCTTCTCTCCAAGAAGAGAAGTTATGCAACATTCTAAAGGAGCATCTAGAAGCCTTCGCTTGGAGTTACAAAGAAATGAAGGGAGTACACCCATCGGTGTGTACTCACCACATATACATCAAAGAGGGTTGCAAGCGAGTCCGACAGCCCCAAAGGAGGATGAATCCAACTCTTAAAGATATAGTCAAAGAAGAACTACAAAAATTGCTAGATGGAAGATTCATTTATCCTATCTCTGACAATGAGTGGGCCTCTCCTTTGGTGTTATTTCCAAAGAAAAATGGTAAGTGGAGGATTTGTGTTGATTACAAGGAGCTGAAGAAAGCCATAAAGAAGGATCATTTCCATCTACCCTTCATTGACCAAGTGATAGATGGCCTGGCAGGGGAAAAGTTTTTCTCTTTCCTAGATGGATTCAACAGGTACAACCAAATACAGATCAGCCCGGAAGACCAAGATAAAACCACCTTCACTTGTCCTTGGGGTAATTTTGCCTATAGGGTCCTTCCTTTTGGCCTATGTAATGCTCCTGCCACTTTCCAGAGAGCAGTCTTGAGTATTTTCGCCGAGTTGGTCCATGATGCGGTGGAAATTTATATGGATGATTTTACACCTTATGGTTGTGATTTTCAAGAAGTTTTGTCCAACCTAGGCAAAGTACTACACAAATGCATTGAAATGAACCTGTCTCTTAGTCCTGAAAAATGTGAATTCTTGATGACTGCAGGGACCGTGCTAGGTCATTCAATATCTCAACAAGGACTACAGGTGGACCCAAACAAAATAGCTATCATCCAAAGGGTCCCACCTCCTCAAAAGTAGAGAGATGTCAGAAGTTTCCTAGGGTTAGCTGGATACTACCGAAGGTTCATAAAGGACTTCAGCAAGTTGGCCTCTCCTTTATTTGGTTTGTTGGCCAAGGACTCTGAGTTTGTATGGTCAAAAAGCTATCAAGAGGCCTTGGACACCCTAAACAACAAGTTAACCACTGCACCGATTCTCTAAGGCCCAAATTGGGCTTTTTCCTTTCATATTCATGCTGATGCCTCACACAAAACCGTAGGAGCAACCCTAGGTCAGATAGATGAAAAATTGCCTTATGCTATCTACTTTATCAGTAAAAATCTGTCAAAGGCTGAACTAAATTACACAGTGACCGAAAAGGAACTCCTGGCTATTGTGCATTCATTGAACAAATTTACATATTATATTACAGGCTATCAAACATTTGTGCATACTAACCATGTTGCAATCAAATATTTAATGAATAAACCAAATGTGAATGCTTGTATTATAAGATGGTTACTTTTATTACAGCAGTTTGATCTAACTATTATTGATAAGCCTGGTAAGGAAAATGTTGTTGCAGACTTTTTGTCTAGATTAAATTTTCCTGCAGGTGAAGAAGGAATGGTTGATGACCAATTATCAGATGAGCACTTATTTTCTATTTCAGATCTCTCTCCATGGTTTGCTGATATAGCAAACTATTTGGTATCGACGCAGTTCCCACTGAACTTGTCCTCCAAACAGAAGAGAAATATAGTGAGGAAGAGAGCCCCATTCACTTGGATTGGGGGCAATCTCTTCAAACATGGCCCAGATCAAATCTTGAGAAGGTGTGTTAAGGAGCAGGAAGTCTTTGACATCCTTCTGACCTATCATGATGGGCCTTGTGGCGGTCACTTTGCAGTAAAAAGGACAACATTCAAACTAAGATACCGGAAACGGCTCCCTGGCAGGCAAAAACACCGTTTTACGTATCAGAAATGTATTCACCCCAGAAACGGCTAAAAAACGTTTTTGTTGATTTGGAAACGTATCGAATTTTATTTTGCCGTTTTTCAGGCGTTTTCAAGGAAAAAACCTCCCGTTTAAAAAAAATTGATACGTTTCAGAAAAACTTAAAACGTATTTCGAAATTTTCAAAACGTATCTGCAAAATCGTGATTCGTATCTAAAAAATTTCAATACGTTTCAGTCGCTATCACTTGCCCGCCGGGAACAGATTTTCAAAATCTGGCATTTTAGGTTTTGAACTTCACTTTACGGCACGGTTTTATTATTCAATGTTCATTCTAGTCACTAGTATAACTATCTTACCTAACCTAATCCCTAAACGACAAGTATGAAGAGTGAGTGCCGCCGCTGAGTTCACTGCCCAGTGCCGCCGCTGAGAGTTTTCAGTTTCAGTTTTCATTGCGTGGAGTGACTGGTCACTGAAGTTTGAAGTTCCTGCCGGCATCGTTGGACAACTACAAGGTACACGTAACACAACTTATCACTGATCAGCGTCTATTTTAAATTTTTATGATTTTATCGTTCGATTCATACTACTGGCATGGTAATTCTGCTGTCGAATCCATAGTCACAGTTTTACTGTTTTAATAGCTTTGCTTGGGTTTTCATAAAAATAAGTTTGGGATTTACATGCATCATATTTTGACCCGATCCTATGGCCCGATTCAAAAACCTTTACATAGTGCATGGTGTCTAACAACAGACTTGAACTTTTTGGCACTTAGGCATCAAAGTTTCAAACTCTTTTCAAACGAAATGGTTGTTCTTCACCTAACTCAACAATCCCTTCAAGAAGTTTCTCGTGAATGAAAATGTTTAAATAAATTTAGCATATCCTTCTTACTGACAAATTTCTCAGTATTTAGGCATCAAAGTTGAAAGTTTGCCAGACGTTGTGTTTTTGCTTAGTATTGGCCACTATGTTTAAACTTTGTCTTCTGCATAATGCTTGCATATGTTCACCCTTGATGACGGAAATCCATAGGCTTGTTTTACATCCTTGAAATTGTTTCTCATAATGGATGTTTGTTGCATGGATGTATAGTCCTCTATCCGGATCTAGATGTGTACTACGACTCCAAAGTAAATTAATACTCCAGATATAGATGTGTCGTATGACTCCAAAGTGAAATAATGATGATGCCTTGCATTACAATTTACAACCCTCTAAGAGATGGGAGAGTACTCCCATTAAGCTCAAAAAGGTAACAATAGCAAATGATCAGATACGTGTCAGTGACTATAGTAAATTTACAAACACATATTATATACTGGTTCTCACTGCTCAGTTATTCCTCATGTAGGCCCTGGCCTTGACAGACTTGGATCATTAGGTGAGTTTCACATCAATCGATTATTGCACAGAAATTATACCTTTCCTGAAACGTATATGATCAAACTCTTTCCAACCAATAAATGAACAGGTTGTTCTTCACCTAACTCAACAATCCCTTCAAGAAGTCTCTCATTGATGAAAGTATTTCAATAATTCAGCGTAACTTTCTTACTAATAAAGCCATGAAAAGTGTTCCTTGAGCTACTACTTTTGCCGGAAATTTCCTTTGAGCAATATTAAAGTGACTAATAAAAAAACATAACATGCATCACAAGAAATACACTTCAATGAAGAACTTTAGTTTTACGGTTTACCTATAAAATAAGCTCAGAAATAGTTATCATTAAAACCAGTGCACCAGTACCACAAACAGAATGCAATGGAGGCCTCTTAGCTCAGGAGTTAGCACTTGTGAAAGACAATACAGTATTATGGGCATTCATAATTACTTATCAGACCCTCCCTGAATTACAGTTTAGTGTCAGGACTCAGTACTTGATATCTATTTCAATGACACTACTGCTGAAGCAATCCGTTCAAGAGTTCATATAGAGTTTCAGGCTTTACCCTTCAGGCTTCACATAATTCCAGGACTATCTCAGCTTCTTCCTTTTACACAGTTCCATGCAAGATCCTTCACATATAGTTCCAGACTCGAAAAATATGATCCCATAAGCCCAACTTCCACCAGCATCACAAATTACAATCCTTCCAACCCCCAAAAAAAATAAACCTAGCCCCCTTCGTCATCAGGTGGATCACATTTAGTGTAGTGACTAGTCATGATGTCCAGTTGACCTCAAACTCTTTTTGGGAATTTATTTTTAGTTAATGTTGATGTTTCCTGTTACTCATATTTTCCTTTTATTAAATTGTTAATATTAAAATTTGAACTGAAAAACCCATTTCAGAATGTTTGATGATGGAATCACAGTATCCCACGAATTCTCTCAATCATTTCTTCAATTCGATGGAATCTTCATGTTGAGTTTCCCCAACAGTGGCTGTTGTTCTAAGAACAGTGTTCTAGCTTCAATGTTCACTGTCATTATGGAACAGAGTAAAGAGAAAGGCATATAATTTTATAAATAAATGATAACTTGATGTTTGAAATTTGAAACAAAAACTTGATGTCTGATGATATGTTGAAACTTGAAACTTGAAACTTGAATCATGAATGTTATAATAATCGTTAATGATGATGGCAATGTTGAATGTTTATGCCATATGGCATATGTTGAAAGTTGAAACTTGAATTGATGATGATGAATCATGAATCATGATAGATCATAGATGATAATTTAGATTCTGAAATATGAATGGTAATATGAATTTTTTATTTTTAATATATATATATATATATATTTTAAATTTTTATATATTTATTATGTGTCGTTTCCTGCCGTATCGTATCCAGATTTTTTGAAAATTTGCCGTATCCGTTTCAAACCCCGTACCCGTATCCGTTCCCGTATCCGTTTTCTGGTAACTTAGCATTCAAAGTGTTACAAGCAGGCTATTATTGGCCCACTCTTCATAAGGATGTGAAAAGATATACTAGTCAGTGTGATCGGTGCCAAAGGATGGGAAGGCCTACTCTAAGAGATGAAATGCCTCTGAAGCCTCAAGTGACTTTTGGGCCATTTGACAAGTGGGGCATGGACTTCATTGGGCCTATTGACACTGCTTCAAAGCAAAAACAATACATCATTATGTGCACTGACTATTTGACTAAGTGGGCTGAAACCAAGGAAATTAAGGCAACAACAAAGGAGAATGTGGCTGAGTTCCTAAGGGAGAATGTATTCTAAAAATTTGGGTACCCTAGAGAGCTGGTCACAGACCAAGGTAGCCAGTTTACCTCCAACATGATTGAATACTTGCTTAGCTAGCACAGGATGAAGCATAGAACCTCCACTCCCGATCATCCACAAGATAATGGGCAAGTGGAGGTGACCAACAGAGCACTGGAGGGCATCTTAACCAAAGTGGTAAGAAGTAGCAGGAAGGATTTGGCAGATAGGCTAGTTGAGGCCACCTAGGCCTACAATACCACCTGGAAGACCACCACTGGGTTCACACCCTATGAGCTGGTCTATGGGAAAAAGGCCCTGTTGTCCATTGAATTTGAGTATAACACATTAAGGATGGAAACCCAACTAGATATAGATCTCAGTAGTGCACAGAAAGAGAGATTGTTCCAGTTGAATGGTTTGGATGAGTTCATAATGCAGGCCCTCCTACATACAGAGGTAATTCAACTTCAGAGGAAGATCTGGCATGATAAGAACATCAAGGAAAAGCAATTTCAAGAACATGATTGGAATTTGTTATATGATTCTACGCATAAAGACTTCAAGGGAAAGTTAAGGACAAGATGGCTAGGACCTTATGTTGTAGAAAGATGCCATGATAATGGTTCAGTGAAGATCGGAACCATAGATGAAGAGGTCATTCCGTTACTTGTTAATGGACATCGATTGAAAATTTACAAGAGACGTTTGTCAAAACAAGAGCTCATTGATGATATCAATAGAACAGTTATGATAGTGGAACAAGTTTCATCTCCTACCTCATCAAATCACTGAGAAAAAAAAGAGAAAAAATAAGGACTTAGGTGAAAACCTCCATGAGGTTCCTAAGTCCCCCTATCGGGTTGAAAACCTCTTGGGATGGCCCAATGGTGTCAATATAAAAAAGAGAGAAAAAAATGAGAATAAAAAGATCCCTGGGTGAAAACCTCTCTTGAGGCGCCCAGGGAAAATAGCTAGGATGAAAACCCCTCAGAGGCAGCCTAGTTGTTTTCAAAAAAAAAAAAGAGAAAAATCATGAAAATTTCTATTTTTTAGGTCATAAAGAAGGACGATTAGAGAGAAATGGAGGATCACCAAGAGACCTATTTCACTCACATTTTATTTTTCCACTCATTTTCATTCATCACTCTACCATTTCTATCACTTTTTCCACTCCTTTCCTTTAGTTTACAAGGGGACTATGTTTTCTATAGGATCCCCTATAAACCTACAAGACCCATGTAAACCTATAGGATCCCCTGAAAACCTACAGGATGATCTTGTAGGAATCATAGTGACCTAGAAATCCTACAGAAAGTGACCCTAAAGGAAAAAATTACCTACTATGTCAACGAAATAGAAACCCCTTCATCATCATTCCATCACCATACCTTACTCACCATCATTCCATTCACCCTTAAAAACAAAATTAGTTTCAAAAAAAAAATTATAGTCTTCGAAAAGAAGGGAAATAGGGAGAAAAAGAGAGCATCACCTGAGTATTCTTCATCCTCCACAATCCTAATCTCTCTCTCCATCCATGTCACCATCCTCACAACCCCATAAAAGTGTATGATTGAGAGTTCTGAGGGAGAAGCAGCTATAGGACATCTTGTAGGAAATCCTGTAGCAACCTATCCCACAGAATACAAATCATAATAGCAACAAGCCTCCATCATGATGATCCAAGGGCAGAAGGAGCTCCAAAGAAGCAACACCACCACCATCTTCAACAACAATTACCTGCACAAACAAAGGGATCATCAGAAAACAACAAGAAAGGGGCAAAGAATAGCATGCAGCCAATACACACAGCAAGCACCTCTGGTCTTCCACAACCGCAAAAAGGTATTAGCACTAGAGGTAAGTATCCTGATTGCTCTCTCATATGCATCATGTAGTCAAAAAAATGTAAAGGTTATGAGTAAGTTGGTTTATAAGCGAAAAGGTGGCTATCTCACTTGGCCACCTTCGCTTAGTCAACAAAGACAAAACAGGGTGTGCTCTCACACGTGGCAGCAATCAACTCAAAAACAGAGAAGGAGAAGGACAAAATCAGTTAAAGGTATGGATGCATAAGGTTGGAGCTAATTATGACAAGTGGGGAGAGATGAGGTGGTAGTGGGGACCAATGGTCCAAAAATGGAAACGTACATCGGCTGCTAGGCACACCACCTCAACCCAAATGACCATAATAGAAAATAATCATCGTCCCCATGCATTCATGCATTCACTTCCTGGAGGCTCTCTCTCATAGGTCTCTCTCATACCTAGGCAACCTGCTGAAAGCAAAACTCCATCGTTTTACTGCACATGAATTCCTACAGGATTGCACAGGAATTCCTACAAGATTGTGCACAGGAATTCCTACAGGATACACAGAGACAGTCTACAGGATAGGCCGAGAGGAGTTTCAGAGGGAAAATCTCAAGGTTTTACCATAGAAAACATTATGAAGAGGTAAGATCTATAATTACATTCCTCTTTCCAAGTAAATTGATCAAAAAATCCTCTAATTTGAGTGAATTTGGCAGTTGTGCAAGAGAATTGTCCACACAGTCATCTCATTTTTTTACTTCTGCATTTGAAAATTGTATCAACCATCTCATCTCCTCAAAACCTCACCAACCAAGATGACAGTAGGGTTTAATAAGAAGGAGCCCACAAACACTGTGATAATCCAACAACATCCTCAGGTAATAGAAATATTCACAAGGCATAATTGGATGGGGTTTTTCCAAAAATTCAGGGCGTGTGATGATGAGGTGGTCCGAGATTTTTCTCTCTCCCTCATTCCACTCACCAGATTCCATGCCACTATTGTGGTAAGAGGCCTCTCCATAGAACTCACCCCTGAACTCATCAGTAGAGTTACCACACTTCCCCTAGGAGTACCATGGAGGAAGGAAGACAAAGGAGATAGCCAGGTTGCCAAAAGGAAATTCTTTTTAGAAGGTGAGGAACCCACTGAGGACAAAAATGGAGTAAGGAGAGCAAGTCTGCCATATCCCTGGAATGAGGTAAGCTACCAACTGATCAAATACATTTCATGTGAGGGTAGGTATAGTGTGGTCTATGGCTATCATTTTAGGCTTCTTGAAGAATTGAGATTTGGAGCAGAAACACCCCCTCACCACAGGCTCAGCATACCATACTTCCTACTGCAATCACTAATAGACTCAAGCATCAAAGTGCAAGAGGGAAATTCCCAATAGTTAGCTCACCATGAATTAATTAGAATCCTGATAGAAGATGCCCTCCAAAACCTCTGAATTCCAATACAATGGTCAGTTTTTAGAGACATGCAAGTAGAGGAAGACATCAAAGCTCTCACATATGATGTTATTCCTACTATCAGTGAAGAGGAAGATGAAGAGACTGAAGCAGAGGAAGAAGAAGAAACATAAGGAGATGAAGATGAGATGGATGGAGAAGAAGATGAAACAGAAGAAAATGAGGAAGATGAAGAAGAAGAGGAGAAAGAGAAGGAGGATGATGAAGAAACAGAGGAGGATGTTAAGGAGGAAATTGACAAAGATGATGAGGAGCTGCAAGAGGAAGAAGAAAGGAAAGACATAGGTGAATAAAGCAATGGAAAAGAGGGGGAAAAAAACAAGGAGGAGTCACCCAAGGTGTCTCTAGAACCCACTGAGAGAGAGGCAACAGCTACCCTCACTGCTCTTAGCACCTCCATCAAGAAAAAAGGCAAAAGACAAAGGTGGACCCCCTTATATTTCAGGACAAGGAAAAGCACAAGAATAAGGCAAGGGAAATCCCAAACACCAACCAAAATTCCCATTGTGATTGAAGACTCACCTAAACAAAAGGAGAAAATGCCTTCCCCTAAGTCTCCTATCACCTACGTGAGAAGGCCTATGACTAGCTCAACCTCCTCCAAGGGAAAATCAATCCTACAGGATACTCTGCTAAACCTACAGGAGACACAAAAATTGGAAGAGGTAGGAAAATAGCAAGAAACTAAAGAAGAGGACTCAGAGTCAAAAGAACCTAGCCCCCAACCTATCCTTGACTCCTACTACAGGTTTATTGAAGGAGGGAGGATCATACCTCAAAAAATTTCTATTCCACTGTTCTTCGAGCTTGAGAAGGAGAGAGCCAGAACTCACCGATAGATGCAGATCACCAAACCCAAGGGGTTGGAAGACATTGGGCACTGATGCAGGAGTGTCTAACCCCTCGTAAATTGAAGAGGAATCCGAAGCTGAGCGAAGAGTACGTGAATAGTCGAGTTGAATCGAAGGAGAAAATATGGGAAATCTGTTTTAAAACAGATATAAAACAGATTTGAAGCGGATTTGATGAATATAGTATCTGTCGTGCATGCATTATGGAGAGTTCCGTTGGAGAAAAATAAGGAGAGGATCTGCTCGATCCTTCCTTTCTAACACTTCTTATGTATATAAGACGGAGATCGAGAGGGCGTGATAGATCTGATTTGTGAGGAAATTGTGAGTGAGCAAGATGTAATCGAATCTGAGCTTCTTTCTAAGGCTGAAACGCCTTAGCCTGTAATCGTTTTGTATAATATATAAAAGCTTGTTCTGGTGTTGGTTGTGTCCGCTTATGTGTGTGTGTTTCATAATTGATTTAATTCTGTGTTATGAGCCTGTTGATCGACCATCGATCACTAAAGGATCGATGGCGATCTAAGTTATCGTTTAAATGTTATGTATGAATAATCGTGATGCATGATGTGTGCTTTTCTGTGTCACATAGTATCGGATTGGGAAAAGGACAAATGATGGAGAGATCGATTGCGTAAATCGATTTTTAAATCGTATAAAGCCTCTACATAAGGAACTGATGCGAAACTCGTAAAAAGAACGGAGCGTGGAATAGAAATACCTCGTCTTAAAAGCTTGTTGGATTTTAATTTATGCTGATGGAAGAACAGTTCTGATGTGAACAGAACCCTATTATTCAATCATTGAAGATCGATTATATTTGATTTAGTTGCAGATGGGAAGAAGTGGTTCGATTCGTTTAAATTGACATTGATTGGTGTTAAGGGCTCAATCACACGGAATCGGCAAATTTTAATGCAGAGTCAGGCCACAACGTTTTGCTTTGGGAGGCTACGATTTGTTGTGAAATTCGATGCATGATATGGCTTTAACAATTTTGAAATATGTTGATACGTGGTTTCAAACCATCGTTAGTATTTAAAAAAAAATCCTTTGTCAACATTGGTATGTGTTTTTTCAGCTATCATATACGTTGGGTTGAGCTGCGGATCCGTCAATATTTCTAGAGGTGGTGGTATATATTTTGAGATCTGTGTAAGGTGGATTGGAGCAGAATTTGTATAATACTCCCGTGAGTTTGTTTTATGTATGGATGGCACGATTTTAATAATCCACGGTTCAATTAAAAGGTTTTAAAGTTTAAAACACTTCAAATAAGACTTAGTGGGCCATAACCCACAGGTCCAGGATCTAAGAATTTACAATGAAAGGGGATTTTGGCAAATACCCAAGATCTCTTTTCATCAAGTGGTATTAGAGCAGGGAAAGTTTCCTGTGAGGAGAAGGATTCCAGAGAGAGAAGAAGAAGCAGGAGGTACAGTTGTGCTAAAGCTGGCGAGTTTATGGTCTTACCGTCGTGCAGATGGCGGCAGCGGAAGGTGAGAAGATTTGCAGCAACCTAGAGCAAGGTGTGCTCAATTGGTTCCAGAGAAGAGAACCAGAAGGATGCCAAAAGACCGAGTGCGGAGGGCTTGGTGAGGTATCATGTAATAGAGGAGACTGTTACTGCAGAGGTTGGTTGCAGCTCACAGAAGATCATAAAAGCAGTTCTACTGAAGAAATACAGTGGGTAGAATTGCTAAGGACCAGGAGAAGTATATGACCAGAAGGTCATAATTTTTTTTACCTCGGGATTCTGATGCAGGAGCGTCTAACCCCTCGTAAATTGAAGAGGAATCCGAAGCTGAGCGAAGAGTACGTGAATAGTCGAGTTGAATCGAAGGAGAAAATATGGGAAATCTGTTTTAAAACAGATAAAAAACAGATTTGAAGCGGATTTGATGAATATAGTATCTGTCGTGCATGCATTATGGAGAGTTCCATTGGAGAAAAATAAGGAGAGGATCTACTCGATCCTTCCTTTCTAACGCTTCTTATGTATATAAGACAGAGATTGAGAGGGTGTGATAGATCTGATTTGTGAGGAAATTGTGAGTGAGCAAGATGTAATCGAACCTAAGCTTCTTTCTAAGGCTGAAATGCCTTAGCCTGTAATCGTTTTGTATAATATATAAAAGCATGTTCTGGTGTTGGTTGTGTCCGCTTACATGTGTGTGTTTCATAATTGATTTAATTCTATGTTATGAGCCTGTTGATCGACCATCAATCACTTAAAGGATCGATGGCGATCTAAGTTATCGTTTAAATGTTATGTATGAATAATCATGATGCATGATGTGTGCTTTTCTGTGTCACATAGTATCGGATCGGGAAAAGGACAAATGATGGAGAGATCGATTGTGTAAATCGATGTTTAAATCGTGTAAAGCCTCTACATAAGGAACCGAGGCGAAACTCGTAAAAAGAACGGAGCGTGGAATAGAAAGACCTCGTCTTAAAAGCTTGTTGGATTTTAATTTATGCTGATGGAAGAACAGTTCTGATGTGAACAGAACCCTATTATTCAATCATTGAAGATCGATTATATTTGATTTAGTTGTAGATGGGAAGAAGTGGTTTGATTCATTTAAATCGACATTGATTGCTGTTAAGGGCTCAATCACACGGAATCAGCAAATTTTAATGCAGAGTCAAGCCACAACGTTTTGCGTTGGGAGGCTACGATTCGTTGTGAAATTCGATGCATGATATGGCTTTAACAGTTTTGAAATATGTTGATACGTGGTTTCAAACCATCGTTAGTATTTAAAAAAAATCCTTTGTCAACATTGGTATGTGTTTGTTCAGCTATCATATACGTTGGGTTGAGCTGCGGATCCGTCAATATTTCTAGAGGTGGTGGTATATATTTTGAGATCTGTGTAAGGTGGATTGGAGCAGAATTTGTATAATACTCCCGTGAGTTTGTTTTATGTATGGATGGCATGATTTTAATAATCCACGGTTCAATTAAAAGGTTTTAAAGTTTAAAACGCTTCAAATAAGACTTAGTGGGCCATAACCCACAGGTCCAGGATCTAAGAATTTACAATGAAAGGGGATTTTGGCAAATACCCAAGATCTCTTTTCATCAGGCACATGGAGGAGAAGCTCAAGGAGATGGGCACAGAGCTAAGTAGCTTGAGAGACAGAGAGGCCATAATGAAAAATCAACTAGAGACAAAAAATGCATGGTTGAGATGACAGCTGCAAGAAAGAGAGAATCAATTGGCATGTATGGATAGTCTCTCTTTGGAAGTAATCCAGTGTAGGATGCCAGCTAATATCATGCCCTATACCTCAAGGAAAAGTGGCTTCAGTTCCAGATCAAGACCCTAGCACATAGAGGCACCATGCCATTTCAAGACTATAAGCATTTCGTTGATATTTGTGATCATAGCACACTAGAAGATAGGGCCCAGATGTCTAAGTTTTATTTGCACAACTTGGCCTTAACAAACATGAATGTATGGGACCCTAATGCCAATCTAGGAGATTTATAGTTGATGAATTTGGCATCATGGATGAACCATGAGGAATCAAGGGCTGTAGAAATGAAGAACACATTGGCAAGAAAGAAAACTGAACCTCTTATGATCAGAGTTGAACAGTTAGATCCCATGGCCGTCATCAGTAACCATAATTTTATTTCAAATGATCCTCAGCTTGCACCTAGATATCTTGTTGCCCAAGAGAAAGCAATTTCACATTTTGAGGACATGTTCAGGCTATTAGGGGATGATATCATACATTCTTCCCTAAGGAGATGGAACACATTGCCATACAAATTAAAGATAAGAGAGTATCACTCTCCTTAAAGATTGAGAGAAGCACTAAACAGGACACCCATGTACAAGCAATCTATGGAAACACTAAAAGTTAACTGGATTGGCCTGAAACTCAGTCCACCACTACTCTTAGGAATGTTAGAAGGAAGGAAGGAAGAAGAAGAAAAGAGGCAGTGGGAGGAGGTAGAAAGGAAAGTAGGGTTCTATGAACAAGAAGAGGAAACCACAACAGAGGCATGGGATGTCAGGGAAGCCACTAGAGCAATGAAGGATATGGATATTGATTGAATTGCTCAGAGCATGAGCAACACTTTCAGTAGGGGGGTGATTATGAGCCTCCCACTGGGTAATTATATGGGCCTTAATTCACCTCCCAGCTTATTCAAACCAACTTTTCTCACAACCTATTACATGTTTTTTATTATATTTTGTTTATGAGATGAGTTAGAGTTGGAGATTATGCCTAGCTGACTAATATGCATTGAATGTGGGATTGAAGGAGAAAATCAAAGAATTTTTGCAAATACTAAGGTTAAAACTTGAATGGGACCAGGGAGAGGGATTGTAGGAGGTAAATCCTTCTCATTTACTTATCCCCGATTCGAATATTCCTCCATCCATCACACGAGCTTGGAGTGCAAGCAACCAAGCCATGAGGATTAGAAGGCAGCCGAGCAAGTGAGAGAAAAAGAGCTAGTTTATCTCGAGCTTGGGAGCCGAGCCTCCCTGATTTTAAGGAATTCGTTGGGGACTCTAGTTGTATAAGTAGAGAGGCCTAGAGCCTCATTAGGATTCAAATTTTTGTTGCAAAACTCTAAGCTATTTTCGAGTTCTAGACTGGTGAAAGTGTTATTGATGTAGTTTTATGTTTTGGTAATAAGAATGAGTTTTGTTTTGAGCCAGCACTGAGTTAAATAAGAGGGCTGAAGCTCTTGGGTTAGGGCCCAACCCTAGGAGCCAAGGCTCCTCTTTCTTGTATATGTATGTTTAACCTAGTTTCATAGCTTCATTGTTAATTTGCTTTTAGATGCATTTCCATTGCAAGTAGTGTAGATTGGATTGGTTGTTTATTAGTTTGCTTCCATTTGTGCCTTACTTCAGTAGCAAGTTAGTAGGGATAGAAGGAGAATCACAAGGTTTTCATCAGGTCTCTCGGCCTCACTTCTTCCCTCTGGGATCATGACTTCAGGAAGGGACCCTTATGCAGCCCCAAAAACACAGATTTTTATTTCTTTTATAAGCTTTGGAGTTTGCTATCTTTAAATTAGTATTTGGTCAGTTTTTCAAAGTAGGACTCCATTGTCATATTTTTCATCTTCATTTTTGCAATAGATCTCATCCATGCTTTCATTCCTTTCAGCAACTTTCCTCATGCATAATGTAGGAAGTTAGTTCATTAATTATGCTTTTCTAGTTTATGAGAATGTTTCTTTTTTGCATAGATTTTTGGAAAATATAAATGTTTTATGTAGAGAAGGTGCTTCAGGAGGAGACAAAGAATTCATAGCCAAAAACCACCTTCCACTCCATCCACCATAGCCATCCCTTGTTTTCACCATCACCTTCACTAGTTTTCATCATTTTCATAGAAATTCTTCCAAGCACATTGAGCGAATCCAACCATCTCCTATCCTTGTTATTGATTTCTGAGTGATCCTAGACCTTCTCCCACTCCATTCCACCCATCAACTACCTTTCCTAAGCCTTCCATCACCTCCAACACCTCACATTTTGCTCTCGGCTGTATCCTGTAGGTTTACAATGAATCTTGTAGGTTTCTAGTACATCACGTAGGTTTTCCTGAAATGGCTTGTTTTGAGGCCAAATTGAGGGAAAACCTCTAGGAAGTCACCAAAAGCCTCCTAAGGGTCTCCCACACCATCCAACCATCTCCTTACCCTTTCAGTCATCCTCCAACATCCTTAATTCACCTGCCACATCACCAGAAAAAATTAGTTTGCATACTTGATTTTGCATGAAAAGACAAAAAGACAAAAATAGATTTATTTCAGTCTCTTTACTTGCACATTAGTGATGTTTGATGCTTCTTACTTATATACTTAGATAGTAGCATTTGGTTCATGTTAATTTATCATTTTTGCAAAGCATAGTTTCTTAGCAGTTAATTAGGAAATGGTGTGATTTAGCATTGAATTTCGGTCTTCTCCATTATTGCAATAGAGTAGCTCTCTCTTAGAGTAGATTTACCTTTATTCCATCAAGAAATCAAGCTTCTTCTGACTCCATAGAAGTCTGGCTTGAAAACCACAATGGTCTCTCACCATCTGAACAGTGACAACAGGCAGAACCATCACTTTTACTTGTGTATACAGCACTGTCACCTCCAAGTTTGTACGAACCCCGGGTTGATAAAGTAAAGCTGGTAGCCGAGGAGTTGCAGCATTCTTGCTGCAATACTAGCACTCATCAGTAAGGTGAGCGGAGTTTAATGTCGGTGGTCCGACAACGTTTGATGTGCGCATATCATTTTACACTAAGGTCAGACTTTGGACAAGTCACAATATTTACAAATAGCCTTCCTTGAGATAGATTTCACTTTTTCCTAAACTAATCTAATTTAAACTAATTAGCGTGCATTAGAAGTACAAACCTTGTTTTATTTTGCCATTTTAAAGGACTAAAAATATCTATTCAAATCCCTAAACTAATCTACCAACTACATTAATCCAAATTAAACTGTTGAATTAATTTATTCACCTATTCTACCTATCTAATCCTAGCCAAGATTACATTGTTTGGCTAAGTTATTCACTCTAATATATTTGACATAAATTGAAATTTTCTTGAACATGATTAAACAATATGTTTCAAACAACAGAAGTATTGTGGCATTTTAAACAAGTTGCACACAATTTCATGAATTTATTCACTACAAAAGTATTGGACTATCAGTGGCACTTCAACTGGCATCACTTTCACATTTATTCTTTTTGTGGGGTTGTTTTATCATTTCTTTTTATTTTTCTATTCTTTATATTTATACCCTCTTTTCATTTTTTATTTTCATTTTTCTATATTTTTTTGGAAATCATTTGCAGTATGCAATATTATTTACAATCTGCAATACTGAAAGAAATCATTCAATCATCATGATCCTATAAATTATAGGATCCTAACACTATAAGCAAGATGGATGATGTAGGGGTAAAAACAGTATTCGAGAAAGATACCTACAAGATGGTTAGGGGAGCACTAGTAGTGATGCGGGGAGTTCAGATTGGAACTCTGTAGAAGCTTCTAGGTAGTACTATTATGGATGGGTGCAACGTTTTTCTGGTTAGTGAAAGTGGAGCAGAAAATCTAGTGGTCTTTGGAGAAAAGACCGTGCTAGGGAATCAAAGGCTTGGACATATTGGAGAGAAGGGCCTTCGAATACTTCATGGTAAAGTTATGGTAGAAGGAATGTATAATTTCTCTCTAGATTTTGATTAATGTGAACATTGTGGATATGGGAAGTAGAAGTGGATGAGTTTCCCCTCTGATGCTAAGAGGGTGAAAAGGTTATTAAAGCTTTTGTACATCAATGTGTTTGGACCTGTTTCGATTCCATCATTGGGTAATTCTCTGTACTATGTATCATTTATAAATTACTTCTCAAGGAATACATGGATATATTTCCTCAAGAAGAAATATGAAGTCTTTTATATGTTTAAATAATTTAAGGCTCTGGTGGAAAACCAGACAGAGAAAAATATAAATGTGTTGAGGAAAGATAATGGTGGAGAGTTCTGCAAGAAGGAATTTGAACAGTTCTGTAAGAAGTGTGGTATAGCATGACAAATTACTACTCCATACACACCTAAGAAAAATGGAGTGGAAAAAAGAATGAATAGGACATTAATGGAAAAGGAAAGAAGCATGCTCAGTGGTGTCGGGTTAGGACAAGAATTCTAGCCAAAGGCAGTGGAGACTACATGTTACCCGGTTAATAAATCACCTTCATCAGCATTGGAGGGTAAGACTCCACATGAGGTATGGACTAGTAAGAAACCCTCTCTTTCACATTTGAGGGTATTTGCCTGTGATGCATATGTACATATTCCAAAGGAGAATAGTACCAAGTTGGAGAGTAAATATGAAAGGTGCATCTTTATTGGGTATAAGGATGGTTTAAAAGGTTATACGCTTAGGAACCGAGAAACAAGGAAAGTTGTGTACAACCAAGTGGTGGTTTTGAGAGAGGTGAAAGATGTTATTAAACAGAAGTCCTACCAAAGGAACCTGAGAAGATAGAGTTTGAGCTAAAGGGGGAAGAATCAGACTCTACAGCAAAACAAGAATCAGAAAATGAAGAGCCAAAAACTCTAGTTGTGAGAAGATTAGTTCGAGAAAGAAGGAAACCAGAAAGGTATAGTCCATCTGCTTTCTATTCAAATTTTTCTTTATCTATTAATGATAACTATCCTTGAACTGTCAGGGAGGTTGTAGATTCAGAGGATTAAAAGCTCTCGAAAGGGGCCATGGTTGATGAAATGACATCTTTGGACAAAATTGAGGCTTGGGATCTAATGGAGTTATCCGCTAGAAGGAAACCCATTGAAAGAAAATCAATATTTAAGGTGAATATGAATGAAGAAGGCAAGGTGGAGAAATACAAAGCTCGGTTGGTAGTAAAAGGTTATTCCCAGCTGCCGAGAATTTATTTTGGTGATATTTTTTCTCTTGTTTCCAAGGTAGCTTATATTAGATTACTTTTATTCATTGTTTTTGCTTTTGATTTTGAGGTAGAACTAATCAAAGAGGATCTTATCAGTCCAATGCATCCAGAGAGTTTAGGTCATATTCAACTTCATCAACTTCGCCATTGTTCTTCATTTCTTCCAATGTTGGTTTCGTCGTTAGTTCTTCATGGTGGAAATGTGGTCCAAAACAATGTCACAATGTGACAATTTGTTGTATATGGTTTATTTACTTAAAGGTAACCACTCTAAATGGGAACCTAACTCATTGTATTAAACCTATGCTAAAAGTCCTATGCAACAAACCTATGGTGAAAAACCTAATGCTAAACCTATTACATAAAACCTATGCATTAAAAAACATAACAATGGAAAAAACCCACTTTCGGACTTTGTTTTAAAAACTCAATGAAAATCAACCCACAACCCAGAATCACAGTAGTTAAGCCATGTCGGAACCGTGAGGACTTGAGGGCATGTGAGGAGTTGTGTTAACGTCAGGGGTCAAAGTTGCAGCGGAGTATTAACTGCAGTCCTAAACTGTGGACTGATGACCGTGTCAGAGATGTAAGACATGTGAACACCTCTCGGGTAACCGTAATCAACCTTCACCACGAGCGGGGATAACATTTGGGCAGTGGCATTAACCATGTCATTGTAACATGTGAGCAACAAGGGCATCACCGCAAAGTCAGGTAACCATTTGCAGTTTACCGTCAGCTGTTGCAGCAACTGCCAGAGGAATGCGTTGTTCACATAACGTTGTTAGCGTCAACCAACCGGAACCGTCGAGCGGATAAACCACAGATGTCAAACAACGGTTACACTGCACTGTTCACAAGCGGGTGGTCAACCTCCTCCACCCGGTCAGCAAGCCACCAGTGGGTTCATTTTATCATAAAGTTTAAAAATGGGTTTTTGTTATGAAGTTGTTTAAATATTAATTCGAAGACCATGAAACCTATCTTATGTGTGAGTTCATGACTAGACCGAGACCCAAAACAACCCCAAAATGTAGCTTATTCATCCCGAATTCAACCTGAGGAGGTTTGAGTGCTTTTGTAGGCATTTTTAAAGGTAGTTTTCTCATTGAAGGAATTAGAGTGGTTTTGGATTTTTGGTATGCAGATTCTGGAAGTGAGAGGTTGTTTTGTTTTCAGTGTAACAAGAGCATCGAGAGTCGGAATTGGGAACCATGACAGGCGTTGGAAAGCTGGTTTAGAGAGCTTCCTTATGACATTGATCAAAAGTGTCTGTGTGCACATTAAGTTTGGTCAATTATCTGTGTAATCTACCTCCTTGGTTTCAATCCTAATAAAGCGGTCGCCCATCTTGAAAGCAGACCTGGAGGCGTAGTCCATCAAGGACGAACTCTATAATCAATCTTGCTATCTGGTATCATTATGTATTTGATGTTTTCATTACTTTTTGCATCTTACTTATGTTTTAGCAGCTATCGTAAAGTATTTCTTCTCAAGCAGTTCTTTCGGTTTCCGCACTTTCAGTTAACATTCAAATCATTAGTGGCTAATCAATTCTACATCAGTTATAACTTATGATTATTTCAGATCATATAATTTGACATCAGAGTAGGTTGTGTTTGTATAATTTTCCATTGAATGTTAACCAGGTCAAAGTCACAACATGGAGAAGGAATACGTGAGAAGATTGATCCAGAGATTGGAAAGCAAAGAGTCGCTCATAAGTCAACAATGATAGGATCTGATGCAGGTGAAAATACTGAAACTAAGATGAGTGATGAATAGTTTCAGCAAGCATTCTTGAATATGTAGCAGATGTTGGGAGAACTCTATGAAGGCAAGAAGGTGAGAGATGAAGCTTCCTCTTCAAAGACATCGAAGAAAGACAAACGTAAAGGAAATGTTGATAAACCTCCTTCACCTCCATCATCTCCATCATCCCCTTCTTCTTCTTCTTCTTCCAGTACAAAACCTGAAACAGAAAAGAAAGTGAAGAAAACCTCTCTTTTGAAACTTGATGTAAAATTTGAATTACCTATTTATGATGGTGAAATGAATCCTGAAAAGTTAGATAACTGGATTAAGCAGTTAGAAGTGTATTGTCGTATTCAGAACATCTCTGATGATAAAACGAAAATTTAGTTAGCTAAACTTAGAATGGATTGAACAACTTTAATCTGGTGGGAAATTAAAACTCAAATAGATGTAAAGAGAAAAGGAAAAATCATATCTTCATGGTCTAAGTTTTTAAAAGCTCTTAGGAAATAGTTCTATCCTTTGGGATACATGCAGCAAGTTCTGAGGCAAGGTAAAGGGCAGAGTGTTCAGGAGTTTAATCAGGAGTTCAGAAAGAAAGCATTGGCACTTGGTATTCCATTGGATACACGTGAAACTTTATCAAAATACATTGCCAGTTTACATTCATATTTGCAGCATACATTATTGATGTTTAATCTTGATGATTTTGATGAAGTGTGTGTTCAAGCCATACATATTGAACAGGGTGGAAAACCATTCAAGTTTTCACAGAAACCATCCAAACAATTGGAAATCAAGGATTCCAAATACATCAAGAAGAAGTGTAATCTGAAGGGAAAGAGATCAGTGACAGCTCAGAAGGAAGGTGAAAGACCTACTTGTACTCATTTCCAAAGGATCAGACATGATGAGTCCAAATGTTGGAAATTTCACCCAGAACTCAAACCAAAGAAGTTTCAAAAGAAGAAAGGTGAAAAGAAGGCCATTACAGCAATCCAACAATATTTGGGCTCCAACTCAGGTGACGAAGGTAAAATAACTGCAATGGTTTCAACAGGTAAAACTTCTAATACTGGTTCAAGTTCTAACACTTTTATACCTTCTTCAAACTGAAATCATCTAAATGAGGATAAAAGTTTTGAATTATTTCACATAAGGATAACTTCTAAGCACACAAATATAGATACACTATTTGAAAGTGGATCATAAGCAAATTTAATATCTGGAGATTTAGTTAAGAAACTGGGTTAGGAGACACATAATCATCCAAGACCATACCCTCTAGGTTGGCTAAATAAAGAGACTTAGATTAATGTCACAAAGTAGTGTCGATTAAAATTTGCCATAACAAATCACTACATTGATGAAGTAGATTTTGATGTGATTCCAGTAGATATATGTGGAGTAGTGCTAGGAAGTCTTTATCTCTATGATCATGATGCAGTGTTTTATAGGAAAGAGCATAAATATCATCTTAAGAAAGATGGGATTGAATTTATTGTGAGGGCACATAAACTTAAAGCACACTTGGATTTAGTTTCAGTTAATCAGATGAAGAGATTAATAAGTTCAAGTAAGAAATATGTACTTATGGTTGTGAAATAACAACATAAGGATTGACAGGATGCTTTTTCAAGTTTTGAATCTCATTTCAAAGATAGATTGGTTAAAGTGGTAGATTCTTTTCAAAATATATTTAAGGAACCAAAAACTCTTCCTCCAAAAAAAGAAATACAACATGAAATAAAATTAATGTCAGATGCCCCTCTTCCTAATATTGGAATGTATCGCCTATCAGTTATAGAGAACGAAGAGATAAAGAAACAAATACAAGAATTGGTTGAAAAATGTTTATTCGACCTAGTTCATATCCATGTGGCTCACCCATAATTTTGGTTCCTAAGAAAGACGACACATGGAGAATGTTTAAACAAGATAACAATCAAAAACAAGTATCCCCTTCCCAGGATAGATGATTTACTTCATCAACTGAAAAATGATGTCTATTTCACTAAGTTAGATTTAAGAAGTGTGTATCATCAAATCCACATAGCAGAAAATGACATCTGGAAGACTGCATTCAAAACTAGACAAGGACTATTTGAATTGTTGGTAATGCCTTTTGGTTTGTGTAATGCACCAGCAACTTTCATGCAAGTTATGAATGATGTTTTCTACCCATACCTTGAGAAATTTGTCATAATCTACTTAGATGACATTATGATTTTCAGTTCCAGTATAGAAGAACATGTTAAGCATGTTAAGCAGGTTTTCGAAGTATTGAACAGAGAAAAGTTGTACCTTAAAATTTCCAAATGTGAGTTTGGGAGAACTTCACTAAATTATCTTGGTTACATAGTTGGAGGTGGAAGTTTAAAAATAGATCCAGCTAAAATCGATGTGATTGTTAAGTGGCCAAGACCATAGAATGTGACTAAAGTTAGAAGTTTTTTAGGTGCAATTCAGTGTTGGAGAAAATTTGTTTCTCAGTTTTCTTTTATTGCTTCACCGTTACATGCTTTAACAGGTTCTAAAGTTCCCTTTCAGTGGGGAGGTAAACAACAAAAAGCTTTTGATACACTTAAGCAGAAAATAGTCACAGCACCAATCTTAGCTTTACCAGATATTCAACAGCCATTTGAAATTGAAACAGATGCTAATGGTTCTGGAATGGGTGCAGTCTTACTTCAAAAAGGGAAACCAATTTGTTTTCATTCAGAAACATTTTCTAAGTCAGCAATGAATTATCCGACATATGATAAAGAACTATTTTCTTTGGTTGAAAGTGTTAAGAAATGGAAACATTATTTAATGGGTAAGGAAATAGTGATTCACATAGATCATCAGTCACTTCAATACTTATAGTCTCAAACTAAGTTGCAACAATCTCGTCATTACAGATGGATGGGATTTCTTCAGCAACTTCACTTAGTAATTAAGTAAAAGAAAGGTGTCACAAACAAAGTAGCTGATATGTTATCTAGGCCATCTTTGAATGCTTTCATAGTTCTACATAGTAGCTCTTTAAAGCATGAAAGTTATATAGAACAATATAGAATGGATGTTGATTTCAAAGATATTTATGAATCACTAACTCATGGTGCTCAGGTGGAAGAAATCAATTATCATGTTCATGACAGGTTGTTATATCATCTGGGTAAGTTATGCATACCACAGACAGAAAGAGCGCATGTTGTCCGAGAAGCACATTCTTCTCACATTTCAAGACATTTTGGAGTAAGCAAAACAATGGCACAAGTTCAAAGGTATTGTTACTGGCCTCATATGTATGAAACTATTGCTAAATACATTAAAGGATGTGTGATGTGTTTGACCAGCAAACCAGGCAATCGAAAGATTGGTTTATACATGCCACTTCCAGTTCCTTTGCGGCCATGGGACAGTAATTTCATGGATTTTATTGGAGGACTTCCTATGTCGAGGACAGGGCATGATTATTTGTATGTTGTCATCAACAAATTCAACAAAATGTGTATTCTTGTTCCATGCAAAAAGCAAGTGACAGTTGAACAGACTGCAAAGATTTTCTTCGATCAAGTATGGGTTCATTTTGGGTTACCTACTTCTATTATTTCTAATCAAGACACTCATTTTGTAGGAGAATTTTGGTCCACTTTATGGGAACTCATGGACACAAAGCTGAAGAAGAGCACAACTTTTCATCCACAAACCGACGAACAAACTGAAGTGGTGAACATGACAGTCATACATATTCTCCAAGGGTATTACAGTAAACATCGTAAATTATGGGATGAATCTTTATATTATGTACAACATGCTTACAATCAAGCCTTACATTCATCCACTAATCGATCGCCATTTGAAACATGTTTTGGGTATCTACCAAAGTCACCAATGGATTTCATGTTTGGTGAAGAGGATAAAGTGGGTGAATATGATGATGCGAACAAAGTAGTTAAGTTCATTCAACGGATACAACAGATACATGCAGCAGTGCAAGATTAGTTAGAGAAGATTCAAGCCAAGTATAAAATGTTCCATGACAAGCATCGAGTCAATCATCATTTTCAGGTCGGCGATCAGGTATGGTTATATATCATTAAAAACAGGTTGAAAGGAGAAGGTAAGAAACTGAAACCCATTAGGTATGGCCCTTTCAAGATTATGGAAAAGATTGGAAATAATGCTTTTCAATTAAATTTACCTCCTTACATGCAAATTCACTCAGTTGTAAATGTGGAAAATTTGAAATTGTATAAACCTCTGATGATCATGGATCCCGAGGAAGATACACAGATTCTGAATAATGATGATTTGGCACCTGAGTATATGAATGAGTTGCAGGAAGATTCGATCTTCAAGGCGTGGAGATTTTTAGTATCTTCGAGTAGGACTCAAGGGCATGAATCCGAGCAAGGCAAGGTGGATGGAGATTGGAAAAGTGAGGGAATTATACCCTCACCTGGTATCTGCTTAAAATCAAACATTTGTGGTCCAAAAGCTTTCAAGTGGAGAGGATTGATCCAGGAGGATCTTATCAGTCCAATGTATTTGGAGAGTTCAGGTCGTCTTCAGCTTTGTCAACTTCCCCAGTGTTCTTCATTTCTTCTAGTGTTGGTTTCGTCATTAGTTCTTCATGGTGAAAATGTGGTCCAAAACAATGTCACAATGTGACAATTTGTTGGATATGGTTTATTTACTTAAAGGTAACCACTCTAAATAGGAACCTAAGTCATTGTATTAAACCTATGCTAAAAGTCCTATGCAACAAACCCTATGGTGAAAAACCTAATGCTAAACCTATTACATAAAACCTATGCATTAAAAAACATAAGAGTGGAAAAAAACCACTTTCGGACTTTGTATTAAAAACTCAATGCAAATCAACGCACAACCCCTAACTGCAGTAGCTAAGTCATGTCGGAACTGCAAGGACTTGAGGGCATGTGAGCAGTTGCGTTAATGTTGGGGGTCAAAGTTGTAGCAAAGTATTAACATAGTCCTAATCCGTGGACAGATGACCGTGTCGGAATGTAAGACATGTGAACACCTCTCGGGTAACCGCAGTCAGCCTTCACCTGCGAGCGGGGATAATAGTTGGGCAGTGGCATTAACGGTGTCAATGTAACATGTGAGCAGCAAGGGAATCACCACACAGTCATGTAATCATTTGCAGTTCACTACCAGTTATTGCTACAACTATCGGAGGAATGCGTTGTTCACATAACATTGTCAAAGTCAACCAACTGAAACCATCGAGTGGATAAACCACATATGTCAAACAACAGTTACACCACCCTGTTCACATGCAGGTGGTCAACCTCCTATGTTCGGTCAAAAAGCCACCAACAGGTTCATTTTATCATAAAGTTTAAAAATGGGTTTTTGTTATGAAGTTGTTTAAATATTAATTCGAAGACCATGAAAGCTATCCTATGTATCAGTTCATGACTAGATTGAGACCCAAAACAACCCCAGAATGCAGCTTATTCATCCCGAATTCAGCCTAAGGAGGTTTGAGTGTTTTTGTAGGCCTCTTTAAAGGTAGTTTTCTCATTGAAGCCATTAGAGTGGTTTTGGAGTTTTGGTATGCAGTTCTGGAAGTGAGAGGTTGTTTTGTTTTCAATGTAACAGGAGCATTGGGATTCAGAATTGAGAACTGTGACAGGTGTTGGAAAGTTGCTTCAGAGAGATTCCTTATGATAGTGATCAGAAGTTTCTGTGTTCACATTCAATCTGGTCAATTCTCTGTGTAATCGACCTCCTTGGTTTCAATCCTAATAAAGCGGTCGCCCATCTTGAAAGTGGACCCAGAGACGTAGTCCATTAGGGACGAACTCCGTAATCAATATTGTTGTCTTGTATCACTGTGTATTTTTGTTTTCCTTACTGTTTGCATCTTACTTATGTTTTATTAGCTGTCATAAAGTCTTTCTTCTCAAGCAGTTCTCTCGGTTTCTGCACTTTCAGTTAACATTCAAATCATTAATGGCTAATCAATTCTACATCAGTTATAACTTATGATTACTTCAGATCAAGAACAGATGGATGTGAATACAACATTTCTTCACAGGGATTTGGAAGAAAAGATCTACATGAACCAACCTGAAGGCTTTGCAGCGAAGGGAAAGAAAGAACCGGTATGCATGTAAAAAAATTCTTTGTATGGGTTAAAATAGTGACCAAGGATGTGATATCATAAATTTAATACATATATGCAGGGACTTGGCTTCACCAGAAGTAAAGTGGATTACTGTGTGTATTTTAAACTAACTGGTGACCATGTTATTTATTTGGTCTTGTATGTGGATGATATGTTGTTTTTTTTTCCCGGGGAAAAATCAAAATTTTCCATTAAAAGTAGAAAATTACATGTAGTAGATGCCTATATGGAATATGATGTAAGTTTGGCCATAGCCATAAAAAAAATATGAGTCTGTACATAATTTACCACGCCGGGTATACTAAAACTATTCATATAAAAGATATATACAATGTATAAAACAAGTACTGATAGTAATCACTGCTATATACTGCAAAAATTAGGGCCTATCGGCCTGCTGGTAGAACTGGTCTATGTAGGGATGGTGATAATATTGGAAATGTTCTTCTCCCTGTTGCTCCTGTATTATCCACAGTCCTCTGGGTTGCACTGTGGCCACCTTGGAAAGTTGGTTGGCAACCATATTACGCTCCCTATAAATATGTTGACAAAAGATATAAGTAAATTGAGCTTTTAGGATCATAATTTCATCCAAAATGTTTCTAAGAGAGTGCATATGACATGCAGATGAGTTGTTGAAGTAGTTTATGGTAATTTTAGAGTCTCCAAATATCTTAATATGATTGCATGCATGTAAAAGAGAAAAATGGAGGAGGTGTCTCAGAGAGATCGGTTCAGCATAATTTTTTGTGCCCATCCCAAAGCCCCCCAAATCCTTGTGCTTCTGTTGCACCATAAAAATATTCCCAAGATAGGTTTTGATCAATAACTTCAAGTGTCACAATGCGTCTATTAGGTGTGGGATCGCCTTCCAGGATGTCATGATAGGCAAATACAATTTGGGCTATAGATGATGGCCAAAGAGCCACCCTATCTCTGAATATGATCTCGTTCCTATTGAGCTAAATAGTCCAACATATTATCAGCGAAAGGTAGTCAACTTTTTGGTTCGAGGACCCATCCCTCCAGCGATTCTAGGCCTCCAATACATTGTGCCTGTGTAATCTGATGGGAATGGATACTATAGACACAACCTTTTCCCATATGTGTATCACCGAGGGGCAAAGAAAAAAAAGATGATCATTTGATTCCTCTGCTTATTGACAGATCACACACCAAGAGGGGCCGAAGAAATATCGTTTCATTAAGTTAACCACGGTTGGTGTCTTATCCCTTAAAACGTTCCACGTGAATAGTTTGGTTCGAGGGGGAGCTTTTAGTTTCCAGAGACTGCACTACCAATCCATTAACTTAGGTGGCATATGAACAACATTAATTATGGGATAACCATCTTTGGGAGTGTATGCACCATGTCTAGTGGGGTCCCAAATGAGTTCATCAACTCCATCCATTATGCAAACATGGGATTCTTTCATTGCATTGATATATCCATCCCAATCTTTCTGCCATCGCTCAGGAATACCCAAATGTTTAGCAATTTTCCATGCTTGTGCAAGAAGGGAGGTATTCACAAGGTTAGCAATATTAGAAATCATAAGAATATCTCTGTTCTTGATAAATTGAGTGAGGTTAGGTGGAAGACAATAAATGTTGCCACAGCTCGTCCAAGGATCGATGCCAATTCTCACAGATGAGCCATCTCTAATTCGCCAAGTGAGACCATTTCTGATGGTGGGAAAAGTATGTAAGACTACGTGCCAAATCATGGATATCCCAGATCTCTGCTAAGTAGGTAAGTGAATCCAATCCAAAATCTGATGTGGCCAAATATATTTAAAATGAATCACCTTTGTCCAAAGTCTATGGGAGGTAAGGATAAGCCATCCCATCTTTGCAACAAGTGCATGAGCAAAGGAGGGTAGATCTTTCAATCCCTGACCTCCCCATTTCATTGGGATTGCAATGTGTCTCCAACCCACCCAAGAAAATGGTTTCCC
Source organism: Pinus tabuliformis (assembly GCA_031772625.1). Classification (NCBI taxonomy): domain Eukaryota; kingdom Viridiplantae; phylum Streptophyta; class Pinopsida; order Pinales; family Pinaceae; genus Pinus; species Pinus tabuliformis. The sequence continues at coordinate 1,194,497,477 of CM062811.1, forward strand.
TTCCTTGTAACCATTCCAAAGGAATCTACAGCAAAGTTTTTGTATTCAGGATAGAATTCCTTTAGGAATCCATGCTAGAGACATCCAATACACTGGTGTAGCCTCCAAGACTGATTTTATAAGCACTAATCGACCTGCTCTGGATAAGAAACTGTGATTACAATTGAATAATCTTTTTTCTATCTTGACCACAAGCCATATCTAGTCCATGATTTTGTAGCAGTGTGGTTTTATTCAGAAACTAAGATATTTGAGCCCATCATCCAGATTAAGGATCTGGAAAGGGAATTTCTGTTGATCAATCCAAGCTTCGTATGGAGATAAGGCTGAGAAGATGATAGTGGATTTCAATCGGTTGGGTTCCATACCAGTGGCCGAAGAAAATAGCAACAAAATGTCATAGAATACAATGGTGTCCCAAATGTCTCCATTGAGAAAGATAAGCACATCATCAATAAAGAGGAGGTGGGTGGGGATGCATTGGTCTATGATATTAAGTCCTTGTAGACGCCCATCTCTTTTAGTCGTTGCTATTAGTTTGTTAAGTTCTTCCATGACTAGAAGAAATAGGAGTGGGGAGAGAGGGTGTTGGCTTAGGGGGTCCTGACCCAGGTTCGGAGTTAGTTGTGTCAACCAAAAAATCCCTACACTACAGGCCCTTTCAGTAACAAACCACGTAGCATAGGCTGCAGTCTCACCTGAAGTAGTATGGGGGATGAAAGAACCAAGTTTCTGCATCTATAGATGAGTGTGATTTCTTTTAGCACTTGAGATATGCCTTCGTGTAGATCGATAAGCCCTTAGGGCTCGGTACTACAATTCTACTGAAACAGCCTCCAGACCTTCACGAAGGTCTGCAATCTTCTTTTGTAGACCCTTATTAGTTGATTTACCCACTTATGCGCATCGGAGAACAACTTTTAATTAGTGTTCGCATAGATCTACTTAAGTTATTCAGTAAACATAAGAGAATTCAACACAGTCCTCACAAAATTACATAAACATTCTTGAGTACATCATATAATAGTTATTCAATAGAATCATGCATCATTAGATCAATATTTCATACACACAGTATTAACTCACAACATACATTGAAAGCAGAAATAAAGAGCAATAAACAGATGTACACAGAATTTCTTCGATAATCTTCTTTATTGATCTTCATTTCAGGTTTACAGACTCAACACTACCTTGCGAACTCAGCTGTAGGGGTCCACGCACTCAACTGTGAACTCTACCTACGCCTCCACACACTCAACTGCAAAGCCTTTCTCTCCTATCTGACCCACTTCTCTACTCTAATACTTCCGAGAATTCATTCATTATCCATCATTACATTCGATCTCTAACTTAGACTCCCCAAAACACACCTACTTATGGATTTTTACATACAATCCCATGGTCCAAGGACCATGGGTAGATCTCAAAACCAACTCAACTTTTACATAAAAAAGGGGCTAAAACCCCTTTTACTCCTAACCATCTATGCACTCCATATCCAAAAATCGCGAAGACTTTACATTACTTACAACAATTACATCAAAACTTTGTTTATCTTAACCCAAAAACTGACCTAGGGGACCCCATCCCAACAGGCCACCAACACAAAGGTCGTGACTCGCCCTCAAGTCACTTGGTTGTCACAACGATCTTGCTGTGAAGATCCCCCAGCTCCACCTAAATCATGAAAACTTCAGCAGCGCTCTGCATAGCTTCCTGCTTGACATCTTTGATGAATTGTTCCGTAGCTAGTCCTTTTGCGGCTAGCCTCATTGTTCTTTTCGTCTGCTACAAGCCCTTGAGCTTATCCTGAATGGTAATTTTGATATGATAATCTTCTTCTAACCAAGGCTCTAGCCTGGCCTTAAGCAAGGCCTCCTTCTTCTGTGTCACTTCTACCTATGCGAGGAGGGATTTGTTGGCTTTGGGGTCCTCACCCTGGTTCAGAGTTATTTGCACCAACCAACAAATCCCTACACTACTAGCCCTTTCAGCAACAACCCACGTAGCACAGGTTGCAGTCTTAGCCAAAGCAGTATGGGGGGATGCAAGAACCAGTTTTCTGTATCCAGAGATGAGTGTGATGTCTTTTAGCATCTAAGATATGCCTTTGCGTAGATCGATAAGCCCTTAGGGCTTGGTATTGCAATTCTACTAAAACAACCTCAGACCTTCATGAAGGTATATGATTGACTTTTGCAGACCATTATCAGTTGATTTACCCACTTATGCGCATTGGAGAATAACCCTTAATTAGTGTTCGCGTAGATACACTTAAGTTATTCAGTAAACATAACGTAATTCAACACAGCCCTCATAGAATTACATAAACATGCTTGCATACATCATCTAACAGTTATTCAATAGAATCATGCATCATTAGATCAATATTTCATACACACAGTATTCATTCACAACATATATTGAAAGTGGAAATAAACATCGATAAACATATATACGCATAATTTCTTCAATAATATTCTTTATTGATCTTCAGTTCAGGTTCACAGACTTGACACTACCCTGTGCACTCAGCTGCAGGGGTCCGCGCACTCAGCTGCGGACTCTACCTAGGCCTCTGCACACTCAGCTAAAGATCCTTTCTCTCCTATCTGACCCAATTCTCTGCTAATACTTCTCTTCTATCGACCCATTACTAACATCATTATGCCTTAGACTCTCTAAGACACACCTATTTATAGCCTTTTACATACAATCCCATGGTCTGCGGACCATGGGTGGGTCTCAAAGCCGACTCAAACTTTACATAAACAAGGGGCTAAACCCCTTTGACTCCTAACAATCTACATGCTCTGAATCTACAAATCGTGGAGACTTTACGTCATTTACAAAAATTACAACAAAACTTAGGTTATCTTAACCCCAAAACTGACCTAGGGAACCCCATCCCAATAGGCCCCCAACACAAAGGTCGTGACTCACCCTCGAGTCACTCAGCTGGCACGAAGATCTTGCTGTGAAGAGCCCCCAACTCCATCTGAATCCCGGCAACTTCGGTAATGCTCTACGTAGCTTCCTAGTTGACCTCTTTGATGAATTTTTCTATAGCTAGTCCTTCTACAGCTAGCCTCATTTTCTATTGCATCTGTTGCAAGCCCTTGAGCTTATCTCGAATGGTAGTTGTGATCTGATAAGATTCTTCTAAACAAGGCTCTAGCCTAGCCTTAAGCAAGGTCTCCTTCTTCTGTGTTGCTTCTACCTGTGTGAGGAGATGCTTCCCCTCCTGTAATTTGGCTAGTAGCTACACTAGTGCAATGGAGTGCGCCATTGCCCTAACCTCATCATACTGTCACTACAGCTCCCTTATTTTGGTATTCAGTGTCTGCAGGTTTGGATCCTCCTGCAGATTTGTTACCAACTCCATGGCCTGCTCAAATACTGATGAACAGTGTCATCCAAAGTGGTCAATCCTTCCTTGATTGTAGCTCTCTGCTGCTCCTGGACCTTTAGCAGAGTCATAGGATGAATCTTCAATTGTAGCTCGATGATCTTCATGTTGAGTTCAAATTGAATTATAACCTCTGCCTTTGCTTCACGCACACCAACGGCTAACTTCATGATCTTCGCTTCTAGTTGTGCATCTTCAAGAATATGAAGCTCAGGCACTGTTCTACATGCCTCTATGACTTCTAACTCCAGTCGTGAACTCTTTGCCTGGAGTGCTTCCTTTTCCTAGAGAACCTGCATCTTCTCAATGAATAGCTATTGATTATTAAACTTGATTTCACTGACAGCACTAAGTGCTCGCTGTTCCTAGATGTGAATTTCCTCCATGACTCCCTGTAATAGTGCATGCAATGACTCCAGTTGCATCGCGGTAAGGTTTGGGCCCATCTTCAGGACTCTATCAAGGAGGGCACGTTTTTCCTCGGTGTCGGTGTCAACTAAACCTGTAGGCAAGGGGAAGACTCACACATCCCGCGATGGCCACAAAATTATCTCCGTGCTTGTAGTTTGACCTCACGCCGAATTTCCTACGGCACCGCTCACTTTCTCAAGATCTGCTTGGATCTTGGTTGCTTAGAGCTGGAACTCTCAAAGATCCTTCTAGAATCCTCCCAATGTTTGTATCTATTGTTGTTCCAACTGCTACAGTACTTTTGTTGCGGCGTCCCTGACTTTATCATCAATTTAATCCAGATCTCTTTTGATGAGCACCATGGGATCAACCTGTGTTTTCTGAGCCTTCTCCTTCTTCCTCGATCCAGCTTGTTGTTCCAATTCTCGCCTTTTTAGAATGAAGGGGGTGTGCTTCCCTTCCTTGCCTCTGCCGCCTTGCCCTGTTTCCGTTTGTGTTTCTGGCGAAGGTGACTTGTCACCTTTCTGGGTCTTGCGTTGCTCCTGTTCTACCTTTTCCTTAGCAGCGCGTTCCTTCTCAACTCAAGACTTCTCTGCAACATATTTCTTGTTCTGTGCAGCCTTCTTAGCTTCCTCCTTCCTTTTCTTCACGGCCACACTCTCTGCACCTGTGCTTGGCCCAGTAGCTAGATCTGAAGGGGCGCGCCACTACCTCCTGCACATCGATTTCTGTCACCAAGTATGGAAAATCATGCCACTTATGTGTTGGGTCCTTCCGTGCCTAGACATATACGGGATGAAAGTCATCCTTGAAGGTTGCATAGGCTGACAGTTGTGTATACAAGGTTGGGGACAACCTTGGTCGTTGGTTAATCGCCATGCGAAGACTCGATTCCTTCAGGACGTAAAAAAAAAATTCTGTGATCCGTGCAAGGTCCTCTGTAGCCCACAAGAAGGCGAACTATGATTCCTCCGGTAATCCTTATTCTAGTGGAGGAAAAGGGCTATCCTCCAACAGTTCCCATGTAACCAGTACAACTGAAAAAAGTAACCAAGTGTAATGAAACGGCTTGGTTTCATTATGGGCCTTGCGGCAATTCATGAGGAACTCCTAGCACAAGTACCTGGACTAGTTGAACAGGGTGCCCTTCACACGTTGAGCAGCCAAGGACACTATGAGTGCTGGAACTTCATCGATGCGGCACTTCCTCATTACCTTTCTGGCTAATATCTGCGTGGCCAACTGAACTGCAGGGTCTAAGATAGACAAAATTGAGTACCCGTGCAACTTATTTACTAGTTCATAATCTTTCTTCATTCACTCAAAGCTCATTCTCCCCCGTCTTTCTGCTAAACTCCTTGGTTTGGTTCAAACCTTCATGCGGCAGTTGAGTAATCCTATGAATAAGCATATCTGTGATGGGTATAGGCCCTCATAGCAGTAAACACCCATCATGCACCAAAGTGAGCAGCTGGTGTATGAAAATTGTGTTAATTGGGGTGCGGTGGTAATGTGGCACCCAAAGCAAGTTGAGAAACCTAGATTGCTCAACACCATGGACCCATTCCTCTGTTTCCAATGTTGTCACACTCGTGTCTTCATAATACACTTGCATCATGAAGCTATCCATCACTAAGTGTGGGAACTTAGTGTAATCTGCTAGGTCCTATTCCTCCATCTTCAATAGCGGGACTCACACGAGCCGTGGACCTTCAAAAGGCACCTGCTCAGGTAGGAGGGATGTGCAGATGGTGAATTTCTCTGAGTCAGGGTCTTTGGTGATCTTTTCCTTCCCTTTTCTCGGAGGGATATCCCCAGGGAGCTTTGTGATGGGATCTGCGCCTTCAGCATCGATATCCTCCATTCCTTGGCCTTCTTCTGCCTCCAGGTCTACAACCTTCTACTTATCTTTTGCTGGTTGTTTATCTTTCTTCTGGGTTGGTGGCGTAGTATGTTTCCTTGGGGAAATGCGTATCTGCACTGCCTTTTTCTGCTTCTCCTTTGCGACAGGTTGTTTTTCTTTCGCCATGGATTATTTTGGTGTTGGTGACCTCGGTGTCATGGGCACAGTAGGCGTAGCTTTAATAATGGACACTTCAGGTCCTTGGGCATCAAATGCGGCTGCTTTTGAACTCAAAACCTCAGCGAGATTTGTAGCAGTCATCCTCTCCACAAATAGCTCACGAGCTTCCAGGGAAACATTTATGTGGGCAAAGAATTCCTCCCAAAATGCTCGGCTCATAAGCGACAGAAAACAAATTTCAGAAAAAACTCCAAGGGTGCAAAGTGTTCTTTGTTGGACCACACACATAATTTATAGGGGCTTTTGAATTCAAATCCGACTGTTCCCCCCAAATTCTAACAATTAGTGTTGTTTTGGCAGCAGAACTTGAAAGATTTTTTCCTTAAATGCCGCCGACCCACTCCTCTTAACGGGATTCTAGATGTAAAGTCATGAACAGTGACTCCAACAGTCACTTTTTTGTCATGCTGCATGACACCTCCCTCCATAGTGCAGCTTCCTATGTGCAGCTTCATATGTTGCAACTTCACCATTTTTTGCACAGCCCGCTTACTTCATAGTCCTTCGATCCTGGTAGTGTAGTTTATAGTCCCGTACTCCCTTGCAACTGCCTAGAGCACTAAGACTGCCCCACGGCCATATAGTCATTGCGCAGGCTCCCCTGTATACAGCTTCAATCGGATTCCATTCAATCTTCCCAGAAAAGGTTCTCCATTCAGCTTCGTGAGCTGAAGTGCGCCTCCATCTATAATTTCTTTGATAGTATATGGCCCTAGCTAATGCATCTAAAATTCTCCCAAAAACTTAGTGAATTTGCTATCACATAACAAGACCAAGTCGTTTACCTTGAACATGTGAAGCTTGATGTGTCGATTGTACCATTCTTTCTAGCATTTCTTCTGCACTTGCTAATGGAATCCTGCCAAGAATCGGTCCTCTTCAAGCTCCATCAACTGCGTGAGCCATTCTTCCAAGGCTTCACAATCTGCCAAACCTACGAGAGCTGTTATGCATAGACTAGGCACAATATATTCCATTGGCATCACAACTTCTATGCCATAGACCAATCTAAACGATGTTTGTCCTATCAACTTCTTGCAAGTAGTCCTGTATGCCCATAGTACTGCAGGTATGTGCACATCCCAGTCATTTCGATATGCATTATAGATCTTCGTCCGTGGGTTCTCCAAAAACTTGTTGAAGGCCTCCACAGTCTCATTGGTCTGTGGGTGATTTGGTGTACTCTTCTGATGATAGACCTAGAATTCCTTTGTTAACATGCTGATTGTTTCATTCAGAAAGTGTGTACCTCTGTCGCTCATCAACACTTTCGGGAAACCAAATCTAGTTATGACATATTCAAATAAAAACTTTGTTGTCGTAACTCCTGTACAATCCTTAACCAACTGTGTTTGTGCCCATCTGGTCAAATACTCCGTCACGGTGATAATGTAGCACGCACCAATTTTCTTCCCTGGGGGATGAATTGGCCCAACAAAATCAATCACCCACTTTTCAAATGGTTACAATGATACTTGAGGCTGTAATGGAAATTCATTCCTTCGTGATGGTCGGCCCATTCTTTTACATGCATTGCATGCCTTACAATATGCTTTTGAATCCTTATGCAGCGTTGGCCACCATAGACCTGCGCGCAAAACCTTCTACACAGTCGCCTTTCCTGCACAATGTCCTCCTGCAGCCCCTCCATGAGCTTCAGCGAGAATGATATTTCTCTCAAAATCTGGCACATATCTTTACAATATATCATCTGCACCCATCTTATACAAATGTCCCATAATTAATGAAAAGTTTGTCGCACGCACTACTAGATCCTTCTTTTGCTAACTTGTATACCTTTCCAGTGCCATCCTCGTAGTCAAAAAGTGAATAATATATGCAGAATTATTATTCGCTACGTGCACCATGAAGAGATACGCATCTGGAAATCCTTCCTCCAAATTAGTAGGATCCTCTCCTATTTCGATCTGCGACAGATGGTCAAGTCCTGCATTCAACCTCCTTGCTTCACGATGACCTAGACTAGCAGCAACCATCGGCAGATCTTCCCCCCCAGATAGTGCCTAGACTTCTGCAACATGTACACCATGGCCAATCCTTCATGCTCCATTATTGAGTAATTCTTCTCGGCCTTCAATAATTTCCTACTGGCAAATGCTATAGGGTGATCCATTTCTCCTTCACCAACTTGCATTAACACTGCACCCAACACAATATAAGAGGCATCAACGCGTACATGAAATTTGTTTTTCCAATCTGGGAATACCAAGATCGACACGGTGACCATTTCTTCTTTCAAAACATCTAAGTTGTGTTGGAATTCTTCATCCCAACAGAATGTTGCGTTCTTCTTCAGCAGCTTCTCCATAGGCGCGGTAATCTGAGCATATGACTTGATAAATTTTCTATAATATCTCGTATGTCCCAATCTTGTGCACAACTACTTTACGTTCTTTGGGGCCTCCAAATTCACTATTACCGCAATCTTGGCAGGGTCCACCATCAACCATTGTGTTGTACCTTTGAGATGATAATGGTCAGCTATCATGCCAAAGCATCTAAGATAATTGTTTTGGGGGTTTTGTTTTAATTTGGAGGACCAATGAATGAAACAGATTTAACATTTTAATGCCTAACCTTTTGAATAATATTAATACCAAAGCAAAGGGCTACTATAAAATTTCACACAGTGAAATAGCTTGTATGGTGGTGAGCAGAAACAAAAAATAATATGATTATCACAGTTTTCAAATTGAAAATTAAATAATAATAAGTATGAAAGCCTCTGACCTATGTTTAGAAGGTTTAAGAGAATATGCTTAAGCTTACAAAAGATGCCGATGATTTATTGATTCAGAGGGAATTAATTAAATAGACAGTCCATTAATTCATTCTCTTTATAGATTATCACTTCAGAAGCCTATAGGAATAGATTGAAACATAATTATTCCTACCTAGTTATCTCTGTAATACATAAGAATATGAAGAAAAACATAATGAGTAATACTGGAAAAACTTACAGGAAACACAAACTCTGTAAAATAGAATTCAGAATCCTTTACTTTGTGTTAAGGATCCAGAAAAGCCAAGTACATCAAATGTTTAGAAATGTTTCATCAAGGGTGCAACCCTTTAATAACTCATGAAGAGAGTTATTTATACAAAAATTGAGCTAAGAAAATATCCTAATTTTTTTTTACAAAAATAGATTATTATAAATTCAAAATAAAGACTGGTAGTTGATATAGCCCTATTTTGATGCTGAGCTATTGGTGACTACCACTGAAAAACTGAAAATTGTTGAAGCTGGCTGACTGTTCCTCCAAAATCTAAATGTTGTTTGATTTTCACACTAGATGTCATATTTTTTGATGACCTTTCATCTGATACACTTTCATATGTTTGTCTTTCATCTGTATTTCTTTACCTGCCTCCTCTATTTTGTCTTTTACTGTGTAAATTGTATGTTTTAACATTTACTGTGTAAATTGTTTCCTTTTGTGTAAATGACTTCTTTCTGCTCTGTCTCATGGAATATTTTGTTAAGGAAAATCATCTGAATTCATTTCTTGAGAATCTGGAATAAACAGGTTTTTAACTAGTATAAAAACTATTTGTCCAGGTCTTATATGATCACCTACAAAAATAAACCAATAGTTAATAAAAACACAGGCTAGCAGGGAGGTGATAATGGCTTCAAGGAATAGGAAAGTGTGTGGACGGAGTCCTGGCAGTGTTTTGAAGGTAATCGGAGGTTGAATTGGGTTACATAGGTTTAGCGTGGCACAGGAAGGGTTAGGCAGGTTTCACTGTGCAAAAGGGTGAAAAGAGCAAAAAGAGTGAAAAGAAGGGTCTTCGGTGTTTTAACAGCGAATGTTTAAAATTTGGCACAAAAATCAATAAATGAACAGTGGATGGTTTTGGCCTAAGCAGGTAGGCGGTATTAAGGTTCATCGCACCACTTTTGGTCGTCAGGTGTTTTTTTCATGAGAGCACGTGAGTTCACCCGGTGCTGCCACGTAGTCAAAAGGGGCCCAAGAAAAACCATGAATCTCATGTGCCCTCGGACTTTTAACTGTTGGACATCGGGAGCGCACGATATGGTTGTGGGTCGTCAGATCAGGGGGTGAAAGATCTAACGGCTATCACACGGTGAAGTTGCATGGAGGGAAATTGGGCGAAGATTAGCGGGGCCTAGGGGTTATAATGTGGCGGGGTTTGTTTAACCGCACCAAGGGTGGGTTAAAAGGTCTTATATCAGGAAAATGGTGAATATAGTGGAGTTAGTTAAAATAAAGCGCGGGGAAACAAAACTTAGGATAAAGGGGTTTTATGGGTTAAAAGGGTTTTGTTGGGAAAAATATGGATTGCCGGAGTTAATTAAAATAAAGCGGAGGGAGGAATAAAAGTTAGGACAAGGGGGGTTTTATGGGTTTTTATGGAAATTACAAGGGGAAAGTGATTTTTTCAAGGGGAAAGGGTTTCACACTAGGAAAAAGGGGTTTTGGGTAGGGAAATTACCTTTAGAGGGTAGTTTGCTAGGAAAATGTGTGAAACCAAGGGGCACGGGTGAAAATGAAGGGAAAGGGTATTTTCTTAGGAAATGATGGGATAATGAAGAAATTAGTAAGTATATAGTGGGGAATGAAATGAAATGAGGGGAAGTTAACCAAATCAAGTTGTGAACATCTTTCCACTTTCATAACTGCGCCTGCACACTGAAACATTGGATTAAGCATGATAAATGTGCTTATGCTTCAATCAACTTTGTACTTCTGCAACCTTTCTTCTACCTACCCTTTACTTATCCTAACATTTTTTCTTCACTTAATTGGGTGCATTTAGTCTAGCAGGCCCTTTTCTTTCTTTTTCCTTTTGAAAAGAAAACTATCTAATTCTAACCTTATAACATCCAAGGGCTCAAATTAAACTGATGAGCTCCTTATTATTCTCTACCTAATTACAAATCTGCCAAGATTAAACAGTTTGGCTAGATATTTATTCTCTAACTATAAACATGAAATTTAAAGCATGAACTAGTCAAGATTAAACTATTTGACTATCATGGGTTGTGGCATTTATGACAAGCTACACACAACCATTATTTTGCATAATAAAGTAAAAAGTAGTGGCACTTGGACTTGCACACTTTCATGATCTGTTTTTTGCTTTTTTCTTTTCTCTCTAACCTAACATTTTATTTTTGCCTTCATTTTTTAGGGCATCTATTCTAACATTTTCTTTGATATGGACATATTTATCAAAATATTTCCTAACATTTTTATTCAGTATTCTTTTTGTCCATATCCTAGCTTAACATTTTTTGAAAAATATTTCATTTTTTGGACTAATTTATTTTAACTTATCAAAACCAAAAAATGCTACAACATTGGCTCCATCTAGGGACTGCTTTCTCCTATAGAATGCAAAGAACCTGTAGATCCATGTGTCTTCTCCTCGGGCTATAGAGGCTTTTGCTATAAAAAGTCACACTGACAACTTGAAAAGTAAAAGAAACCAGAGCTTTTACAATGGTAGTAACGAAATATACTTCAACCTCTCAGTACTGAATGTAATGTTTGAGAAGCCTTCCATTTACAGGATAAGTGGAATATAGCCCCTCAAGATTTTGTAGCACAAAAGTGTCGTTTCCCTTCACTTCAGCAATTGTTAAAGGTCCAATCCACAGGTTGTCAAATTTGCCATGTTTTCCCTTTTCTTCTCTCCTAAATCGCATCTTAGAACTAGATCACCTTCCTTGAAGTCCCTTTCCCTGGAATTTCTGTCAAACAGGCTCTTCATCTTATTCTGATACTTTTTCAATTTGTATTGAACTTTATCTATGTTTTCATTTAGTTCAATAATTTGATTTATTCTCCTTGAAAAATCATCAAGTTCATCTGTTGAATCCTGCAAGAATTTTAAAACAGGGAAGGCCAAATTCGTAGGGAAGATTGCATCTTTCCCATAAACTAACTAGAAAGGGGATTTTCCAATAGATCTCTTTGGAGTAATTCTGTTTGCCCATACTGCATAAATTAAATAAGAGTCCCAGCTCTTTTTATGATCTGCTAGAGTCTTTTTTATTACCTTTACCAGACTTTTATTTGAGGATTCTGCAAGGCCATTACCATGTGGGTAATATGGAATTGAATGATGTAACAGAATCTAATATTTCTGGAAAAACTCAATCATTTTAACACTAGAAAACGTTGTTGCATTATCGGTGACAATTTGAGTTGGTTAACCAAATCTAGATAAGATGTTCTCTTCAATAAATTTGATTACTACTGAATCAATAGAATTTATCACTAGAATTTCTTCCACCCATTTAGTGAAGTAGTCTGTTGCAATGAGAATCCATCTATGTTGATTACTTGAAGTGGGATGAATCTCTCCAACAAAATCTAATCCCCAATGGAGAAAAGGTTCTGAGACTATTGATGGAACCAGTGGAAGAGTTGCTAATTTTTGCTTACCAGCAAAAATTTGAAAAGGAACAAAACCTCTGACCTTTGCTCCTGCTTATAATAACAATGTTGGCCAATAAAATCCTCCCCTTAATATCTTATATGTTGTTGCTCTCGAAGCATAATGTCCTCCACAAAATCCTATATGAAACTGGTCAATGATTCCTTTAGTTTCTGATTCTGTTAAACATAATAAAAAAATATTTAGTGGGTCTTTCCAGTACAAATTTTCATTTATGATACAGTACTTGACTGCTTTTAGCTTGAGAGTTTTACACTGGCTTTTGGAGAATGATGCTGGACATTCAAAATGGATCAATAAATTTACAATGTCTTGGCACTAATCTGACAACAGAAAATTGTCATCAATGTATAAAGGGCGGATCTGATCTGAAGGTAAAGGTTCTTGTGGATTATTTTCTTCGGGATGAAGGGAAGGTTCTTGTGGATTCTCCTCTTCTGAAAGGACGGAAGTTTCTTGTGTATTCTTGTTATCTGAGGTTTGATAAGGTTTTTGTGGATTCTTCTCTTCAGGATGAAGGGAAGGTTCTTGTGGATTCTCCCCTTCTGCAAGGATAGAAGGTTCTTATGTATTCTTCTTATCTGAAGTTTGAGAAGGTTCTTGTGGATTCTTCCCTTCTATCTCTAAAACAGAATTGATTCCAAGCACTTTACAGTTGGATTTAGCTAGAATCTTAGCTAATACTTGGCCTTTTACTAGATTTGTAGTTTTGATAGTTAGATCAAACTCCAGTATTTGAGTGATCCATCTACCTCTCTTTCCATGAGTGTCTGGTTGAGTTAAAATGATTTTCACAGCACTGTTAGGAACATAAGCAGTAATAGTAGAATGAAGGACATACATCCTGAATGATTTCAGGGCTTGAATAAGGGCATAGGATTGCTTCTCAGTTATGTCATACTTAAGCTCAACATCTCTCATAACCTTACTAAAAAAGGCTATAGGTTGGTCATGGGAATCATCATTTTTTTGTAGTAGAATAATAGCAAGGGTTGTTTCTAAGGCAAATGAAAAGATATTGAATGGTTTAGTGTAATCAAGGCTGGCCAAGGTGGGAGATTCAGAGATAGCTTTCTTGATCTGATCAAATGCATTCCTAGAAGAGATAGTCCATTTAAATTCATGATCTTTTCAGAGCATGTCAGTTATATCTTTTACAATCTCAGCATAATTTGGGATGAATCTCCTTAAAAAATTAATCTTGCCTAGAAAAGCTTGAATCTCCTTCTTGTTTCTAGCTAAAGTCAATTTTTTAATGGCAGACACATGCTTGGGATCAATCACTACTCCTTTTGAAATTATATGGCCCAACAGTTTTCCTTCTTTAATAGCAAACAAAGATTTTTTAGGATTCAATGATATTCTAAATTTTCTACACCAGTCAAAAACCTTCATCAAGTGCTTTAGATGTTTCTAATCAGATTTAGAAAAAACAATTATGTCATCAAGATAAATGACCATAAATTTATTTACCTGACCCACAAAAGCTACGTCCATAGCTCTCTGAAATGTTGCTCCAGCATTGGATAAGCCAAATGGCATTCTAGAATATATGAATGTACCCCAGGGTGTAGTAAAGGTTGTCTTCTCTCTGTATGTTGAATCAAAATTTACCTAATTATAGCATGAAAAACCATCAAGCATAGAAATTCTTTGTGCTTCTGAAACCATTTGAAGCAACTGGTCCATTTTGGGCAAAGGATAATTATCCTTTAATGATGCTTTGTTCAAATTTCTAAAGTCCACACAGAGTCTAATTTCTCCATTCTTCTTTCTAACAGGAACTAAGTTTGCAACCCAGTTAGAATATCTAAGAGGGAGAATGATCTCGGCATCTAGAATTTTTTAATTTTCTTTTCTACAGTTGGTAGAAGAGCTAGAGTGATCCTCCTAAGTTTCTGTTGATAAGGAACTACTTCTAGATTTTAAGGAATCTTATGTTGTATTAATGAATTATCATAGGTTTTTAGATCGGCATAGGTCCATTCAAAAACATCCTTATAATTTTGAAGTAACTTAAGATATTGAGCTTTGATCTCAGGATCTAGAGATGCATAGATTTTGATGTTTCTAATATCATCATTTGTTCCAATATTAATTTCTTCTATGTCATCTTGTGAAGAAATGGACTGAGGGTTTTGGAGGACATCATTTTGATCAAACAATTTTTCTAAAGGAATGAGGCCTTTGGGAATAAAATTGTTAGACAATTGAATAATGTCATGATAAGCAATTTTTGAATTGAAATTTGAAGTATCATTTCCATTTGTATTTTCATTTATTTATGTTCTATCTTCATCAATTTGTAGAACTGAAAATTCATCTATAACCTGCAGAAAAGATTTCAAATGTTCATCATCTTCAAATATCTGTCAGTGTTTTAGATTGTCTGGGATGGATGGTTTGTACTTGACTTGTATTTGATAGAGTACATTGTCCTGATCAAGAATTTTAAATGAACTAGTAGAAACAGCTAAGGCATCTGCATGAATATTCTGATTTCTTGGAATATAAGTCAAATTAAAAGCATCAAAGAAGTTTTGACTGAATCCAAAACTTCATTTCTATAAGACCTAAGTCTAGGATGCTTAGTCTAGAAAATATTTCTCACTTGTTTGACAATAAGTTCTAAATCAGTAAAAACACTTAAGTTTTGAACCTTTAAGCTTTTGGCTAATTGTAGTCCCAAAAGGAAAGCTTCATATTTAGCCACATTATTTGTAACTTCGAACTCAAGTTTGCATGATTGGGTGATATTTTCTTTTTCTGGTGAAATTAAATCTACCCCAACTCCTACTCCATCTTTTGTACAAGAACCATCAAAAAATAGTTTCCATACATCAGTTTGATTTGGTACAGTACTTTCAGTTACATCTTCTATTTTAACTTGAGTTTCATGTATTTGGTTTGAGGAGAGTTGAAATCTTGATCAATTGCATAAATGGGATGGTTCCTTGGCTGGTCTGTTTTGCAAATAGTGTGCACAAATCTTACCTCTCTATATAACCTTAGTTGTTCTCCCCCATAAACTGGAATAGGATCTAGTTATGTCAAGTTTCAAATGGTCCATGATAGTTTTTGGCATGAGGTTATGTGATGCTCCAGAATCAAGCATACAATTATATAACATGGAGTCATTTGTCTTAAGAGTTACATAGAAAGGAGGCACTATTTCATCTATCATATCTGAGCTAGTACCAAAGACAATTGTTGGTTTTTAATCTTATAGACTAATGATATCACTTTCAGCATTAACCGAGGTGTTTTATATCCATTTGGAGACTTGATTTTTATACCCAGGGTTTTTGGAAAGTTTTGAAAGTGGAATTGGCATTTTAACTCTTTTTAACTATTTTTCAACATTAAATGTACTAAAAGCATTTTTATCATTTTGAGCAGTATTAGTTGACAGATTTAATGGTCAAATAATAGTTGTTTGAGTTTCAACATTTTTGTTACGAGGTTAAATTATTGGAGTTTCCTTAGGAGGCCTTCCAGGGTCAGGTCTAGGCCTAAGATCATATCTCTTGTTCAACTCTGCAATTAAAAATTTAAAGAAAGCATGGTATTTAGAAACGTGTGAGGATTCTTGATCTTCTTGAACCTGATTTTGTTGTAAGAGAGGAATAATAACAGTTTGATTAGAAGAAGTATCCATGTTATTGATATCTTTAGTAATAATCATAGTATTTTCATCGGGTTGCCGGTCATCTATCAATAAAGGGGTGGGAACCTGCTGATCATTACTAGGTCTCTGAAGAAATTGTAATTGTGGATTCCTTTTATACTGACCTTGATTTTGATTTTGGGGTCTAGTAACTGTTTTTTGAACTGTCCTAGGTTGAGTCTCAATCTTGGAAATTCTATTAGATAGATTTCTAAGAACAAAAGTTATTTCATCTATTTTATAATCTTCTGTTTTAGTCTTAGAAGAACTAGAGGAACTAGAGGTCTCTTGAATAGATTTTAGTTTTATTTGGGCCTTTTCCTCTTTAGCTTTCAAGGAAGTCGAAGAAGCCCTATTTTCTTCCACCTCTATAGCATTTGTTTGCATATCTTCAAGAATTCCTGAAGTTCTCTCTCTTAGCATTACAGAAAAATCATTGTCAAAGGCTTTAGAAAACCTAGACTTAGCTACTGCTATAGGGGGTTTACAATCAGGGGGCATCTTATGATAAAGTTTATTGAACCTTTTGATAAAATATGATATAGGTTCAACAAATTTTCTTTTAAGTTCTTCAAACTCATTCAGAAAGTAAAGAGGATCTTCTTTACACCCCATTGATTTTTAAATATGTTTGTAAGCTCTTCCCAATTTCTAATGGAATTTACAAGTAACTGCCTAAACCAGATTCTTACATTTCCTTCAAGTGATTGTACAAACAATCTCATGTAAACATTTTCTTGTTTGATATTCATGTTGTCTGCAAAGTCTAGAAAAGCTTGAAGATGGTCCTCAGCTGAGGGACCAGTTTCTCCATTATACCTGGGAAGGTATTTCAAGTACCCAACTGGGAATGCATCGAGGTTAGTAGGTAAGACTAAAGCTACATATCTAGCCTGTACAATAGGTCGAAATGCCATAGTATAAGGTGGTGTATGAGGTGTTTGTGGATGAAGAAGAAGAATATGAAGAAGAGGTAGAAGAAGGTGATTGAGGGGGTGTGTGACTATATAGAGGTGAATAAGGAGGGGATCTCCTGAATAACTTTAAAGGACACTTAAGAACTAACTTTTGGACCTATGAATGAATACCCTCTTTTGTTTCAAAGAGTGGATTTGAATATAAAGAGAGGGTCTCTTCAGGTTATTCAGAAATAGAAGCTTCAGGTCATTCCGAAGTGGAAGGAAAGGAATAAGTGGTAGGGGATATGAAATCTGTGAGTTTGTATTAAGGTAAATGAACACTGAAGTCATACTGATTTTTAGGTGGTCCTAGTGATAGTGGGGGTTCTGGATGCATTTCAAAAGAATGAATGAGGAAATTTGAATCTAAATCAACTCCCCTATCTAATAGTTTAGAGCATCTAAGATAATTGTTTTAGGGGTTTTGTTTTAATTTGGAGTACCAATGAATGAAACAGATGTAACACTATAATGCCTAACCTTTTGAATAATATTAATACCAAAGCAGAGGGCTGCTATAAAATTTCACACAGTGAAATAGCTTGTATGGTGGTCAGCAGAAACAAAAAATAATATGATTATCACAGTTTTCAAATTGGAAATTAAATAATCATAAGTATGAAAACCTCTAACCTATGTTCAGAAGGTTTAAG
This sequence comes from Pinus tabuliformis, assembly GCA_031772625.1. NCBI lineage: Eukaryota > Viridiplantae > Streptophyta > Pinopsida > Pinales > Pinaceae > Pinus > Pinus tabuliformis. The sequence goes on from CM062811.1 coordinate 1,194,515,115, forward strand.
AGAATATGCTTAAGCTTACAAAAGATGTTGATGATTTATTGATTCAGAGGGAATTAATTAAACAGACAATCCATTAATTCATTCTCTTTATAGATTATCACTTCAAAAGCTTATAGGAATAGATTGAAACACAATTATTCCTACCTGGTTATGTCTGTAAGACATAAGAATATGAAGAAAAACATAATAAGTAATACTGGAAAAACTTATAAGAAACACAAACTCTGTAAAATAGAATTCAGAATCCTTTGCTTTGTATTAAGGATCCAGAAAAACCAAGTACATCAAATGTTTAGAAATGCTTCATCAAGGGTGCAACCCTTTAATAACTCGTGAAGAGAGTTATTTATACAATAGTAGAACTAAGAAAATATCATAAACTATTTTTACAAAAATAGATTATTATAAAATCAAAATAAAGGCTGCTAGTTGATCTAGAACTATTTTGATGCTGAGCTATTGGTGACTATCGCTAAAAAGACTGAAAATTGTTGAAGTTGGTTGATTGTTCCTGCAAAAGCTGGATTCTGTATGATTTTCACGCTGGATGTCATATTTACTGATGACATTTCATCTAATACACTTTCATCTGTTTGTCTTTCATCTGTATTTCTTTATCTGCCTCCTCTGTTTTGTATTTTACAGTGTAAATTGTCTGTTTTAACATTTACTGTGTAAATGACTTCTTTCTGCTCTGTCTCATGGAATATTTTGTTAAGGAAAATCATCCAAATTCATTTCTTGAGAATCTGTAACAAATAGGTTTTTAACTAGTCTAAAAACTATTTGTCCAGGTCTTATATGATCACCTGCAAAAATAAACCAATAGTTAATAAAAACACAGGTTGGGAGGGAGGTGATAATGGCTTCAGGGAAAAGAAAAGTGTGTGGACAGAGTCCTGGCAGTGTTTTGAAGGTAATTAGAGGTCGAATTGGGTTGCAGAGGTTCACGATGGTGGAGGAAGGGTTAGGCGGGTTTCACTGTGCAAACGGACGAAAAGAGCGAAAAGAGTGAAAATGAGGGTTTTTGGCATTTTAAGAGGTAATGTTTAAAATTTGGCGTGGAAATCAGTAAATGAACAGTGTATGTTTTTGGCCTAAGTGGGGAGGAGGTATTAAGGTTCATCGCACTGCTTTTGGCTATCGGGTGGTTTTTTCATGAGAGCACGCGAGTCCACCCGGTGTTGCCACATAGCCAAAAGGGGTTCGAGCAAAACCATGAATCTTGCGTGCTCTTGAGCTTTTAACTGTCAGACATCGGGAGTGCACAATATGGCTATGGGTCATTAGATCTTGGGGTGAAATATCTAACGGCTATCGCACGGTGAAGCTGCAGAAGGGCGATTGGGTGGAGATTAGCGAGGCCCGCAGGTTATAATGTGGCGAAGTTTGTTTAACAGCACCAAGGGTGGGTTAAAAGGTCTTATATCAGGAAAATGGTGAATACAACAGAATTAATTAAAATAAAGAGGGGGGAGACAAAACTTAGGATAAAGGGGTTTTATGGGTTAAAAGGGTTTTGTCGAGAAAAATATGGATTGGAGGAGTTAATAAAAATAAAGCGGATGGGAGAATAAAAGTTAGGACAAGGGGGGTTTTATGGGGTTTTATGGAAATTACAAGGGGAAAGTGATTTTTTCAAGGGGAAAGGGTTTCACAGTAGGAAAAAGGGGTTTTGGGTAGGGAAATGACCTTTAAAGGGTAATTTGCTAGGAAAATGTGTAAAACCAAGGGGCAAGGGTGAAAATGAAGGGAAAGGGTATTTTCTTAGGAAATGATGGGATAATGAGGAAATTAGTAAGTATATAGTGGGGGATGAAATGAAATGAGGGGAAGTTAACCAAATCAACTTGTGAACATCTTTTTACTTTCATAACTGCTCCTGCATATTGAAACATTGGATTAAGCATGATAAATGTGCTTATGCTTCAATCAAATTGTACTTCTGCAACCTTTCTTCTACCTACCCTTTACTTATCCTAACATTTTTTCTTCACTTAATTGGGTGCATTTAGGCTAGCAGACCCTTTTCTTTCCTTTTTCTTTTGAAAAGAAAAAAATATAATTTTAACCTTATAACATCCAAGGGCTCAGATTAAACTGATGAGCTCCTTATTATTCTCTACCTAACTACTGATCTACCAAGATTAAACAGTTTGGCTAGATCTTTAATCTCTAACTATAAACATGAAATTTAAAGCATGAACTAGTCAAGATTAAACTATTTGACTATCATGTGTTTTTTCATTTATGACAAGCTGCACACAACCATTATTTTGTGTAATAAAGTAAAAAGTAGTGGCACTTGGACTTGCACACTTTCATGATCTGTCTTTTGCTTTTTTCTTTTCTCTCTAACATAACATTTTATTTTTCCTTCATTTTTTAGGGCATCTATTCTAACATTTTCTTTGATATGGACATATTTATCAAAATATTTCCTAACATTTTTATTCAATATTCTTTTTGTCCATATCCTAGCTTAACATTTTTTGAAAAAATATTTTCTTTCTTTGGACTAATTTATTTTAACTTATCAAAACCAAAAAATGCTACAACACGTTGCTTGCACACCACATGACCCAACAGGATTCCAAAGGAAACACAGAATATGCATTTCTTTAGATTTAGCACACTCTGGTATCCATGACATGTATCCAACATCAATCGCAAGCTTGCTACATGGCACTTTACTAGTCTGAAAGCCATCCAATCATCAATGTACACTTCCAATAACTTATGAATAATCTCCTTGAACGCCACAATTACTACACGAGAAAATATTGCAAGCACATTCTTGAGTCCATACGGCATCACAATGTATTGAAAACAATCTCATTCCACCATAAAGGTCATTTTTCTCCTATCCTTAGGCACGATCTTCATCTAATGGTACCCCGAAAACCCATCAGTAAACGAGTATGCCTCCTACCCTCCAACATTGTCTAATACTTAATCAGTGAACAGTGTTGGGAATGGATCATAGACACACGTATCATTAAGCTTTCATAGATCCATGCAAATCCTTATTTCTCCCTTCTGCTTCTTCTCCTGAACCACCATTGGGCTCACCCAATCAGATTCTTCCACTGGTTCTATGATGCCTACTTCCAGCATCTTATCCAACTCCAAGCAAACCTTTTCCTTATACTTAGGATTGAGGTGATATGACTTCTACTTAACAGGCTCCGCATCTGGCTTCAAATTGATTTTCACACCCAAGTATGTTATTATGCCTTTCAAATCTGAAAACTTGGTAGGGAACATATCCTGATATTCGCAAAGTAAGTTAGAAACTTTATCCATAGTAGCGTCGTCCTAATAATCGCCAATCTTTGCAAACTTTCATTCTGCTTCAGTCCCAATGTTTACTTTCTTGGTTTTCAATGGCACGGTGATGTCCATATTGTCTGTTTGCGGGCCGTCAACTTCGCGATGCCCTTTAGCCTTTGGAATATTCATATTTCTTGGATCTTCATCCTCCTCCTCAGCAGTTACATTATAACATTCTAGCGCATGGCGCAGCTGGGTGCTCCAATCTGGCTGGACCCATTCCAGAGGTTCTTGCGGCATTCTGAAGATCACTGCCTTAATCTCATGTAAGGCTTCATCAATGCTCGTGAAGCCATCTTAAAAATTGAAGGTTAATAAGAATCTTTCCCTCAATATATCTGACTCCATGTTGCCATGGCAGAGCTCTGTTTCCAAATACTAGTTCATGGAGATGCTATCCAAGGTATGGAAAAATAAGTGTACCCATTCTTGTTGCGGCTCCGTTCCCTAAGCTTTATTCCACTTCTGTAGATGATTGTGCGGATCATCTCTCCCATCATATTTCTCACTCAACCGAGTGCTAGGACGGCCAAACCACAAACTCATCATCCTTCTGTACTCTCGCCATACATCAAAGTTATCCTTGTGCGTACCCCACCATCGTGCGGGCGTAGCGTGAAGTGCCAAATCTAATGCTTGGAGGTGGCAATGCTCAGGGAATTCACGTCCAAATGCATCCAAAAAATTATCCACGTCAGTTAAACCATCATAGTAAGGTAATTTCCTTACCTTTGACGAAAGGCAGCACAACGATTTAGTCATGATATTGCAGCGTAGTGTAGATACTTCATGCAGCCAATTCTGCCAATGCTCCAACTCTTCATCTGAATCAGAGGTATAGGAACTCTCCCAGTCCCATGCAATCCATCCATCTATCATTGGATTGATCCAGTCCTAGTCTCGCATTGTTATTTTGTAGATCTGATCGAGTTAATCCTCACTTTCTTCATAATCGCAGACCAGTTCAGTGTAGCGGTCCCCTTCTGCAGGGTCCAACGACACTACAACTCGAAGCGATTTATTTTCAAATGTCATCGTCCACTTCTTCAAGTTGATCACCCCATTAATGTTGATAGCCTAGTCAATTCCCAGGACCATAGGGTATGGATTACTGTCATCAATGATCTCTATCACTTCAAAGTCAGCCTTCACACTCGCACCCTCTATATCAACTATTACTCCATATAGTGGTCCCATTGGAATGATCTTCTACCGGTTTTCCATTCTGAGCTGAATCGAAGACCACTACAGTGCAGGTCTCCCCATTATTTCCCATGTTTGTTTTCGCAAAACATTCGCATCAGACCCCAGGTCCAAGATGACCTGGTCCATATCATAATCTCCTATCTGCGTGGTGAGCCTCATCTCGTACCCTGTTCTAGCCTTATGCTTGCCAATTTTTTGAACTACGTGGTGTCCATCAAGGGTGTTTTCTTTTCCGACATATTTGTTTATTAACTCCTCCAAGCCTTTCACGGCTTTTCTATTGCACAGAATTTTCATGCAGGTCTCCAGGAACACGGTAAGGATAGAGGCATCAACCTCTGTAGGCGTGCTGGTTTCTTGCACTTTGTTCTGGCTTCCTGAGGTGGCGGCCTCTACGAAGATTTTCTCAACTTCCATAAAAGTTTCCTAAATCAACTTCCTTTTTTGGGGCCTTGTGGACCCATCTGTCCTCTTCAGGTTGTTTTCCTTTATCATCACCAATGGTTATTCCACTTCTTAGCACTATATTCACATTGTGGTCCTCCTCATAGGGCTCAACTCTCATTATCTGTAAGTTCTACGCAGGTTTCTGATGCTGTGCCTTTTTCTCCTACATCTTAGCTATCAACACCAAGAACTCTTCTATAGTGTGATCAAATTGGCTGTAGTATTGAAATGATGTGCGTGTCTGATTCTAACACTCACGCGCATAGTACCCTCATGTTCCAAAGTTGTAACAAATAAACTAACCCTAGCCTCTACCAAGCCCTCCTCCTCCTCGGCCTCGTCCTTATCCTTTATATCCTCTGCGCAGTCCTCCAGTGCCCTGTTCTAGAGGCCACATTTCTTCTTGCATTCGGTAAGTAGGTATTATTTCCATCATCATCTCATAGCTATGACAGTGACGCTCATCGTGGCTCAGTGATTTGCAGAACTTAGAAAACAATTGTTGTGGTGTCTGGACGAACTTTTGAAGCAAATGATATTTATTCATCACATGTTGTCCAACAACCTGGGAGATAGTGCACCATAGCGCAGCCCCGACGCTCAGTCCTGATGAAGCTTCTGACCTTAGGGGAATTACCCCCCCCTGTAATATAGTTCATGAATACGGGATAATGATCTTTATCATTCCCCTGGCCCTTACACTTCAGACCCCAGACTTCCGCGCACACCTCTAGTTTAGTTTCCTTGTATTTCTTTAAGCTCTGCAATTCAAAGCATAGGCTCTGTAACTGAGAGTGGATTTGTTGTACCCCCAAGGTTGCATCCTAAACAGGCATCGCATGCAACCTCATTGTGATTTCCAGGGCTTCTGCCTGATTTCCTATCTTCTGTTGTGATAGAGCAATCCTCAGGTTAGGAAGAAGTGAAGATATAAACCACTTGTGGTGTTGACCATCTGTGAGCTGCATATTAGCTTCTCGAATGACGCATTTCAGCCTTTGATCTAACTCCCATGGCATTTCATCAACCCTCATCATGATCTCCTTAAATCCAACTACTAATTGTGAGTCAGACTTAGGTTTACTAAAATACTTGTTTAAAGCAGCCTTAGTATATACTAGTGATGTCAGAGGATTATCATAACAATACTTAATATACCAAGTCAGCGCGTGATCCTGCAGAGCGATGACCAATTATGCCTTCTTTATATTGTCATCAGTAATCTGCTACGTTGTCCACACAACATTTGCAACAAACCAGAACTGATCTGTGTCTTCACTCCCTATACCTTTGAAAATTGACAACTTCATTGTGTTCGACATGTTGAATGGTAGTGGTGGTGGTGGAGGTGTGGGAAAAGGTGTATGCAGTGGAGGTGGAGGTGGAGGTCGAGTGGATGGATGATGTTTTCGTGGAAAACCCTTTCTGATCAGCTGAACAAAACTTCGGAGTGAGGCATGTACACCTCCACTTCATCGCTTGAAGGAGGTCCAATCAATGGGCTATATTCAGGACCTGATCTCTCTCGATCTCTAAAGATTTTTCCACTTCACGTAGCTCTGAACATCAAGGCAATGGCATAACCTGTTTTTCACATAACAACATCCTAATCCAGGGATTCAAATATCTTAGATACTTACCTCGTGGTCCATTGAAAAATCACCGCTTGTTATGAAACAAGCTCACAAAAAGATAGAAAATAGAGATAAACACCTTAGAAACTAGCCTCTTCGAGGGGGCAACCTCCTTTACATCACACAAATGAACAATTCTTCATTGATACAAATGACAAGACCTCCTTTCTATATATAGGAGTCTAAGGGGTCATAATATAATTAGAGAAGGCATAACAATAATAATGTAATGGCACAATAATGACAATAGTGGGCTTCTATGGGGCACACTAGTAACAATATGGGGACTACATGGGTACAACAATATATTAAGGGGGTTGTACTAATAACAATAAGGGGTTACACTAGTAGTATAGGGGCCTAACATGCCCCTCTCCTTCAAAAAGTGTTGTCCTCAATGCTTGAGTAGTTCTTGATGCTTCTGTATAAAATTCTTGTCCTCCCATGTGGAATCTTCAGCAGGTAAGTTCTTCCACTTGATGAGATACTCTGAAATTGATCGATTCCGTAGCTGTCGAGTTCTTGTTTCTGTGATTGCTTCAGGTTCCAATATGATTTTTCCTTCCTCTTCAAGTTCTCGCAATATTGTTTGAATTGGATCTTCTGCAACTTTTGAATGAGTGGCCACACTTCTTCGTCCTTCTTCCATTCATCCCTTGCTTCATTTACCCAATATGGTTGGATAATAGAAATAGCTCAAAACAATGCTTCCACATCCGCATCCTTTCTTGAGAGTGAATCTGCAACAAAATTTTGCTTCCCTTGTCTATAGATGATGTCAAAGTCATAACCCAACATATTTGAGACCCATTTTTCTGTTCTTCTAAAGATAATATTTGTTCTAAAAAGTATTTAAGACTATCATGATCCATTTTTACCTTGAAGTGTTCTCCCATTGGGTAAGGTCGCCATTTCTTAAGTGCATGTAGTATTGCCAACTTTTCCTTCTCATAAATAGTTTGCTTGAGATGTAGCTATAAAAATACCCAATCACCTAAATCAAAACATTTTTCACTGCGATGTTGATCTACCTATTGTTTCATTTGATTCTGCACCAAAGTGGCATTATCCTTTAAAAGTTGGAGAACTTGTTGTTGATTCTGGATGTGATCTTTCACTGCTTGAACCTTTTTCTTCTTGATATTTCCTTCTATCTTTAGAGTTTGAGGAGTGGTAATTTCTTCCAATGCTTTACAAGATATGGCTGGATTCATTTCTTGATGCTCGATGTGATCTTTCACTTCTTGAACATTTTTCTTCTTGATATGTCCTTCTATCTTGATAGTTTGAGGAGTGGAAATTTCGGCCAATGCATTACAAGATATGGTTGGATTCATTTCTTCTTTCTCGATGTGATCTTTCACTTCTTGAACCTTTTTTCTTCTTGATATGTCCTTCTATCTTGAGAGTTGAGGAGTGGTAATTCCAGCCAATGCATTACAAGATATGGTCAGATTCATTTCTTCTTTATCTAGGGTCTGTTCCTGGAGTATATCCTCTTCTTTTGAAATTTCTTGTTCCTTTTCTTCCTCCTCTTCACAATCTATGTAGAATAATTTATTCTCAGCACACTTATGACCTTTAGTGTATTTTCTATCACAACTGTAACAAAGCCCTTTTGCTCTTTTTTCTTCCAATTGTTGTGGTGTCAACCTTGTAGGTTGTGGAAGGCTAGGGGCAACAACACTTCCATCTTTATAGTTGTGAGTGGTAGGCTTCTTGGTTTCCATAATTTTGCTTTCAATTTTTCTTGCTAACCTGAATGCCTTCTCCAATGAATCAGGTTCCCAAAGGCAAACCTCATGTTGGATATTATCCTTTAAATTCCCTATGAACACATCAATCCTATGCTTCTTTGGAATATATTTTACCTTTATGTTCAATTTTTGGATGTCCTCAATGTGCTCCATCATTGAACCCTTTTGTTTGAGATTTATCAATTGGCTAAAAAAAGTGTTGCTTTTTGTATCCTCATAATGTGCTGTCATTTCTTCTTTAAAAATTGCCCAAGTGACAATTTGTTTACGAGAGAAAAGCCATCAATACCATATAAACTGATTTGGTTCCAAATATAAAGTTGTAATATGTACCTTTTGTTTGTTTTTCACATTATGGAGATCAAAAAATTGCTCCATCTGTAGTATCCATGCTCTAGGATCCTTGCCATCAAACTTCCTCATATCGATTTTTGGAACATGGTGGGTCTTCAATCCAACATTAGATTCTATGAAATCATGATTAACATTTCTTTTGTTCTCATCATGAGTTTCCTTTACTACCCTTTCACCATTAGTGACCATTTCTTGTAGCAACTTAGTCAAATTTATCTTCAATTCTTCCATCTTATCGTTCATGCCATTCATCTTAGCCTCCAAGCCATCCATCTTAGCTTCCATATTAACTTGCATTCAATTCATATCAGCTTCCACACCATTCATCTTGCCTTCATTCACCTCTAGTGGGAATGAAATTTGTTGTACTTGGTCTTGTAATTTTGACATATCATGTTGCATTTCTTCCTCTTCTTCTGGAGTCATGCTAGATCTTTCAGGTTGCTTAGTAGGTGTTTCCATTTTCTTTCTTCGAGGCATCAGTTACCGATAATAATGCTTCACTATGCCCTTCGAATTCCTTCAAACTAATTTTTCAAACCAAGCTTATGCAAAAAAATTAAAAAATCTACACACCTTTCTTCACTTTGTAGGAGCTCGATATTGCATCTGATGTATCTCTGTAATTTCATATCTTCCAGTTCTAAAATTGTGACCTGCAGTAGCCCTCTACGTCCTCTTTCCAATTCCACTAGTCAGATCGAATTTAGATTCTCCAAGAAAGAGTTATGCACAATCTCCCAAGATGACCTGATTATATACCTTTTTGAAAGAGCCAACTTGTATGAAGTGCCACGTGTCACTGTTTTGACCTTAGGATCTGAAAACTATACACAAGAAACTATATTCCATCCTCTTTTTGTAACTACTTACGAAATTTCAATATGATTCTCAAAACAAATGTTATGACTATTTTCCCCAGGTCACCTATTTGTAATGTAATTCGAGAATCTGCAAAAAGGCCAAATTCTTCAGATCATATCTCCGCAAATATAGTACAAAAAGCTCTGAAATTTGGAATAGAGGTTAAGAATGATTTCAACCCAAATGGGATTTTGTTTTAGAATTTAAAATGTCATAGAACAAAAGTTATAGTGAAAATTCCACAATGACCTTTTTGGAGCAGCAAAACCCTAGAATCTGAAGCTCTGATACCAAATGTTATGAAACCAGCTCACAAAAAGATAGAAAAGAGAGATAAATGCCTTAGAAACTAGCCTCTTCGAGAGGGAAACCTCCTTGACATTACACAAATGAACAATTCTTTGATGATACAAATGACAAGACCTCCTTTCTATATATAGGAGTCTAAGGGGTCATAATATAATCAGAGTCGACATAACAATAATAATGTAAGGGCATAATAATAACAATAATGGGCTTCTATGGGGCACAATAGTAACAATATGGGGACTACATGGGTATAGAAATATAATAAGGGGGTTGTACTAATAACAATAAGGGGTTACACTAGTAGTATAGGGGCCTAACACCGCTCCGCTTCATTGTAGCTGACTGAGGTATCAACTGCAAATTATGTAATGAATCCTCCTATAATTCGATCGAGCCAGTGATCAACAACCCACGTGATCTTGTTCTCAAAGGCCTCTAACCATCGTACCAGTTCTGGGGTCCACACTATCAGTCCGTCAAGCTTCCACCTCCCTTGACCGTCTACCAACTTAGCTAGCCACTCGTATAATTCGATCGAGAAGGTGCAGAAGAAAATTTCATGTGTCTCCATATAAAAATACCTATTCAACCACTTCTCCTTTTTCAGGCGCAAATTCTTGTTTTCATGTGCCGTGAATTCATGAATTTTTCTATCCAGCCACTTTTCAATTTCTTTCTTCGTCGGGTTCTAGTGATGCGACATCACACATCTCCTTCAAGAAAATCCCGGTCCCGACAATGGAACCATTTTTTGGCTTAGGGGGTCCTGGCCCAGGTTCAGAGTTAGTTGAACCAACCAACAAATCCCTACACTACTGGCCCTTTCGGCAACTAACCACGTATCGTAGGCTGCAATCTCACCCGAGGCAATATGGGGAGATGCAAGAACCAAGCTTTTGCATCGAGAGACGAGTGTGATGTCTTTTAGTGCCTCAGATCTACCTTCACGTAGATCGATAAGCCCCTAGGGCTCAGTACTGCAATTCTACTTAAAAAACCTCCAAACCTTCACGAAGGTCTGTGATCGGCTTTTGCAAACCCTTATCAGTTGATTTACCCACTTACGTGCATTGTAGAAAAACCTTTAATTAGTGTTTGCGTAGATCTACTTAAGTTATTCAGTAAACATAATAGAATTCAACACAGTCCTCGTGAAATTACATAAACATGCTTACGTACATCATCTAACAGTTATTCAATAGAATCGCGCATCATTAGATCAATATTTCATACACATAGTATTCATTCACATCATATATTGAAAGCAGAAATAAACAATGATAAACAGATATACACAAAATTTCTTCAATAATATTCTTTATTGATCTTCAGTTCAGGTTTACAAACTCGACACCACCCTGCGCACTCAACTACGGACTCTACCTAGGCCTCTGTGCACTCAGCTGCAGAGCCTTTCTCTCCTATCTGACCCACTTGTCTACGCTAATATTTCCAAGACTTCATTCTTTATCCATCATTACATTCAATCTCTGCCTTAGACTCTCTAAGACACACCTAATTATAGCTTTTTACATACAATTCCATGGTCCGCGGACCATGGGTGGATCTCAAAACTGACTTAACTTTTACATAAAAAAGGGACTAAAACCTCTTTGACTCCTAACCATCTACACACTCCATATCCACAAATCACGGAGACTTTACATTACTTACAACAATTACATCAAAACTTGGGTTATCTTAACCCCAAAACTGACTTAGGGGACCCCATCCCAACAGAGGGAAACCTTGTCTAAGGCCATGTTCTGCATGAAAAAAATTGGAGGCAGATCCATTGATCATGACACTAAAAGAGACAGTAGTGATGCAACACATGATCCAATTGATGAAGGGAAGGGGGAAGCCTAAATGGGTAAGAAACATTTTGCAATATAGCCAACTAACCCAATCAAAAGCTTTTGAGAGATCAATTTTGAGGATGGCACCTTTAATATTTTTTGTCTTGATGGAATGGAGGGCCTCTTGAGCTATGCCAATAGCCTCATGAATGTTTTTATTATGGAGGAAAGTAAATTGTTCCAATGAGATATGATTTGATAAGATAGGCTTGAGGCGGTTGGCAATTATCTTGGCTATGATCTTGTAGATACAGTTGCAGATTGATACAGGTCTGAAATAATTGAATGAGAGCGATGAAGGTAGAGTTTATTTCCTCATACATTCTCCCAGATAACCTACAGTCCTCCACCACCTTAAGGAGATCCTATCCAATGGTATCATAAAAGGCTAAGAAAAATTCATCCGTCTGGTCCCAAACTTTTGTCTTTTTCGAACCATTCTAGCATGCTTTCCAGTTCTCCCATTGTGATAGGATATGTGAGCTCCTATACCTCCCCATGATCAACAACCCGAGGGAAGAGTCCAGCAATCTGAACTATTTCAACAAGTTTGGCACCAGGGGGGGCTTGAAAAGTTTTTGAAAATTTGAATTTCCGAGGTGTGCCAATTGACGAAAATATTTTGCGAGATGACCATCCTCAGAAGGCATGTGCCATATGGTGTTGTTGGACTTTCTTCCCCTCACATAATTGTGGAAACATTTGGTATTCTCATCTCTACCCTGTAGCCAAATAACCCGACTTCTAAGGCACTAATTTTCTTCCCGTTCTTTGAAAATTTTGGATCTCCGAGTCTCCAAGTCAATGATAATTGATTTTGTTTCCGCAGATATAAACCCTTGACCCTACTCAACCAGGAGAGCTGCCATCTTGGATTCAATGATACTAAGAGCCCGTTCATCCCGGTCTCATTTGTCTTTTGCCCATTTAATAGATAAACTCTTAATTTCTATAAGGTTATGATAGAAACCTTCAGTAATGGTTCTCCCCTAAGTAGGTGGATGGGTACTACGCCAGTATTCATTGACCAAGTTGATGTAATTGGGTTCCTTTAACTAGGTGGAATTGAATTTGGAAGGGGTCTTAGGCTTCTGGAAAGCACCCGACATCTCCAGGAAGATGGGATAATGGTCAGATATTCCTCCAAATACAAGCCACTATCTGTAATTGGATAGGGTTCTTACCAAAGGTTCCTTGATGAGGAATCTATCCAATCGCCTAGCAAGAGCAGCATCCCCTATTCTTCTGTTGTGCCATGTATGCTAAGATTTATTCATGGGAATATTAATCAAGTGGTGTTGCTCAAGAAGCTGTTCCATGGTGTCAGATAAGGGATCCAATTGTGCATTACAGCCCCAAGATTCCCCATATCCAATGGAGAAATTCAAGTCCCCACCCAAAATGAGATTGTCAGAACTAGCTAAAGATAATTTGAGTAGGTGGTTCCAAAAATCAGCTATGTTTTGACATGGGGCATAAACATTGATAATTCTGAAATCCATGCTGAACTCTGAGGAGTAGATATCCATACCAATGAAGTCGGATCCTCCCCAAGAGGCATTGGGTTTGATAGTGAAAGGATTAATACCCAGGGAAATTCCTCTGGATCGACCAATGATGTCAAGATCATGGAAGGTCTACCCCAACTTCAATGATTGCAGGGCATGAATGGCCTGATCAGCCAAACCTAGGGTTTCTTGAAGAAATATGATATCAATTGGCCCAGAATAAAAAACTCTCCTGAGGACTAGTTCTTTGGGAGGACTAGCCAGACCTCTGCAATTAAAGGAGATCCACTTCATGGGGGTGGATGAGGAAGGGTGTTCGGTTCTCTAAGTACCCAATCAAGTGTGGATTGTCTGCCATGTGCCACTTCCACCCTAGCCTATAAGATAGCTTTTGAAATGTGTGATTGTCGACCCCTGGTGTTCTTGGATATGTGAGGAGGGGAGATCATGTTAGGTCCCTATACTACTAGTGTAACCCCTTATTGTTATTAGTTCAAACCCCTTATTGTATTTTTGTGCCCATGTAGTACCCATATTGTTATTACGGTGCCCCATAGAAGCCCATTATTGTGATTGTTGTGCCCTTACATCATTATTGTTATGTCGGCTTTGATTATATTATGACCCCTTTGACTCCTATATATAGAAAGGAGGTCTTGTCATTTGTATCATCCAATAATATTTCATTTGTGTAATGTAAAGGAGGTTTCCCCCTTGAAGAGGCTGATTTATAAGGCCTTGATATTTCTTTTCTATCTTTTTGTGAGCTGGTTTCACAACATTTGGTATTAGAACTTTGGATTCTAGGGTTTCGCTACTCCAAAACAGGTCATCGTGGAATTGTCGCTATAAATTTTTCTCTAAGAAGTTTCAGAAGCTACGAGAAAAACCCATTTGATCCAAAATCGTTATGAACATCGGGTCCAAATTTTAGATCTTATTTTGCTATATTTTTAGAGATATGACCTGAGGAAGTTAGGGTTTTTGCAAGCTCCAAAATTCCATCTCAAACAGGTCATCATGGAATTTTCGCTATAAGTTGTTATCTACGATGATTTAGATTCTGAAATTAAAACTGATTTGAGATGAACACTTGGTGAATCTTGCACCCGAATTTCAGATCTTGTGTCACTATAGTTTTGGAGATACGTTCCAAGACATTTAGGGTTTATGCAAGATCCCGAATTACATTATAAACAAGTTACCTTGGGAAAATCATCATAACTCTCTCTCTCTGAGCATCTGATTCAAATTTTGTAAATAGTGACAAAAAGAAAATGGATGGTAGTTGGTTGGGTATCATGTTCGGAACCTAAGGTCGAAACAGTGACATGTGGCACCTCATACAAGTTAGCTCTACTGAACTAGTCTATAATTAGTTCATCGCAGGAGATTGGTAATAACTCTTTCTTCAAGAATCCAATTGTGATCAGACTTGCAGAGTTAGAAAGAGGACTTTTACTGCTATCACAGGTCGTAATTTCATAACTTGAAGATCTGAAATTATATAGTTACATTTGTTTCAAGATCGAGGTCCTAAAATTAAGAAAAAGCAATATGAGGAAGTTTGATGGCAAGGATCTGGTAAATTGGATACTACAGATGGAGTAATATTTTGATCTGTATGAGGTACAAATGTTACAAAAGGTACGTATTTCATCTTTATATTTATAACCAAGTCAATTTTGTATGGTATAAATGACTTTGTTCTCATAAACCACTTGTGACGTGGTCAATTTTCACAGAGGAAATGAAAGCACATTATGAGGATACAAAGAGCAACACCTTCTTTAGCCAATTGATAAATCTCAAACAAAAGTATTCAATGGCAGAGCACATTGAGTAATTTCGAAAATTGAATAGTAGGGGAAATGGTATTCCAAAGAAGCAGAGGATTGATGTCTTCATAGGGGCTTTAAAGGATAACATTCAACATGAGGTTTGTCTTTGGGAACCTGATTCATTGGAGAAGGCATTCAATTTGGCAAGAAAAATTGAAAGCAGAATTATGGCAACAAGGAAGCCTACCACTCACAACTGTAAAGATGGAAGCGTTGATTCCCCTAGCCTTCAACAACCTACAAGGTTGACACCACAAAAATTGGAAGAAAAAACAGAAAAAGGGCTTTGTTACAGTTGTGATAGCAAACACTCTAAAGGTCATAAGTGTGATGAAAAGAAATTATTTTACATAGATTGTGAAGAGGAGGAAGAAAAGGAACAATAAAATTCAAAAGAAGAGGATATACAACATGAACCAACCCTAGAGAAAGAATAAATGAATCCAAACATATCTTGTAATGCACTGGCAAGAATTACCACTCCTCAAACTCTCAAGATAGAAGGGCATATCAAGAAGAAAAAGGTAATAGTGTTGATTGATTCCAGTAGTAACTATAATTTTATTCATTGTAAGATAGCCAAGCAATTGAATTACTTCCTATATCCAGCACCAAAGTGTCAAGTGATGGTTACAAATGGAGGACCATAAATTGCTCTGGAAAGTGCCATAATATCAAGTTATCCATGGGAGAATATCTATTGAATAGCCCAATGCTTTCCATTCCAATGGGTGGTGCTAATGTTGTACTAGGAGTCCAATGGCTACAATAGCTTTTAATTTTCAAGAACTTTTCATGAAATTTTCTTCGAAAGGAAGGGAAGTTGAATTAAGGGGTATCATAGGGAAATCGGGAAAGATAATCAACTCTAATGAAATGACAAAGCTTCTAAAGAATGAACAAAGAAGCGTAATTGGACAATTATGTTCGCTATAGGTTCCCACATCGAAATCATCTATTTCTCCAGATCTCCAAAAATTCTTGGACAATCATTCCAAGGTATTTGAGACTTCCAAAGGCCTCCCACTTGTTCGTGATCATGATCATGCTATTCATTTGATTCCAGGCAGTGTTCCTCCAAACATCAGGCCTTACATATATCCATATGCCCAAAGGAGTGAAATTGATGTATGGTTATATAAATTCTAGAGGTTGGTATAATTATCCAACCAAATTCGATAAACGAAACAAGAGATGAATGGAAGAATGACGAAGCAGGGTGCGAACTCATTCAAAAGTTTCAGAAGATCCCAGATCAAACAATATTTCCAGAACTTGACAAGGAAGGAAAAATCATATTGGATCCTGAAGCAGTCACAGAACCAAGAAATCGACAGCTACAAAATTGATCAATTTCAGAGTATCTCATCAAGTGGAAGAACTTACCCACTGAAGATTCCACATGGAATGATGATAATTTTATACAAAAGCATCCATAACTAATCAAGCGTTGAGGACAACACTTTTTGAAGGAGAAGGGCATGTTAGGTCCCTATACTACTAGTGTAACACCTTATTGTTATTAGTGCAACCCCCTTATTATATTGTTGTGCCCATGTAGTACCCATATTGTTATTATTGTGCCCATAGAAGCCCACTATTGTTATTGTTGTGCCCTTACATTATTATTGTTATGTCAGCTCTGATTATATTATGACCCCTTAGACTCCTATATATAGAAAGGAGGTCTTGACATTTGTATCATCCAATAATTGTTCATTTGTGTAATGTAAAGGAGGTTGACCCCTCGAAGAGTCTAATTTATAAGGCGTTGATCTTTATTTTCTATCTTTTTGTGAGATGGTTTCATATCATATCAACCCAATCTCGACATGCTCAGGAGGGTGTGGCACTTAGGATCATAGGTTGTATGAATGAGAGTGACCAGAGGTGGTCGAAAGATCCAGGGGGGGGGTGAGAGAGCCATTCCTAGGATAGAAGGTGGAGTAGTTGAGATAGCATGTTGATGGAGATCTAGAGGGAAGGTAATAGCAGATGAAGATATGTTCGGTATTGATGCAAATTCAGTATGGAAGTGTTGAACAAAAAAATTTAAAGAAATAGAAGGTAGAGAGCAAAGAGAAGCAGGAGTACTTGGTGATCTAGCGGCCATAGCTATAGCCCTAGCTCTCGTCATAGGTGGGGAGGGAGGACGGGGGGAGGCCGAAGTTGGTAGCTGAGACGATCCGCATTCCATTGTTAGAGGATCTTTGTACCGAGGTATCTGACCTGCAGTTGATGGAGGTGTAGCAGGAGAAAATTCCTCAACTTCTTTGGTAGGAGAGGCAGCATGTCGAATCAGAGGACATTCTTTATATAGGTTTCTAAGATTATGACACCTTCGGCATTTGAACGACACTCCTTCATAGTCTAGTATTTGAATGTGCATGAATCTCTTCCAATGTAGAGTGATCTTCTCTTCCAACCCCTCTCTGGTATCCAGGTATACCAATATGTGAACCATAGATTTATTGCCTGAGGTGGTGTAGGTCTTTTCGTAATCCAGAAAAGTGCCAAGCGCATTCCCAATGCAAGTGAAGATGTCTTCAGACCAAAAATGGAGGGGTAACCCAAGCAACCTGACCCAGAGTGGTCCAACACCAATTTGTTCCCGCTCATGATCGAATAATGGGCTCCAACGCTTGAGCAATACCAGAGCCATCTCTATATGCCAATACCTCGAGAGTGCCCAAGAGGTATATTCCTCCCTTTGAAAACTGAGCACAAACCATCCACGGGCTAGAGTAGTAACCTCCGGGAGTTCCTTGAAGATATTCCCCCAAATTTCCTTGACCTAAAGGTGAAGACGTGAAGCAGAATAGGCTCATCCTCTAACTCTACCCACTAATACCTTACTAGACGTATCAACAACTTCTACCATTTGTACCCCTTATCCAAAATTGAGTGATAAATCCTTGTGGGAATCTTTAACACACTTTAGGTTTTTGACCTTACCAGTGCATAGAGTAGTCGGATGGTCCTGCAAGGGATCCTGTGCACCTTGATTCTCCTACTGAGGTAGTGAGGTATTGCCCTAGTGGTTTATATCTAGCGCATGAAAACAATGAGAAGGGGAGGTAGATGAACTCGAATCCGCAACAAAGAGGGTGAAGAGGAGGGAGTCTGGTTGGATAGAAGAGGATCCCAACGTTGACCCAAACCCTATAGAGGTGGGAAGGCATAGCATACCTGATGAAGAATAGTAACCAGAGGCAAGGAGTTGAATGAGGGTGAGGGTGGTATGCAAGAGGAAAGTAGGTGTAGGGTAGCCAGAGAGAGGGATGGGTAGTCAAGGCCTGGAGAGTCAATAGAGAGAGCAGAAAATGACAAACTGGGCATAGAAGGGTCGGGGTCAGAACAGGCAGGTGGAGAAATGGAATACTGCAAAGATGGTGTTCCCAGAGCCCGATCAGCCATAACCTCTAGCAGATCTTTAGGGCTCGTCGAAATAGGCTCATTTGGATTAGGGTCCACTGAGTAATCCACCACGTCTTCATCCATGTCCAACATCCTGCATATAATCCCGAAGACATCGAAGGTGCGGTCTGTTGACAGCGAAACTAAAGAGAATCCACCGACTGCGACAGTGAAGAGGACAGCGCAACAGTGAGGATGGTAGAAAGCACTTAAAGAACTGCAGGCAGTGTAGTAGAAACCCTAGCCATGCTAGACACCCTAGCCATGCTCTCACCGCTGATCAGTCCAGAGCTCCATTCTGACTAACTCACTCAGATGATATGTTGTTGATTAGAAATGACAAAGAAATTATCTAGGATTTGAAGACCTAATTGTCCTCCAAATTTGACATGAAGGATCTTGGTTCTACAAACTATATTTTGAGAAGGAAATTAAATGATATTGGGCAAAGAGGAAGCTCTAGTTTAACCAGAGGAAGTATGTCGAGACAATATTGTATAGGTTTAATATGCAGGATAGTAAACTAGTGAAGGTTCCTATTCCTGTAGGTGTAAAGTTATTTGTTAAGCAGTGTCCCAAGACATAAGAAGAGAAAGAGGACATGTCTCATGTTCCATACGCAAGTGAAATCAGTAGACTGATGTATGCAATGGTCTGTACTAGACCAGACATTGCACATGCAGTGATAGTATTGAGCAGGTTTATGTCAAAACCAGGGAAGGAGCATTGGACAACAATGAAGTGGGTTTTAAGGTATTTTTGTGGCACTAGTGATTATTGTTTGTGCTACCAAGGAAGACCAAGATTGGACAGTTTTAGACATTTGTGGCTTTGTTGATGTAGACTAGGCTGGAGATCTAGATTAGAGAAGATATACAAGTGGGTATGTGTTTAACCTATTTGGAGGAGTAGTCAGCTGGATGAGAAAGAGACAGTTTATAGTGGCACCTTCAACTACAGAGGATGAATACATGGAAACCACTCATGCAAGCAAGGAAGCAGTTTGGTTGAAGAGATTGTGTTCAAGTATGGGGTTAGTACAATGAGCTATAAGGATAGACCGTGAGATCCAAACTGCGATTTTCTTGGCAAGGAACCTTGCTTATAATTCAAAGAAAAATCATATTGATGTTCAGTATCACTTTGTGAGGGATATGGTCGAGGACAAAATGGTGTTTTTGGTAAAGGTGGACACTTTGAAGAATGTTTTAGATGCATTGACGAAGTCTATGAGCACTAAGAATTTTTCTTGTTGTAGAGTAACAATGGTTGTTGCAAGGTTTGACCAATGACTAAGTTCTCTTGTGACCCCTTGTGTGGAAAAGAAAACAACAAGTGGGAGAATGTTGGGTGTGTTTTATATTCTTTCCACAACTAGTCGCACGCTTGGGGGGGGTCACTTAGGGGTGCAGCCACCTCGGTTCGCTGCATCAGGCGTAGCAGGTGGGTCATAGGGGGGTCTCAACCCCCCTATGGGTGGGTTTCAAGGGGGCGGTATCCCCCCTACACAAAGTCCAAAATAGCACCTCGATATTTTTTTTTTGACCCTATATTAGGTGGGTGGACCTACCTATGGTTTTGTGCATGGGTTTTACATATGGTTTTGGGCATGATGGTTTTCTTCCCATGGTATTTTGTAGATCTGGTCAAGTGAACTACAGTTATGTTCTAATCTAGGGTTAATGGATTGGGGTTTATGAATGCTTCAGAATGTATATATATGTATTATAACATTGTTGCAAACATAATGAAAAATCAATCTGGTAGTCTCAGTTTTGGGATCCAGGGGAAAATATCTATGTATTTGTTTTGTTTTTCTCACCATTGTATATTTTCTGTTTTTAAGAATTCAGTTGTAGGTAATTTTTGTATAGGGTTAAGACCTACACTATCTTAGCTTTCATATTCTCAGAGTAATCATGAAGCTTGAAAATTTTCCTCATTCGAAGAAGCCATGCTTTTGCATCTTCTAATTTGGTCATCTCACCGTTAAAAGTAAGAGGCTTAGATTTTTTGAATTGTTCTTGCAAGTACCCCATCGCACTCCTTCTATAATGATGTTGGAGGTGATTGTGATGATGTCTCCCAGAAGCAGAGCTAGAATAAAATCCATGAGTATTATCCCTCCTCTTAGGTGTATCGAAGAGTTGGCCACTCGTCACTATATCATCCTTGTCCATCCTATGCCTTTTATGAGAACTTCTTCCATATGCACCATTATTCCTTTCTTTCTGTCTATCCTGATTACTAATCCCCAATTGTCCCTGCTTCTACAAATTTGAAAGGCTTTAAAAAATAACTACATTAACCTCTTCTTGTGTTTCTTGAACTTTCACAAGCCTTTCATGTGCTTCAATCAACCTCTCATTAGCTTCCTTTCAAATTAATATCTCTGCCTTCAATATTCTCAATGTATCTCCTAGATCGAGACAGCCTCCCTCTCCTTGTTGTTCAACTAACTTCTCCCATCCCACTAATGTTTCTTCTAGCTTGTACTAGGAGTCATATGAACTGTACTCAACTATTCTTTTGTTCTTCTCTTGGCCTTCTATTTCCTACAACATTTCACTATTAGATAAAATAAAAGGCATAATCAAAAGAATTACCTCAACTTACTGTTGGCAAGGCTATTGCATCTTCACAGGTCAATCCATATTAGGACGATACAAAATCACAAGTATATAATCTCATACATAGATATCATAACCATAAAAATAAATAGCTAACATGCATTCATGGTAAATAGATAGACAACTAACATGCATGCATAACAATATGCATTCACCCTGAGGTCTAGTATTGTGAACCTGATCTGATACCACTTTGTATCACCCCACCCCACATTTACCCGTTGTTACAAGCTCACCAAGGTAAACTTGAGATGAGAGTTACTATGCACGACTCGACCTCCAAGATTATGTTATGGAAATGGGTTCCACTTTTCAACTTACTAAAACCATCCAGAGACACATGATCACTTAGTTATCAAGAAATTCCCACTAGTGACCTTCTCTCTGAGCTTGAACCACTTTTAACTTGAATTTACAACCCAGTCACACACATGAATGCCATTCCATGCCGTCAGAGGCCTCTAGGCACACACACAACACATCCTTTGTGCGACTACAACATAAAATTCCCAGTTTTGTGCCTATGACCAAAGACTCTCTTCCAAATTTTTAGGGCTACGTATAGGCAAACTTCCCATAAATCTATCAGTTAGTTGTACGAGGCTTCTGAATTTGTTTCCAAGCTTTGATCTTACTCAATCTTGCCAAATTTATAATAATCATTTATAAAAACACTTGATAGACATGGTACCTATAGGACATGAATGCATAATTGTTCACTGTTTCATTAGTTTAATTAGAGAATCATCAAGAAGGCCCATTTCGCTCTCATACTAGATGTAACAAACACGTATTAACTTATACATCCATATACTACTCCATAGCTTATCAAACCATGAACAATATCAACAACCAGAGAACAACATATACAGAGAAATATACCATCCATGTAACCATCATTTAACCAGAATGAAACCATGACAAACTAGTCATAAAATAAACACAATAATCAATACTTGTGTTCATTGATCTCAATAACAAATAACACATAATAACATATTCATAAAACCAACCAAGTCAAGGACTTCCACATACCACCCAACCATAAATTGCGTTGAACCAAATCTTTCTTTCAACCAATCACCCTCATGCCATAGTCCAAGCATGAATGTGGGATCACTTGTGATAAATTAAAACAAAACCAACTAGGGAACCAAAGGTTAAACCACCTCCACCCTCAACCACAATGATTTCACCTAAACTGGTCCAAAAATCACCAAAACCAAAAAATATTGGATGCTTTAGAATTTCTTCACTGTTCCTAGAGGAATTTTCCTCTCTCCATGCACTTGTCAAGGGCTTCCTAGAGAAAACCATCTCCAACCCCAATCCTTGGAATTTTCCTAAGACCGCCTCAACTAGATCCAAAATCTACCAACAATCCATAGTTCAACAAAAAATGGGAACCCACTACACCATGGCTATCCAGGAAATGACAAAGGAATGGTTGTACATCACTCTCAATCTAGAAAAATCCCATGCCAATGACAACAAACATGACCAATAAACCGATGCATACACCATGAAGTCACATCCCAACAAGATAATCAAACATGCAAGTTGTTATCTGCAAAAGCCTCTTGTTGACTGCTCTTTCTTTGCTTGATTTTTTCCCTTACTTACAGTTGCCCAATCTTCCTCTTGTTCTCCCTTGCTTGTTCCTTGCTTGCTTGCTTGTGCATAACTTGTGTCCAAGTGCTAGTTATCTCTCTTGTTTCTCCTTCATGTTGTAGTCTGTCCTCCTCTCCTAAGTGAATCATCAATGAATGAATGAATGAGTGTTATCTCTCCCTTTTCCTTTCATTTTCTTTTCTATTTTCCTCATTTTCCCTTGCATGCATATTCTTGTCTCTTCATCTTCCCTTTTTCTTATTTTACCTCATTTCTTGTATAAATTGTCATTTATTACCTTTTTCCTCTTTTCCAATGCCAATCCCAATTTCCATAGCCAATTAATAAATAATTAACCACAAGTGATTCCCAATGTAATGTTTTCCTCTCTATTCAACTTGGAATACGTGTCCCATGAACTTGATTTTATTTTTACCTTTTATAATGCCCATTTATTACATGGAACTTTAACCTAGGGCTATCACAATATATATGTGTGTGTGTGTGTGTGAGTGTGAGTTAACTATTTGCTAGGTTTGCATTTAATGTTTTAAATTCATTAATTCAATTTTTTTTCAAATATATTCTCAATTTAGATTTAATATCTCAAATTCATGAATCCAAATTAAAATAAGTTGCATTGTTATGAAATTTAAAATATATATTCAATTTGAACCAAATGAAATATGTGTGTGTGTGTGTGTGTGTGTTGAAGAAAGTGTGACTAGGTTTAGTATTTACAAATATAATTTCGATATTTGTACTTGTCAAGAAAAAATATTATTTTTGTAAATTATAAGAATGAGTTTCTTTCTCATTTCATAGGTCTAGGAAGGTCAAAGAGTAAAATTCATGTATAAGGAAATCTTCTTGAGCCTATGTGTAAATGTATGCTATTCTAAAAATCCCTCCAAGACAAGCACAAGAAGAAGTCTGCAAGCTAAACGATGAAGAAGACAATCATGTCGGCCTCAAATCATATATAAATGTCATGTCGACTCAATAAAAGAGACACGTCAATTCACATTGACATGTCGGCTAAATATGGGAGCCTAACTACAATAAATATGCGGCTAGAGTCACCATAGGATTACAAAATTTCAGATTCTCTTTGAACTTCGGATAGGTGCAAGAAGTAATGAGGTACAGGATCTCGGATGTCTCGGAAATCTCAGGGATGATTATAGTGAGTAATATCGGATATTTTTTATGTTTTGAAGGGCATTTATAGTATGCATTTTGGAAGAAATACCACTATATTTTCGGCCTCCTTACAGTATCACAGTCATCACTAACGCATCATAACAATCTCGACATACTTTTGAATGGGAGGGTCCTAAAAGTGACACTCTTTGTCTCGACCTACTCTCTAGAAATATAGTCTTGACATAATTTCTAGTGATCTCAGTTATACATTCCCAACATTCTAGACACAGTCAAGGTCTTAGTGAATTAGAAATCACGGTATCGGTCATGATCACTATCTCAGTGCAACTCACATGCAAGTATAAAAGACCTTGTTGATATGGTGATAAAGAAATGATATAGGTGGAAGTACAAGCAATGGTTCAACTACAATAGTGAAGAAACAGTAATGATGATGATGATCTCAATAGTAAGAAGAGGATTTATGTCTTGGTCTTGGAGTGGCCTAGTAGGTCAAGGGTCACGATCATGGTATTCGTCAATTAGAATCTCTCTAATAAGAATTTTGTGTGGGTTTTCCTCTCCCACCTCACAAATAGTTATCATGCATAGAAGAATCTCATTAACTATAATTGCCCTAGATTTTTCAACATGGTATGAGAGAAAAGGTTCACAAGTCAAAGTAAGGGCAACAAAGAGACATACACAGATCAATATTCAAGGGTATCAAAGCAAGTTGAAGGGTTTTGTCAAGATTGAAGGATCAAGTCTACAACAATTAGTCGACAATAGTAAGAACTTGTGTCTCCAAAACCATCATCAAAAGACCATCAAGACCCTCATCAAGATGTTTACAAAGCAAGGTAACTCAAAGGATCTCAAAATCAAAGATCGACTCATCTTGAAACAGGTTGAAACCCTAGCAACAATATTGATCTACACTACTAAAGAAGGCAAAGCATATTGAAGAAGAAAAAACATTGTCATCACCTTCTAGGTTATTAAAGCAAGGATCATTTCCTTGCCCTAGAAGAAGATCATCCAAGGGAAGTAGCAGATCATCCTCATCAAAAGGGAGCAACCTTTTCCATTGAAGAAAGGCTTTCCATCGAAGAGAATATCATCCAAGAGGAAACTCCAATACATCTTCTCCAACTAGCATGAAAGTGATCAAGTAGAAGAGTTCATCTTCACTTATCAAGTAAGTATCTTTCATTTTTATAATCAAGTTTGGTTAAAGGACTTCATGACTGCAAGGACATCTATGGATTGAATGGGTCATCAAAGGTCCTTGAATGAAATGAGGAGGATTGTCACAATCCTCATAGATAAAAGAAGTCCGTGAACATATCAGGGAAAAAGGTCTTCATTGAATTCATGGGAAGGAACTCTTAAGGTTCTCTCATCCCCATGTACTAAGAAATAAGACACCAAAGAGATATATGAAATGCTAGAGGATACATTAATTGAAAAATGCAGTATAGAAGGTCACATCACTTCAACCTAATCTAAAGAAAACAAAGGTATCAAGGAAAGAAAGAATATCTTCATGGGATCTCAATTGAGAGATCTAGGAAAGATGGTAAGAAGATAATCATCAAGGTAACAAATATCCATGAACAAAGAAGGTTACCTCATTCGACAACTTGTGCTATTTATGTTAGATAGAAGGGAATAATATTGAAGGATAGAATTATGTGCAGAGAGGAAAGGAAAAGACAAAATAGTATATGATTTAGTGTTATGGAAAGAATATGGAAAGAATCTCATATCACCGGAAATATGGAGGAAGATGGATAAAAGGGCCAAGGAAAGAGGGAGAAATAGATCTCCACTACGATTAAGATGGCCTCCCTCACAAAAAGATATTATCATAAACTCTTATATCTTTTGTTAAAGATATGACTATGATATTAATATGCATCGTGGCATCATGAAAGCATTAGAAGCAAGAGCTCGTGACATCACCATGGGAATCATGAAGGAAAAACTCCATGACAGAAAAAATATGAAGGATATAACTCTTGGGAACCTCAATGGACATTGAAGGAAAGGAAGAAGTCATCTAGGACAAGGCTCATCATACATCAAGTCAAAAAGGAAACATCTGGCATTTGGGTATGTACAATATCCTCAAAATTTTCTGATTGAATCCTCATCGTAGGGTTCACTAAGATAAAGAGGAAGCAAGTGTTTCAATATGAACTCCAACTTATGGAATCCATGAGATGATGATGTGATGACATGAATAAGATCAAGGCATTGAAGATCTTTTCAATCAAGGAAGCTGTTGGAAGAAGTCTCGATGACCTGAAGGTAAAATAAGGTATGTATGCTTATATTTAATATTATAATGTCACGTCATATGGTTGCAGATAACATGGATCATTGCTTCTATCTTGAGAATCATGATCAAGAGAAAAATATATCCTCCTCTAAAAGGATGTAGGAAGGCATAAGTCACACTAGATGAAATCAACACAATATATCCTCATATGAAGTATGAGGTGGTTGACTACACTTTAGAAACTCTGATTGAAAGCTCCTGGGAATGGAATGTGTGAGGAAGGAAGAGATCGTGAGATATGCAACCATGATGAAGGAAATCAACATTCAAAAGACTAAGAAGATTGACTAGGAAATCTCCTAGAAAGATATGAAGACTCTGATGAAAGTCTAAAAAATATGAAGACCCTTGACAATGGATATCTTTGGGAGATGTGTCAATGTGTGTGCGGGATGTTGATACCTACAAGAAGATGTCATGATAAAGATCCATCTCGCAAGGAATGATTTGATTTAATATTATGTTTTGATTTCTTGAATAATATCTGGATAATGCAGGGCTACTCAAACAAGAGTTGTAAATACAAGTACAACTAGAATTCATGTGGTGGATGGAAGAAGCATGATGAGAAAGCAGTACTCATATAACGAAGGTTCCACATATGAAGAAGGCCACATTCCATGAAGAAAGGAATGTCATTATGAACTAAGGAGGAAATTGATAAATGGTTGTTTCCCTACAAGGAAGAAGCTCAACTGATTTTCATGACATCGAGGAGAGAAGTTGATCAAGAAACTAAAGGACCCACGAAGAAAAAAGTTGCTAATGTATAGAAGAGTCCCTAGCTAAGAGAGAGCTCTGACAATTCCCTGATCAAGATGGATATTGGATTGGATCACCACTGATTAAAAGGGAGTGACAGTTGTGTTTTTCTATTTCATGTGTCATGCACTAGACCAGGACTAACAATTGTAAGTCTAGGTGAAGGCCATGAAGATAAATGTAGACACATGATATCCTACCTAGTTGAGAGGGAGAGATATACGGAACATTATTGTCTTCACTTTGGAAGAAAGAATGGAGGATTAGGTAATCATCTGGCATCTGATGCTCTTTGAGGATGTGTAGGGAATCCAAGACAAGAGTAGGCAAGAGGACAAATATTCTTTGAGTGTTGGGAACTTAAGATAATAATAGTCCTAGAAGGTCATACTCAGTGAACACCTGGTTGGGTATGTACCTTGAGAGACAATGATGAAGGTGTCTATAGTCATTGGTCTCACCAACATTGTGCTCTAATCTGATGAGAGATAGAGCTAGTGGTCAAGGCCTTGATGTGAAAACAATGTTGGTTACTATGATGCTATACAGATGGGTTACCAATCTGATTCTTCTTATGAGAAATTATTCAAATTGAGAATGACCAAGTACGATTATAAATACCTCCCTAGTTAAGAGGGAGTGTTGAAGAAAGTGTAACTAGGTTCGGTATTTACAAATGCAATTTTGATCTTTGTACTTGTCAAGAAAAAATAAATATTATTTTTGTAAATTATAAGAATGAGTTTCTTGCTCATTTCATAGGTCTAGGAAAGTCAAAGAGTCGAATTCATGTGTAAGGAGCTCTTCTTGAGCCTATGTGTAAATGTATACTAGTCTAAAAAGCACTCCAAGACAAGCACAAGAAGAAGTCTGCAAGGTAAAAGATGAAGAAGACAGTCATGTCAGCCTCAAAGCATATATAAATGTCATGTCAGCTCAATAAAAGAGACACATTGGTTCACATTGACACATTGGCTAAATATGGGAGCCTAACTACTATAAATATGCGGCTAGAGTCACCACAGGGTTACAAAATTTTGGATTCTCTCTGAACTTCAGATAGGTGCAGGAAGTACAAGAGGTACAGGATCTCAGATGTCTCGGAAATCTCAAGGATGATTACAGTGAGGAATCTCAGATACTTTTGATGTTTTGAAGGGCAGTTACAGTATGTATTTCGGAAGACAACCCACTATATTTTCGGCCTCCTTACAATCTCACAGTCATCACTAACGCAGCATAACAGTCTCGGCATACTTGTGAATGGAAGGGTCCTAAAAGTGACACTCTTTGTATCAACCTACTCTCTATACATCATTACAGTCTAAGCATAATTACTAGTGATCTCAGTTATACATTCCCAACATTCTAGACACATTCAATATCTTGGTGAAGTAGAAATCATGGTCTTTGTCATGATCACTATCTTGGTGCAGCTCACATGCAATTATAAAATACCTTCTGGATATTCTGATAAAGCAATGATCTAGGTAGAAGTACAAGAAATGGTGCAAGGGCAATAGTGAAGCAATAGTAATGATGATTATGATCTCAATAGTAAGAAGAGGATTGATGTCTTGGTCTTGGAATGGCTTAGTAGGTCAAGGGTCACAGTCTTGGTATTCGTCAATTAGAATCTCTATAAGAAGAATTTTGTGCAGGTTTTCCTCTTCAAGAGGGAAAGGTTTTGGCCTTGGCACGGTGCCAACATCTTGTGTTCTTGTCTCTTTGTTTTGGTACCTATTTGATGAACTAACGAAGACACACTCTAATAATAATAAGTGAAGATTGGAATAAGAAGAAAAATTGAAAAACACCTCACAAATAGTTATCATGCATAGAAGAATCTCATTAACTATATATATATATATATATATATATATATATATATATATATTCGGTTCAAATTGAATATATATTTTACATTTCATAACAATGCAACTTATGTTAAACCAGATTCATGAATTCAGGATATTAAATCTAAATTGAAAGGATATTTGGAAAAAAAATGAATTAATGAATTTAAAAAATTGAATGTAAACCTAGAAAATAGTTAACTTATGTTAAAAAAAAAAAAAAAAAAAGTTAACTATACAAGTTAACTATTTTCCAGGTTTTCGTTCAATGTTTTAAATTCATTAATTCATTATTTTTTCAAATATTGTCCCAATTTAGAATTAATATCTTCCTTTCATGAAATTGGATTAAAATAAGTTGCATTGTTATGAAATTTTAAATATATATTCAATTTGAACCAAATGAAGCATATATATATATATATATATATATATAACTCTGATCTACTAAGGGCTAAGAAGGATAAAATCTCTTGAGGTGCATACCTCTTTCAAAGTGAATAGAGATTTGATCCCTCTCAGCCCTTCGTAGATCCAGAGTTAAGATGAATCTAGGTTCATGTTATGTGTTAATTTGTTGAGTTATAATGATCTATGTTAGTAAAATTGCAGCATGTATCTAATATTGTAATATGTATTGTAAATGTTCTTAACAGCGAGTTCTCAAATGTTTATGAGTTTAAGTAGTGGATTAGGAATGGATACTATGATTTTAGGAATTATTATCTAGAAATTATTATTATGGGTTTATGATAAGAGAAAGGAGATATAAAAAATGAAATATAATATTTAATAAAAATATGCTTGAGGAGCAATACATGAAGTGGAAGGAGGTATATGGGTGAATTAATATTGATGTTTGTCTTTTAGGTAGTATTATTCACATTAATATTTGATTTTTGTGTAATAAGTACAAATAGTGCCATCTTTGGAAAATGAGTAGGTCAGAATCGTGTAAATTACAATCATATTTGACCATTAGAAACTTTCGAGGATAAACTGCTCTTTATGAAATTCCATGGATGGCACATAAACTATATACTCCAATCATCATAATAATATAAATGGTGGTGGTGGTGGAAGAGACAAAAATGTTGCAAGAATATGCTTCTACCAAGTGCATATGTTCTAGTCTAATGTAGTACATCTTATATAAAAACAAGGAAGATCTCACTCGGTGTTGAAGTGATAACAAATGAAAATTGCAAATGACAAGGATACCTCCACTATCTAGATGACGTATGCAGATAAAATGTCATTGAATTATAGTTGGGATTGAGAACATGCTAATATGTTATATAAACAATTATTTTGTAGAATGACATTGAGAATACCGATTATGATACTTTGTCTTACCTACCAACTACAATTGTAATAGCTCACATAGAGCCTTCCTGTCTACATAAAGGAAGGCTACAAGAAAATACGTTTTTGGGTATTTGTCTATGTATTTGCAAGAGAAGGTGGAGTCACATTGAACTTCTATGATAAGGCCTACCCCAAAGTTTACAATGTGCTAGAAAACATAGTTGGACAATGTTGTATCCCTAATATTCAACTATCATGCGACAAATTCCATATCTAGACAAAAAAATTCCCTACATTTTTTTGCTACAATAGGTAGATTGGTAGACCGCTGCTTCCTCGACATTTTATGATCTTATAACTTAACCCATCAATGACTCTCCACTATAACTTAAGAAAGACTTTGCATTAAAAAAATGATAAAAATAAGATGTAATAAATATAGTTACCCAGATTTACTTCCCACCATTATTTATGTAGGAGTAAAATTATAAATGTGTAGACATCTCAATTTATTAATTTTTTCCAAATCAAGATTAGAAGATTTGATTCGTCTATCCTGGACAGCTAAAAGCAACTGAAATCCAGGCAAAAAAATTTCAAAAATCTTGCAATTGTATTGTTTAAATCATGTTTTTGATGGTGGAAATAGTTTCAGCACCATCAAAAACCTCTAAGGCACCGAAAATATTGAAGATTGACAACTATAACTAGAATTTAGAAAAATTTATGCCCATTTTATCAAAATATGACCAAAATTTTCATAATTTTCAGAGAAAAAAACAGTGTGATTAAACTAAAGCTGTATGTTTATATCTTCTTGAAACTTAAAGTACAATGACCTCAGTCTTCTTAAAGTTTAAAGTACAATGACCTCAGTTTCAACGATCCGATAGGATGCACTAAACACCAGCATTTATTATTCCTCTTTATGTATATGTCTTTATTTACTGTCACAATTAAAAAAAGGTACACCAGATGTCATTTTGTATGGTTGTATTTTTAAATTTAGAAAAATAAAGTTAGCAACTACGTAATGAAATGCATTTAACAGAAATTATTATACTAATCCATGTGATGCCATTTTGTAGGGTCACATTTAACTTTTTCCCACATTAGTCATTGTAAAGTGCTTCGTTCAAAATACCGACATTATCTTTAAATGCCAACTAATCTCTGGATGCCATTTTGTAGAGTCATATTATTTTTTTTTTTTCACATGTGGTTCACGGATACCCATGGTCAATGGGCAGCCGCTACGTCCACGGAAATAACTGGGCGCTCGACCCCGAAGGGGAGCACACCCCTCGGCCTATACTGACCTGACCCCAAGAGCTTTCGGGATTTGACCCTGTGACCTCCCGATTGGCGAGGCACTGTTTTGACCGATTGAGCTAACTCTTGGGGCTTGTAGAGTCATATTATTACTTTCCCACGTTAATGATTTTAAAGTGTTTCGTTCAAATTACACACACTATCTTTAAATTCCAATGCCTCTCTTAAATTCAGTTTTCTTTTAGTTTCTTTAATTGAAGTATATGATTCATATCAGATTTTCAACGTCACGTTCTTTGAATCGGCACAATATACGAAGTGGACACATTTATTTGTCTGGGTGGAAAGTTGTAAATGATTGATGCAAATTTCGACAGCCATTGCACATTGTACGTAGTAAAGTGATGGAAGTTTGGATTAAATAAAGTTAGGGTGCAAATTAAATTTTAACGTTGGCATTGATGTGTTTTTGAGTTTTGCCTGGAATTTGGTCGAACAATTTGTAATTTTTTTTAAATGTGTTTTTAATGGTATATGTAGATTTATTTAGACTCAGTGTTTTCAAAAGTTTAAACATGTTCTAATTGTGTGGAGAGTTCACACTCAACTTGTCATTTTAATTAAGTCTTATAAAATTTTAAGCAAATTAAAATAACAAAAATATAAATAATTCAAAACTAATAAGGTTTCAGTGTTTATTTTGTAGATTGTGTTGTCGATGATAGTGATGTTGAAGACAATGGAGAAAATGTAAATATAGAGAGATTCAGTTCATTAGAGTTTTAGATTAGGAATTGGTTCCTACTTCTTAGGTAGCTATTCGAACTTCCCTAGATGTGTGAAAATTATATATATTTTTTATTCTAAGATGATTGAGGTAGAGCGTTCTACCAGAGGCAGTCTCCAAGTGAAGCTCCTCACCTGTGAGTTGTCCAAGTTATCAATAAAGTTGATTCTTCAGTTTTTTAACATGGTATTAGAGTTGTAGGTTTGAGAGGGCCTACGAATCCCTAAGTGGGGAACTGGTGTGAAGAACGCTGGTATGGTAAGGAGGTGGAGCAGCAGCACGAATTTTTTTAATTTAATTCACAGTAATCATCGCCCTTTCTGAAGGAAAGAGAGCGCTGAGCATCGCGGATTCGAAGGGGAAAAGAACGATGATTGCTGCTTTCCTTAGAGAAAATTTGTCCATTGCTCCTGAAAATCGTGGATCTGAGAACGATGATAGTGATGGTTTGTGAAATGTGATTTTGAGACTACGTTCTGTGGAGAGAAAGGTCAGCAGAGGATAGACTGCTCAGAGACTGCATTCTGTCGAGAGAAAGGTCAAACTGTGGAGATTTCTGTGTGGAGATTGTGTGCTAGAAGGACGAGTCGTGTGGAGGAGAAAGGTCAAACTGTGGAGATTTCTGTGTGGAGATTGTGTGCTAGAAGGACGAGTCGTGTGGAGACTATGTGCTGGGAGGCCGAGCGGTGGAGCAGCATACCTGCGTGGAGAGATAGCAGCATCGTTTGAAGAGGAGATCCGCAAAGAGAGCAGTGTCGTTTGAGGGGAGATCCGTGTGAGGAGGAGATCAGGAAGGTCTACCTTGGAGAGCCGTCGTGGGTAGATTGATCGCATAGTGGAGGCCAGAGAATTGAGTCAGTCTGTTGTTGTTGGTTGGTAGCGGAAGAGAATTCATGGGTGCATATGAATTCAATATTGGGGCTCAATATTTTTTAAATTCATGGGTGCATATGAAAATTTGAGAACAACTGCGACCAAACAAAGTGTTTGCAAGACGACCTAACTGTTTCATCACAGAGAACGTTGGAAGACCTGCTCTTTGGTCCTAATAATTTGTAGGATGAACCCACGCACTGATCAAGACAAGATGCATCTGGTGGCTTGGATATTACTATTGTAGCCCTAGGGAAAC
Organism: Pinus tabuliformis; assembly: GCA_031772625.1. Lineage (NCBI taxonomy): Eukaryota > Viridiplantae > Streptophyta > Pinopsida > Pinales > Pinaceae > Pinus > Pinus tabuliformis. The sequence goes on from CM062811.1 coordinate 1,194,548,495, forward strand.
CAAACAATTTCTAGCCCCCTCCCCAGAGAAGCAACAATAACTCAATGAATGTTTTTGACATTGGAAATGGTGCGGTGAGCCAAATCTGAGGGTGTATTGCCCAATTGAAGAAGGTAGAACAATATCTCCTCTCCAATCCATGGATTGTAACATTTAAAAAAAATGTTTTGGGATTAAATTGTTGCATACATTTAAAAAGGAAAGAGATTTTTTCTTAAGAAAAGGTTTTTTTGTTTTTTTTTTTTAAACAAAGGGGCTCTCGGTTTTTTTAAATTCAATTGGGGCATGTTTTTTTAAATTGAATCTCAAGTGTGCCTTCTGAGATTGCTCTTCGGATCTGGGATAGATCCGGTTTCCTTTTGTTGGAGGTCATTTTTTTTGGTCAAAATGAACAATCAAATGGAAGAGGCCTATCTGAATGAGAGCAATAAGCTCAACGATTCCAATTACTCGAAATGGAAATTTAAGTTGTAGACCCTGTTGGAGGGGCAAAATGCATGGATGATTGTAAACGTTGATGAGGTTAAGCCGACCCTAGCCACAGGTGGAATAGCAGCAACAATCCAGGACTAGGGAAAGAGGGAGAACAAGGCAAAGGTGCTGCTCAAATTGTCTGTGAAAGATTGCATTATTCCTCACATTTGAGATTGTAAAGTTGCAATAGACATCTAGACAACTCTCAAAGACTTGTACAAGATCAAGAACACAAATCGCCTACTGTTTCTAAAGAGAAAGATTCTCTCCATTAAAATGGAGGATAATGAATCAGTAGTAACGTTTATCTCTCATATCAAGGAACTTAAGAATAAGCTAGGAGACATTGGCGAGACAGTATCAGACATTGATTTGGTCACGATTACCATGAATGGTATGACTAACGACTATCAGATGTTCATCACTGGGCTGAATGTGAGGGAAAAAAAACCACCAAGTTTGAAGAATTGACAGGGATCCTAATGCAGGAGGAGGAAAGGCGAATGATCCTGAAACCTCAGAGCTCAGATCTTTCCCTAATGGCAAAGAATAAGCCCTTTAAAGGAAAGACAAATGCAGCGCACAAAAGCGAAGGAATCCCACAAAGAAAACCACCTCCACCTCAAGGTATGTCTCCAAACAGAAGTGATTTAGGACCAAAATGTTTTTATTGTGGTAAATTTGGTCATATGGCTAAACATTGTCGGAACAAGAAGTTTGATGAAGGTCAATAGAGACACAAGAAGCATGCAGGTCATCTGGCTAATACAAATCAGAATTCAAATATCAGATTGTTCGTATCTAATTCTGCACTGTCAATTAAGGAGGATGAAGCAGAAATCTGGTTCGTGTACTCAGTAGCCTCCTCCCATATGACAGGTAAGAGGCAATGGTTTAAAAATTTCATAGAATCCAACACTAGTACAAAGGTCTACCTTGGAGACGATACAGGGTATGAAATCAAGGGATATGGTGATGTCCTTGTTGTACTACCTGATGGAAATATTAGGCATATTTATGATATTATGTATATACCCAGAATAAAAAATAACCTGATTTTTGTATCTAGAATAACAGATCAGGATCTTAAGGTAGAGTTCTTTAAATCTTATTGTGTAATTAAAGACATGCTGGATCGGATGAATTCCATTGCAACAGGTGTATGTGTAGGAGGATTGTATAAACTGGATGTCAGAAGTGCGTCACATCAAGCATTGACACCATCAACCATGTCTGCAGAGAATCTCTAGCATCAGAGATTTGGACATATAAACTTCAGTGACCTACTACTTCTTCAGAAAAAAGGTATGGTGTGTTAGTGCCAGTCAGTTTTGCCTATCATCAGTGATCAAATATGCTTCTACCAATTTTTTTTAGGAGTCTCAAGTCAAATTTTATCATGTCACTAGGTTTTCAGAATAAAATTTGGCCACTCACTAGTGTGTCTAGGTCTATTGATGCTCCTTCAAGATTTCCGTGCCCAGCCACTGTCATCATTCAGTTGGATGTGCCATCATTGAACAAATCATCATCATCATCCTTTCATTCATGTCACCATGGTCTTCATTTAGCTCAGTGTTTCCATTAGGTCATTAGGTTTTCAAGGTCGCCAACACTTTCATTTCATGCATAAAATCTGGCATAGGATGAGTTGTGATAAGCAAGTCTTTTCAATAAATTCTAATCCCAGATGTAATTTCTTGTTTCTATATGTAATAAGTACTTTATAGCTACAGTTTTAAAGTTCCAAAAAGAAGGTACATTGTTCAAAAGAAGATACAAAGTCTAGGTTACAAATGTCCAAGGCTGCCAGGTTCAAAGGAATGAAAGTCATGTCTAAAAAGACATGTGGGGCTCATTATCACTCAAAAGAGTATTATGTTATGTCTATAAAAGCCCAAAGAGATTCATACACATTCCATTTACATTCTTATCTTACCTTGTCATCGAGCTAATTCCTCCTTAGGTGAGAAAACAGAGGGTTTTTCAGCCAAATTTGAAAATTTTTCTTGGCAATGCGCTTATAGACAAGGCGTTGTATTTCTGGAGGTGGTGCTGCACACCGATGAACTGCACTGCGCACAGGACAAGTCTCCTAGAATTGCAACAAATCACTCAAATTCGAGTTTTCAAGCCTCTAAATCTAGTTTTTTCTATCCTCTAAGCTTCATAATAGGTAAGTACACTCCTTTGCATCCCCTCTTCCTTTGGCAAAACAAACAAAATGATTGTGAGTTTAGTCCTCTGGGGTTTTCTATGAGTTTCACATTTTTGAGCTTGCAAATGATCAGTTGGAGCTTTGAAACCCTAAAATTACTATTCCTATACCTCTATTTTCATGCAACTCATCATCCCCATTCACCAACAAACCATTTCTCTTCATTCCACTTCACCTCCCTACAAACCCTTGCCCTAATCTATCAAATTGGGTAGTTTCTCTAGCTAGGACTGTGTTTAAATTTCCTATCTCATCTCCCTCATTCATTTCCCTTCATTTAAATTCCTTAGGATTCCTAAAACCCCTGTCCATCTCCCAAAATTTCCCTACTCCCATATCCCTTCCCTAACTCCCTCATTTGACCACTTCAATCACTTTTCACTGTTTTGCTTTCCCTTTCCTATCATCTAGGCTTTCAAAAATGGAAGGAGACTCATCACCATCATAGAAAAGAAAACATCATAAAGGGGGGAAGATTCTAAGTTATGAGCCCACAAATTTCAATGACATCAATTCTTCACCATTCATAAGACAATGATTTGAAGATGTCAACTGCCTAGGGTTTTGTCAAGTGCGGGAGAGGTAAGTTTTCATGAGCAACTCACTGATTTGATTTCCACCAATATGAAAGGAGAAAAGGCCACCATTGCAGGGATTGATTTCACATTATCAGTTGAACCACCACTACCAAACCAGAAACAAGATTTGCAACATCAAGGTCAAACAAATGCAAAACAATCTGAAGGAAACCCTAAAAGGAAACGATGAGAAGGACAACTTCGATATGCTTGCATAAGCATCCATGATAGCATAGTACACCTCATTTGGCACTTCTTGACCAATTTTGGGATTTTTTGAGCACTTTTGGTTTTTGGTGAAATTTGGTGCAAATTCAAGAAAATGCACTAGTTTCAGAAAGGCGTTGCACTTTTTCCTTAGAGCTCTAAACGAAAAATGGTTTTCATTTTTGGAAAGCTGATGGCCTCCTCTAAAAACCCATTTCCTCAAATTTTTCAAAAAAAGCTCAAATTTTGAGAAAAAGGAGAAAAAGGGGTCAAAAATCAACATTCTGTCCCTCTTTTTGATAGGTGCTACACTTCTGGAGACACCTTGGGAGAATGAGTTTTTGGAGGCTTTCCCATGGGTGATTTTCTAAATTCAATATTTTTTGGAAACTAGACAGACAGGGATATTTTACCATTCTTTCAGATTTCAATTTTGACTTCAGGAAGGCACCTAAAAATGGCCTCAAACTTGGTGTTGTGCTTCTGCAACTTTCTGAGATTCTAATTAAAATTTTCATTGTGTAATTTTTCAGAGTTTCTAGTTTGACTTTTATAAAAGTCAAAAGGTGAAAGTGGATGAATGTAAATGGTCAAATGTAAATGTGATTGGGTTACTAATATGTATCTTTACCTCTATTTAATGTATGGAGAGATTCCCTCTCGGTTATTAGCTAAAATAGGAAGTAGTTCATAACCTCCCTAGTTACTAGGTTTTAGTAAAAAAAAATTTGGGAACTGCTCCCCATCTCATGGATTCAACCCTTGAGAGAGGGGAAATGTTGTTTTGTTATATATGTATCACTTTTTCATTCATTTGAAGGGTTGGACATCTGAGGAGAGAACTATTGTAGCTTGTAATTGACATTTCTGGAATTCAGAGGGCACAATTTGCAGCTATTACCTAGGAATTCATGTGCAGTAAGTTTGTGGTGTTGTTTTTCCTATGTTATTACTTTATATGAATGATATTAATCTTATATTTCCATTCATCATCTCTTCAATAGTTTTCCTTATAATTTATAAACATGATTCTTTTCACTAAGCTCTGTTTTGATGGAAAATTATTATGTGTTACTTTCTCCCTTTCTTAATGAATTCATGTTTCATGCTCATTAAGACCTTTATTCTTCTTCTCAACACCATACTACACCGAAAAAACCTAATATCCATCACAAAAGTACTGCTACCTTTCTCCTTCATATATTTTTTGTTGTAATCCTTTGATCCTCTGACTTAGCTACCTGGTTTTTCTCCCTTATCCAGCAACAAAACTCTAAATTTTCTAAAACCCATCTAAGCCTAACTATATAGCCTAAAATCCTTTACATTCCAATCATATGTTAGCTATGATTTCATAGAGAGATCCCTCTCTGGTTTGGCAAGGCTAGCTACCAAACTAAAAGCTTGGTCTGTGGTTACCTCTGTTGATTGCTCTCAACCTGGGACATTGTGGAGGATAACATTTTGGCACCATTATCGGGGAACGAAATATCATATATTCCCTGGGAAAGATTGACAAGGATCATATTTGATTGCTAATGGTGAAAAGCGATTAGACACAAGAAAGGATGTGCATCTTTCACCTGGAGACTCTAGTGTCGAAGAATCCAAAGGTTCAGAATTTTCACAGTGACTCCACTGTTCAAAAACCAGTAGTATGAAGAATGTTTTGGTGACTTAACTGTTTTCAAGATGGATTCAACTGCTCGAAGATATGCTCCTATGAATCGAGCTCATATTCCTGGTTTTCTGAATTGTATTCCTTGTATAGATTGGCGAACAGGGCTGCGAAAGTTTAAAGGTCGAGATGGAGAAGATGCTAGTTTGCATTTGGTCAAATTTCTTTTCATATTCACAGATTAAAGACTAAGTTTCCTTAAGATTGTCTGATGAAGATCTTCATGGCTACTTTGGAGGAAATAGCGAGGAAATGGTATGAGAGTCTACCATCTGCTAGTTTATATTCTCTAAAGGATTTTCATTCAGTTTCCTTTCAACATTATCAAAGTTGAAATTTTTCCCCATCAATGATGGATAAATGTCGTGAGATTTTTTAAAATTTCATTAAATTTCTTGAAAAACTGTATGGGGATGAAGAATGTATGGAAGAAGAGATATTAGAATCCCCTTATGATTTTTCCTCTGAACAAGAATCAACAGTTTCCTCCTTGGATGAAAGAGACTAGGATCAAAATAGAAAAAGGCCTATTCCTGATCCTGAAAATGAAAATCACCAAGCTAATGTTGATTTATATAAAACTAAGTGTTCTCCTTTGTCTGAAGATGAAATAGATCAGCTCTTGAAAAACCATGTTACAACCCAAGTTAAGGTAGGTTTGTAGTGCTCACGCAACGAAGAATGTGTAAGTGAAATTTCTTCCATTATTGAAAATGAAAATCTGGGTTTAAATGATGATAGTCATGAGACTAATGAAACTATACAGGAAGTTGTTGTGAGTAAGCCAATTTGTGATGTAGATCTCCTGCAATGAGATCAACTAATAAGGATCGTTTTCTTTCATGAAGAGGATAGGGCTGACATGTTTAGTAATCTTAAAGAATGTGTTTTGTTCAAGGATGATTTAGACTATGAATTGGAAGAGTATGAGTCTGAGATAAACAATATGCTAGAGATAGAATCAGAGTTGCTCATGCTTTAGGAATTTGCAGCCAACACTTAGGTATCAGAAAGTCATACTTCACTATGCCTTCTTATGGATCAACAACCAAGTATTCTTTCATATCAAAATGAAAGGAGTACTTGCATTTTTGTTGGATTCCAAGACAAGGTAAAATCTCAGATTTTTAAGGATCCTTACACTGATTTGCTACAGTCAATAGGGAAGATGGATTTTACTATGTTTATGGACCACGTACATATGTTCAGTGGACACTTGGAGTGTCCTTTCTTTTGTTTTTTCTTCCTTCTCAAGGAAAGTACGAGCATAATTCAAATAAGTAGCCAACTACTCTATTGGTTACACTGGAGAGATCATTTCACATGATTGTGTATATATCTTCAGCAAGTGGGCGGTTATCATCAAGATTTTAAGCCTGAGGTGAAGGCCCTAAGATCCCGATGGTCTGCTGCCATAAGTAAGTTCTGTCAATATGTTTTTTATAGTCAAGTTAGTTCAGTTAGTGAGTAATTTTCAGTTTCAGTTTAGTCTTTGCAATTTGACTCCATGCCCAATGGATAAGGCTACTACGTCTACAATGCTCTTGACACCTCCTATGGAGCTTCCATCCCCAATGGAACCAATGTTAGTGTCATTCAGTTCTGCCTGTCACCAGTGATCAAATATGCTTTTACAAAGTTTTGTTAGGTGTCTCAAGTCAGATTTTATCATGTCACTAGGTTTTCGGAATAAAATTTGGCCACTGGCTAGTGTGTCTAGGTCTACTGCTGCTCCTTCAAGATTTCCATGCCTGGTCACTGCCATCACTCAATTGGATGTGCCATCATTGAAAAAATCATCATCATAATTTCAATCATCTCACCATGGTCTTCATTCAACTCAATGTTTCCATTAGGTCATTAGGTTTTCAAGGTCACCAACACTTTTATTTCATGCATAAAATCCGATATAGGATGAGTTGTGATAAGAAAGTCTTTTCAATAAATTCTGATTTCAGATGTAATTTCATGTTTCTATATGTAATAAGTACTTCATAGCTGCAGTTTGAAAGTTACAAAAAGAAGGTACATTGTTCAAAAGAAGATACAAAGTCTAGGTTACAAATGTCCAAGGCTGTCAGGTTCAAAGGAATGAAAGTCATGTTTAAAAAGACATGTGGGGCCCATTATCACTCAAAAGAGTATTATGCTATGTCTATAAAAGCCCAAAGAGATACATACACATTACATTTACATTATTATCTTACCTCTTCATCGAGCTAATTCCTCCTTGGGTGAGAAAACACGGGCTTTTTCAGCGAAATTTGAAAATTTTTCTTGGCGTTGCGCTTACAGAGAAGGCGCTATGTTTCTAGAGGTGGCGCTACACACTGGTGAACTGCGCTGCACATGGGACATGGTCTCCCAGAATTGCAACAAATCACTCAAATTTGATTTTTCAAGCCTCTAAATCTAGTTTGTTTTTATCCTCTAAGCTTCATAATAGGTAAGTACACTCCTTTGCATCTCCTCTTCGCTTGGCAAAACAAACAAAATGATTGTGAGTTTAGTCCTCTAGGGTTTTCTATGAGTTTCATATTTTGAGCTTCAAGATGATCAGTTGGAGCTGTGAAACCCTAAAATCACTATTCCTATACCTCTATTTGCATGCAACTCATCATCCCCATTCACCAACAAACCATTTGTTAGGCCCCTATACTACTAGTGTAGCCCCTTATTGTTATTAGTACAACCCCCTTATTATATTGTTGTACCCATGTAGTCCCCAGATTGTTACTATTGTGCCCCATAAAAGCCCGCTATTGTTATTATTGTGCCCTTACATTATTATTGTTATGTCGGCTCTGATTATATTATGACCCCTTAGACTCCTATATATAGAAAGGAGGTCTTTTCATTTGTATCATCCAAGAATTGTTCATTTGTGTAATGTAAAGGAGGTTGCCCCCTCGAGGAGGCTAAATTCTAAGGCGTTGATCTATCTTTTCTATCTTTTTGTGAGTTGGTTTCATAACATTTGGTGTCAGAGCTTTGGATTCTAGTGTTTCGCTTCTCCAAACAGGTCATCATGGAATTTTCACTATAACTTTTTTCTGTAACGTTTCAGATGCTAAAAGAAAACCCCATTTGGGTTGAAATCGTTCTAAACCTTGGGTCCTAATTTCATAGATTTTCATGCTACATTTACGTAGATATGATCTAAGGAAGTTGGCCTTTTTGTAGACTCCCGAATTACATTCCAAACAGGTGACCTAGGGAAAATAGTTGTAAATTTTGTTTTGAGCATCAGATTGAAATTTCATAAGAAGTTACAGAAAGAGGACAGACTGTAGTTTCCTATGTATATTTTTCAGATCCTAAGGTCAAAACAGTGACACGTGGCACTTCATACAATTTTTCTCTTCTTAAAAGGTATATAATCAGGTCAACTTGGGAGATTATGCATAACGCTTTCTTGGAGAATGTAAATTCGATCAAACTGGTGGCATTGGAAAGAGGACGCAGAGGGCTACTGCAGGTCGCAATTTTAGAACTTAAAGATCCGAAAGTACAGAGTTACAGTCGTTTCAAGATCGAGCTCCTAAAATCAAGAAAAAATGAGATGAGGAAGTTTGATGGCAAGGATCCTAAATTGGATAGTATAGATGGAGAAATATTTTGATCTACATGGTGTACCACTATTACAAAAGGTATGTATTACATCTTCATATTTAGAACAAGATCAATTTTTATGGTATAAAGGGCTTTGTTCTCGTAAACAACTTGTTACGTGGTCAATTTTCATGGAGGAAATTATAGCACATTATGAAAATACAAAGAGCAACATCTTCTTTAGAGGAACACCACAACAATTGGAAGAAAAAATAGAAAAAGGGTTTTGTTACAAAGTGGAAAACAAAATTATGGCAACAAGGAATTCTACCCCTCATAACTGTAAAGATGGAAGTGTTGTTTCTCTTAGCCTTCCACAACCTACAAGGGTGACACCAAAACAATTGGAAGAAAAAAGAGAAAAAAGGCTTTGTTACAATTGTGATAGCAAATGCACTAAAGGTCATAAGTGTACTGAAAAGAAATTATTTTACATAGAGTATGAAGATGAGGAAAAAAAGGATCAAGAAACATCAAAAGAAGAGGATATACGCCAGGACCCAACCCCAGAGAAAGAAGAAATGAATCCGACCATATCTTGTAAAACATTGGCAAGAATTACCACTCTTCAAACTCTCAAGATAGAAGGACATATCAAGAAGAAAAAGGTTCAAGAAGTGAAAGATCACATCAATAAAGAAGAAATGAATCCAACCATATCTTGTAATGAATTGGCCAAAATTACCACTCCTCAAACTATCTAGATAGAAGGACATATCAAGGAAAAAAATGTTCAAGAAGTGAAAGATCACATTGAGCATCAAGAAATGAATCCGAACATATCTTGTAAAGCATTGGAAGAAATTACCACTCCTCAAACTCTCAAGATAGAAGGACATATGAAGAATAAAAAGGTTCAAGCAGTGAAAGATCACATCGAGCATCAACAACAAGTTCTCCAACTTTTAAAGGATAACGCCACTTTGGTGCAAAATCGAATGAAACAACAAGTAGATCAACATCGTAGTGAAAAATGTTTTGATGTAGGTGATTGGGTATTTTTACTGCTACATCTCAAGCAAGCTATTTATGAGAAGGAAATGTTGGCAATACTACATGCACTTAAGAAATGGCGACCTTACCGAATGGGAATACACTTCAAGGTAAAAATGGATCATGATGCTCTTAATTACTTTTTAGAACAACTATTATCTTTAGAAGAACAGAAAAAATGGGTCACAAATATGTTGGGTTATGACTTTGACATCATCTACAGAAAAGGGAAGAAAAATTTTGTTGCAGATGCATTCTCAAGAAAGGATAAGGATTTGGAAGCGTTTTTTTGTGCTATTTCTATTATCCAACCAGATTGGATAAACGAAGCAAGGGATGAATGGAAGAAGGACAAAGAAGTATGGCCACTCATTCAAAAGTTGCAGAAGATCCCAATTCAAACAATATTGCCCAAACTTGAAGAGGAAGGAAAAATCTCATTGGAACCTGGAGCAGTCACAGAACAAGAACCTGACAGCTACGAAATTGATTAATTTCAAAGTATCTCATCAAGTGGAAGAAATTACACGCTGAAGATTCCAGATGGGAGGACAAGAATTTTATACAGAAGCATTAAGAACTACTCAAGCATTGAGGACAACACTTTTTGAAGGAGAGGGGCATGTTAGGCCCCTATACTACTAGTGTAACCCCTTATTGTTATTAGTACAACCCCCTTATTATATTGTTGTACCCATGTAGTCCCCAGATTGTTACTATTGTGCCCCATAGAAGCCTGCTATTGTTATTATTGTGCCCTTACATTATTATTTTTATGTCGACTCTGATTATATTATGACCCCTTAGACTCCTATATATAGAAAGGAGGTCTTTTCATTTGTATCATCCAAGAATTGTTCATTTGTGTAAGTAAAGGAGGTTTCCCCCTCGAAGAAGCTGAATTCTAAGGCGTTGATCTATCTTTTTTATCTTTTTGTGAGCTGGTTTCATAACACCATTTCCCTTCATTCCACTTCACCTCCCTAAAAACCCTAGACCTAATCTATCAAATTGGGGAGTTTCCCTAGCTAGGATTGTGTTTAAATTTCCTATATCATCTCCCTCATTCATTTCCCTTAATTTAAATTCCTACAGATTCCTAAAACCCCTTTCCATCTCCCAAAATTTCCCTACTCCCATCTCTCTTCCCTAACTCCCTCATTTCACCACTTCAATCACTTTTCATTGTTTTGTTTTCCCTTTCCTATCATCTAGGGTTTCAAAGATGGAAGGAGACTCTTCACCATCATAGAAAGGAAAACATCATAAAGGGAGTAAGATTCTGAGGTATGAGCCCAAAAATTGCAATGAGATCAATTCTTCACCATTCATAAGACAATGCTTTGAAGATGTCAATTGCCTAGGATTTTCTCAAAGAGTGGAAGAGGTAAGTTTTCATGTGCAACTCACTGATTTGATTGCCACCAATCTGAAAGGAGAAAATGCCACCATTGCAGGGATTGATTTCACATTATCAGTTGATTCCATTTCTCTTGCCACAGGGATAACCAGATGTTGAGGCATATGGCTCACCACTACCAAACCATAAACAAGATTTGCAACATCAAGGTCAAACAAATGCAAAACAAACTGAAGGAAACCCTAAAAGGAAAATATGAGAAGGACAACTTGCATATGCTTTCTGAGGCATCCATGATAGCATATTACACATCATTTAGCAGTTCTGGACCAATTTTGTGAGTTTTCTGAGCATTTTTGGTTTTTGGTGAAATTTGGTGCAAATTCAGGAAAATGCACTAGTTTCAGAAACACAACGCCTTAGCGCTGTGCTTTTTTGTCGGAGCTCTAAATGAAGAATGGTTTGCATTTTTGGAAAGATGATGGCCTCCTCTCAAAGCCCATTTCCTTATATTTTTCAAACAGGGCTCAAATTTTGAGAAAAATGAGAAAAAGGGGTCAGAAATCAACATTCTACCCCTCTTTTTGACAAGCGTTGTGCTTCTGGAAACACCTTGGGAGAATGAATTTTTGGAGGTTTTCCCATGGGATTGTTTCAAAAATTCAAGATTTTCTAGAAACTAGACAGACAGGGCTAGTTTACCATTCTTTCATATTTCAATTTCGCCTTCAGGAAGGCACCTAACAATGGCCTCAAACTTGGCGTTGTGCTTCTGTAATTTTCTAAGATTTTAATTAAAATTTTCACTGTGTAATTTTTCAGAGTTTCTAGTTTGACTTTTGTAAAAGTCAAAAGGTGAAAGTAGATGAATGTAAATGGTCAGATGTAAATGCGTTACTACATGGGTAAATAGGTGTCTTTACCTCTATTTAATGTATGGAGAGATTCCCTCTTGGTTATTAGCGAAAATAGGAAGCAGTTCATAACCTCCCTAGTTACTAGGTTTTAGTCAAAGATGCTTTGGGAACTGCTCCCCGTATCATGGATTCGACCCCTAAGAGAGGGGAAAGGTTATTTTGGTCTATATCTATCATTTCTTCATTCATTTAAAGGGTTGGACATTTGAGGAGAGAACTATTGTAGCTTGTAATTGACATTTCTGGAATTCAAAGGACACAGTTTGTAGCTATTATCTAGGAATTCATATGCAGTAAGTTTGTGGTGTTGTTTTCCCTCTTTTATTACTTTATATGAATGATATTCATATTTTCTTTCCATTCATCATCTCTTCAATAGTTTTCCTTACAATTTATAAACATAATTCTTTTCACTAAGCTCTATTTTGATGGAAAATTATTATGTGTTACTTTCTCCCTTGCTTAATGAATTCGTGTTTCATGCTCATCAAGACCTTTATTCTTCTTCTCAACACCATACTACATCAAAAAAACCTAAGATCCATCACAAAAGCACTGCTACCTTGCTCCTTCATATCTTTGTTGTTGTAATCCTTTGACCCTATGACCTAGCTACCTGGTTTTTCTCCTTTATTGAGCAACAAAATTCTAAATGTTCTAAAACACATCTGAGCCTAACTATCTAGGCTAAAGTCCTTTACATTCCAGTCATATGTTGGCTATGATTTCATAGAGAGCCCTCTCTGGTTTGGTAGGGCTATCTACCAAACTAAAATATTGGTCTCTGGTTACTTCCGTCGATTCCTCTCAGCTTGGGACATTGTGCAGGATAACATAGTGAATGGTCTTCTTGTTTTGAAGAGCATGCATGTTGACTCTGAAGCATGTGCCCTTGGTAAATTATATAGAGATGAATTCCATACTATTGTTGATAGGAAGCAGAGAGATATACTTGAACTTGTACACACTAATCTATGCGGGCCACTGCAGACAAGGTCGTTAGGAGGGGCCTAATATTTTCTTATTTTTGTTGATGAATGTACAAGGTTCACCTGGGTGTATTTCCTCAGGCAGAAAATTCATGCTTTTGAATACTTCAAGCAATTTAGAAGTATGATTGAGAAGCAAACAGGAAAGTTCATCAAAATTCTTCGCTCAGACCAAGGTGGAGAATTCAAGAAGGGTGACTTCATCAAATACTGCAAAGAACACGGAATACAACAACAATTCACAACACCTTACACTCCTCAGCAAAATGGGGTTGCGGAAAGGAAAAACAGAACCCTCGTGGAGTGTGCCCACAGTATGTTGAAAGGTAAGAATCTGACCAATGGTTTTTGGGCAAAAGCTATAAACACTGCAGTGTATCTTAAGAATAGGAGTCCTACTAAGTGTTTGGATTATAAAACTCCTTTCGAAGCATTGTTTGGCTTCAAGCCTGCAGTAAGTCATCTTAGAGTCTTTGGATGTAAGGATTTTGCTCATGTCCTGAAAGAAGATAGGAAGAAGTTAGATTCAAAAGCCATTAAGTGTACTTTTGTTGGATACTGCAGTGAGTTTAAGGCTTATAAGTTGTTTAATCCTTCTACTCACAAGGTGTTTGCAAGCAGAGATGTGGTATTTCATGAATAGGTAGATGATGGGAACCCTATTCGTAGTGATGAAAAATGGCATGTGCCTTTACTGTTAAAAGAAGGTGATGACACAGGGGTCGATGAGCAGCAACAACAACAATAACAACAACAACAATAGTAGCAACAGTAGCAGTAGGAGAAAGAAGAAGCGACTGATCAAATCAGGTTTGAAACCAGTCCACAGAGGGGAGATCAAAACAGGTTTGAATCCACTCCACCACTCAGGAGATCAGGTAGGCAAACTCAATTGCCAGCAAGATATAGGGAGAATGCTTTTATAACTAGTATGTTAGGTATAGTTGAACCATCTAGTTATAAAGAAGCTAATCAATATAGTGAATGGAGGGAAGCCATGGAAGAGGAATATGAATCAATACTTAAAAACAAAAGCTAGGATCTAGTTGAATTACTTGAAGGAAAACAACCCATAGGTTGTAAATGGTTATACAAGCTTAAATTTAAAGCAAATGGGAGTATAGACAAGGATAAATCTAGGCTGGTTGCAAAGGGGTACTCACAGAAAGAAGGTATTGACTATGAGGAAGCCTTCGCCCCTGTAGCTAAATTAAACACAATCATAATGTTAATTGTTTTAGCTACCAAACATCATTGAGCGATACACCAGCTAGATGTGAAATTTGCTTTCCTAAATGGTGAATTAAAAGAATAAGTGTATTTAGTGCAACCTGAGAGTTTTGTTAAACACAGGGAAGAACATTTAGTTTGTAGATTGAAGAAAGAATTGTATGGACTAAAATAGGCACCCAAGTCATAGTATGACAAAATTGATTCATTTTTCTACAACATAGTTATAAAAGAAGCAAGAATGACCCTAATCTGTACACTGTGTTTGACAAACAGGGGCGAATGGTTTTGATTTCTTTATATGTAGATCATCTTATCATTACAGGAAATGCAGATGAACTCATTAAAGAAATCAAAGAGAAGATGTCACAGGTTTTCAAGATGAAAGACCTTGGAGAGCTACACTACTATTTGGGTCTGGAAGTCTAGAGGGATTCTGGCCAGACTTTTCTGTCACAGGGTAAGTATGTCAGGAGCTTACTGGAAAATTTCAGAATAGATCAGTGCAAAGTTGCAGCAGTGCCTTTACAACAGAATACCAAACTTTAGAATAATGATGGTTCTAAGTAGGCAGATGCAACATTGTATAAACAATTGGTTGGGAGTCTAATATACTTGATTACAACTAGGCCAAATTTGGCTTATGCAGTCGGCGTATTGAGCCAATTCATGTTAGAGCCTCTTGAGATTCATTGGGTTGCAACAAAAGGCATCTTAAGGTATCTGCAAGGAATCTTAGACTTTGGTATTATTTATACTGATTTGTTTGATGTTAGATTGACAGGTTTTTCAAACTCCAATTGGGCTGAAAATGTAGATGACAGACGATCCATAATAGGCTATGCATTTAGCATTGGGTCCGGGGTCATTGCATGGAGCAACAAAAAGCAGAACACGGTATCCTTGTCATCAGCAGACGCTGAGTATCAAGCGATGTGTACAACAACTTGTAAAGTAGTTTGGTTGAGGAGACTTCTCCATAATGCTGGAGAAGAGCATAAGGTTGCAACAGTTATCAAATGCGACAACCAAAGCTCTATAAAACTAGTAAATAATCTAGTATTTCATAAAAACACAAAGCACATTGATACACAGCTTCATTTTGTCAGGGAGAAAGTTCAGTCAAAAGAAATCCATATTGAATATTGTAATACATGTGACAATGTTGCTGATATTTTCACTAACCCTCTCAGTAGAATCAAGTTTGAATTGTTCAGGGAAATGTTAGGAATACTTGTGAACCCCTTTATCCATTAAGGGGGAGTGTTGAAGATAATGGAGACTATGCAAATCTGGAGAGATTTGATTCACTAGAGTCTTAGATTAGGAATTAGTTCCTACTTCTTAGGCAGATGTTCTAACTTCCCTAAATCTGTGAAAACTATATATATTTTTTATTGTAGGATGATTGAGGTAGAGCATTCTGACAGAGGCAATCTCTAGGTGGAGCTCCTCACTTGTAAGTTGTCTAAGTTATCAATAAAGTTGATTCTTCAATTTTTTAACAAGTGAAGTGCCTTAACAGAATAGAAATTTCAAATCTAAAACACCTTTAAATTTAATAATTTTTACAATTCTAATATTAAATTTTGACTATTTCTATAACTAGGAATTGTATTTAGCGGTTTTAGGGGTGACATTTTGAACTTTCATGTGCCGAAATCGGGTGGCAAATTTTTAGGTGAAATCTTGATTTGTGTTAGAGGTTACCCATCAAATTTCTGATTTCAATAAATTCCCACCAAATTTTAGAGAAATTAGATCGGAAAAACCTACTTAAAAAAGCTTTCAAAAAATCACACTAAAAACAATGACTCTAATGCCAATTTTGATTATTTTACCACATAATGACAGAATAATGACAGAATAGGAAAACGATTTCCTCCCGTCATCCTGTCATAGTACGAGCGATAGTGATGTGATCAATGCTAGAATTAAATTCAAGGTCTTCTGTTATTCAGTTTTTTAAAATTTTAAACAAAGTCAATTCTGACGTCGGCGCATAAGAAAGGATTCAATGTTTCAAATGACATAAAACTCAAACAATATCGAAGATATTAAATATGTTTCATGTTAAGATTTTTTATTTTCACCGCTATATGCATCGGCCATCTTTCCCCACTCTGCGTCTATTTCACTGTTTTTCATAATGCCTTCGCTTTCATTTTTTTTTTCTGATGACTGCAGGATTCACAGATAGTGGAGATGGTGAGCTCTATTGATATTGTCAATGGGAACCTAACAAGTACATTTTATGTGAGCTTTTAACAACGTTAAATGTTGATCTAAATGGACCATGATGCGTTTCAATGTGTTTAGTGGACACAATGTTGTCAATGCAAAAGCAATGGGGAAATAAGCTATCGACATGGAAAGGTGGAGATCCTTGTGGTTCAAAATTGCGGTCACTTGTAGGTATAATATCTTCAGTGGTATAACTTTTTTATGCCGGCAGGAGTATGTATTTTATCAGTTGTTGTTTCACAATTACGCCCACAATCGTACACTTGGAAAATGTTAATGAATTGTAAGTTCAACGATGGATTGCACCTATTCAGAGATGTTAGATCATAGTATTGACGAAAATAATTCACTCGATCTGTGCATTTTGTCAGGCATCTATCAAATAATCAGCTCAGCGGTTCTATACTTGATTTAGCCGGGTGAAAGAGCTTCAGTACGTGTAAGTAGAATGTTCAAACTTGCTCAAAAGATCTCGGATTAAATTTATCAATTTAAGATTTTCAATAATAGTGTACGATATTTTCTTTCAAGGATCTGAGTAACAATTCATTCCAGGTCTCCGATGTGCCCACCTGGTTATCTGCTCACGAATCTTTGACCACTATGTAAGTTCAAGTTGTTTGAAATACCAACAAATTGAGTTTACGTATCTTCCAAACTAACAGGATTTTTCATTCCTCTTTTCTTGTAGTGTGATAGAAAACAGTAGTTTGAATGGACAGCTTCCTCCCGAAGTTTTTAGGTCGCCACAAATTGAGACGGTGTGAGTGTATTTAATATTTTCTTTGCATTACTGTCAATATTACGTTGAGCAAAGTTCAAACTTGAACAGACAGCGATCTTCATTTTCCAATGGATTAGGATTCTTTCCGATAATTCTATAGATGGAGCTCTATTAATTATGGAAGGAAACGTCAGCCAGCACCTCCATTTGATAGATCTTCGATACAACATCGCAGATGTTCCGTTGGGAAAAAGCTTTACCAAGACTTAGGTGTATGGATTTTCATGATAACCCTCTAAGCTGATTCATGTGGATTTTTAATTCATTTAAACCTATGGGAAACCTTGTAGCATCCATAGGAATAGGAAGAGGAAAAACACTTTGCATATGGGAAACACTAGCAATTCAAAGATGCGATATTTGAAGGCTATCTACTTTTGTCCGAAGTTGTATGAAAGAAATTTATGGCAGAGGATAGGAATCTTTCTACTTTTATGTGTAGTTGTATGAAAATTTTTTATGGCAGAGGATAAGAGTCTTTCCCTCAACAATGCAGTTGTAGGGACCAAATCGCAACTAGACAAGAGCTTAAAAATGGAGAAAAAAGACTCACGCTAGAATATAGTAAAAAATTAGAAATTTCTAAATATATATGGCAACAAACCATATTTTAGATTATGCTATCAAAATATATGCAAATACATTTTCATGATAGATGGAGGCTCCATGTACAAGTAAAATAAAAATTCTTACTGCCATTTGCGATTTACGTTTCACCATAGGTTGCAGAACCTGTAATTAAGATGTTTTTATGAGCCACCACCAATTGCTCCACAATTTTTTCCTTTTACCTCATATACTTAACCTCGACTATACAAAAGGCTAAGATGTTTTTGTGTGCCCACCACAAATTGCTCCATAATTTTCTCCTCTTACCTAACATACTTAACCTTGACTATACAAAAGACTTTTACATTAAGACAGAGGATGGGTGCTTAGTTTTTCTATGTTGAGCAATACATATTTCATAAATGTTTGACCATACTCTGTATTAAATTCTCATTTTCCTTTAATCATCTGATGTGTTGTGGAATGGGGAATTTGTATTCCTGCTTAGAACTTTTGTCCTTCAGCCTATAAACAAAATCCAAGACCTGCAAAAGATCTACTTGGCAAGTATGGCTATTGTCAATTTAGTAAACACGGTGGTTGGAATTAATTTTCCAACACTCCCCCTTAATCACAACTGTTGCCATTGACAATTTCCAAACAGTCTGTGAGAAAAACATAATTTTTACATGTCAATGTATTTGTGAAAATATCAACAAACTAAACCTGTGACCTGTAGTGCTGAAACACAATTTCACCATTGTTAATCAACTCTTTAATAAAATGATATTTAGTATCAATGTGCTTGGTCCTCTTGTGAAAAAAAAAATTCTTTGATAATGCAATTGAAACACAATTTCACCATTGTTAATCAACTCTCTAATAAAATGATATTTAGCATCAATGTGCTTGGTCCTCTTGTAAAAAAGAGAATTCTTTGATAATGCAATTGCAGAATTATTGTCGTAGAAAATAGTTGTTGTTCCTTCTTAGTTGTGGAATAAATCCCTCAACATTCTTCTCATCTAAACTGCTTGACATGTTGTTGCTATTGCAGAGACATATTCAGCTTATATTGTTGACAATGACACTATTGGCTGCTTCTTGGAGGCCCATGAAATGGCTCCCGAACCTAAATGAAAACATATCTTGATGTGCTCTTTCTAGCATCGACACTTCCTGCCCATTCATTGTTAGTGTAACCAACCAACCTAAAATCATTTGTAGCAGTGTACAAAATACCATACTCCTTTGTCCCATTGACATACCTTATAATCATTTTGGCTACTTTCCAATGTGTCTCCTTAGGTGTCTCCATGAACCTCGACACCAGACTCACTGCATACATTATATCCACCATAGTTATTGTCAAGTACATCAAGCTGGCCACCATACTTTTTTATAATACTGGATTGACATTGCGGCTACAATTTTCTTTACTCAACTTCAACCCCATGACAATTGGAGTTAGTGCGAGCTTGTTGTTCTGCATATTAAACCTCACCAAAATGTATGCTACATACTTTGCTTAGGAAGTAAAAATAGCAATTTCTGTTTGCTTCACTTCTATGGCCAAAAAATACCTTAACAAACCCAAGTGAGTCATTTCAAACTCACTTTTCATGATTTCTTTGAAATCAACAATGAGAAAATCATCACTGCCTGTAAAAATAAAATCACCTACATATAGGACAACAATAAGAAGCTTACCATCACTCTCTATGATGTAGAGAGTAGGTTCACAATCACATTTGTCGAAGTCATTGTCCAGCAAATAAGCATCTATCCTGCTATACCATGCACATGATGCTTGCTTTAGTTCATAAAGATATTTCCTCAACCTATACACCTTGTCTTATTGACCTTCAACCTCATAACTAGATGGTTGCGCAACATAAACTTCCTCTTTCAACACTCTATTCAAGAAAGTTGATTTTAAATCCATTTGATACACTTTCCATTTATGTTGCGCCACAATCGACACCATTGTACACACTTTCTTCATCATCGCGATTGGCGCAAATGTCTCTGCATAATCTCTTCCATGTTGCTACTTGTATCCTTTGAAAACTAGCCTTGCTTTATTCTTTCTATTCTTCCCCTCAACGTTGCTCTTGGTTTTATAGACCCACTTCACTCCAATGGCTTCTTTTCCTTATGAAAGGTCCACTAACTCCCATGTGTCATTCTTTTTTATTGCTTCTATTTCTTCATCCATTGCCGCAACCCATTTTTATTCTTTGATTGCATCCTCAAAATGGATTGGGTCATCTATATGACAAAACAATGCAAATAAGGAATTCAGACCAATGCTACTATCAACTTCATCTTGCTCATAAATTTCATTTAAATTTCTTAATTTTAGTCTTCTTATGCTTGTGAAACATGGGCTTGACATGTCACTTGGTGTTGCGCTTGAAATAGATGATGTTGTGGGTCTTTGCGATGTTCTTGTAGAAGCACTTGCTCTACTGCACAACATTGTCCTATTATTTGTTGATGTTGTCGCTTGTTGACTTCTTTGTTGAGCTTGAATAGGAGTAGAAGGAGTCACTGTTGAGGAATTTCTTGTTGCATTCAATTCCTATGCCTTCATGTGGTATACATGCTTTCACATTGATTGTCTTCTCTGAACTTCCATCCCATGCTTCCTCTTCTATGAACTACACATCTCTGTTGATTATGACCTTCTTGGTTGATGGATTGTAGAGCTTGAATGCCTTGGACTCATCACTATATCCAACAAATATTCATTTCTCCCCTTGTCCAAATTCTTCCTCAACTCATTCGGGACATGTGCATACGCCACACATCCAAACAGTCTCATTTGAGTGACACCGTGCTTTCTTCCACTCCGTGCCTCTTCAGGAACCACATTTTTTACACTTTTGTTGCACAAATGACAACTTCAACCCAACAATCATTTGGCAAATGATTTGCCTTCAACATACTCCTTGTCGTTTCCATAATAACCTCATTCTTCCTTTTCGTGACACCATTTTCCTAAGGTGTATACCTTGTTGTAAATTTCTTGTGAATTCCATGCTTCGTGAAAAATTGAAGGCAAAATTGAAGGAAGTCATTTGGGATGTATTTTCCACCTCTGTCAGTGCTCAAGACTTTGATGTAGTGTCTACATTTCTTCTCAGTAAGAGATTTGTATTGGCGGAAGCGCTCAAAAAATTCACTTTTTTGTTTTAGGAAGTAGACTCATGTCTTCCTTGTATAACCATCTATGAAAGTAAAAAAATAATAGCAGCCACCAATCGATAGTATCTGTATTGGTCCACATAATATGAATGGACAATCTCCAAAGGTTCCTTTGCCCTTACTGACTTTTCTGTTGGAAAAGTCTTTCTATGTTGCTTTCCCAAGATGCATCCTTCACATAGGTTGTCCAATTTTTCTATGAGTGGCAATCCCTTCACCATGTCTTTCCTATGCAATGAATTCAAACCTCCAAAGTTGAGATGACCAAATGTAAAATGCCATAGCCAATTTTCATCTTTAACTTCTGCTTGAAAGTTTACTTGTGTGCCAACTGTTATATTTCTTTCATACTCTTGTGAATTCATTGACAATTGTGCTTCAACACCTTCTTCCTTCAAATCTGATTTTATCTTTAGGGGAAACATTGTATTGCTTGTCATCTGAACTTTTGCAATCAACTATCGGATTGGATACTTATTCAAAATTATGCACTCACCATTTTTGAAAAAGACATTGTAGCCTTTTTGCATGAGCTATCCACTGCTTATGAGGTTATGCTTCAAACCTGGGACAAAACAAACATCTAAAATATACTTATTTTCCCCTTTCTTTGTTAGAATATTGACTCTTCCTTTGCCCATGACAAAGACTTTTCTATGAGTCCCTGATGTCACTTCAGATTTCACACTTTCATCTAAATTGGAAAACATTTCAACGTTCTGAGTCATGTGGTTGTTGCACTTTGAATCTAGAAACCATACATTACTTTATTTTTCTTGTGCTACATTACAAGCTAAAAACATGCTATCTTGGTTCTGATTTTCTTTTGTGAAATTTACACTTGGTTTGTTACTTATATCATTTTCTTCTTTCTACATTCATTTTCATAATGAGCATGCTTCTTACAAAAATGATATTGAATTTGAGATTTATCATATCGCTTACCTTATGCTTGATTTTGGCTTGGGCTTTGACTTGAATTTTAATTGCTGCCCCTTCCACTTGAGTTTGAAGGGCTGCCTCTTCCACCTCTGTGTGGTCTTCTTCCTCTTCCTCTAGCGTTTGATATTCCTTTGCCTCTAACATGACCAAATGAAACTTGTGCCTTGAAGACATGAACCAATGAGAAGCTTGTCTCTCTGTTCACTCTATGTTTATGAGAAATCAGTGATGCATGAAGCTCATCCACTGAAAATTGTGATAGATCCTTTGTCTCTTCTATGACCACAACAATGGCATCAAACCTTGTTGGAAGACTTATCAAAATTTTCTCTAACTATTCTCCTTTCCTCAAGTGTCTCACCATGAGACTTGATTTGAATAACGAGTCCAATTACATATGTAAAAAATGAGTCTACATTCTCATACTCTTTCATATAAATTGTCTCAAAGTCTCTCTTCAACATTTGTAGTTATGTTGTCTTCACTTTTGCCATGCCTTGGTAGGCTGTCTGGAGGGTGCCCCATGCTTGCTTGGACTTTGTTGATGCTACAATCCTTCAGAAAATGCTTTCATGAATTGCTTGAAAAATATAGAAGAGAGCTTTTGAATCTTTCTTCATGTTGTCCCTCAACAAATCCTTTTCTGCTTGTGACAAGGGATTATATGTTGCTGCATTTGCTAGTTCTTGGCACCCATTCTCCACCAAATTTGAAATATCTTGGGAAGAAAACAAAGCCTTCATTGTTATAGCCCAGTAAACATAATTTTTGCCATTAAACTAAGGTGTCCGAGGATTATTCAAGCTTGTGCTTGATTCTGCCATTTCTGAGTGTAAAAACACTTGTTTTTACACTAGCAAAGTTTTAACCTCCTGCCATACCACATGAAAGAAATTTATCGCAGAGGATAGACATGAGGTTAAAAACTCATAAAAAAGACTCACATTAGAATAGAGTAAAATAGAGTGGAAAGAAATTTATGGCAGAGGATAGACATGAGCTTAAAAAGCAGAAAAAAGACTCACAGTAGAACAAAGAGTGGAAAGAAATTTATGGCAGAGGATAGACATGAGCTTAAAAAGGCAGAAAAAAGACTCACAGTAGAACAAAGTAACAAAGTGACGTGAAATATCCAAATACATATTGCAACAAACCATATTTGACATTATGATATCAAAACATTCCAAATACATATTGCAACAAACCATACTTGACATTATGATCTCAAAACATATGAAAATACATTGGCATGATAAATGGAGGAAGCTCAAGTAAATTATTTTTGCATTTAAGTTTCACTATCTACGGAGTAACTCTTTGTAAAACGTTTCACCATCTAACTAAGATGTACTCTTTTTGAAAATTGTAGCTCCAAGTAAATTCTTTTTATATTTGCGTTTCACGAGAGGCTGCAGAGTAATAACCTCTCTCTCCACTATATAAAGGACTTTTACATTCATATTTATCAAAACATACATTTTTGACACATTAATACATGACAAAGCAAAACATTAAGACACGGATGGGCTTAGTTTTTCTATGTTGCAAAGTATATATTTCATAAATGTTTGACCATATTCTGTATTAAATTCATTTGCCTTTGATCATCTAATCTGATG
Source organism: Pinus tabuliformis (assembly GCA_031772625.1). Taxonomy (NCBI): domain Eukaryota; kingdom Viridiplantae; phylum Streptophyta; class Pinopsida; order Pinales; family Pinaceae; genus Pinus; species Pinus tabuliformis. The sequence continues at coordinate 1,194,572,099 of CM062811.1, forward strand.
TGTTGTGGAATGGGGAATTTGTACTCTTGCTCAGAACTCTTGTCCTTCAGTGTGCAAACAAAATACACGACCTGCAAAAAGATATATTTAGCAAGAATGGTTGGTATAAGTTTAGTAAATGTAGTAGTTGGGATTAATTTTCCAACATTGTACACTATCAATTCTTTAATGTAACTATCTGGTTTTTTCGAAATGCAGAGTAGAGGTAACCCGGTTTGTGATTCCGAAACAGCGATAACAAATAGCCCCATATGCCACCCTGTTGAAGGTGCTCAAGAGACTTCCTACAACCTTGATGTGGCGTATTGTGGAAACGACACCACATACACTAAAAAATTCAGAGAAAATTGATCCTCAACTTGTCAGTGTGCAATGTCGTATGTGGGCATCATGGTTTTAAGATCCCCCTCTTTTTCAACTTTGACGAATATTAAGAGATTCCAAGGACGAGAGAAATCTCTATGGAACGGATTTTTCTCTATGGACCGCATTAAACTTGACAAAGGGGTCAGTATATCTCTGCTGCATGTCGTTTGATGCCCACAAGTATCTGAATATCACAGTTCGGCTTTTCCCACCTCCTGGGAGGAAGTCCTTTGAGTGATCAGAAATCATAAAACTTGGTTTTTCTTTAAGCAATCAAGTGTACAAACCGCCTGCGGAGTTTGGGCACTACTATTTCGTACCATCATGTTAAGTACTTTGAAAAACTTTAACTCTGCGTCCTGGTTTTCACAAACATGGTTGGAAGAATCACGGTGTCTTTATGGAATCTTTAATTTCTACTATGGGGATTCTAGTTACTGGTTTGGAATGTTCACGAACACTTGCTGGTTTTGGTGCAAGGGAAAACTTCTTCTGGATTAGAACGTTTACCAACACTCCGGGTTTTGGTGTAATGGAAAACCTCTTCATGGTATCAGAGCCTGGACCCAAATTAGATTCCGAGTTGCATTTGAGGGGAGTGTTGGAAAAATCACCACACTGCTATGGAATCCATAATTTCCACCCTAGAGATCTTAGTTACTGGTTTGAAACGTTTACTGATGTAATAAAAAACCTCTTCAAATGTGAGCGTCGTCTAAAGTTTATTTACTATTTTGCTGGCGGTTTCATTTCAAAAAGATCCACGTCTCTAAGTAGATGGGTAATATTTGGAATTGCAGTTGGTGCAGGAGTGTTGATCTTTGCCATCATTACAATAGGGATTTACGCGTTATGGAAAAGAAGGAAAGTAACAAAGCTCATTGAATTATCAAAATCATTTGGTAAAAAGCCCTATGCTCCCATCATGTGCTTTTACCTTTTACATATATATTAGGTTTTGGAAACTGGAAACTAATTTCTATTAGTTCTTCATTAGTTTCTTGGTGTGCAGCAACCGGACGAGATAGTGGAGATGCTCCCGAACTGAAAGGTGCTAGAGCTTTCTCATTTCAAGAACTGAAAATGGCTACCAATGAGATTGGCTCATGCGGATATGGCAAGGTATAAAATTTGTAGTAGCGTCACGAGTCAATGTGTACAGTATAGAACAAGCTCTGACCTTAAAATTAGGATAACTAAACGCGACAGACCAGTCATTCGCCATCTCTGGATAAGGGTGAATAATCCAAATACCCCTACATCAGTCAACCTCCGAGCTTGGGCGTTGTTCAACGTAAGAATATAACTACAAACTACCCCTTTCTTTGTTTGGAATCCGAGAAGAAAGAAATTTCTACGTGATGTGAGGAGACTGCAGATTTTGAATTCCACTTCAAAAAAACACCTTAAAAATAGACGTTTAGGCTCCTCTTTAGCCCACATCTACCTGGTACCTCGTCCTACCCGAACACCAATTCCATTTAACCAAGATCTAAATCTAACCAGCTCCTCCCTTTTTTTTATTTTTAATTAATTTTGTGTTTTTTTTAATTCGATTATTAGAGAGTTAATATTTTTTTTATATATTTAATACAAATTTTAAACTAGTATAATATCATATCATTTTCCTCTTTTAAAAGTAATGTCATTTATTTTAGAGGCTATGGACGCCACAAATTTGCGCGTGACAGTTTTTTGTAATAAAAAATAAAAAAATAACCTAGTGCCTGATTTTGTCATAATTATACTAGAATTTTCATTATTTTTCTGAATTAATTTGTGGGTTCCTCTGACTACGCACATTTTATATACCATTTCTAATTATTCATTTTATAATCATTTGTTTTACAAATATAGGTATTCACATGATGTGATTTATTATTCATAATTTGTATGGTAATTTCATAATTTGTTTTATAAACTACAAATATAAAAAAGTAATTTTATATTCACATGATGCCAACATTCAATAAGAAAAAAGTCTCTTAACATTATCGACCCAGATCCATCTTCAAAACTCTTTTCGCTCTAAAGGTTTGCATATCAAGAGATTTAATCCTTGTCAACAACTTTCAATAAGAAAAAAGCCTCTTAACATTATTGAACCGGATCCATCTTCAAAACTCTTTTCACTCTAAAGGTTCGCAAATCAAGAGATTTGATCCATGTCAATGTTTGATGCCATCTTTCAATAAGAAAAAGACCTCTTAACATAACTAGCTTATATCCATCTTAACTTGATCACGTCAAGAGGGTTCGAATTGTTAAAGGTGGCTAATTACTCATGTATGGAGATGTAATATTCCCTTTTCTTGATATCGTCAAAATGGGAATTTACCCATGGTATTTACCATGGTACTTTCCCATAGGATCTTCCCATGGTATTTGCCTTCAGTTTTCGAGGAAAAATAATAAAATAAGATTTCTAGAGAGTCCATCAAACCTATTGAAGGGGATAGGAGATAGGCCTTTGGATCATCCTGAATTATCTATCTATTTTATCTTTATTGAGAACTTGCCGAGGCTAGTTCTAGTTTGATCTGAGGGAGGAAAACCTCGTGGATGAATTTGTCTAGTGGATCCATCTAGGTTCCACCATTGTGCTTCAGTTTCTTGTTTTCATATTTGATGAACTGTGCATGCTTGTTTTCATATTTGATGAACTGTGCATGCCATTGCAGGGGTTTCGATATTTATGTGTGGGCATGTATTATTTTCTTTCATTCATAATATATATAAAGGGTTGCAGTTCCAAATGCCGTTTGTGTTCCTATTTTTTGCTGAAAGATTTTTATTTAGAACATTAAAATAAATTTTTGACATTTGGGATCTTACAGTCTTATCAAAGTTGGTTTTCCTGCTAGCCTGAGGGTTTATTGCAGATTAATTTTGAGATAAAATTGAGAGTTTTAGGAGGAACTAGTTTTCGGTGATCTTCCATAATCACCCTAACTAGAATCTCGTCAAATTAGGTGGTTCTCTATAACCATCATAATTGACTATTGCAGGAATATTACTGTCCATTATTGAGTTTGATTTGCAGGTCAAATTTTTAATTGCAAAGGTGAACCTTAAAGAGGTCGAAACCCTTGAATTTGCAGTATCATTTTGATGGTTTACAATATAAAAATGGAATTATAATTGGGGATCTTACCAAATACTTATGTGAATTGGCCATTCTAGGAGTGGAAACAAGGGATCACATTGTTAACGCGGCCGAATATTCATTTCTTGACAGGGACAGTGTCTGTAGAAATCATGCTAGCATATTTATTAATTGAGGTTGAGTTTGGATGAGGAGGAGGAGTTTTTGTTTATGCATTGAAGGGTAATTTTCGAAATAGCACTGGAAAATAACAGCACTCGATTTCATGGTTCTTTTTAGAACCTTCTATTGAGGAGGAGGAGGAGGAGGAGGAGCCATAATGTCATCGTTTTACTTTATTTTGGAAAAGGGGTCTGATTGTGTATAGTAATAATAATAATAAGAAGAAGAATAAGAAGAACCTTCTATTGTTGTTTATGCATTGAAGGGTAATTTTCAAGGAGAGTTTAACAAGAAGAAGAAAAAGAAGGGCTAAGTATTGAGATCCAAACCATAATGTCATCATTTTACTTTGGAAGAGGGGTCTTATTGTGTATAATAATAATAATAATAAGAAGGGGGGTTAAGTATTGAGATCCCAACCATAATTTCATCATTTTACTTTGGAAAAGAGGTCTAATTGTTTATAGTAATAATAATAATAAAAAGAAGAAGAAGAAGAAGGGTTACGTATTGAGATCCCAGCCATAATGTCATTGTTTTACTTTGGAAACGCCTCATGAATCAACATAATAATGCATCCACTAGTCCTCTAGGTTGCAATACTTTTGTGGATCAAAAAAGAAAACAACTTACAGATCAGAAGCAAGAGCAGAACAAGAATCCTTTCTCTCGGAAGGTCCATGTTATCCTTTAGCAATAAAATGTTATCCAAAAAGAAGATTTAAAAATCAATTCTCTTTGAAAGAAGAAGAAGAAGAATAAGAAGAAGAAGAAGAAGAAGGGCTAAGTATTGAGATCCCAGCCATAATGTCATCGTTTTACTTTGGAAAAGGGGTCTGATTGTGTATAAGAAGAAGAAGAAGGGCTAATTATTAAGATCCCAGCCATAATGTCATTGTTTTATTTTGGAAACGCTTCATGAATCAACATAGTAATGAATCCACTGGTCCTCTAGGTTGCAATACTTCTGTGGATCAAAAAAGAAAACAACTTGCAGATCATAAGAAAGAGTAGAACAAGAATCCTTTCTCTCAGAAGGTCCATGTTATCCTTTAGTAGTGAAATGTTATCCGTAAAGAAGATGTAAAAATCATCTGTCTCTTTGAAATTGGATCCAAATTATAGGATACAAAGTCAGAAGATGTCCTATGGTTGGACACAATAGATATGGCTATGCGCCTAATGGAGCAATCAGATTGGAAAGAGTCAAGTTGGGCCTTGAAGCCATCGATGTTTGCTTTGATACAACCCGAGTTCTTGGAGCATTCTTTTGAAAAGGATAGGCTCACAGTTGCCTCATGTCTCAGCAAAATCTTAGCATTAACAACGTTGCTACTGCCTTACAATGATGACATCATGAGAAGGATTCTTTGGGTGACGGTAGAGACCCTCCAAGGATTCTTTGGGTGATGGTAGAGACCCTCCAAAGATTAGACAATATCACCCTTCTTACCTTTTTCAGAGGTGAAATTTTTTTGAACGCATGGAGAAATTCAAATTTGGTCTACTTATGCTAAATCTAGAGTGTGATAACTTAATTCTTTAGATGCTCCAATACTTCTGCACCAACATTACAACATCTCATCCAAACTATGTCAAAATAGACATGCAAAATATCATGTCCCTAATCTTAGGAGAAGATAAGGCCATTTGCAAACAATTCAGATCCAAATTGTTGGCCATTTGGAGGAAGGATTTAATTGTATCATTGGTTGCATATGAACTTCCTGAGGGGTTGGTCAAACAAAACATCAAACTGCTTCGAAATAATTTGACTAAGGAAGAACTAACAAGGATTTGTGGAGAGAACAAGAATGAACTAAGGAGGAAAGGCTTGTGCTTTGTATGCAAGGGAGCTTGGGCACTTAACCACTCATGCTCAGATGTCATAATAGAAACAGAGTAGGAGGAGACTCTTTCCTACCATTCTGATGAGGATTCCTCTACTATAGTTGAGTCCATTGATATTCAGGAAAACACCCATAATGGATTTGAGCAGTCAAGTATAGGTGATGATCCACATTATGATGTCATTCAGAGAGACATACAAGATAAGCCAATAATAATATTAGAAGCGTATGGAGAAAAGGAGGATGAAACTCTTCATAATGGTGATGATGTGGCAGACTTTGGTACAACTGAGTGCGTAGATCTCCAGGAGGACATCAATGAAGAGTATGTGCAATCAAGTGTAGATAGCAGTCCACCAGTGCATCCATGTTTGACAAATAGAGAGGATGAACAACAGATTGTCCCCACAAGTGGAGAAGGCCATGGAGAAGACATTCAATGAGACATAAGTGAAAAGTTGGTAGTAGTAAACCGTCATGATGAGCATGATTATGTGGGGTGGCATGACAAACATAGTGTGTAGGATGAACCATTTCCAGAGAGTCAGTCAAAGGTTGAAGTTGGAGTTGTAATAGTTGGGAATCCGCTGCAGAATGATAGAGAGATATCAAAAGGGCATCGAAATTTCCAGGAGAGGACTTTTAGGAAAAGATCATGCATTTCAAGATAGATCTTATGATGTTGAAGCAGAGAGTCTAGATAGTCTGAGATACTGTCTTATAGGAGAATAGGAAAATTAAGAAGCTCATAGGGGTATGTGCTCAATCAATGATCAAGTTGTCTAGTGTTGAGGAATGACTCCAAGTCCCTCACAAGGAAAAAAGAGGAGTACAGTTGGGTGTTCCAAAGCATCCCTCTACAAGATTACATAGATAAGGCTTGCAGCACTACCAACCTGCCTTTATACTTTGGGGAGAGTAGGGAAGAGTTCTCCAAATGGATCATGTTGGGTGACGAGTGGAGTAGCATGAGTTGAGCATAAGGCAACATCAACGTAGTAGACATATTCCATGTGTAGGCATCCATGCATTAGATCCTTCCCACAAGATGGATTGGCGAGAGATTATGAGTTGGAACTCTATTGATGGGATGATTTCTAGGAGGATACCCTTAGCCAAAGGTATAATTCAACTTGAGCCCTTAGGCACGGGCGGTGATGGAGGGCTGAGATGGTATCATAAGCCACAGGTCCCAGGACTTAGGTGGCATTGGGATCCAGGTGAACCTTATAAGGGCGGGATTGGCTAGAGGATTGTTTAGAATCTGGGTATCGAAGGATCCATTAGCATGGAGGCATTGAATAACACATTGGCTTGTATGGGATCCTGATACCAATATACATATGCTTTTCTTGTGGATAGAATTGTATTTCTTGAGGGAATAAAATCTTTGGGTGGGAGGATTTGTAATATTCCTTTTTCTTTATATGGTCAAAATGGATGGAATTTACCCACGGTATTTGCCCATGGGATTTGCCCATGGTATTTGCCTTTGTTTTTCAAGGAAAAATAATAAAATAAGATTTCTAAAGAGTCCATCAAGCCTATTAAAGGGGATATGACCTAGTCCTTTGAATCATCTTGAATTATCTATTTATTTTGTCTTTGTTGAGAACTTGACGAGGCTAGTTCTAGTTTGATCCTAGGGATGAAAATCCCGTGGGTGAATTTGTCTAGTGAATCCATCCATGGTCCATGATTATGCTTTAGTTTCTTGTTTTCTTATTTGATGAGAAATTGTGTATGCCATTGCAGTGGTTCTGATATTTATGTATGGGCATGTACTATTTTCTTCCGTTAATAATACAAATAAAGTGATGCAGTTCCACATCGTGTTTGTGTTCCTATTTATTGTTAAAATAATTTGATTTAGAACACTAAAATGTGCTAGATCTATTGAATTTTTTAACATTTGGGACCTTACAGGGGAGTTGTCTAAAATTAGAGAGTCATTTAACTAAGTCAAATTGAGTTTATTCTAGTTCAATTTTATTTAGGGTAAAGCCGAATTTAGTCTGTGGTTGCATGTTAAGTTATTTTAAGTGATTCATTATTTGAGAAAAGTTTAATACCCCTCATCGGGTTCATTTTAATCAAGTTTTTCTGTGATCAATAGAAGAGTCACAACTCTTGTTATTGTGTTTGAATTTTGTGGTATTTTGTGCCTTACCTCCTCTGCCTTTCCAACAAATTGGTATCAAATTTGAGGAAGGATCACAAAATCTGTGGCACCTACAAAGGCAATAAGAAGAAGGCCAAGTGAATAAGACTAACATTTTTTTTAAATGTGTTGCAAATTGTTACACTATTAAGGAGTTAAAAGTGCACAAGTTGGGTGTGAAATTCACACTTTGTTAGTGCAAAAATTGCCACAATTTGGTGAAAGCCTACACATTTTATTTATGTCAAAGGGTGTGCAAACTGCGTGAGGAATTGAAAAAGGTTAAAAAAATCATTGTCCTAACGTATTTTGAAAAAGCAAAGTCACGTGGGGAGTCTAAAGTCAAAAGAGTGCATGGTTGTTATTCATAAAATATTCATGGAGATCCTTTTTAAAAGGATTATGCACACCCTGTTAACCTTTTTTTTGGGAAGAGTTATTTTATTAAATAGGTTCATAAAAGTTCTTTATATAAGGGTTTTTAATATTAAAGAAAAAGGGTTTATTTAATTTTTTTAAAAAAATGGATTTATAAGGTTTATAAAAGGATTTTATTTATTTATTTTTTTAAACGGTTTTATAATGTTTATAAAAGGGTTTTGTTAAGGATTTTTAATATTATTTGAAGAGAAATTTATTTTTAAGATGGATTCGTTGAGCTTCCAGCCACAATGTCCTCCATTTACAGGGAAGGATTATAATGTGTGGGCCATTAAGATGGAGAACACGTTAAAGGCTCATGATGTTTGGGACTATCTCATGAATGGATTTTCATAACCTAAAAATGAAGTAGAAGAAAGAGCCCTTAGTAATGTAGAGAGGGAAAAATGGAAGAAAGACAAAAAGAAGAATGCACAAGCATTGTAGCTTATCCAACAAGGAGTGGATTGAGTAGTGTTACATAAAATTATGATCGTGTATTTAACAAAGACAACATGGGAGACTTTGGTGACAAGCTATAAAGGTATGGCCAAAGTCAATATTGTTAAGTTGCATAATGCTAGAAGAGATTTTGAAATTTTGCAGATGAAGGGAACAGAGGATATTGATTCTTTTATGAATCAAGTTTTGATTGTCATAAAAAAATTAAAAATTTATGGTGATGACATAGAAGATCAATAGGTGGTTGAGAAGGTCCTCAGATCTTTATCTACCAAATTTGATGTTATAGTAGCAACTATAGAAGAAGCCAAGGATTTGGAAATGATAACAGTTGATGAGTTGATGGGATCACTTCTATCCGATGAGGCAAGGACAGACATAAATAAGGATTTCAATTTAGAAACTAGTTTCAAAAGTTAGGTTTCTATTTCAAGAGATAGAGGTCGAGTCAAAAGTAGATCGAGAGGAAAAGAATGAGATGAAAGACATGGTGCTCAGAGAGATGGCAAAGAAGTGCAGGAACACGAAATTAGAGGCAATAACCAACAATAAACAAAGAGTCAAAAAATCAAAGGTGAGATATTATTGCAATAAATTTGGTCACTATGCCCGTGATCGCAGGAACATGATAGTTGATCAAGGAAAGCATAGAGCTAATGCCACTATAGAGAATACTGAGTCCATGTGCCTAGCTTGACATACCATGCATGAACCTTTTGATAATGTGTGGCTATTAGATAGTGGTTGCAGTAACCACATGACAGGAAATAAGAATTTGGTTGCGAACCTAGATCAATCTATGAAGATAAAGGTAAAGTTAGGCACTAACAAGACTGTGGATGTATATGGAAAAGGAGTGGTCAACATTTTGACCAAGCAGGCTGATCCGGATTTAAATAGGAACGCAACAAATTACAGAGATAACCATATACAGAAAGATGCAGCGGAAATAATACTTCATTTCATTAATGGAAAATACTGAAATATGCTTACAACCAGAAATGGAAATAAACTAGCTAGGGCGATGGTAGCTTATCTCTGAGAAGAGATGTGGCGGCTACATGCCTCTGAACTGTGTTACAATGAGGCTCAAAGGCCTATTTATTGTTGAGAAACAATGGAAAACCCTTAACATTCCAAAACCTAACCCTAGAAGATGAAACGCCAAACTGTGGGCCCCGTTTGGGTAAATTGGTACACCAACTTCCCAGGGTCGTAACTTTGGCATACGATCTCCGTTTGACGCGTACAATAGCTCATTAGAAAGATCTATCCAAGCACTGCCACTTTGGGAGGCAACATCGGTCCATGGACCCATGTTGCCCCAGATTTCCCAAAAAACGTCGTTTAGGGCCTCAAAACGGCTCCGAAAGTTCAGGACCCGAGAAACTGCTAAAAATAGTAAGTTGTGCTACAATTAAGGAAACTGAAAATGCTGAGAGACACAATGGTGGGGGTCCAGGTGGACTTGGCAGGTGGCCACCAATATCCACCTGGATCATTCCTCCCCCCTTAGGAAGCAATGGTCCCCATTGCGTTGAGTTCCTCCATGAGATGAGGAAACTTTTGTTGAACTTGTTCCCTGGTGAGCCACTTGCCCTGCTGAAGGAGTTGGCCTGCTTTGACAACTCGATACAGTTGGATATTTTGTTGGCGAGTGTTCTTGATCTGTGTGTCCATGATCCGATCAGTTGCAGCTTGTTCCATGCAATCTGGATTTAATTCTGTGGTTGTGAGCTGTTCTGCAATGTCTGATGTGTCTAGCAATGGTGGAAAGTATGGCCGAAGGCGGTCCACATTGAACACTGGGTGCAGGCCAAGGAATGGGGGAATGCTGAGCTCAAATGCATTGTCTCCCATAGCTTTAGTAATGGTGTAAGGACCATATCGGAGTGGTCTCAGTTTTTGATAGGCTCTAGTAAGGCGTTCCTTTTGCAAATGCAACCAAACTTTGTCGCCCACCTGAAACTTGTGTGGCACCCGATGTTGATCATGTCGCTGCTTGTACTTGGCATTTGATTTCTCCAGAATGTCATGGACCTGCTGGCGAATATGTTGGATGCGCTCAATGAAGCTGGTGGCCTTATCTGTTTCGGACTGGACATGAGGTGAATTTATGTGAGTAGCTGCAAGTGGTATGGCCACATCAATGGGGCATAGTGGCTGGAATCCCAAACCCACCTGAAAAGGGCTATGGACAGTGGAGCTGTGAAGAGCTCGGTTGTAGTTGTGTTGAACATAGGGGAGGCTCTCGTCCCATGTGCGTGGATGCTTTGAGTTATACATGCGCAGAATGTGCACAATCATCCTATTGAAAACCTCTGTCTGGCCATCAGTTTGAGGATGGAAGGCTGTGGACTTCGTGAGTTTGGTGTCCAGCATTGACCAGAGACTGGACCAAAATGTGCTGAGAAACCGACTGTCCCGATCTGAGATGATAGACTGTGGGATCCCAAAGTGCACCCACACTCGTTCAAAGAAGAGTTTAGTAGTGGCTTCTGCTGTGATATTCTTCTTGCAGGCCGCCATAATGGCCATCTTCGAGAACCTGTCGACGACCACAAAAACACAGTCATTTCCATGCTTAGTGGAAGGAAGGCCTGACATGTAATCCATGGAGATGGATTCCCAAGGTCGACTAGGGGTAGGCAACGGGGTATAGAGGCCGTGCTTCTTGATGGTCGGTTTGGCAATGGCACAGGCAGTACATGATCTGATGTACTTCCCAACATCCTGTCGAAGATTCGGCCAATAGAAATAATTTTGCAGTACTTCCACTGTTTTCTCGACCCCGAAATGCCCAGCAGCTCGACTGTAGTGTGCTTCCCAAATCATCTTGGCACGCTCGCTTGAAGGAACACAAAGGTGACCCAGGTGGCATAATAGGGCATCCTGGAGGTGAAAATCTGGAACATGCCGACCCTCCAAGAGTGTCTGGTATGTGTGGTCGAATTCTGGGTCACTTTTGTAGAGAAGTGGCCAATCAGAAGTCTCGTGCCCACAAGAGTTGAGCACGGTGGTTAACGCCATGATCGGTGGTCGACTGAGGCAATCTGCAACATTATTGGTGCTGCCCTTCTTATACTTGATATTCAAGTGGAACTGTTGCAGGTATGTAGACCACTTCTGATGGCGATCATTCTGCAATTTCCCTTGGGTCTGTATGAACTGCAGGGGTCGGTGGTCTGTGTGGATGACTGTTTCCTTCCCCAAAATGTAATGCTTCCATTGTCGGCAGGCCTGTACAATGGAATACATCTCTTTATCATAAGTGGGGTACTTCCGGATTGTGTTTGAAAGTGTTTCACTGTGATATGCCACTGGATGTCCCTGTTGAGTAAGGACTACCCCAATAGCATAGTAAGAGGCATCTGTCTCGACCTCAAATGGTTGTTGTAAATCTGGTAACGCGAGCACTGGTTCCGTGCAGAGGCGATCCTTCAACTCCATGAATGCCTTCTGTTGCGATTCAGACCAAAAGAATTTTGCTCTCGCCCCTCCCTTGGTGACTTGACTCAAGGGCCAAGTAATATGAGAAAACCCCAACACGAACCTGCGGTAGAAGTTGGCAAGACCTAGAAAGCTGCGGAGCTCTGTTAGAGTGGTTGGAGATGGCCAATCCCGAATGACTTGGATCTTGGCTGGATCGACATGCACCCCCTGTTCATCAATGATGTATCCCAGATACTGAACCTGGGTCATGCCAAAAGTGCATTTCTCCAAATTGGCACATAGCTTGTGTTGCCGCAGTGTTTGGAGAACCTGTCGGATGTGGTGGAGGTGTTCTTCCCAACTCTGGCTGAAGATCAGAATGTCATCCAAGTATACTACTACAAAGGAGTTGGTGAATGGCCGCAAGATGTCATCCATAAGCCTCATGAAGGTTGCAGGAGCATTCGTCAATTCGAAAGGCATAACCAACCATTCGAAAAGGCCCTCCTTGGATTTGAAGGCAGTCTTCCACACATCAGAGGGTTCGATTGGTACCTGGTGATATCCTGACTTCAGATCGATCTTGCTGAAATATTTCGCCCCCTTTAGTTGGTCCAGGAGGTCATCAATCCGCGGGATCGGGTACCTATTACGGACAGTGATCTTGTTCAGCGCCCGATAGTCAATACAGAGTCTCCACGTCCCATCCTTCTTCTGTACCAACATGATCGGGCTCCCACAAGGCGATGAACTCGGACGGATGTGACCTTTCTGCAGGAGCTCCTGAATCTGCCTCTTGATTTCATTGTTCTCCAGAATGGAGCGCCGATAAATTGGTCCATTGGGTAGCGGCGCACCTGGGGTCAGATCGATGGAGTGCTTGACCTGACAGTGTAGAGGAACCCCTGCAGGGGAGGTGAAGATGTCCTCGTACTCCTCCACAACCTTGTCCATCTGTAGTTGTTGTGCAGAGGGACCCCGTCTGGAGGCCGCGGCCACCGTCTTCTTCTTTCCTTGAGGGCGTATCATCAGGAAAACAAATTTCCTGGTTTTGGAAATGATCTTACTGCATTGTTTTGCAGTAATCAAAGAGATGGCGGTAGGTGGTGCTACCTTTGGTATCCTGTACAACTTATTTCCCAATGTAATAATAACAACACGGGGCCTTGATTCATACACAGCATGTCGCTTCCACAAGTATGGCTGTCCTAATAATACATCACAAACTTCAAGGGGAGCAATGTCACACAATACCTCATCCGTGAAGGGCTTGATGTTGTATGGAAGGCGACACTGCTGGCTCACGCGAAGATCTCGTCCTTGGTGAAGCCACCCAATGGTGTATGGTTGTGGATGTGTTGTGGTCAGTAAGCCCAACCGCTTCACGACCTCTACCGAAATGAGGTTCTTTTGACTCCCGCTATCAACAATGAACTGTATCGGGGAGCCCTTTACCCACATCTGGGAGTGGAAGAGACGCTCCTCCTCCTCTGGATCTTCGGGTTCATTTTTCTGGATCTTGGCGGTAGCAACAGTGGCGTTGGGATCTGCATCAATGATCTGCTTCCCTTTGTCATTCCCCTTATCGGGTTCTGACTCAGAGTCGGAACATGCATCTGATTCTGAAACCTTTAGCTCAGCCACCAGTGACTGCTTGGCCCGACACTCACTTGTGTTGTGGGTGGAGCTCTTATGGAACTCACACCATTTTCCCGTGTCCTTTTTCGGCTTCGCGGCGCTGTTCTTTGCTTGCAGCTTCGGCGGGTTGTCTTGGGCTGTCCCGCCTTGGCTTTGTCCTTTGTTCTGTGGTTTAGGGGCACCTTTCCCCTGCTTTGGATTCGCAAATCCAAAGTCTCGCTTCTTTTGCTTAAACTTCTGCTCGACCTTGACGGCATATCGGTATGCTGCGCCGAGCGAGGAGATGTTCAGGAATTGTATTTCTTCCTGGATGTACTTGTGCAGGCAGCCACGGTATTTGAGTATCAAATGTTGCTCTGAATCCTTGATACCCAACTTTGTGCGAAGGGTATGGAAAATATTGGTGAACTCCGGCACGTCTTGGTCCCTTCCCTGCCGTAGCATGGTCCACTTTATGTATTCATCCTCATAGCTTCCGACAGGGTAGTACTGCTCCTTGATGGCCTCTCAGAATGAATTCCAGGTGGGTGCGACTGAAAATAGTGAGCCAGTACTTTCATCCTTTTGCTCGCAGTAGGTTTCCCACCAGTCCTTGACGTGGGGGGCTGCTTTGAGAAGAGCGAAAACAATCTTTTCCCGACTCGAAAATTCATGAACAGAAAAATAACCCTCTAGTAGATTTAACCATTTATCTACGGCATCTGCGTCTATCTGACCCTCGAATATGGGGATTTCAAAATTAACTTGTACCTTAAAGGGTGTGGCGTTTCCAGAGTAGCTGCTGGAAGCCGATGCGTCGCTTCTGGGTAGCCGCTGAAGGATCTGGGCAAAGCTGTCCATCATCGCGTTCTGTTGTCGCTCGAGGGCTTCTTCGAGCAAGATTTTGATGGGATCTCCTGCCCCCTCGTCTTTCTTCTCATCCGCCATGGGAGGCCGTCGGGATTTCTGAGGCTGGTCTTGCAAAGGTTCGACCAGTTCAAGCCCTAACTCCTTATATCCCGACCTTGTTGGGGACATGCAAAGAAAAACAGAGACAAAGCAGACCGCTCTGATACCAATGATCCGGATTTAAACAGGAACGCAACAAATTACAGAGATAACCATATACACAAAGATGCAGCGGAAATAATACTTCATTTCATTAATGGAAAATACTGAAATATGCTTACAACCAGAAATGGAAATAAACTAGCTAGGGCGATGGTAGCTTATCTCTGAGAAGATATGTGGTGGCTACATGCCTCTGAACTGTGTTACAATGAGGCTCAAAGGCCTATTTATTGTTGAGAAACAATGGAAAACCCTTAACATTCCAAAACCTAACCCTAGAAGATGAAACGCCAAACTGTGGGCCCTGTTTGGGTAAATTGGTACACCAACTTCCTAGGGTCGTAACTTTGGCATACGATCTCCGTTTGACGCGTACAATAGCTCGTTAGAAAGATCTATCCGAGCACTGCCACTTTGGGAGGCAACATCTGTCCATGGACCCATGTTGCCCCAGATTTCCCAAAAAACGTCGTTTAGGGCCTCAAAACGGCTCCGGAAGTTCAGGACCTGAGAAACTGCTAAAAATAGTAAGTTGTGCTACAATTAAGGAAACTGAAAATGCTGAGAGACACAATGGTGGGGGTCCAGGTGGACTTGGCAGGTGGCCACCAATATCCACCTGGATCACAGGCAGAACCAAAGACAATTTTAGGGGTAGATTATGTCTCTAGTCACAAACGTAATTTGATAAGTGTTGGTCAATTAATGAAGAAAGGATACATAGTTATTTTTCAAGGACAAGAGTGTGTTATATATGATAAGACCCCAAGCAAGAAACTAATAGAAAAGGTGCAGATGGCGAGGAACAAACTCTTTCCTCTAATCATGAATTGCAGTGATCAAGTTAGTTATTTTACAGTTGCATGTTCTAATGATTATTGGTTATGACACTTTTCGTTTGGAAACTTTCATTTCTTTGGTTTAAGATTGTTGCAATAGAAATAGATGGCCAGAGGATTAACTCCCATCAAAGAACCTTCTAGTACTTGTTAGTGTTGCAACCCGGGAAAGCAAAACCATAGTAGTTTTCTAAACGGAGTTACATATAGAGCAAAGAAACCAATAGAGTTAGTTCATACAGATTTGTGTGGAACTATGAGGACACAGTCGATTGCTGGAAGTTGTTACTTCCTCACTTTCATTGATGATTTTAGCATAAATACTTAGGTTTATTTCCTAAAGAAGATGTTTGAAACTTTTTTAAAGTCCAAAGAATTCAAATCCTTAGCAGACAACTAGAGTGAATGTAAAATCAAGGTATTGAGATCATATCGTGGAGGAGAATATGATTTGAAAGCATTCCATGCTTACTTCAAACAACATGGAATCAGAAGGCAGTTTACAACCAGATACAGACTGCAACAGAATGGTGTAGTAGAGAGAAAAAACATGACAATTATGAACATGGAAAGGATCATGTTGAAAGGAAGAAAATTTTCTAATGAGTATTGCGCAGAAGCAGTTTCATGTATTCTTTATGTGATAAACATATCTCCGACAAAGAATGTAATGAATAGAGTACCAAAAGAATCATGGTCAAGTATGTCCTGCAGTGTATCTCATCTAAGAGTGTTTGGATGTATATCTTATGCACATGTGCCTAAAGAGATAAGAGGAAATTTGGATGATAAAAGTGAAAATGTATATTTACTGGTTATAGTGAGAAATCAAAAGCTTACAAATTGTATAACCCTGTCACTAACAAGACCATAATCAACAGAGATGTTGTTTTCAAAGAAAAAGAGTCATGGAATGGGAGTATAGACAAGATAGTTGATGCAAGAGTTCCATTGATGGAAGAAGAGGATGTAGTAGAAAAGGAGCAACAAGAATCACAGCAGAAAACACCTAACAGAGTCACACCAACAATGAATCCAATATTTTCTGAAAAACATGGATCTTCAAGCAGATCGACAGATCAAAATTCTCCGAGCGATTAATCAGGTGATGAATTAAGCAATGGCAAGAGAAATATGAGAAGTCTGAAATATATTTATGATGATTGGGATGTTAGTTCAAATTTTGCATTGTTTTCATTCCAAGCTTCTTCATTTGAAGAAGAAATCAGAGATGAAAATTGGGTGCAAGCTATGGATGAAGAAATTGAAGCTCTTGAAAAGAAAGACACTTGGGATTTGGTTGATTTGATAAAGGATAAAAATCTCATTGGTGTGAAATGGATATATAAGACAAAGTTAAATGAGAAAGGTGAAATTGACATATTCAAAGCAAGAATTGTAGCAAAAGGATTCTTGTAGAAAGCAGGAATAGATTTTGGAGAAACGTTTGCTTTGGTAGTGAGATTGGATACTATAAGAGCAGTCTTAGCCATATTAGCTCAGAACAAGTGGAAAGTATACCAGATGGATGTGAAATCAACCTTCTTGAATGCAATTCTAAAATAATAAATCTATGTGCAGCAACCTCTAGGATATGAAGTTGAAGGACAAGAAGATAAACTTTATAAGTTGAAGAAAGCGCTTGATGGACTCAAGCAAGTGCCAAGAGCCTGGTATAGAAGAATTGACAGTTACATGATTTATATTTATGAAGTTGTGAGAGGGTAAAAACCAAAATCACATTTGTGCAACATATTTTAATCATGGCTAAATTTTTCAAGTCAGGGTAATTATTTAAAAAATTCATTTAATTGTCAAGAATTTATATGATTTTCATTTTTAAGTGATGATAATTGTTTAGAAATTTTATTTATTGATATTAAATGTTGTTTATATATATACTTAGTTTGATTTTGACCTAGTGAAGTTTATATTTGAAGATCCTTGTAATATAGGTATATGAATAAATTTTGTTTTCATTTATTTTTTAAATTGACAATAAAAATAATTATTATTGGTATTTTTTGTGAATGGTAATTGGTTCATTATTTTCATTCTTAGTACAGGTTTTTAAGTTGAAATTTCAACTTAAAGAGCTTGTCAAATTTAAATTGCTTAACTATTTTCATGATAGATTTCATCCCTTGAAAGCTTTTGAATCTTGGGTCGATCACTTATTTTCTTGTGCTTAAAAAATATCAATTTTTAACCCATAAAAAATAATTATAAATTTTATTTCAAAACTTTTATATAATTTTATATCTATGAAATTTATAAAATATAATAAATTTTTGAAAAAAACTTTCATATAATTTTATATCTCTAAAATTTATAAAATATCATAAAATTTTGAAAATATATCAACTAGTTTTAAGAAAACCATGAAAGTTACCTATTTTACATAGACATACAAAATGCAGATTACCTAGAATACATATTAGTGGATAAATTCAAACACTTTCTTTTGCTTCTTGTTTTCATCATATTGAAAGGAGTTTGAGCTTTCAATTTCTATTTAAGCTGATAAATTGTGTCATTTTCCTTTGATATAACTTGAAACAAACTTTTTGTTGAAAAAGACTTTACAATTTGTTACATTCCATTTCAAAGGAGTCCCACATCTATTTCTAAAGCATCAAGGTGCTCATTATGTTAGTCCTAAGGATGTGGTTCAACTATTAAGTAGGGAGTTTCATCCCCATAGGTAAGAAAAGGTTCTCATTAACTTGACAAATATGGAACAAGCTTGTTCTACCTCTAAAACTTTGGAGGAAATTACCAATAAAGCATTACAATTTTCCTTAGTTATCTCTTCATGACAACATAAAACTTACGGAGCTCCTAAAAATCGATGTTTTCAAAACCATGCCTTCCTTTGATACTTGTAAAGTCAAGCTCACTGGAACTATAGAAATTTCCAAGTATTGGATACACTAGGGCTAAACATGTTGGACACTATAAAGAGATCTTGAAACCATAAAAAATGTGGACACTATAAAGAGATCTTGAAACCATAAAAAATGTGGAACGAGAAATGAAGTTTGGATGTTTCAAATTCAATAAATGAGGAGAGATAAAAACATGAGAAATATAAAACAAAACATTCATTATTTTAGTAAATGAAATTGTAATAATCACATAGTGGATTAGGTAACATGTCATTGTTAACATAATTCTAAAAGTATTTTGTACAAGCCTAGCTAGAACAAATGTTTCGTTCAATCCTTAAAGCCAGGAATATATGTGCCACTGGTGTCAGTTCCAATTAAAACATGTGCTACTATTTATTTCAAAAGTTTATTTTGGTAAATGATATAGAGACAGGTTACCCATTTGCAACAGTTGCAATGCTCAATAAAGTCTAAATGATGTAAAAACATGTTACCCTTTTGCAATAGTTGAAATGCTCAAGGAAGTCAACCAAGTAGATAGATTCAAATATGACTCTTAAAATTAAACCCAAAGAAAAAATAAATCTAATACAAAATCAATAGCTTTGGTAGATGAATTTAGGGAATTTATCTATCAAATGCTAGTGGTAGAATAATTCTCTCTAACAGCCCTGGTGAAAATTTCATGTAATAAAAGTTAAAAACAATAACCATGGTCAATGGGACAATTATTCCAAGATTAATGTTGGGCAAGACATCATGGGGGTGTTCATTTGGTTGTTTATGTCTAAGGAAATTGGCAAAGGCAATGGCTAAGGCTTTGGAAGGCAAAATCGCATTTTTGGCACATTTATTAATGAAAATAATGGAAATTAGGAGAAAAGGGAGGTGAAAGGTCATAGGTTGCATGTGAGGAGGAAAATGAAGAAAATAGAGGCCTTGTTATGGAGGTAAATCCTCTCTGCGAACAGAGACGATCCCTACTAGTCCAGACCGGGTCTAGCAACAATCACACAATGCTATCACGCAAGTTCCTAATTGCAAATAAAAAGTGGATGGTGAGAACCTACTTGGATTCCAACGCTAATGTTCGTAGAAGAGATTTTGCTCTCGTTCCTTTGCCTCGGCCGGTCACGATCCCCACGATCTCCGTGATTGGACACTTGCACATGCAAAGAACAACATGAATACAAGCATAAAATCTAGTAGATGCAATTATATATCAGTCAGAAAAGATATAACTCAACATCAAACATAAGACAATGAGAGTGGAACCATAATGATAGTCATCTATTATTGATAAATAACAAAGAAGAATACAACCATAGTTCTGACGTCGAATCCTCCTTTGGTTGGGTGATCAGCTACACAAGTCTTGCAAAGCTTGTTGGGATAGGAAACAGGCCTCTCTCTCTTTGGGTGACAAGAATCTCCTCACTTAGATTTGGCCTTATGGGTGCAAAGAAGGCTCTTGCAGCTTCAAACTCTCTATCACTATGCTGGAATTACTGACTAGAACTATTGTAACTAGCTTGCTCAAGGCATAGAGACAAGCTTTTATAGATAGAGAGGAAAAAGATAGGATCAAACACATTATTCATGGGATTGGCTTTATCACTTGGAAACTTCCATGAAAAGTGGTAAACCACTTCCCTTCTATGGAGATTCGAAGCCAAACCATCCTAGCTCAACATAGATTCAGTTGGTGAATGGGTTGAAGAGAACCTTCGGAAGCTTGTTCGTTGAAAACTTTACTCAATTCGGTTGGCGCGAGTGCGACTCTGGGACAGAGCGCCAATGGCGCGCCCTTTTTAGAGGATTTCCCTCATTGGCGCGGGTAGTAAATTGTGGACCCGCGCTAATGTAAAAAGAGCTGTTTTCATGGATATTTTGCAGGAGATGTCTTCAGGGCATATAAAGCTCATACTTAGAGGAATATGATGCAAGTGGTTTCCGGTCATGTCACTTCTCACAGGTCTCGGAATGAGTCCTCCAGTGTGTGGGTGAGGGGTAAAAGGGACGGTGATAAACGGTGACAAATTGTTGTGTAACGGGCCTCATCCATAAAAGGTTTTACGAGGATCAGTTTATAACCTTTTGTCAGTTTAGCTTTGGAGCTATCTCATTCTTCTCTCTCTCACACTCTTGGACACTTAGAGTTTCTTCAAGCACTTTGGCATTGGAGCAAGAAAGGCAAAGAAGGCAAGAGCAAAAAATGACCAACTAGGGAAATGCAGGATCAATAATTTACAACAAGCTTCATTGCAGGTATCGACATGCATGTGTATTTTCCTTGGTAGATTTGGCATGCATGGGATTGCATTTGTTTATTTTCTACCATGGCATGGGTTTTTCCAGGTGTGACAGTATTTTCAGCCCAGCCTTTCCATTTCTTGATAGCATTGATGAGATGGGTTCTCTCATTCGGTTTATTTGGGATGGTCGGATTGGATTCGAAGCTAAGTGGGGTGGATCTCTAAATTGACAAACACATGGTATAGTGGTCCTTGAACCGTACTGAGGATCACAAAGCCATTGGCCTAGTAACCCTTGAACTGGACGGTGGGTTGCGTAAAGCCGAAATGTGTGCCTTGGTGGGCCTAGGAATCCTTTCCAGTGAATGACGGGATATACGGTAAAGCCCAGAGGTGGATTTTCTCTCCGTTGGGCCTAGTGATCCTAGGATGGGATGCACAGTAAATACTGGAGAGTATGTCTCATTCTAGGGCCTAGTGATCCCTGGATCAGATTGTGGATGGATGGTAAATCCTAAGAGACTAGGACACACTCAAATTCCTCACGGTGTAGGCGGAGAAATATGGTGGAATCCATGTCGATTGGTGTTTTTTGGTGTGTTCTATGAGTCCCACATTCATGCCTAGAATATGGTATGGGGGTGATTGGCTAAAGAGATACCTGGCTCAACCAATCTATCATCAGGTGGAATGTGGTAGTCCCATCTCCAGTTGGTTCATTACATTCATTAATGAGAAATGCATTCCCTTTCTTTTCATGTTTAAATTCACTGATGTATATACGGATTTTGATGGATGATATGTTTATGGTATTTTTGTTCCTATTATGCTGGTTATACATACCATTTATGACAGTAGCTATGTATGGCTCTCAGCATGTTTTTACTTGTATATGAATGGATGACGTGTCTATGACCTAATATAGGATAATGCAATAATTGACATGAGGGAACAATGGTTCATAGAAATTCACAAATAACTATGAGATCCCTACACTTAATTCTATTGTTTACACCTATAGGTTACATGTTGATGATGTGTTTGACGAAATTCCTGTCATGGATAGTAGGGGTTTGGTTATGGTCTTGTTTAGTTTATTTATTTTACATCATTGATTCCATGTACCTTTACTAATTCTAAGCTATCACTCCATTATGCGTAGTGGCCTGGGCTCTGGGCCTAAAAAAGTGGCTTAAATCTCGAGGTCGTTGGCACAGAACTAGAAATTTTGGTCTCTAGTAGCTAGCATGTAAGCATATGAGAGCGACTTTAGGTTGTTGGTCGCTCCCTTGCCCCTAGAATGAGAGTGGCTATGGCCTAAGAGATCCATAACAATAGTGGGACCCAGGGAAAAGTTGTCTGAATGGATGACATGTCTCTTGAGGGTTATGTTGTTGATGTTGGATGACTGTGTGTGATGTTCCATTGATTCCACTTCCTTAAGGTCACATAGGAGGTCGAATTTGATCATAGTAGCCTCACATCCCATGTTTAACCCAGTTGACATGGTTAATTGGGTGGATGTGGGAGGAAGGTTTTACTGAGTGGTATGAGAGCACGGTTCAACTCTCGGATTGGATGGGTGGTGTGCGTTGGTCATGTATGTATTTCAATTGTATGTGTGTCTCTTATGCTTGAATTTCACGTTCTTGTTGCATTTTTTTGATGATTGATTATGATTGTAGTATGGTTGATATGGAAAATTTGATATTGATCTTTCAAAATTTATTTGGCATGAGTACATGACTAGTTGCACATGGTTACATGTTGCTTAGATGTTGATTTTATGTCACCTACTTACATCCTTGTATTTTAGGTTACATTCTCAAATATTTGATTACATGTATCAATCTTGTAGGTTAATTACAAGAATTGATCGCTTATGTTCGACTACACACGTTTATGCATATGTGTAGTTGATTAGGCATTGCTTATGAATGTTGTTGGTTGCATGTGGCAATGTGTACAATGGAGTAATGATTTGTTGACACCTAATCCTTGTGATTGGGTGAATTATTATAAATAAATAATTGAGAAATGTGAACAGTCATCAGGAGATGAACTGAACAGTCTCTCCCTCATGTATATAACAGACCTACCTGATTGAATGAATAATACAAATCAGTTTTACTGCCTATTGGAGTTACTACCTGGCCTGACATGGTATCAGAGCCAGCTCCTTGTTTTAGCTATTATGCTCCTGCAACTGTAACTCCTTTGTCCTGTCCTGAGTTACCTTCCAGCACTGCTCTGCCTCTGCCATATACTCCTATGTCCTGAAATAACCTGCCTCTGCCATATTCCTTTCCAGCGCTGCACATCTGTCCATACTGTCCAGACAGAAGCATTGTATGTTAAATTTTTTTGAATAGCGCTGTCATTTCCTATTTTAGCACTGATGATTGACATGGTATGTTGAACCTTGAGATGCTGAAGGAATCTGCGTTGAATACGCTAGTCAATTGAATACATTGGTTGCTACTGTGCATTGTGAAACGTAACTTCGTTGCTGTTGTATGGAGCGCCAATAGTTACATTTGTGAGAGTGATTAAAAAGGATCGACTGAGGATTTTTCAGCCTTCCCTTATGCAATAGCTCACCCGTCATTAGCAATGGCTCCGAAAACATCTTGGTTGTGACTATCAATGGCGTGGGAATCGGTCTCGGGCTTCTGTTCGTTTACGTATATCTGAAATTCGCTCTAGGTATCAACATTTGAATGGTAACATTTGAATGCGGTCTCTGCATTTCTTCCCGGGAACCGATTGGTATTAGATTGGACAACACAATTTTTATTAATTCCTCTATTTTCCAAATTTTCAGCAGTTAATATCTTCCAGTTTGCTAATAGCCAGCAAAATGAATTAACCTTTGGGTTAGCATTTGGCTTCCATATCTTTTTCCAAAGAATATGCTTTGGTGGCCAATAGGATTGGAGGAATAATTTTGCATACTATTATTTGACAGAGTATTCTAAATTGTTCCAACCCATGAAGTCCTTCACATTTATTCTCCATGGTGTGTAGCCTCTAAGGCATTCTCAGAATTTTGTCTCCGTGCACTTTAGGTTTGGGGAAATGTTTCTCAAATCCCATTCCTTCCAATTCCCAAATTCATCCCAAACTGATATATCAACTAGTGCAGATTTATTATGAACATTATGATATTCATGTAGAGGAAATAACTCTTGAAACTTTTCTAGTGGTTATTGATGCATAATTTTATCAAGCCCAACGCAATTTTTAGTGTGTATTGTTTTGTTAACACTGTCCCATATTTACTTATCCCCGCTTGTTAACGCTGTCCCATATTTTTTAAATGTTGTCCAGCACTTTAGTAACGCTGCCATATTTTTTATTACTGGCTTCAAGGTCTAGAGAATCAAAGGGATTTATGGTGATTTTTTAGTCTTTTCATTGAGCTTTGAAATTGTGATGTCTTTGCTGCTCCAACTTTGTAGAGCTCGCGATTGATGCCGTTGCTGCTCCAACTTTGTAGAGCTCGCGGTGAATGATTGATTATTGACAGTGATATGAATTAAAAAACCAAAATCATCTCCCACATAAATTTTGAGTACATTGTTACTGTATATTGATAGAAGTATTCTTTTCTATCAGCAAATTTTTTTACAGAATGCATTCAATCATATCCATAGTAGGAATAGTTCTCACTGGCAAGGAGAACTATCCTGAATGGTCCCGGATGATAAAACACACCCTCATTTTCAATGAGTTGTGGAAAGGAGTGTGTGTCGGAGAAGGAGACAAAGACCCAGTACAACCTACCTCAGACAAAGAGCTCGTTATTTGGGAAAACAAGAACAGCAAAGCTTATGCACTAATCGCAGCATCTGTAAATGAAGAGGTGAGTCACCATATTTCGTCATATTCAACTGCCTTTGAAGCCTTACAAAAGCTGAAAGAACTCTATGACTCACATTCTGCACTTGAAGTTGTTCAGCTCATGATTAAACTCTTCACTCTTGAACTGAAAAATAATGATCCCCTTCCTCTTGCATCTGAAGTAAAGTCTATAATGCATGATATCAAATCCACAAAGGTTGAGCTGGATATCCCTCTTATTGCTTTTCTCAAGGCACTCTATCCTACTTACTCCAATTATCTTGAGTCTTAAGACAACCCCTGAATCTTCTGAAGAGACTGTGTGCATTGCTCATAAAGAAAAGCATCTTGCTCAAGATTCTACAAGAGGAAGAGGTGGACAAAGAGGAAGAGGAAGATATTTCAGAGGCAGGGGGGGCAGACATTCTCAAGGAGAAAAGGCAAATCTGCACTGCATTCGCTGCAAAAGAAATGGATCACATGATGCCTCTACATGCAAGATACCATGGGACAAAATTGAGCAGAAAAGAAACCAACAAAAAGGTAAAACGGATGATACAGACAAAGGTAAAGCACCTGAATCCGCTCACTATATTGAGGCACAATGTAACATTGGAGTAAATGAAGATTTGTTTAATGCTTCACTTACTTCTTCGAAAAATGATTGGTTGCTTGATTCAGGAGCAACCTGTCACATGACTCATAGAAAAGATTTTTCTGAAGATTTCACTGACAATGTTGATGGAGCTGTATACTTTGCAGATCAGTCAAAAATCAAGCCATCAGGGCTTGGCACAATCACGCTTAAACTGCTTGGTCTTCCAGACTTTATTCTGGATCATGTTCTATATCTCCCACAGCTCAAGAGAAACTTGTTGTCCTTGGTCCACATCCGCCAGCAAGGTCACTCCATTCATATGTTTGATGGCAAGCTTGAGGTAAGAAAAGCATTTGACCATTCACTTGTCATGAGGGGAATAGAAGAAGAAAGGCTTCTCAAACTGCAAGGAACCTCTGCTCATGCACAACATTTCTCATATATTTCTCATCATGAAGAAGGTACACTTCCATCAAGTTTATTATGGCATGCTAGATTTGGACATTTAAACTATGACAGTCTCCGCTTATTGAAGAAAAATGGTGTTGCTGGTTTGCCTACAATTCCTAGGAAACATAAGCAATGTGATGCTTGTATTCTAGGAAAGCATAGCAAACAGTCTTTTCATGATTCACATTCAAGAGCACATAGGAAGCTTGAACTCATTCATTCAGATTTATGTGGTCCAATGCCTGTTCCTTCTACAAATGGAAATAAATATATCATGACATTTATTGATGATTACACCAGAATGTGTTGGGTTTATTTATTGAAGAACAAATATGATGCTTTTCAAACATTCAAGAATTTTAATAAATGGATTGAAAATGATGCACAATCTCATATTGGGTCTATTCGCACTAATAATGGAAAAGAATATACATCAAATGAATTTGAAAACTATCTTCGACAACATGGGATCAAACATCAAACAACTGTGCCTTATAATCCCAAACAGAATGGTGTAGCTGAAATAATGAATAGAACAATCTTGAATATGGTACGATCCATGATTTTCTTCAAAAATGTAAAGATAATGTTTTGGGCTGATGTTGTTCTATGTGCTGCATATATAAAGAATAGATGTCCATCTAATGCTATAAGAAACAAGACTCCTTATGAATTGTGGTATGGACATGTTCCTTCGGTAAAACATCTCAGGATCTTTGGTTCCACCTGTTATGCTTTGATACCAAAGGTACATAGAAACAAACTTGGTGCTAGAAGTCATAAGTGTATCTTCCTGGGGTATTCAAACACCTCCAAAGCATACCGCCTCTATGATGAAGTAAATAAAAAGTTTGTTGTATCTAGAGATGTAATTTTTCTTGAATCATCCAAATCTGACAATGTTGTTGAGAGGCAACTTGATCGCTTGGATAGATTCGCAAAAACGAAATCATTTCAAGAATTTTATAATCAAATTCCACATCTTGAAGGGGGGATTCCTCTTCTAGATCAACATGTGGAATCTTCTTCTGAAGAACACTCTCCCCCGAATGAAACTCCAACAACGGATGATGCTTTAAGTGATGTAATTGATAGAATTGGGAGACTCAATCTTGATTCAGTCCCAACTCAATCAACAGAGCAGCCTGGACCATCTCAGAAAGGTCCCCCAAAGTGGCTAACGAAGACACTTGAAAGTGTTCATCCTGATGAAATTGGAAAAACAGGAACCAGAAATTCAAACTGACAAAATGGAGGTGATGTAGATGACTCTAATTCACCTGTTGATATGGATGTTACTTATGATTGTGAATTGAACTTGTCTATAGATTTTGAACCAACTTCCTTCAAAGAAGCTGCTTCTCATGATGAATGGAAAGAAGCGATGCAAAAGGAGTATGATGCCCTCATAAAGAATGGCACTTGGAAGCTGGTTGATCCTCCATTTGGAACCAAACCAATTGGCTGCAAGTGGGTCTACAAGAACAAGTACAAAGCTGATGGCTCACTTGACAAGCACAAAGCTAGGCTTGTGGCAAAAGGTTTTGCACAGAAGGAAGTGGTCGACTATGAGGAAACTTTTGCCCTCACAGCAAAATGGGCCACCATCCGGACACTCTTTGCACTAGCAGCTCAGAACGGTTGGAAAGTCCATCAAATGGATGTAAAAACTGCCTTCTTGAATGGAGATCTAAAAGAGAATGTTTTTATGTCCTAGCCTGAAGGATTTGCTGTGAAAGGACATGAACATAAAGTATGTAAACTTGTGAAGTCCTTGTATGGCCTCAAACCATTACCACGAGCCTGGTATGAAAAACTAACTGAGCATCTTTTGAAACTCAACTTCAATCATTTTGATCTTGATGATGCAACTTTATTTGTCAAGAAAATTGGCAAAACAGTTGTATATCTTGTGGTATATGTAGATGATCTTTTAATGACAGGGAACAATGAAAGCTACATTGCATCCATAAAGAAGGAATTTGGGAAAAGTTTGAAATGACTGATTTGGGTTATGTTCATTACTATCTTGGCATTGAAGTAACCCAACATCCAAAGTCCATATTTCTTTCTCAAAAGAAATACATTGGAGATCTGTTGAACAGGTTTGGTATGATAGAGTGCAATCCCCTTACTACTCTAATGGAACAAAACTTAAAGCTCACATCTATTGAAGGAAAAGAATTTGAGGATGCGACAAAGTATAGACAACTTGTAGGAAGTCTCAAGTACCTAACTACAACCAAACCAGACATTTCGTTTGCTGTTGGAATCCTCTCCAGGTTTATGCAAAAGCCTTGTGAGGGACATTGGTCTGCTGCAAAAAGCGTTATAAGGTACTTGAAGGGAACTCAAGACCTTGGAATCAAGTATACACAGGTGGATGACTTCAGCTTGATTGGATACTCTGATTCAGACTTCGATGGAGACAAAGAAACTGGGGTATCTACTTCAGGATATGCTATGAGTCTTGGATCAGGAGCTGTCTCCTGGAGATCACGCAAACAATCAGTTCCAACAGATTCCACAACAGAAGTAGAATACGTGGCAGCAGCTGAAGCAACAAAAGAAATTGTGTGGCTCAGGAAAATTCTTGAAGATTTGCAGGTAAAACAAGTACAATCAACCTCACTCATGATTGACAATACCACTGCAATAAAGTTGGCCAAGAACCCAAAGTTCCATGATCGAATGAAGCACATCAATACTAAATATCATCTGATTCGACATCATGTTGAGGCCAAAACAATCCATCTCCATCATTGTTCCACAAATGAGAAAATTGCAGACATCTTCACCAAAGCGCTTGGAAGAGAAAAGCTTGAAAGATTCAGAACGATGCTTGGACTCACCAACATCCCTTCAGATTAAGGGGGGGAATGTTGACACCTAATCCTTGTGATTGGGTGAATTATTGTAAATAAATAATTGAGAATGTGAACAGTCATCGAGAGATGAACTGAACAGTCTCTCCCTCATGTATATAACAGACCTACCTAATTGAATGAATAATACGAATCAGTTTTACTGCATATTGGAGTTACTACCTGGCCTGACATGATTATTGTCATGCATGAGGTCATAGCATGCATTGTTGATATGGCCTTGTATTTATGACTGGACCCTATCTAGAGTGATGTTTATGTGTTGGTACATTTATTTTCATATGTATATATGTTGTTATGATTATGTTTTACATGTATCACGTTGAATTGACGATCTTGCAAACAAGGTATCCTCCTCGAGCTATACTCAGGTACATCAATTTATTGTGATTGGTTTATTTGACATATTCTGCATTGCAGGAAGAAATATCAAATGGCTAGAAAGATGGTTGACTACAAAGACTATCCCTATGAATCTAAAGAGGAGTATGGTGTTGGAAATCCTTTCAATTTGGAAGTTACACCGAGGAGCATAAAGGAAGAGATAAGGATTTGTAAGGTAGATAATAACCGAATAATACAGGCATAAGAGAAGCAAGCAGAGGTTAATGCTATACTTTTTCAGAGTTTGTCAGAATTATAGTAAGAAGGGTTGCTTTGGACCAACGATGGACATGAGGATGGAACTAATGGGGCATATGGAAGTAGGTATCTTGGTAGACATAGGTCCGACAGATCTGATACAGTGAGAGATGGCAGTTTGTTGGAAACTTCGGATAGGAGGGGCGATGAGTATAAGTACTATTCTAGTTCTGGTTCTGATAGACATCAGGATCGTCATCGCTCTCATCCTTACAGGAGGAATGATAGGGGATACTTGTTGGATGAATTCAAGAAAGTGAAGTCACCTACTTTTGATGGAGATGTGAAGAAGCAGGAAGAGGCAGAGCCTTGGATACTTGGGCTGAACAAATTGTTTGAGTTGCATGAGTACATCGATAACAAGAAGGCAAAAATAGTTATCTTCAGTTTTAAAGCTAAACCAGACATCTGGTGAGAAGATGTTAAGCGGGTGAGAGAAATTAGGACAAATGACTTGAGTTGGTGGGAATTCAAGAGACTTTTCAGGAAGAAGTACTTGTTAAAGAGGTACTACGAAAATAAGGCTAACAAATTTTATGAGCTAAAGGTGGGATCAATGATAGATGAAGAGTACATGACCAATTTTCTAGAGCAATTTAGGTATGTACCATATCTTACTGATGAGAAAGCTAAAGTTTAGAGATTTGTCATTGGTTTTCCATTAGAATTTAGATATTGGATTGAGTATGATGAGCCTTGGTCACTTGACAAAGTCATTGGGAAATTGAAGCATTTCTATGAAGAGTCAAAGTGTAAGAATAAACCTTAGCAAGGATAGAAGGGAAAATACAATGGTAAAGGTAAATGGTAGCCTAAGAGGACAAAGCCTCAGAATGTAAATGGGAAAGAAAATATGGCACAACAAAAGAAATTTAATGCAACTAGATAGGGGCATGGGTCACAACAGCAGCAACAACATCATAGAGGTGAGGGCACTGGTCGGTTGGAGTGTTGGGCATGTGGTGAGGAGCACCTTAGGAGAGATTTTCTGTAGCATTATGGTGGTAGGCTGGGGAAAACTGTTGGGGATGTTGGTAAGAGTATTCCATGTATCTATGTGGCAGTGGACAATAGGCAGGAAGAACACCAGGAATCTATCATTGAGATGGACGGTAAGTTTTGTGATCAAGTTATTTCTATTTTGATTGACCCTAAATATAATTATAGCTATGTTAGTCCTTAGTTGGCGGATAAGTGTGGTTTGAGTAAGGAATTGCATTAAGAGTCTTGGTTAGTGTAGTTGGCTACAGGGACAAAGAAGCGAGTTCGTCATTGGGTAAGAGCTTGCGCATTTGACTTGAATGGTATTCCTACCACAACACATCTAAATTTATTACCATTGGGATGATATAGTATGTTTCTAGGCATGGATTGGTTCTATCTTCATAGAACCAAGGTCGACTATTATGACAAAGCTATTGAGTGTGTTGATGAAAATGGGGAACCAAGAGTTTTACATGGTAAGAATAAAGCCACATTAGTTAGGATGGTGACATCTATGCAAGAAAAGAATAACTGCAGGAAGGGGTGCAAGATATTTGTACTACACATTTCTAGTGATAAGGGTAAGGAGGTTGAGGATGCATATGTGTTGAACAAGTATCTAGTTTTGCAACAGTTTCAGGATTTATTCCTTGAGAACATTACAGAGTTCCCACCTCACAAGCAGGTAGACTTCTCTAATGAATTAGTTCCAGGGGCAGCTCCAGAATTGAAAGCACCTTACATGATGAGCACACCCGAGTTGGTTGAGTTAAATTTGCAGTTGAAGGAAATGTTGGACAATAGATACATTACGCCAAGTGTATCACCTTGGGGTGCACCGATCTTGTTTGTGAGAAATAAATATGGTACTCTCAGATTATGCATTGATTACAGACAATTGAACAAAGTGACTATCAAGAACATGTACCCTTTGTCGAGGATTGATGACTTGTTTGATCAACCGAAGGGAGCAATAGTGTTCTCGAAGATTGACTAGATATTTGGATACCATCAGATACTCATTAAAGAGGAGGACAGTTACAAGACTGTGTTCAGGACCAGGTATCGGAATTATGAGTTTGTTGTTGTTCCATTTTGCTTAAATAATGCTCCATCTACATTCATGTGTTTGATGAATAATGTGTTGCGTCCATATTTGGATAATTTGTTATTGTGTTCATTGATGATATACTAGTATATTCTAAAAATGAGGAAGATCATGTCCAACGTTTAGCAGTAATGTTGAGGTTGTTGAGGAAGCCTCAGTTGTATGCTAGGATCAGTAAGTGTAGTTTCTTTCACACTGTGGTACACTACTTGGGGCATGTTGTCTCCAAAAAAGACATTGTAGTAGATCCAGAGAAGATAAGGGCCACCATGGAGTGGGTAGCTCCTAAGAGTGTGGATGAGGTAAGATCTTTCATGGGTTTGGGAGGCTATTATAGGAGGTTCGTCAGGAACTTCTCATAGATTGTTTATCCTATCACATCACTGCAAAAGATAGGTAAGAAGTTCAAATGGACATAGGAGTGCGAGGCTAGCTTTGAGAAACTTAAGCGGTTGTTTACATGTGCACTAGTGCTACAGATTTCAGATCTGGACAAAGAGTTTGTAGTATGCATAGATTCTTTCAAGAGAGGACTTGGTGGAGTCCTTATGAAGTATGGATACGTGGTAAGCTATGAGTCCTAGAAACTAAACGAGCATGAGAATAACAACCCGACAAATGATTTGGAGTTAGTAGCGGTCATACATGCATTAAAGATGTGGAGACAATATCTTCTTGGCAGGAGGTTTGAATTATGAGTGATCACATTGGGTTGAGATATTTGTTTGACTAGCCAAATCTCAATGACAGGTAGGCTAGTTGGTTGGCCATGATCAACGAGTTTGATTTCGATATCAGGTACAGGGTGGTAGGTACTATTAGTAGATGGATATATCTACATCACTTGGCATCTATGAGATCCTATGGGATAGACTTACAGGATAGGATTTTGTAGGCAGGTCAGCAAGATGTCGGGTATATGGAGATTATGCACAGGTTAAAGCAGGGTGTTGGTATAGGTACAGGTGCAAAGGGTATGGATTATTGTCTTACAATAGATGGATTGGTCATGTTTTGAGACAAGATATATGTGCCAAACAACAGTGAGCTCAGGAAGGGGATATTGAGGGAGTTTCATGCGAAACCATATTCGGGTCACCTAGGTTATTAGAAGAAACTCACAACAGTGAAGAAATTATATTATTGGCCAAATTTGAAGAGGGATTTAGTAGAGCTTGTGGCCAGGTGTTTTGACTACGAGTGAGTGAAAGTAGAGTGTAAACATCCAGGTGGACTGCTATAGCTGATCATGATTCCAGAGTGGAAATGGGAGGTCATTTCCATGTATTTCATCATAGGAATGTCGAAGACAGTGAAACAACATGACTCCATTATCGTTATTGTGGATGGATTAACAAAGATTGCACACTTTGTTCTGGTGAAGTCTACATTCTCAGCTAACGATGTGGCACAGGTATTCATTAGAGATGTGGTTAGAATGCATGGTTTTCTGAAGAAGATTGTATCAAACAAGGATGTGAAGTTCACTTCCAAGTTTTGGAAGGATTTATTTGCATGTTTGGGCACAAAGTTGGCCTTCAACACAACTTATCATCCATAGATAGATGGAAAGACGAAGAGGGTCAACAGGATATTAGAGGACATGTTGAGGATGTATGTGATGAATCAGCAACATAAGTGGGAAGAGTATCTCCCTTTTGAATATTTCTCATACAACAACAGTTATCAGGAGTCATTGAGGATGAGTCTTTTTGAGGCATTGTATGGGTGGAGTTGTAACACTCCCATAAGTTGGAGTGATTCGGTTAGTAGGGTATTGATTGGACCGGATATGTTGGCAGACATGGAATAGGAGGTGTAGGTGATCAAGAATAATCTGAAGGAAACACAAGATAGGTAAAATAGTTATGTAGATAGGAACAAGTTGTTCAAGGAGTTAGAGGTTGGGGAATAGGTGTACTTTCATATCAAACCGAATAAGAGCTCCTTACGGATTGGATCATGTGCTCAGCTGGAACCACGGTTTTGTGGACCCTTCAGTATCACTGAGAGGATTGGTCAGTAGCCTATTGACTTGCACTGCCTTTGACAATGAAATTCCATGATATTTTCCATGTGTCTTAGCTTAAGAAGTATGTTAACGATGTTGATCATGTGATTGACTGGTCTGTATTGCAAGTGGAACTAGATGGAGAATTCTAGCCAGAGCCTCAGTGTATATTGCAGAAAAAGGCACTTATGCTTTCGGACAGAGCAATCGAGCAAGTTAAAGTCCAATGGAAGCATTTTGGGCCTAATGAAGCTACATGGGAGATGGTAGATTAGATGCGGGCTATGTATCCTTCCTTGTTTGTCAGTTGAGGCAAGCAACTTCGATATGGTGGTTTGGTATATGATTTATGGTGGTTGGTATATTCTTTATGGTGGTTTGATATGTGCTTTATGGTGGTTTAGTATATGCTTTATGGTGGGTGATATATACTTTATGATGGTTTGGTATATGTTATATGATGTTTTGATATATGCTTATATATGGTGTTTAGTATATGTTTTGATATATACTTTGGTATATGATTTAATATATGTTTTTGGTATAGATTTTCAGTAATGTTTCTATGTGTACACATGTATATGGATGTAAATACCACCATGAGCTATGTTATAAGGCTCCACTATGTGGTATGGGTGTTATTTTATTATGATTATGTTGTCATGTTACTATGCTATCATGTGGTTATGTTATCATGATGTTATGATGTCATGTGGGTTGGCACTCGGCAGGATGATGATTCTAAATACTGTAATGAGCTATGTTATAAAGCTTCGCTATGTGATATGTTGTCATGTTGTCATTATGCTTTTATTTTGAGCATATATTTCATTTCAAATACTGCATCGAGTTGTGTTATAAAGACCCATGAGCAATATTTCTTCTTTCAGCGGGTTTCTGAGGTATATGTGTGATTGAACACCGAGGACTATAGAAAATCATGTAGATTCACAAGCTAATGTAATTTTTTAAAGAAAGAGACAAGAATATACTTCTACTCTTTACAACAGAAGCCCATAAACATCGATCAAACAATATCCAATAGAGGAAGAACATCAAGGGCACATAACACAATAAATATCCAGGGAAAGCCACAAATCAAAACCCCACTATCTGTTTTGTATTAATCCAGAAAATTAAGATGAAATTACATTGCTTGTTCTCTCTAGAACAATCCCAACACTCAAAAAATTTAATCTCCAACTCATAAGCAAGCTCAAGGCCGAAGCTTAGCCTCTTCACAAGCTCTCCAATTCTCTATTCCAATGCGTAATGCCTCTAAAAATTGTGCAATGCCTTAAGGATCAGTTCCAAAATGCATGCACTATCAATGCAACTTAGAAAAATCTAAAACAAATAGCACACTATCCCTGCACTCTAGTCTCAACTAGGTCTTTCTCAGAATCGACATGCATGAATTTTTGATTAGTAAATATTCAGTTAACTAGAGTAGCACTGGTGGAGTTCATTAGTGACAGCACTGATAGTTAACTCACTATTAGTTCTCTTAATCAGTTTGAGAACTAATTTAACTGAACTGACTCATGAAACTGAGTCTTCTATTTTACAACTCACAATTAACTCATATTGAACCCCTACAAAGTAGGGATAACACACACATGATGACAGAAAGGCTTCCAACTCAAATTTCCTAAGTTAAGTAAGTTTAATAAACTTAATTAACTAATTTTAAGTTGCTATGAGAATAGAAATCAAATTTAATTCATAGTTTAATTCAAGGACAAATTAAATTGAATTTCTTGTTATCATTTCTCAACACTCCCTCTCACCAAAAAAGGAACTCAACTCAATCCTGATCCTGAACCTTTGGAATTTTATGCATGCAACACTTCTCTCTAGTGTTGTTGCTCTAGCAACTCCAGAAACAAACAAAATCCAACCTGAATCAAAATGATGCCTCTGCCATTAAAATATCTGATTGCTATTTCCTTTGTCAACTGAAAAATTTTCGCTTTTGTTGACTCTGCCTTTATGCACTGTTGTCAACCCTTCTCTATGCTTCTTCACTTTCTAACTGCTCTAGCCTCTATCACTTTGATCTTTGCCTGCATCAATCCCACTGATTCCTCCTGCTACTATGTACTTTGGGATCCCATAGCAAGGTCAGATCCATGAGATAAAACCACTCAATGGACCCTACCTGATTTTAGCCCTCTTGGGACTATCACTTCACATCATCCCACTTCACACCTGGAGGTATAGCTGCATGTGATCCCTCTACCCACTTGGCTCAAAATTTCCCCCTAGTGGAGGTATCTACATGAATGGATGCCTCCACTCTGTCTCCTCTCTTCTTCTCCAATTGTGGTTGCTCCCCAATTGTCTGAGACTACTTCTAAGATTGCTCGAGTAGAAATCTGCACTCACTCTCCTCTCAACTTCTCTGATTATGTCTGCTCCATAATTTCCCGAATCTTCTTTTGAGGCTTCTTCTGGGGCTACATGTTGAGAGGTAATTTACTCTCCATCTCAACCACCAACTCTCTAACCTTTTCCTTGCTCCTCAAGGATTTCCATGCATATTTAACCTCAAGAGCATATAGGTTCTTGACTCGTGCACCAATCTGTTTCAGTTGTCCTATGGTGATGTGTCTAAGGAAAAATTTTCCCTTACTAAAAACCACATCATAGCCATGGTCTTCCATAATGCGAATGAAACAAGATTCTTCTTTAGTCCTAGAACATACATCACATATTTTATCTTGAGAGGGGAGCTAGACTCCCTTTGAAAGGTAACCGTACCAATCCTGGTAGCTCTATACCTCTCATCATTTCCAAACTCTATGCTCTGCTTGAGGCCTTTCTCTTCAAAATCACTAAAGAGATCCCTATTCCCTGTCGTATGAAATGAGGCATCACTATCAAGATACCACACACCTCCCATGGCAGTGTCGAGCATGCATGGAATGGGAGAGAAATCAAGTTTAAATTGTGAAGCTAGAGCTTCACTTGTTGCCGCTACTGTTAGCTCCTTCTTGCTTGCTTTCTTCTCTGGGAAATTCTTGGCATAGTGCCCATGCTCGTGAGAGTGAAAACACTTGACTTTAATCAAGTCCATCTTCTTTCCACCCTCCTCACCTTGGGACTTCTTTCCCTTGGCCCACTTTGCCTTACTCCCATATTTGGTGTTCCTCTTGATCTCATCCTGCATAAAATCCGATCATAGTCGTTCCCAATCCGACAGCTTCTCTCACCCATTCATAGAGTCTTGATAACTATGCCAACTCTTTGGGAGTCCAAGAAGAGCAAGGATCATCATATCCTCCTCAGAAACCATGATTCGAACACTTCCAAGTTCATCCCAACATTGAGTGAACTTGGTCAAGTACTTTGGAACCATCTCGCCTTTCTCCATCTTGATTTTACGAAGTTTATCCTTCAGTGCCAACTTGCTTTGATCACTGCTATCCTGATACAAGTCCGTCAATGTCCACATAGCATGTGGGGTTTCCTTTCCATGGAGACTCGAGACAATATGATCTCGAACTCCCTCAAGGATTATCCGCCTTGCCTTCGCCACACACTTCTTCCACTTGACCAAGTTTTGTGCATCAGTAGCTATTGGCTTAGGAATTTCTTGTTCAACAAATTCCTTCAAGCCATTGTCCTCTAGCACAACCTCCATCATGTCCCTCCAGGCTATGAAATTCGAGCTGCCTTCCAAGGCATACTCAAGGCTCAACCCATGGAACTCCATCTACCGATCCTAAAGTACATATTGCAAATTCGACTTTCACTTGTAACCGAGAAACTCAAAACTTCAAAATCTCCTCTAGTATATTGTTCTCAGCTTCGATACCGCGTAGAAAATATTGTAGATTCACAAGGTAATGAATTTTTCTAAAGTAAGAGACAAGAATCTACTTCTAATATTTACAATCGAAGCCCATAAACATCGAGAAAACAATAGTCAATAGAGGAAGAACATCAAGGGAATGTAACACAATAAATATCTAGGGAAAGCCATAGCTCAAAACCCCACTATCTGTTTTGTATTAATCCGAAAAATCAAGATGAAATGACAATGCTTGTTCTCTCTAGAACAATCCTAACACTCAACAAATTCATTCTCCAACTCATAAGAAAGCTCAAGGATGTCGGTTGGTATAAATGCAAGATTTACACCAACATTTATTTTTTCAATCTAGGGTCGTAAGACTTAGAGGCGTAGCACAATATATGCCAGAATACAACCTCAGGGATCTGCCAAACAAAAAAACCAAGCTTTTGCAAGAAATTCAAAATAAGCATCATTCAGGAAAAAGGAACAAGACTTTTCAAAGAAAAGTAAACACACTCCAGGAAAATACTTCTGGCTCCTCTTCTGGGTTGAGTTGACTCCTGTAGTAAGTCTTCCTCAGTTGTCTAGGGGACAAAGCAATGTAGGCCCTTTTCAAAAGAATGTGATTCAAGAAATAAAGAACGCGAAACCTCTTAAAAGATTATTTCTATGTTGCAAGCATGAAATTAAACTAGAAATCACACGTCAACTTCATTCCAACTAATCTAAGGAAATAATCAAATGCTTTAAAAATAATCAAGATAATAATGCACTGCTTCTCTTAAAGACAATTCTATGCTTTAGTTTTAAGAGAAATATGCAATAAGAACCAATATATAATTCATGTTGTTTACCCTGATCTTATTAAATACTTCCTTATAATATATGCAACATTTAATTATAATGAAGAATTTTGTAAGCGTTTTGTCAACAAGATTCACAATCTTGCCTTATGTTGATCCTGACATTTTCTTGCAAAAGTGCAGGAATAAATTTTTTTCTGCAAAAGTGCAGGAGTCGGTCTCATATAATTCAAGGGAAATCATGAATACATGTTAAGTTAAGTTATTAACCAGAATTCTTGCTCAACAATTATTTCACCATTGCGTTCAAAAAATAAACTTTGTTATGCAGCAATGAGATCAGGGTAAATCTTTGTAGTAGTAAATAAGAGATGCAGTTAAAACATTCACCGTTTACTTTAGTTTAGCCTTTATGAAAATACATCCAAAAAGAGATATTAAATGAATGAAAGAAGAGATATTAAATGAAATTGCTGAACCAAAAATGCACTAGTGCAGGTAGCGTGCTTGGACTGGCAACACGCTTGCACCGATCTTTCAGAAATGAAATCAATCATGAAAAGAAAATCTTATGTAAATTGAAATCAAACACTTCTAAGCAAAATGCAGCAAAGGAAATTAAGACGTTTGGGGCAACGGATTGGCTGGTGGGCCCAACCACCCAGCTCGTTGCCCTTGCAACAATTAAATCACAGCCTTAAAACATTTAGGAGAAACAAGAACTCATAATCGAATGCCAAGTAAATTCGTATAAAAGTCCTGTTACAAAATTCATTGAATAATGTAGCGTTGCTCCAGTGGTCCCCTCTAGGGATCATCCCATTGAGCGTGCAACTCCTCCCCTCCTACACAATGAAACGTGATTCCCTGTTCTCTGAAAAATGTAATGGGTATAATAAAATTCCCGGGGATCCCCATTTCGTACGCAACCTTCATATTTATAATAGCAGCGCTGCCCAAGTTTAGAATGGTTGTTTGAACTAACTTGGAACCAAAACAATGAAATCTGATTCCTACTAAGTTTTGGAGATAATACAACCATAAGTATTATAACCATAAGTATTATAACTCTTGATAACTATTGAGATACCATTCACGCAATAGTCTTGTCTTTTGATAAATACGTTGCCTCCCATTTATTCGGATCAGCCCATATGAGTTTAGAATTATGCAACAACAAGAGATTTGATGATCTGTGGTTTGCAACGGCCGATTCCAAGTCATGAAGTATTTTCCAGAAGGAATAATACATTGTTAACAACCTTTATAATTTATAGAAGGCAATTTTCTTGAAGTCTGGAAAAACATATATTTTTAACAGACTGCCTCCAAAGAACTATGCGTATCTCCTTAACCATTATGAATTTTAGAAAAATGTTTTGAGGATGCCTATTTTGTTATGTTTGCAGCAATAACCTCTCTCAAAATTTTATGGTTCAACTCCATTGCCTGAATCTGACTGTTTGAAATCCAAGATCCTAAAATTCTGGAAAAACCAGTCTACTTTTATAAAACGGCCTAGACCGTTATGTAACTTTTAGACCATTACGAATTTTAGAAATCAGTTTGAGGCATAGTTAATGTGCTATACTGGACCAAAACCCATGTTCCATAATTTCTCTATTTGCCTTCACCTGCATGGAAATCGAGGCAGAAGTTGGCAGTCTAGAAACTGCTGCGAATTTGGGGCTGAGGCATTAATTATTTCCTAAACATAAATCCGTACAACCTGGGTGTATCTTGGCTTATGTGGAAGTGTTAAAACACCATTTTGAACAAAAACCTATTTCATATTTTCCTAGAAAGGTATCAATGTATGCAAGCCCCAAATTAGTTCAGGCGTGTTGGTGCAGGCACAATTGGTGCGGGAATATTGATGCAGGTATGTTGTATGATACGGGAAGGTGAATGCAGGACCAAGGCTTGTTGGCATATGCATAAAAACATGATCAACTCAATTTTATTAGTAAGGGTCCATGCCAAGCTATCAAAGCGAGCATAATTAGTGGGTATAGGAACTACTAGTGCAAGAATTGCTAGTATAGGAATGTTAGAACCTGCCACAAAAGAGCCTAACATGAATGAAAGTTTCACATTAAATACTCTTCAAATTGACAAAACAAGGAAAATTCATAAATCAATAGTTGTTAGCTCTAAATGCCTCTAAATAATAACTTAATAATGCGTAAAACGAATAATAATGGTTATAGACACTTAGTACAGGCATAAAATTACTCAGTAAAATCATGAAAATTTGTACAAAATGGAGGCTCAACAAAGGAAAAATCTTAGCCTCTTTACAAGCTCTCCAAGTGTCTATTCCAATGCATAATTCCTATGGAGGATAACTTGTATTTAAAGGGAAATTAAGTCTCTAAAAACTATGCAATCCCTTAAGGATTAGTTCCTGAATGCATGCACTATCAGTGCAACTCAGAAAAATCTAAAACAAATAGCACACTGTCCCTGCACTCTAGTCTCAATTGGGTCTTTCTCATAATTGACATGCATGAGTTTTTGATGAGTAAATATTCAGTTAATTAGAGTAGAACTGGTGGAGTTCATTAGTGACACCACTGCTAGTTAACTCACTATTAGTTCTCTCAATCAGTTTGAGAACTAATTTAACTGAATTGACCCATGAAATTGAGACTTCTATTTTACAACTCACAATTAACTCATACAAGACTCCTACAAAGTAGGGAGAACATACACATGATGACAGAAAGACTTCCAACTCGAATTTCCTAAGCTAAGTAAGTTTAATAAACTTTATTAACTAATTTTAAGTTGCTATGAGAATAGAATTCAAATTTAATTCAAGGACAAATTAAACTAGAATTTCTTGTTTCCATTTCTCAACAAGGACGGTGTTCCCCAAGGGGGAGGGTTTTGTAATAGCCCTGGTAAAAATTCCATGTAATAAAAGTTAAAAACAATAACCACAACCGATGATACACTTATTCCAAGCTGAATGTTGGGAAAGACATCTTAAGGGGTGTTCATTTGGTTATTTATGGCTAAGGAAATTGAAAAAGGTAGTGGCTAAGGATTTGGAAAGGTAAAATGGAATTTTTGGCACATTTATTAATGAAAACAATGTAAATTAGGAGAAAAGGGAGGTGAAAGGTCACAGGTTGCATGTGAGGAGGAAAATGATGGAGAATGAAGAAAATAGAGGCCTCATCCATAAAAAGGCTTCTAAGGATCAGTTGGTAACCTTTTTTCATTTTATCTTTGGAGCTCTCTCATTCTTCTCTCTCTCTCTTTCTCACTCTTGGACACTTAGAGTTTCTTGGAGCACTTTGGCATTGGAGCAAGAAAGGAAAAGAAAGCAAGAGAAAGAAAAGATCAAGCAGGGAAAGGTAGGATCAAGCAACTACAATAGGCTTCATTGCAGGTATCAACTTTCATGTGTATTTTCCTTGCTAGGTTTGGAATGCATGTGTTTATTTTCTACCATGGCATGGGTTTTTCTAGGTGTAACATCATTTTCAGCCTAGCCTTTCCATTTCCTGATACCTTTGATGAGATGGGTTCTCTCATTCGGTTTATGTAGGTTGGTCAGGTTGGATTTGAAGCTAAGTGGGGTGGATCTCTGAATTGACAAACACATGGTATAGTGGTCCCTGAATCGTACTGAGGATCATGAAGCCACTAGCCTAGTAACCCCTGAACCAATCTGTGGGTTGCAGTAAGGCTAGATTGTGTGCTTCGATGGACCTACGAATCTTTACATGTGAATTGCGGGATATATGGTAAAGCCAAGAGGTGGATTTTCTCTCCGTTGGGCCTAGTGATCCCAAGATGGGATGCATGGTAAATCCTAGAGAGTATGTCTCAATGTAGGGCCTAGTGATCCCTAGATCATACTGTCGATACACTGTAAATCCTGAGAGACTAGGAGGCACTCAAATTCCTCATGGTGTAGGCTGAGAACTCCATTGGCATCCATGTTGATTGGTGTTTCTTGGTGTGTTCTATGAGTCCCACATTCATGATTGGAATATGGCACAGGGGTGATTGGCTAAAGAGAGACTTGGCTCAACCAATCTATGGTCAAGTGGAAGGTGGTAGTCCCATCTCCAGTTGGTTCATTGCATTCATTAATGATAAATTCATTCCCCTTATTTTCAAGTGTAAATGCACTTATGTATATATGGATTTTGATGGCTGATATGTTTATGGTATTTTTGTTCCTATTATGCTGGTTATATGTACATTTTATGACAGCAGCTATGTATGTCTCTCAGCATGTTTGTACTTGTATATGAATGGATAATGTGTCTATGACCTAATAGAGGATAATGTAGAAATAGACATGAGGGGAAAATGTTTCATAGAGATTCTCAGATAATTATGA
This sequence comes from Pinus tabuliformis, assembly GCA_031772625.1. Classification (NCBI taxonomy): domain Eukaryota; kingdom Viridiplantae; phylum Streptophyta; class Pinopsida; order Pinales; family Pinaceae; genus Pinus; species Pinus tabuliformis. The sequence goes on from CM062811.1 coordinate 1,194,614,220, forward strand.
GATCCCTACACTTAATTCTGTTGTTTACACTTGTAGGTCACATGTTGAGGATGTGTTTTAAGAAATGTCTATCATGGCTACTAGGGGTCTGGTTATGGTCTTGTTTAGTTTATTGCTTTTGCATCACTTTTTGCCTGTATTTTTAATGATTGTAAGCTATCACTCCATTTTGGGTAGTGGTCTGGGCTCTAGGCCTGAAAAAGTGGTTTAAATCTCAGGGTCGCTAGCACATAACTAGCAATTTTAGTGTCTAGTCACTGGAAAGCAAGCTGGTGAGAACAACTTTAGGTTTTTTGTCGCTCCCTTGCCCATAGCATGAGAGTGACTATGGCCTAAGAGATCTAGAACAACAATGGGACTAAGGGATAGGCCTTTTGAGTGGTGGCATGTCTTCTAAGGGTTTTGTTGTTGATGTTGGATGATTGTGTGTGATGTTATATCAATTCCACTTCGTTAAGGTCACAAAGGAGGTTGAATCTTATCATAGTAGCCTCTCGTCTCATGTTTACCCTTTTTTGCATGGTTACTTGGGTGGATGTGGGAGGAGGGTGTTAAATTCTCAAAGGGTTTTATTTATCCCATGTACCTCATAAATTTGAGGAGTAGATAGGAAAACTTCCTAATGCCAAGCATCTTGTAGACAACCAATTGTCTGGACTCTAAACTTATTAAGTCACACAATCCCCTTAAATTAGTGAACCATGTTAGCACTAAAACAATCAAATATTTCGTTACAACTTGCATCATCTACAAAAATGAAAACCCCAAAGGGAAGCCCATCTCCATTGTGACGATTAGGCCCAAGAAAAACACAAGTTCACTTAAGAAATTCAAGGCATGGTTGGATCAAGTTTTAAATGGTAAGGGACATGGAAAAAATAGATTTAATATTTCTTGCGTCTGGATGGACTATAAGGACTCAATAGGAAAGATGTTGAATGAGTTGCTAGTGGGATTTTTATGATATTCAGTCTTGTAGAGGAATTCAGGGATGTCAAGGAAGTCAAAAAAGGATGCCACTTGCCTTTCCCTGTTAAATTAAATAAACAAGAAATCCTAGGGGCTTCATAAAATGCATTGAATATAAATCCAAGTAAAAATTTAAAATCTTTATATAAACCCTATGTTGACAATTTACAATGAAACAAGCTCTAAAGTGTGTGTAATTGGTCAGATCTTAGTCTTTGAACATTTTTTCTCAGCCACATCTTGTGCATGGTTGAAGATATGTAGCCCAAGACACCTCCCAAAAAGGAAATGTAATATAAATTTCTAAGATATGATAATATAAACAAAAACCGACGTAGAAAACCTGTGCCATGGCATTTCTAGAGCATTTTTTCCAAGGAATGGTGGATACCATCTCATTTCTGGTAACATAACCCATATATGTCGATAGTACCAAAAAGTAAAATATAACCCTAAAATTCCTAAATCCTTCACATGATACTCATGATAACAAACTACAGTTTGGGCTACTCATCTAAGAATTTGTTTTATCTGCTTAGGTACTCCTATAGTATGTCTCTGATAATGGAGAGAGACATCCTCAATTCGTGAATCAAGTACACATTAGGTAAGCCTCTCAAGTTTTTCCTCATTCTCTCCAAGTGCCTTAACTACTTCAGGGTTATGCCCACCTATCTCAACTTGTTTTTGGCCACACTTTTGAGTGGGTGCCATTTTGACTAGACGTGCTAGTCCTACATTTGCATGATAATTTAATTTTAGTCTTGACACAAAACCAAAAGTACATAAAAATAAAATATTTAAAAAAACTAATATGAGGTAATTTTTACCCGATTCATCTTATTGTATCCCCTTAAGAAGTGCTAGGACTGGATCTCCTCTAAATCTCGTCCCTTCATATGGATAATCTTCAATCATAATGATTTTATCTCACAATCATATGAAGAAAATATGAGTGGCAGTCATCATTTTTTCACCACCATGGCATGCCATCAAATCTACCCATCTCCTCATTTGAGGTTCTCTAGGCGTAGGCCTCTCTACTACAATCCTTTATAGATGAAATAGTGGTACCCTCTCAAGGAAAAATGACACTAAAATTGAGTCATTACCAAAATGTTTCAATCAACATGTCTTGCATTTGGTAAGTTTTTATTTCATATTAATCAAGAGCCTATCACACCAGTTGAACACTGTTGGTTCCATGTAATCTAGAGCACACTGCATCTAGGCCTTAGTCACCAAGTGTGAAGCCACACTCCCAATAACATGGGTAATAGAAAAAAAGACAGTCTTTAGTGGGAGATCCCTTATATTCTTGATTTCAATCTTTCCACTGATAGCCTTTCGTGCTCCCTAGTTACAATATTATGTGAAATAATAACCAATGGATTCACCACCACCTCTATGATTGACCATTGAAACCCTAGCCCCTATCCATGATATCCAAGTTAAGAAATAAATATCTTATAGCTCAATGGTGAGAGTCTGGGTACCAATCTGAAAATTTTACTCATTTACTTTCCACACTCTCACCAAATAATCTAGAAGTTCTAGTTGAGCTCTCGTCACTGAGATCATGAAGAAATTTTCTAATCCGCACTCCTAGAGTGCCAACATGGTGTTGGCATCATTAGCTTCAATGAGATCTTGTTCCTCATGCTCTCTCTCCCTCCATTCCAAGATTTTGATAGATGAAAAACCTATTAACAACAAGAGGAAAATATGTTAGATGACAAGCATAAAAAAATTTAGAGTTATTTCTATGAAAAATTTAAAAACATTTGCACCATTTGTGATCAATGCAGTTGTCTTTTATAGACAGTGTGGTTTCATTACAACCATGCCTTTTAGGCTCTGCCTCGATCTCAGATCGACACAGATCTCAATATAGCATGTCTAATACAGATGGAGGGTGCATTTTCCCTCTAGGAAGCTAAAAAAAATATTCACTGTTAAAACAAAAAATAAAAGATGTAGAAATGAAGATGAGAGAGAGGAATCTTACCTAGAATAAGTGGCATCTGAAATCTTCCATTGGTTTACCGAGAATTAACTCGTGAAAATCAAGGAAAAAAGAGGGTTTTTTTGCTCTACAATTCGATAAAACACAAATGGTAAAATAAATTTACTTTTCATCCTTTTATAGGAAGAAAAGGCATTTATTATTATTATTATTTTTACCTAATTTTAAATAGTTAATAATTTTTATATAATATTTTGGTAAAATATGATGATTTTTGGTCTAAATGTGTAGATAACACGTTGAATTTTGAAACATAAGATTTTCGCATGAGTATACTTTTATCAATTTTTCAAGACTATTAAAATTGTACCAAAAAGGAACCCTTTAGAATTCTCTTTAAGCTCTTTTCAAACTCTCTAAACATGAAAAGATAACTCACTGAACTTGTTTCTTTCACACTCGAAAAAGTATTTGAAAGAAAGTCTAACTAGTATAAGTTTAACCTTTTTCAAGACTCAGTAAACGAATTACAAAAAAGGAAAACTTTATTCAATCATGATTAAAAAAGTTCTTCTTGTATTGTTTTACCCATTTTTTGGCCTCAAGAGACTTAATTTATGAGAAAGAACATTATGGGGTTTCATTTTTTATTTATTTTTCAAACTCTCTAAGCATGAAAAATAAGTTTAGTTATCCCTTCATTAGACTTGTAAAATGTCAACAATGTAGGACTCATCCATCATGATGAGACAAAACCACTCCTTGCAAGGGTTCATTAAAAATAATCTGAAGGATGACTTTATACTTCAAGCATATGTTATCCTCCTTAAGATTCTAAAAAAATAAAGAGGTACTTGTAAGAAATGGTGAGGGAAATTGGGAAAGATGCATATAAATTTTGTATTTAAAAAGGAAGAAAGTCACACTTAAACATGACACTTTGTCATTTCTCATCACAGGGTTAGGAAATCCACTTGTCTCTCTATTGATCATGCCCCATTGAAAGTCTTCATGTTGGTCTTTCGTCCCATTTTGAGTAAGTGTTTCCAAGTCATTTTCATTTCGTTAATATGTTCAACAAAAGTTTTACCTGAGTCAAACAATTTTATAGTCCTTAAACCCTTCCATCACATCAGCTATCCTTGAGTTAGTCGCGAATCACTCTTTTTATAACCCTATTCTCCACTCCATTATGGTGAGAGAAAGCTGATATAAACTTACCTCATTTGTTTGGCTAAAATGCATCCCTTTTCACCTTTTCATTTACTTATGTGAGATTTATCCCATGATAAATGGATGGAATTACATGATTGAGTTATTTCTCATCATTTGTCATTCCCAAGGAGATCAACTTGACCCAATTTTGTATGAGTTGGCTAGGGGTCCATTATTGTAGAAGTTTCTTAACTTCTCAAGCCCCTAGGTTTCTAGATACATTCTAGTGGAGAATAAAATGAGCCTATATAATGTCACCAAGAGGAAAGGGGGTTAGAGGAAGTATCCAAAGTATATCACTAGAGCTCTTATGTATTGGGAGAGGAGACCATGCTACAAGCTTAAGAAGAGGATCACATTTGCTAGAAGGTATACATTTGTTGTAATTTTATTTTGGATTAATAGATACATGTTCCTTTTCTATATTCATGTTTTTAATATGTTTTGTGCTTGCATATGTTGGTTTTAAGTTGACAAGCCTGCTGCAGAAAGGCCATTGTTTGCTTGTTTGGTGGTGTTGTGTGTAGGGTATTATTTTATTGCAGGTGGAATGAAATTCCTAGGGTTATAGGGGCATAGACTAGGAAAATGAGTTGTAAAGGCCCGACAAAAGTTAAATCAACATAATGACTCATGAGTACTAATCCTATGGAGCAAAATAAGTTGATAGCATATGCCCCCTAACACATGAGGTTAGTAGAGTAAATGATGGCCGAAATGGATTATTACAGAGCTCAAAGGTAAAAATAGAAGGGAGGAGACAAAGCCAAGGACTTGTATTGAAAGTCACCAGAAGATGAAGTCCCATCTATTATGATAACATCCCTGAGGCAGGCATACCCATTCTCGGTCAAAAAGTGATACTGAACATGGCCACCAAAACATACACTACGGATCCATGACATGAAATGCTAGAACATGGCCATGAAGAAATACACATTGGATTCATTTGAATCAATAGATAGAGCATAGCCACCAAAAAATACAATGTGGATCTATGTCATAGTATATATCAGTAGGACTATGGACACATGATAGATAGAGAAATGTCTCAAGATAGTCCTCAAAGTACATAAATGATACATAACTCCAACGCACCCTCGTAAGGATTCCATATAAGAGTGAGACGTCCCTAACCCAGGGTTTTTGACATAACCTTGATGGTATGAATCTTCACCATGTGACTGTATGAGCTGATGTCAAGCATGGTAAAAACCACCTGATTACATCCAATGAGGTGAACTAGTAATAGACGTGAGGACATGCACCAATGAGGAAAATGGTTCCCAAAGTACTTAGTAAATTCCAACAAGTGTGAATAAATGAGCTAACGTCAAACACGAGTGGACTTGACCAATCAGGAGCCAATGATGTAAACCCACTGTCAATTGTGAAGAAGCATGCCACTGAGGTCTGCAACATCCAAGGTACTATTGGTTCCTAGATAAAACTCTTGGATAATGAGCTAAAGTTGATAGGAGAAGATCCATCGAAGGAGGGCCTTAATGTATGCCCCATCAATCAACATAGAACAAATCAGGTTGATGTGATGTATTAGTTAAGTCATGAGATGATGAAGTACAACTAACGGAAGGATGGCCAACTCAAAAAGGTCAATAGGCTACTATAGATGGTTGACATAGGCTGGGACTTCCCTTGAACACATATCAGCATGACATAAGAGTGACTTGGTAGCATGACTAATGAGCACCATGTGATATCATGCAATGACATAGGAGGCATTGAAGCATGCTCCATATGACTGGAAAATTAACTAGCCGGAGGAGTAGACAGACTCATATGTATGGTATGGTTCCTAGCCAAGCTAATACCTAACTATGAGATAATGAAGCATAATGGTGCCATGTTTATGGGTGTCATGACTGATTCTTCCATTTTTTTGACTAATGGAGATGAATTTTCCCTTCCCTTTCTCCTTTTATAAGTTATGTTTTCGTAAGGTTAGTCCCCCAAACCTGAAAAATAGATAAAACAATACAAAGGAGAACCTTCTAGCCATAGTAGACTAGAGTATTCCTTTTTCCTAACTAGTCTACTCAATTTGGAAAAGGGTTAAACTTATACTAAATAAACGACCCTTAAAGTACTTTAAAAAGCATAAAGGAGACAAGTTCACTCAAAAATCTTTTCTAAACTAAGGAGTCTAAGAATATATTAAGGAAAAATCCTCATAGAGTAACAAGAGGTATAAGGGGTAGCAATTGGTTCTGGTTATGATGGAACTACTCATGACGTAAAGAGGACAAGAAGTGGGCTAAGAGGACCACTCATCATAGTGATTCCTTCAAGAAAGTGTAAAACATCAAGTGAGAGTGAATGGTAGGCCAAGTAGATGATGATAAGATAATAAAAGAAAAGAAGGCTCAATGTCTAAAAATAGGCTGATATAAAGTGGCAATCACAAGGGATAAAAGTTTGGAATCCTCCTGGTATATGGCTAACATTATGACAAAGAAGAGGACATGAGGCTTAGATTCTAGGTCATGGCAGGTTAGAAGGAAGGATGTTGAAAGAGAGTAAAATGAATGCATGGACACCAAGATGGGAAAAGGCTTCTAACTAAGGTATCCATCATCAAGTAAGATCTACCACCAAGTGACAACATGCATAAAGGAAAGTGGCTAAATTTTCAACTTGACAAGATCGGACCTAAGGCATAAATATGGCATTAATGGTCAATAATGCAGCAAGTTCAAGAGAAACACACCTAAGGTCTAATGGATGTCATAATAGAAATTCCACCCTATCTTGTAAAAACCATATAGAAAGACTAGACCCATGGTTAAATCACATAATGAAATATATAAATGTGGATGAGGTAAAAAAAAGACCATATATCTTTTTATTTTTTGAATTTTATAATTTTTTGTATTTTTGGCATAAATAAGGCTTGAAAAATATTTGCATCACACACCAAACCAAAAAGAGATAAAGCATCACACTCCTATGTACAATATGTACAGGTGCAACACAGTGCAGTAGGTCATGCTAAAGTGTGCACACTATTAGGCACGTGCCAAGGATTTCCATACATGAAATCATAGAGGAGTGGAGGTACCATATGGCTCACCAATGTGGGGCTATGCCAAAGGAAGTAAATGTTGAAATATGGCAACAAAAATATTCCAATTTAATTTGTCCTTGAATTAAATTGTGAATTAAAATTGAATTTAATCTTAACAGTTACTTGGAAATAATTAATTAAGTTATTTTGACTTAATTAGTTGGAGAAATTCAAGTTATAAGTCTTTCTGAAGTCATGCAAGAGTTATCCCTTAAATTAAGGAGATAAGATTGAGTTATATTTGAGTTGTAATTAGTTAACTCAGTTTACTGAGTTAAGTCCAGTTAAATTAGTTCCAAACTATTTGAGGAACTAATAAAGAGTTAACAGTCAGTTGATGCATGCATGCACTCAACTAGTGCTACTCCAGTTAACTGAAGATTCCCTCATCAGAAACTCATTCATGTCTATTCTGAGAAAGACCCGGTTGAGATTAAAGTCAAGGACAATGTACTAACAGTTGCATGTCTTTTCTTATAAAGAAAACTAAAGCATGTAGTCAAGGTATCATTCCTTGAGGATTGCGCAGTTCTGACAGTGTGTGAGATCAGGAGATCATCCACTTGGTAAAGAGGTTTTCCACATGGTTGAAGGTGAATCATCCCAGAGGAACAATGCAAGGAAATAGGAGCTTGGAGGGCAGAGAGGAAGGCTAGAGAGAAGCCAAGATTGCCTGTGAGCATCTGTGAGGATTGTACTGAGAGTTGGCTAGCTATGAGAGCTAAGGCTTTATATAATTCCTATGTATTTCCACCTTGTATGATAATACAGATAGTGGGGTTTTTAGTTTAGGCTTTCCCCAAAGTATTTTCATGTGTATTGTGAATTTATTCTTCTTCTTCTGGTTATATTGTTCAGTTTGATCTTTAAGTTTCTGCAAATTGATAGTAGAAGTAGGTTATAGTATTCTGCTTTGATTTATATTGCATTATCGGGCTAACCTACATAGATTTTCTACATGGTATCAGAGAGAGATTTGTAGAAATTTCTACATGGTATCAGAGCTAGATTTTTAAAAATTTTCTACATGGTATCGGAGCTGTGAATAGTATACTAAGAAGAGAATTTGAAGTTTGAAGTTTGGGGTTGTAGGTGCAAATCGAATTCAGGTGCAAGGTTGGCCAATGGCGTTCTATGGCTTGAGACTCGAGTATGCCTTGGAAGGTAGCTCAAATTACATAGCATGGAAAGATAGAATGGAGGCTGTATTAGAAGACATTGACTTGAAGGAATTCATTGATCAAGAAATCCCAAAGCCAGCTTCAACTAATGCACAAGAGTTAGCTGAGTGGAAGAAGTGTGTGGCGAAGGCGAGATAGATAATCCTTGAGGGAGTTCGAGACCATATTGTCTCGAGTTCCACAGGAAGGATACTCCATTTTCAATGTGGAAGACATTGAAGGACCTCTACTAGAACAGTAGCGACCAGAGGAAATTGGCACTCAAGGATAAGCTTCGAAGAATCAAGATGGAGAAGGGCGATACTATTTCCACATATCTGAACAAGCTCACCACCTGCAGAGATGAGCTTGGCAATGTGGGAATAATTACTGCCGATGATGATATGGTGAGCCTCGCTCTCCTTGGCCTTCCAAAGAGTTGGAATATCTACCAAGACTCTCCGAATGGAAGGGAGAAACTACCGAATTGGGAACGACTGTGGTCAGGTCTTATGCAGGAGGAGATCAGGAGGAGCACATGAGATGGTTCTTCATCCAAGAATGATGATGAAGAAAATCTAGCCTGCAAGGAAAGGGAAGGGGAAGGCTTCCCATTTCAAATAGAATTCTTCACATGGAGGGAAGAAGGGTGACATGTATAAATTTAGATGTTTTAATTGTCATAAGATGGGACATTATGCGACTAATTTCCCATCGAAGAAGTCCAGGAAGGGATCCTCAGAAGTTTCGGAAGGTGAGGCATTAGCCTCTTAGTTCAAAATGGACTTTACCCTCATCGCATGCATGGTGTCATCGATGATGGGTTGTGTTTGGTATCTTGACAGTGGAGCCTCATTCCACATGACCGGTGATAAAAGTTTATTCAGTGCCTTGGAGGAGAAAGACCTCAAGATGCACATTGATATGGGTGACAACGGAAGGTATAGTGTTTTAGGAGTGGGCACAGTTGCTTTTCAGAGGGAGCATGGAGATCCTCTCACCTTGACAGATGTGAAGTATGTGCCAGGACTGAAGAAGAACTTGGTATCAGTCATGATGTCGGGGGACAAAGGCTATGATGTTGTCTTCAGTAAAGGAAAGGCATTCCTAAGACACATAGCCATGGGTCAGACCAAGAAGATAGGGATTCGAGTGAAGAAAATATATAAACTAGAGGTAGATGATTGTGTAGCATTGAGTACGAAAGAAGAACTGGTGCAAAACCAAGACATTGGTGAGTTGTAGCACATGCGGTTGGGACATTTGCATCATGGGCCTTTGAAGATAATGCAACAAATATCTACAGGACTTCCCGATGGAAAACTTGAGCAAGTTGACACATGCAAAGGTTGTACCTTGGGAAATTACACCAAGTCTTCCTTTCATGATTGAGACAATTGAGCAAAGGCTATCTTAGAGCGAGTTCATACTGCTGTTTGTGGACCATTCTCGATGGCGTCCATAGTGAAGAAAAGATATTTTGTGATTTTCATTGATGACTATTCTCATAAATGTTGGATTTATTTCATGCACAAGGACCAAACTTTCACAAAGTTTTGTGAGTTCAAAGCTTTGGTGGAGAAAGAGCTAGGGAAGAAGATCAAGGCTTTGAGAAGCAACAACGGTGGAGAATATGTCTCTCAAGAGTTTAAGGACTTCTGTGCAGTGGAAGGAATTAAACGAGAGTTGACAACACCTCATAACCCACAGCAGAATGGGGTGGCCGGGAAGAATAACATAACTATTGTAGGGGAAGCACAGGCAATGTTGCATGACCAAGGCCTACCACTTCACTTATGGGTTGAGGCATGCAACACAGCGGTCTATTTGCAGAATAGAAGCCCACATCGCATACTTGGGATGAAGACAGAGGAATTTTTCTCCAGTAAGAGACCAGATGTGAGTCACTTCAGGATCTTTGGCTCATCGGTATATTTCCATGTGACAAAGGATACATGGAAGAAGCTTGAGTCGACAACAGAGTTGGGGATACTTGTGGGGTACACTGATACACCTCACAACTATCGAGTGTACTTTCCTAACAGTCAGATGATAGTGGTTCACAGAGATCTCAAGTTTGATGAGTAGAAGTCCATGCCAGTTTCCCTTGAGAGGGAGCTCCAAATACAGGCTGTGGAGGACCTATTGGTTCCTAAGGAGGAGGAGCCTCAGATTGATGTGGAGCAACCACATGCAAAGGTTAAAGGAGTGGAGACATCCACTCAAGCAGAGTATTCCAGAGATGGACAAAAGTGCACAAGAAGCTGACATATTGTTGGAGGACGCAAGAGAGAATGTGGGAGAACCATCTTCTCAATGCAAACAGAGGAGGTCACCTGAGAGGTACACTGGATACATGGCCCTTGCTAAGGAATGTGTTGGGACTGAGCCATCTTCCTTTGAGGAATCAGTGCAGCAGCAGATTTGGGTTGATGTTATGGTGGAGGAGTATGACTCCATAGTTCATAACAGTGTTTGGGACGTGGTTCCGAGATAGGAGAACAAGTGAGTTGTGAGTGCTCATTGGCTTTACAAGGTAAAGCAAGTTGTTGATGATGGGAGGATCATGTTGCTGCAGTATGTTTCGACAGAGGAGCAAGATGCTGACATTTTGACAAAGACATTGTCAAAGTGTAAATTCGAGTTCCATAGAGACAGGATCGGGGTGGCAGATAATCCCTTTCTTGTTGAGAGGGAGTGTTTAAATATGGCAACAATAATATTCCAATTTAATTTTTCCTTGCTTAAATCGTGAATTAGAATCAAATTTAGGCTTAACAACTACTTGGAAATAATTAATTAAGTTATTTTGACTTAATTAGTTGGAGAAATTCAAGTTAGAAGTCTTTCTGAAGTCATGCAAGAGTTATCCCTTAAATTAAGGAGATAAGATTGAGTTATATTTGAGTTTTAATTAGTTAACTTAGTTTACTGAGTTAAGTCCAGTTAAATTAGTTCCAAACTGGTTGAGGAACTAATAAAGAGTTAACAGTCAGTTGATGCATGCATGCACTCAACTAGTGCTACTCTATTTAATTGAAGATTCCCTCATCAAAAACTCATGCATGTCTATTATGAGAAAGACCCAGTTGAGATTAAAGTCAAGGACAATGTACTATTAGTTGCATGTGTTTTCTTATAAAGAAAACTCATGCATGCAGTCAAGGTATCATTCCTTGAGGATTGCGCAGTTCTGATAGTGTGTGAGATCAGGATATCATCCACTTGGTAAAGAGGTTTTCCACCTGGTTGAAGGTGAATCATCCCAGAGGAATAATGCAAGGAAATAGGAGCTTGGAGGGCAAAGAGGAAGGTTGGAGAGCAGCCAATATTGCTTGTGAGCATCTGTGAGGATTGTACTGAGAGTTAGCTAGTTGTGAGAGCTAAGGCTGTGTATAATTCCTATGTATTTCTACCTTGTATGATAATACAGATAGTGGGGTTTTTAGCTGAGGCTTTCCCCAAAGTGTTTTCATGTGTATCGTGCATTGATTCTTCTTCTTCTAGTTATATTGTTCAACTCAATATTTAAGCTTCTGCAATTTGATAGTATAAGTAGGTTATAATATTCTGCTTTGATTTATATTGCATTACCGAGTTAACCTACACAGATTTTCTACAGTAAAACTATCCAATCCAGAAAGGTTGACCATACTAGAGACATTTTAACATAGTTGCGCTCTCAAAATTAACCTCATGACATAAGGAAGGATCAAGACATAAAAGGGGAACAAGGCACTCATCGATAGGTGGGGAGGAGTTGGACAACTCATTGGGAAGTTTAGTAGTAGAAACCAAATACTTGACTCGGTCTAGGGGTGGCACTTTAAAGAATGGTCAAGGAGGTTCCCCCTAAATTATTCTAATATTTATGTTTCCAAGGTTTTCATTTTTTGATTAGAGGAGACTAGAGGCATAACCTCCCTAGGATTAAGAGTGGGTAAATCCATGTCCTCCAAGTTGCCTATCTAGGGGGATTTTTCATCAAAAGAGTCACATGAAACAATTGAAGTGATGGCCTGTGTGGGAAAAGGATCCTAGTCATATTCCATACTAGGATGGAGTTTCAGACCAACGACAAGAGGTACTGAGAGGATTTCCATGGAGGCAATCTCTTCCATTAAAGGTGGTGGAGAATACTCACTACCTTGATCGGCTTCCCTAAGATGAGGAGACACCACCCCAGGATTAAGAGGTCTATGGGGTCCACAGATGTTGGAACATATCATATTCATAGGAGATATGAGGATGAATGAATTCCAGGAAGTGGTAATTGAGGAAACATACCAATAAGGTATGAGATTTTGAACAAGCCCACTCCAACACTTTCATAATGACTGGGGTTATTTCTAACAAGTGGGATTAGAGTCCTTGTAGTGGTAACTTAAGTTGATAACACACAATAGCCCAATTGATCAATGGTGATAATATTGCCTTCATGAGGAGAGAAAAGGACACACAATACAAATGAGACAACTGCGGTCGTGGCATAAAACCAACTACATCCAAGGAGAAGGTTATAATCCAAAGTGGCGTTGATGATTCAACATTGACATAAACCATTTTACCTCCTAGCTTAATGGAAAACTTGCGAAGAACCCCCTTAGGTACAAATTTGTGTCCATCAAATGTTTTGAGAGGTATTATACTTAGCGAGCACCAAAGAGCCGAGAGCCTTCTAGCATGATTCTAACATGACACAAGTGGAAGAGCCTTCATCTACCAAAGTGTGAAGAATATTCTTATGAAAGACACACATGGTAATATGAAAGGCGATTTAATGGGAAAGTTGAATGACAATGTTGTCAACATTAAAGGTGATAAGATTCAAATATGAGGAGTCCACTCCTTCGATCGCAGAAAATAATGATCTATGTTGTTGAGGACTGTTGAAAATAACAACGAAAAATGTTAAAAATAGAATAGAGAAATTCCAATTTAATTTGTCCTTGAATTAAATTGTGAATTAAAATTGTAATTCTTTTCCCATAGCAACTTGTAATAGTTAACTAAGTTAAGCTGACTTAGTTAACTTAGGAATTTCAAGTTGTAACTCTTTTAGAAGTCATGTATATGTTCTCCCTAAGTTCTAGGGGTCCAAGATGAGTTTATTTATGAGTTGTAATTAGATAAGTCAATTTACTATGTTATGCTCAGTTAAATTATTTCTAAATGTTTGTGGAACTAATAGAGGATCAACAGTTAGTTGGTGCACTAGTGTGTCCACAAATGTCACTCCATTTAACCGAAGATTCGCTGATCAGAAACTCATGCATGTCGATTCATAGAAAGACCTAGTTGAGACTAGAGTGCAGGGACAATGTACTATCAGTTGTATGGTTTACTGAGTTGTAAATATCATGCATGTAATTAGAGAAGGACCTAATTTTGGACTGCACAGTTATGGATAAGGAATTTCCCTTAAAATATGGGCTAATTCTCTCAGGAATTGTGCAAAGAATTAGAAGCTTCGAGGCTTGGAAATTTGGCTATGTATTGGCCAAAGGAAGTCATCAAGCAAAGGATAGGAAATACTTGTGTAGGTTAAGCTCAAGGTTGAACAAAGCATATTGAATTCATCCAAATTATTGACCAAGGGCGCAAGGAATCAAGGGCATGGATAGAAGAAGAAGAGGCTAGAGATTGGCTTGAGCTTGCTTGTGAGCAGGGAGATTGATCATACTAAGTGCTGGGATTGATCTTGTGAGAACAAGCATTGTATTATCATCTTCGATTTCTAATTTAATGCAATACAAATAGTGGGGTTTTGAGCAGTGGCTTTCCCTAGATACATCTTGTGTTATGTGCCATTGATTTATCTTCTTCTTCTTCATATTTTTTTCATTGATATATTGGCTTCTGCTGGTTGAAATTAGAAGTGGATTCTTGTTGTGTGCTTTAGTAAACTACATGAGCTTGTGAATCTACAGGAGGATTTGTTTTTTGGGCTGCGAGTTCACAAAGAAGATCTGAAAGTTTTTTGTGCAATATTTCCAAGAAAAATACCCAAATTAAAGAAAAATCCTTGCAGAAAAATACCCAAATTAAAGAAAATATTAGTCGAATCAGAGTTCGGATGAGGGAGATATCGCTGATTTAAAATCAGCTCATTTTCCAAAAAAATTTGTGATTGTGGGACAAATGAAATAGATTGCTGTGCTACTAAGAACCTGTATGCACTTGAGGTACAAGATGCATGCAAATCCTTGAGGATAAAAGAAATGGTTATATACTTTGTGGTTGAAAGAGAGAGTAAATTACCTCTCAACATGTAGCCCCAGAAGAAGCCTCAAAAGTTGCTTCAAGAAATTGTGGAGCAGCCACAATTAGAGAAGTTGAGAGGAGACTGAGTGAAGAGATCCACTTAAATAGAGAAGAAGTAGTCTCAAACAAATGTGGAGAAGCCACAATTGGAGAAGCTCAGAGGAGACCGAGTGTAGGCATCCACTCATGCAAAGACCTCTAGTAGGGGGAAATTTCGAGCCAAGTGGACAGAGGGATCACATGCAACCATACCTCCAAGTGTGAGGTGGGGCAATGTGAAGTGATAGTCCCAAGAGGGATGAAATTGGGTAAGGTCCATTGAGAGGTTTTATCTCATGGATGATACCTTGCTACGGGATCCCAAAGTACATAGTAGCAAGAGGAATCAATGGTGATTGATGTTGTCAGAGATCAAAGTGATAGAAGGTAGAGTAGTCACATACTGAAGAGCAGAAAGAAGGGTTGACAACAGTGCAGAAAGGAAAAGTCAATAGAAGTGCAAATTTTTTTAGTCGACAAAGGCAATAATTGTTAGAGACTTTGATTACAGATATATCATATTGATTCAGGTTGGATTTTTTTCTATTTCTGGAGTTGTTGTAGCAACAACACTAGAGAGAAGTGTTTCATGCAGAACATTCCAAAGGTTCAGGATTAGGATCGAGTTGAATTCCTTTCTTGTTGAGAGGGACTGTTGAAAATAACAACAAGAAATGTTAAAAATAGAATCTAAAAATTCCAATTTAATTTGTCCTTGAATTAAATTGTGAATTAAAATTGTAATTCTTTTCTCATAGCAACTTGTAATAGTTAAATAAATTAAGTTGACTTAGTTAACTTAGGAATTTCGAGTTGGAAGTCTTTTAGAAGTCATGTATATGTTCTCCCTAAGTTTTTGGGGTCCAGGATGAGTTTATTTATGAATTGTAATTAGATAACTCAGTTTATAGAGTTATGTTCAGTTAAATTAGTTCTAAATGTTTGTGGAAATAATAGGGGATCAAAAATCAGTTGGTGCACTAGTGTCACTCTAGTTAACTGAAGATTCCCTCATGAGAAACTCATGCATGTCGATTTATAGAAAGACCCAGTTGAGAATAGAGTGCAGGGACAATGTACTATGAGTTGTATGATTTACTTAGTTGTAAATATCATGCATGAAATCAGAGAAGGACATAATTTTGGATGGGGAAGTGATGGATTAGGAATTTCCCATTAAATACGGGATAACTCTCTCAAGAATTGTGAAAAGAATTAGAAGCTTGGAGGCTTGGAAATTTGGATATTTATTGGACAAAGGAAGTCATTAGGCAGAGGATTGGAAATACTTGTGCAGGTTAAGCTCAAGGTGTAGTAGAGCATATTGTATTCATCCAAATTCTTTGACCAAGGGCGCAAGGAATTAGGGGCATGGGGAGAAGAAGAAGAGGCTAGATATTGCCTGGAGCTTTATTGTGAGCAGAGATGTGAGAACAAGCATCATATTATCATCTTGGATTTCTAATTTAATGCAATACAGATAGCGAGGTTTTGAGTAGTGGATTTTCCCAAATACATCTCGTTTTATGTGCCATTGATTTATCTTCTTCTTATTCATATTGTTTTCATCGATCTATTGGCTTCCATTGGTTGAAAGTAGAAGTAGATTATTGTTGTGTGCTTTAGTAAACTGCATGAGCTTGTGAATATACAGGAAAATATACATGGTATAAGTGCAAGAGTTATTTTTTTGTTGGAACAAGAGTTTGTAGAGAAGATATGAAATGTTTTTGTGAAATATTTTCAAGAAACAAATAGCCAATCTAGATTCCCTGTGGAAAAATACCCAAATTAAAAAAGAAAAGGTGAATCAAAGTTCAAATGAGGGAGATATCGCTGATTTAAAATCAACTCATTTTCCAGAAAATTTCTTGACTGTGGGACATATGAAATTTATTGAAGTGTTGTCTAAGAACCTATATGCACTTGAGGAACAAGATGCATGCAAATCCTTGAGGAGCAAGAAGAATGTTAGATACTTGGCGGTTGAGAGGAAGAGTAAATTAACTCTCAACATGAAACCCCGAAAGAAGCCTCAAAAGCAGCTTTAGGAAATTGTGGAGTAGCCACAATTAGAGAAGTTGAGAGGAGAGTGGAGAGATCCACTTAAGAATAGAAGAAGCAGTCTCAGTAGTAGTCTCAAACAATTGTGGAGAAGCCACAGCTGGAGAAGCTAATAGGAGACTGAGTGGAGGCATCCACTCATGCAGAGACCTCTCGTAGCGGGGAATTTCGAACCAAGTGAGAAAAGGGATCACATGCAGCCATACCTCTAAGCGTGAGGTGGGGAAATGTGAAGTGATAGCCCCAAGAGGGATGAAATTGGGTAGGGTCCATTGAGAGCTTTTATCTCATGGATCATACCTTGCTACGAGATCCCAAAGTATATAGTAGCAGGAGGAATAAGTGGTGATTGATGCAATCATAGATCATAGTGATAGAGGCTAGAGTAAATGGAAAATTTTAGGGGCTAATGTTCACCCAGTGGGCTAATTTTCCATGATTTTCCCACAAAAATGATTCGCCAATTTCCAATTTTTATAAAAGATGATTCACCCAAATTTTAGAATATAAAATTATTTTACCTTAAAAATCATCAACATTATATAGAGACTATATATAAAATCATTATAAATTTGAATAATTTTACAAATATATCAATAAACATTTTATAGTTTTCATATTATGGATTAGTGAGATTCGCCAATGTTTTTAAACTTCAACAAAAAATTCCATCCTTAAAATTTTCCTTGCAAGAGTAGTCAGATACTGAAGAGCACAGAGAATGGTTGAAAACAGTGCAGAAAGGCAGAGTCGACAGAAGTGAAGAGTGTTTGAGTCGACAGAGGCAATAGCAGTTAGAGACCCTTTTTTTTGGAGTTGTTGTAGCAAAAACACTAGATAGAAGTGTTGCATGCAGAACATTCCAAAGGTTCAGGATTAGGATCGAGTTGAATTCCTTTCTTGTTGAGAGGGAATGTTGAAAATAGCAACAAGAAATGTTAAAAGTAGGATCTAAAAATTCCAATTTAATTTGTCCTTGAATTAAATTGTAAATTAAAATTGTAATTCTTTTCTCATAGGAACTTGTAATAGTCAAATAAGTTAAGTTGACTTATTTAACTTAGGAGTTTTGAGATGGAAGTCTTTTAGAAGTCATGTATATGTTCTCCCTAAGTTTTAGGGGTTCAAGATGAGTTTATTTATGAGTTGTAATTAGATAACTCAGTTTACTGAGTTATGTTCAGTTAAATTAGTTCTAACTGTTTGTGGAACTAATAGAGGATCAATAGTCATTTGGTGAACTAGTGCATCCACAAGTGTCACTCGAGTTAACTGAATATTCCCTCATCATAAACTCATGCATGTTAATTCAGAGAAAGACCCAATTGAGACTAGAGCGTAGGGGCAGTGTACTATTAGTTGTATGATTTACTGAGTTGTAAATATCACACATGCAATCAGAGAAGGACCTAATTTTGGATTGCACAGTTATGGATGAGGAATTTCCCTTTAAATACGGGCTAATTCTCTCAGGAATTGTGCAAAGAATTAGAAGCTTGGAGGCCTAGAAATTTGGCTAAGTATTGGCCAAATGAAGTCATGAGGTGGAGGATAGGAAATTCTTGTGCAGGTTAAGCTCAAGGTTGAGAATAGCATATTCTATTCATCCACATTCTTTGACCAAGGGCGTAAGGAATCAAGGGCTTGGAGAGTAGTAGAAGAGGCTAGATATTGGCTTGAGCTTGCTTGTGAGCAGGGAGATTGATCATACTGAGTGCTGGTATTGTTCTTGTGAGAACAAGCATTGTATTATCATCTTGGATTTCTAATTAATATAGATAGCAAGGTTTTGATCTGTGGACTTCCCTAGATACATCTTATGTTATGTGTCATTGATTTATCTTCTTCTTGTTCAAATTGTTTTCATTGATATATTGGCTTTCGCTGGTTGAAAGTAGAAATAGATTCTTGTCTTGTGCTTTAGTAAATTGCATGAACTTGTGAATCTATAGGATTTTCTACAAGGAAAACTTTGCAAAACCTCCAAGGCAAACATGACATAGGGAGCTTGGGCTAGATCTTCAAAAATATTGTAGTATTGAGCAACCTGTACAGATGCATTGCGTGTTTTCTTACGAACAACACCCTTAGGTGGGTAGTAAATAGGTTCCAAAGGCTTATCTAATGTGATAAGTACAGTGGAAGGAGGTGGATTCGGGAGTCAGGAGGAGAAAAATGTGACTCAAGAACATCATATGATTTAGCTTGTGTAGTCACATTGACATTTTCTTGACACATAAGGATGAATGATCTATTTCCAAGATTGAAATATGGCCCCTCGTTGCCCCCTTGCAGAGGTGGAGGAGGCTATGAAACCATTTGTTGTTGAGGTGGTGGAGGGAATGGATGAATTAAAACAACAGGATGTTGCGTAGAGTGTGGTGGTGCAAGAAATTTATGAAATTAATCCATTCGAGGGCATTCGTGATTTAGATGTTCACCTTGATAAATTTTACAAGGGAATTTAATATCTCAACGACATTAAGTCATGCCTCATCCCTGATTTTGAGGCTTTGGTTGAGATTCCTATGCAATTTGATTTTTTTGTTTATTTTTCTTATTTTTTTAATCACCATTTTTCTAGTTGTTCTTAGGATTTGTGGATTTCATCATAAAAACATAGGTGGAATTCTTAGAAGAAAGTGCTTTTGTAGATCCAGACACACTTGTTGGGGCTTGTGGTGTAATGATCAATTTCCCAAGTTGGGCAACAAGTTGGCTCATGGAGTTGGAAACAGACCCAATCACACCATCAGTGTGTGGGCCAGGAGAAGGTTTGGCTAGGTCGATGGAAGGCGTAGGTGCATTAGGCAGGACTTCATAAAGTGTACCCAACTATGAATAAATCAAATCTATTTTATGGGTAGCCAAAATAGATTTCTCCTTAGTGACAACTTTAAACATAGATACATATTTGGAAATTTGAAATCTTAAGGATCGAATGAACCATTTACGCAATATCTCATTAGGAAGCTTAGTTCTAACCAACCTCTTGTGACGACACCACTCATGTATATGATTGGAAATCAGTGTGGCATCGTCTTATTTAAAGTTAGAAAAGAGGTCAGAATCGATATCATACCTCGTAGGCAACTGCAAATGTGTCAAAAAGGTTTGAACTAAGGATGAAAAATCACTGTAGGATGTTGTGTCCAACTCGATGTACCATTTTCCATCATCTCCAGATAAGGTACGTTGGAACAAGTGTAGTTTAATCGAATTGTCCACTAAATAATTGGATGAACACCACAAGTGATATGTGGTAATATGAGTGCATGGATTCTGTCTAGGATTTCCTTCAAATTTGGGGATATCAAAGGGTAATTTTGCAAGCATGGTTGGCAACCAAGGACCATGTCTAATGGGTTCGATAGTTAACTTAGCCAAATCTAGTGAAGCAAGATAAGATAAAAATGGATTGTGAAGTTGACTAAAAGTGTCATAAGTAGGAGAACTACCTGAACAACCTTGAGGTCCCCCCATATAAGGATTTTGATGAAACTATTGTTGCTCTAGGAAGGGTTCCTCCCAACATATAACTAATGTGGGCCAGGAGAACTGGTGAAAGGATGTTTCCCCCTGAGGTAAGTGCCCCTAGAGAGCAATGGACCCCCAAGAGCATGACTTCTAATGAGGTTGTACCTAGTGGGAAAGGATAGACAGGCTTGATAAATAGAACCAACATAAAGAGGGTGACTCATAGAAGTGATGGTACCAGCAGCAGGGTTGCCCCCAGGTAAACTAGTCATTCCAAGAAAAGTAATCGGTGATGGTGCCCCTCCAAATAACGAACTATACTAGGCTTGTGACATATTTGAAGAAATATTTTCCCCATGATGGCTAGGAGAAATTGGTGATCGCCCCCCACACACATTTCCACAAATTCCCATGCCTAACTAAGGAATCAGAATTGTAGGTTAAGTAAAGCTAGTAGAAAAGACTCTTGACCCCATTGGTTGACTAGGATTAAGGATCATGGTCGGTGTAGATGACTGAGTAGGCATGGAGACATGAGGTAAATTTATGGGAGGCATAGATGAAACTGGTGGAATACCCTAAGAAGGTGTGAGAGGTGTAGATAGAGGAGTAGGTGTATCCACACTAAGTCGTGGCAATGATGACATTGCATGCGAAACTTTTGATGTAGAAGGTAAATATGACTCAGAGTCCACCATAGGATAGAATACTAAGAAGGGAATGCAAGTATAGGTAGGTGTACAACCGCAAGGGTTCAGTTGCAATAACTCAGGTCCTTGAGGATTGGTCAAAGGTGTATTAGTAGGATAAGTTGAGTTGTCTACCAATGTTCCAATGGAAATCAAATATCTACGAGGAAGACCAGGTATAGACTCCACAACTATGGGTTGGTCAAGGTCTTGAGCACCAATAGGAACTCTCTATGTAGGAGAAAAGAGTCCACCTTGTTCAGGAGGAAAACTGTGAATACGACGTGACTAACGATAACTATATTAAGCCAGGGTGAAAAATTATAAATTAATACAACCGTGTTAGTGAAAACACCCTAAGTCCAAGACAACTAACTCGGAGAAAATAACACTCATTAGAAAAGTCCCAGAAAGTAAACACACATGCAAACCAATCCTATTATATGTTTCAAATGGCCTTTCAAGAGACTTCTTACTTACAGGGTCAAAGTCTGTAAGTAGAGATTTCTAGAGGAAGCTAAGGAAAGGGTATGGTTACCTCCCACAACCACCACCTATAGGGTAGTTTTCCTAGGAGTGGCCACTATGGTACCTCCATCCCATAGGGGCGCATGAATCTTAAGCTTCTTGGTGATCAACCACAACATGGGATTCCATACCATAAGGTGGGTGGCCCCGAGGAGAACTGCTGACACTGTGACCTAGCCTAACCTCCTTTGAAATGCGTTTCTAACGAACTTAGGATTTTCCATGGGATGATGAAGGATTTTAACTCCTTAACTCGAGCTTGCCAATTTTGTTTTGTAGTCTTGGATAAGTTGACTCACACTCCTATTTCCTAGACCCTAGCCTAAGTTAATGTTAGTGTGCTACCAACAAAAATAAAATATGAGTCTAGTTGTTTTTATTATCGGGTTCATTTTAATTGGTTGTTGTTTACATAGTTTGGATGTGGCATGAAACTTAGATGGTGTGAATGACTCTTGTTAGAAACCTTGATACAACTATATGAAAATTCTTATTTCCACTTCGATGAATTCTAACTATAGGAGGGTAATAGGTTTTTCACAACACACTAATTCCTATGATAATGCACCTCTCACTAAACTCTTAAATGAAAATCCCCAAATTTATAAGAATTTTGACCTAAAAACAAAACAAGAAATAAAAGAAACCGAAAAGAGGCCAAAGAAAATTCCCCGAGCTAGAACGCAAAGAAATTTAAAGGAGTCAAAGCTAGGAAAACAAAGCCAAAGAAACATATACACACAAGTAAATAAAAACAAATCCATAAGTGAAAGTGAAATGTAATGTCAACAAGCTAGGGTTGTGGCACAATGCCTCAATAAAATCCAATGTTCTACAAAAG
This sequence comes from Pinus tabuliformis, assembly GCA_031772625.1. Classification (NCBI taxonomy): domain Eukaryota; kingdom Viridiplantae; phylum Streptophyta; class Pinopsida; order Pinales; family Pinaceae; genus Pinus; species Pinus tabuliformis. The sequence goes on from CM062811.1 coordinate 1,194,636,517, forward strand.
TCAAAACCATACCCTAGAGGAAGGAAGGCCTAAACAAGATTAGATGGGAGTGATAATAGATAAACAAGATGTTATCACTCAGATTTTCCTTTAAGTTGTCAGAAGAAGGAAAGGAGTTCGAGGTAACCACAAACCAACTTTGAAGTACAGAATCTAGCCAATATGTACTCAGAGAGGGCTCTCTCTTTAAGATTTAGGTTTGTTTTATAGGATATTAGGCTAGTTATGAAAGCTTGAGGAGTTTTGATTGTGTTTGGCAGTGGAATTTAGGAGCAGATGGATAGAACAGAGTATCTCAGGCCATTGGGCTATGGAGTCAACTAAAGATGGCTTAACTGGATTAGGCTGATTCAACAAAGGAGGGCTTCACATGGAATGATAGCTAAATAGGAGACAAATGGTAACTTGATTGGGTGAGATGGTCTTAAAAGGGAAGAAGGGCAGTTAAGAATCCTTCAACAAATTTTAAGAGGAGGGAAAGTGGCTGATCAATAACAAAAAGAAATTAAGAATTTCTTATTAAATGACCACAATGATAAACTAAGAAGCAAGGAGCAGTTAAGAATCCCCTGCTTATGATAGCTTGGAAGAAAACATTTAGAATAAAAATGATTTTAAAGATAGATTGTAGTAAAGCACTTTCTGAAATATATTTTTTCGTTTATTATTCAGATATGAAACACAAGTGAAATATTAAACCAGAAAACAACAACACATAAGATATAGAATACTTATTTTTCCGACGTTTGACACATGAATCCTGTAAAAGTCCTTTGCTTTATTTCTTCATCCAACCAGCCATACAATAGTCGTTCAACAACACTTCTATTCCAAAATAATGAGTCTACAGAAATGTCTAAGAATCCACCCTAAGGACTTCGAATGACGAAGTACTTATACAAAAATTTACAACAAAATATCTCAAAACTGAGAGAGATATAATCTAGGAAGACTAACTATATTTTACATAAAAGTAGAGATAGATGGTCTCAAAGATAGAAACAAAATGTGAACTCATGGCTTGTTTTCCCTGTTTTTGTGAATGAGCTGGAGGTAGGCCCTATGATTGAGAATCTTGTTGTCTTGCTCATAATTCTGTGCTGGCTATTTTGATTTTCATCTTATTACTGATACTCTTTGACTTGTTCTGATACTCTTTACCTGCTTCATCCTTATTCACCTTCTTTTACCAAAATTGACTATGGTAAATACTGAAAATTTACTTTTTTACCAAGGTAAATCATAAAATTTCTGTCATATCTGTCCACCAATCATCCCTTGGTATCCTAGTCCTTTGTAGCTTCCTGAAGACTTCATTAGCATCAGTGTATCTAACAAAATTGGGCTATACTGGAAACAAATGTTTTAATTCATGCACAACATAAAAAAGGTTCTCTAGACTGTCATAGAGAACTTTGCCTGTAGATAATGCTTTGGGTGCACATGCACTAGCTAATGAATTGGCTTGGTTATTCACGTACTGACCCAATTTGTCAACATAATCTTCATGTATCATTAATTTATCGTTAATCACTAGAGGACTAGGAAGTCCTTTGCTTTGTAAAATGCCAAACGTTTCCATAACTTCATCTATATCCTCCTGCATGTTTTGACATTTTCTTTCTAGGTTTTGCATTAGAGCTCTTTTAGTCAATACCTTCTTGATTTCTAGGATAGTCCCAATTCTATCCTCAATATTTAGCTCTTCTAGCTAGTGCCTGGTCTTGCTTTTCAAAAAGTTTATCAACATGATTGCTTCCTCGGGCTTCCCTCCTAGCTCTTCCTTGATTTTTTGAATTTCTTAAAGAGCAACTTTCACTAGTTCAATCTGTTCAAAAATGATTTGTATGGATGACCAAACATCATTTATTGATTGAGTGATGTTGGTCCATAGAATTTTCCTAATATCTGTTAAAGGCTTTTCAAATGTGAGGTCCTTCTCTAGTGTTTTCACCTGTTGAGCCAAGCCTTTATTTTTCCTCACTTCTTTAGCAAAATTAATCTTTGAAACATCATACTTCTGCTCTAAAGTGAAAAATTTCTCCTTTACCTTCTAGAGTTCAGAAACTTGGAGTTTCATTTCCTCCATTTACTTGATTAATTCTTTAGTACTCTGACCTGAAGTTTCTACTTGTGCTGTACCTGTGCTTATACCTATAATTGTTTCTGTTGTGGCCAAAGGGACATTTGGTGCAAGAGCTATTGCAAGTGTGGATGGGATTGCCGTGGAGACCACTGGTATTACATTTTGAGGCTGAGAGATCGACTCACTCTGCCTGTTCTGTAGTGATTTCTCTAATTGCTTCCCAGTCTCCTTTAATTGTTCATTTAGCTTGAGGACTAGGTCCATAAGCTCTTCTTCAGCTTTCTTTTCAATAACTTCAGTAGTTTGTGGATGCCTTAGTGGAGGTAACTTTAGTTGCTTTCTCAAGGCAGCTATGTCTTCATTATTCTTCTTTATCAAGGCCTCTGCAGCTTTTACATCTTTTGGGTTATGACCCATCCAATAATCAAATCCTCTAGTGATTTGATTATATTGTCCTTAGCCTGTGAGGAGGCTCTTTCTAGCTGTAACTGAGCAGTGGTATTGTTTAATGAATTCTCTAATCTGTGGGCCATCATGTCTTTACTTGACAAGGTGGAATACAACATATCCTCTATCTACTTATGTAATTCAATATGATCTAGGGGGTGAATGTCCTTGGCCATGACCTCGAAATCAGTTTTGAGGTAGTCTCCAAGTGACTGAGGCTGTTGTACTTTGGGCTTCAAAAAGCTCATTTGTATTTTTCCTTCCTTGATGTCGTAAGCTGACATCAACCTAGACTAGTTGTTGGGAGCTGTCTTCAAATATTGATTGTAGACTTGGGCCCTTAACGGTTCATTTTTGGCCTTTATCTCTTTGAATTTTTCTTTGATGTCCAAGGAATCGTTAGCTGAAGGATTGAAAGAAAAAACTTTAGCACTTTATTGTCTTTCCACCTCCTGTATTTGTGAGCTCGAAGGTGTCCCACCTGCTGGGAAAGTATGCTGACTGTCTACACCTTCCTTTCTTAAACTACCTATTGTTTCTTCAAATAATTCTTCCTCTGAATGGGGATTTAGCCTATGCCTCTTAGCACCAGGCTGGTCTGAAGGAACACTGGTAGGGGTAGCTATTTCCCTGTCTCTTTTTAAATTCTTTTCCTCATTCAGAGAAGTCTGCAAAACTTGGGGATCTCCCATGCTAACTTGAGCTAGATGGGTCTGTGTTTGAGCCTATTCCTGAGAGATTTCAAGCTGCTTTGACATGCTTGATTTCCCTATTGTTGGAGTGTTGTTTCCTTGTTCTTTTTCTTGTGATGGTTCTGCAAGTGGTGCACTTGTTTCCTGTGATTGCCTTTGAGAAGTATCTATTGTTGAAGCACTGGTCCCTGGTGTTGGTTTCTAAGAAGTCCCAACTGGCACCTGTTCAAAAGAGTCCAGGTCAAGTGTCTTTTCTAGATCTTTCTTTACATTTTCTACATCGACCTGATCACTATCCATCTCTACAAGAGTCCCTTCCCTCCATTCATTCATGTTTGCATATTGCTCAATTTCTAGGATTTTGTGATGAAAATATGGTGATAGTTTATTTTTCATTCTCTTTTCACAGATGAAACTGTGGGGGTCATATTTCCAACCAACGCTTTTGTTTAATCTCATGTGATCTTCTAGGATTCTTTCTGCTGCCTTGCCTACTTCTCTATTGTTGTAGACAAATGGGCCTAAGTGATCTTTGATTCTCAGCTGTGCTTTCTTCTTGGCCTTGGTAAAGTGAATCTGATCAGAGTTGATCATTTGTCTATAATATTCCAAAGCAAACAGTCTCACTGGAATGTATTTTGGTAGCTTGAATGGAGGAAGCTCACAACCATATATCCTGATTTCTGTGTGATTCTGGTACAAGTACCAATCACCTACCCTGTACTGTTTTGATAGCTAAAGGATCCTTTTGATTTCATCACTAATCCTAGGAGGAGGATTTCCTGTCAGCATAGTGGTCACTAGGTGGACAAACTGGTCAATGAATTCATTATATGAATAAGGGCAAACAAAATATTGGTGGAAGATAGCAGTCCAAAAAAGGACTGACCTTGGATTTCCCTTTGTATCAAGTTTCTTGACAGAAAATGGGAACTTGTCAGACTGATAGTAGAGGATAAGGTGATATATGAATGTGGAATACTTGAAAACCTTTTCATTTTCTAGCGTCATGAACTCGTCATGGATTTTCTCAGCAATAAATGCAGCATAATTGTATTTGACAGCAGGGGGCTAACCAGGGGTAAAGATGGACATCAACACTAGGGTCAATTCATCCAAAAACTTACTAGTGTTGAATCCCATGACTGCAACTATCATATCAACTATAATTTTTCCTGTGTCTGTGAAGAAAGCTAACATATAAGGAGGGGGATCTTTGGGTTGATGGTTCTTATCCACAAAAGTCTGACAAAGGTGACTGAGTTCAGATTGGGATAATTTAGTTGATTTCTCAAGCAAATCTCCAAGGGAAATGGGGGTGAGGGCTTGACTAGGATGAAATTGCAGCATCTCATTGATTGAGTCTGCAATTATTGTGAAGAGGACTGTTTGATTGGGGGACATCAGTGCTCTGAGGTTGGGGTCACAATTTGCATGGAACTGATGGATTATGTTAGGGAAAACGTGCACAGAGGGGAGAAAATACATTGGGAGATTGGATTCCCATAGTCCTATGGCATCATAGCCAATTAAGTGATTATCTCGGCATTGGAAAAATACTTTCACATGGTCTTTATCAGTGGTTAAGTCCTTTATTTGAAAATACTCATCTGCCAAGGGCAGATAATCGAAATCACGGTGAGGGGTGGTAATGGGCACAATATATAGGGCTACTTGGGTTTCCATTTTGGTTCTTTTGGATTCAGATAGGAAACTGGGGTTTTTTAAGTGAAATTTATGAAATAGAGGGTTTGGAGAACTTGAATTTCAAGTGCAGCAATTGAATTATGGTGAAATTTGGGGTTCTTTTCAATTAATTGTAGAGAAAGCAAGTATTCACAAGGTTTCTTGACGGGAAGCTAGTAAATACCTGTTTTTTAGTGAGGGTGATGGAATGCAGGTTCACTGGGTGTAATGGCAGACTCTGAGCAGTGTCGACTACAAGTTTTGAAGGTGGTTTCCGGTTGGGTGCATGAGCTGGTTGATTATCAACATTTAGGTTGTGCATGCATGCGTTCGCAGAATAGGACGAAAACTGATTTCTTTTGTTTTTTTTTTACATAAAGTCAAAACTTTGGCGAGTTCAAGATTTGGACAGGTGGCATCAGCAGGAGAGTGATGTGATGGTTTGTCGTTAGCGGGAGGGGGTAAGTGGTTTTTATCGCACTGCTTATGGAGGGGAGGCGGTATTTGGGTTCGACTGAGCAATTCCATACGATGAGCGACTCATGGCGAGGGTACTGTTGAAAAAACCGCTTGTGATCGCACGCTAACGTTCAGTCACGGAGGGCTGCGTGATATGCACGACAACCGTTGGATGTGAGGGGCTTGATCAGACGGCTATCAGGGAGGTGAGGTGACGGGAGTTTAATGGAGGGTGGGTCCAACATGATTAAAGTTTTTAATTGCATCGGGAGTGACAAGATTGGTGGAAAAAGTTATTAATTAACCATGGGGGTTAATTAATCCTTATATTTAATATGGCGGGGTTGGGGTTCTTAATTAGTTACAGATTAACTAATTAATCCCAATTAAGAATGTATTATGGTTATATTTTAACCGAGGGGTGGGATATATAAGAATTTGGGGTTTTTACATAGTTAAAATAATACGGGAGTGGGTAAATTTTTATAGGGGAATTACTTAATAATATAAATTAGTAGTTAATATGATATTGAATGGAAAAAGCGCTAAGTCTAAAATATTTTCATGTGTATATTTAAAACGTAGGCTAAGTGAAAAATGAGGGTTTTTATGGAAAATGTTTTAATTTCCCTAAGTAAAATAGGATTTTACTTAGGAAAAACTTTATCAAGGGAATGAATGATTTATGAAGGGGTGTGATCATTGATGAATGGGCTTAAGTACTTAGGCATTATAAATTATTGGGCCGAGGGTCCGGTCCCTCCAATAGTCATAGAAATGCTCTAAGCCCCTCTAATTTAATAGATACCTTGGCACTTAGGGGAAATTAGTGAAAAGTTAGGGAAAATGAGTAGGGGAGTTAATTATTTTGACTTTGCTTGCTTGATGTGCCTTCCATGTGTTACATGCCTTTGCTTTATGATGAAAGTAAAAATATTTATCCATTTAGACATATCATTCACCGCATATTATTCTGCAACCATCATTTACCTACCCTACGTACTTAACCTAGCATTTTTACTTCTTTATTAGGGTGCACTTAGACTCGCAAACCCTTATCAAACTTTCTTTTCTTTTACATGGTAATTCCTATCTAAGTCTACACTTATTACATCCAAGGGCTCAGATTAAACTGTTGAGCTCCTTTTTCACTCTACCTATCTACTTATCTGCCAAGATTAAACTGTTTGGTCAAATTCTTTATTCTCTATTTCTACAACATGAAATTGAAATATGAACTAGCCAAGTTTAAACTGTTTGACTATTCATGAATTGTGGCATAAGTGACAAGCTACACACAATTGTTTATTATACAAAAGTGAAAAATTAGTGGCATTTAGACTTGCACACTTTCCTAGTCTTTCTTTTTGTTGGGGTTCGTTTTCTTTCATTTTTTGACCATCTTTTTATTCTTTTCACCCTTTGATTTTTCTTTTAGGGTATACCCTCTTTACATTTTTTAAATTTTTTTGATTTTTTACAAATATGGAAAACCTTTGCAACAGGGAAAGGTATGAATATATTACATAGCTAAACCAAGTCAATCATGATATATGACACCTATTGGTATAGGGGCATAACAGTGGCTCCACTTGGGGATGGCTTTCCCTGGTGGAAAGTCAAGAACAGTAGATCAGAGGCCTCTGAATGACTTTGACTGTGCTCTACAATCTTCTTCTGCTTGCTGCTTTATTGTATGTATGACAGTGATACTTTTGAAGCTTAGGGCCTTCTCTTCGGGCTTCAACTCCAAAACTTTATTGTCCAATCAACACTTTGACATTACAAAGGATATAATATGTACATGAAGAACATGGTAACATTAGTAAGTAGGATCAAAGTAATGCTTTAACATCTGACCATTAACTGGTCCTTCTTCTGCTTCTGTACCATCTAACTCTTTAAGAAAATATGCATTGTTTCCTTTGAAAGCATAGATGATGTATGGTCCTTTCCATAGGAAGTCAAACTTCCCATGCTTCCCCTTATCCTCTCTTCTAGAATCCCATCTTAACACTTTATCTCCAAGGTAGAAATCTTTTGCCTTGGTTCTTTTGTCAAATATCTTCTTAAGCTTCTCCTGCAACACTTGGGATCTTTGGTACACCTCCTCTCTGGTCTGCTGTAAATTTATGGTCTGGTTTATCCTTCTTTGAATATCATTAGGTTCCACTTGAACTTATAGGAGTATTTCATGACAAAAACTCCTAATGATGAAGGGAATACAACTTCCATGCCATATACTAACTCATAAGGACTGGTTCCTATGGATTTTTTTGTTGTAAGCTTGTCTGCCCACAATGCATTTATCAGTTTTCTGTTCAAGTTTTCTTGTTTTCCTCCAATAGTTTTTTGATGATATTAATGAGACTCTTGTTGGAAGATTTTTCCAGTCCATTCCCTTGAGGGTAGTAGGCTGTGGAATGGCCCAGTGTAATGTGATACTTGTTGCAGAAATTGATCATTTTCTTTGACTTGAAAGCTGCAGCATTATCAGTAATGATCTTAGTAGGGCAACCAAACCTAGACAATATATTGGTCTCTAGGAAACCTATGATCACTGTGTCATTGGCCTGTCTAGAGGGGATGGCCTCTATCCATTTAGTAAAATAGTCAATGGCAATGACTATCCATTTGTGTTGGCCTGAAGAGGGTGGATGGATTTATCCAATGAAGTCAAGACCCCATTGTTGAAAAGCTTTCTCGATGGAAATAGGTTTCAGGGGTAAAGGTAACAACTTTCTCTTGCCTTAAAAAATTTGACATTTATGGCAAGAAGTTACAAATTTCTTCACATCTACAAACAAGGTTGGCCAATAGAATCCATCCCTTAGGATATTATCTACAATTGACTTCCAATAGAGGTGTCCACCACAGTCTCCTGCATGAAATTCTTGAAGAGCCTTGTAAGCTTCATCTTTTAACAAACAATTCAATAAAATTATTTCATGATTTTTCTAGAAAAGAGTATTATCTAAGATACAAAACTTTGAAGCTTTCATTTTTAAAAACCTATTCTTGGTTTTGGATAACCCTAGTGGAGCCTGCAAGTTTTGTAAAGCATAAATTACATCAGCATACCAAGGTGAGTCTGAAAAGGCCTGGCTGATTTGTGGAGTTGCCATCTCCTACTCGTTATCCAGTTCATTTATGTCCAGGGCTTGACAATTATTTTTTGCCATGAGTTTGGCCAATCCCTAACCTTTTATCAGTTTGGTAGGTTCTATTTCTATATCACACTCTAAGATGGTAGCAATCCATTTACCTCATTTGCCCTCAATTCCATCCTGAGTTAGGATGTCTTTGACAACTGCATTAGGCACATAAGCTATCACTTGAGAGTATAATATGTAGACTCTGAAGTCCTTAATGGCTTTCACCAGTGCAAAAGCTTGTTTCTCCATTATTTTATATTTTAATGATGCATCTCTAAGTGCTTTACTAAAAAAGGCTATAGGTTTTTCACGTCCTTGATCATCCTTTTTTAATAAAACTGTTGCTATGGTGTGTTCTGGTGCAAAAGAAAAAATGATGAAGTCTCTATCAAAATGTGGACTAGTGAGGATTGGTGTTCTGGTTAAGGCCATTTTAATTTCTTCAAATGATTGTTTGGCCTCTACTATCCATTTGATACTTGAATCCTTTTTTAGCATGTTATTTAGTAATCTAATGAGTTCTACTAAGTTAGAAATGAATCTTCTCAAAAAATTTATCTTCCCTAGGAAAGCTTGAAGTTCTTTGACACTTCTTGGATGAGGTATCTGTAGAATAGCTTCAATCCTGGAGGGGTCAATTCGAATTCCATCCTTGGATATGATCTGACCTAAAAGTTTACCCTCCTCCAAACCGAACAAGGACTTCTTTGGATTCAAAGAAATACCATATTTTCTGCATTTTAAAAAGACTTGTTTGAGATGGTCCAAGTGCTGTTGATATGATTTAGAAAAAACAGTTAGATCATCCAGATATATAACAAGAAAATCATGAGTTTCTTTGGCAAATGCAATGTCCATTTCCATTTGGAAGTTTGCTCCTGTGTTTTTTAGTCCAAATGGCATTTTGATGTACATAAACGTGCCCCATGATGTTGTAAAAGCAGTTTTCTCTTGGTCATCACGATGAACCAGGATCTGGTTATATCCTGAAAACCCATCTAAAAGTGAAATTCTAGAATAACCCACTACCCTTTGCAAAATATGATCCATCTTGGGTAAAGGATAGTTATCTTTAAGAGAGACCTTATTCACATTTCTCAGATCAACACATAACCTTATTTCCCCTGTCTTCTTCCTAGTAGGTACCAAGTTAGACACCCACTCTGAAAATCTGATAGGGGCAATAATCCCTGCTTCATACATGCATTTAATTTCTTTTTCAATTAATGGTAATAACACAGGGTTAATTCTTCTGTGTTTTTTATTAAAGGGCTTTTGATTTTCTTTCAGAGGTATAATATGCTATATAATGGAGGTGTCATATGACTTCAAATCTTCGTAACTCCAGGAAAATACATCTTGGAATTCCCTCATAAGTTCAACATACTTTAACTTTTGATCAGGAGATAAAGAATTTGATAGTTTTATGATCTTTGGATTGTCCTCTGTTCCTAAACCGTATTCTTCAATATCTGCTTTTAATGGTTTCATTTTCGGTTTCTTGGGAATGTCATTGGAATCAAACAAATCTTCTAGAGGAGTCAATCCTTTGGGTAAATGATTGTCCTTTAAGTTGATAACCTATGTTTCTGCTTCAATTATCTCATCTAGGTCCATTTGTTTCAGGTCTTCAACTTCTTTTTGTGTGAATTTTTTGGGATGAAGCATGTCTATTGAACTTTCTTCTAAAATGTTTGTTTCCACCTCATCTATTTGATTAGAATTAATGATTGTATCAACATCTATGTTACTGTTAGAATACTCTTCATCTAAAGTTAAAAAGTTGTTGATCTGCTCATCACTATCAAAAACCTGCCAGTTCTTCAGATTATCAGGTATGGCTGGTCTATGCTTAATTTCAGCAGTAAACTGATGATTAGGTTGAAAAGGTAATTTGCAGGTGTTGGAAAACATGGCTGGGCTGTGGGCTTGCAAGTTGTGTTTTCTAGGGATTGACGCACGCTGAGTTTCCAAAAAAGTGTTGAGAATTTCTATGACTGTTCCTCTATAATATCCTAATCTAGGATCCCTAGTTAAATATTTTCCTTTAATCTGTTTGATTATTAATTCTGAATCTCCTATGATAGACACTTTGATTGCTCCTAATCTTTTAACAAGTTTAAGACCCAACAAAAGAGCATCATACTCTGCCATATTATTGGTGCACTTAAAATTTAATCTGTACGCATGGCCTTCAGCATGGTCATTTTATAAATTGTACACCCAAACTCCTGCTCCTGCCCCTAGTTTATTGACTGAGCCATCAAATTCTAAATGCCAAAGAATTTCATGCTCATAATTGGTGTCTGGGGTAGTAGGAATTTGTTTAACAGTAGGATCTGGTTGTTCATTCTCATCTAGTTTTTCTTTGTTATCTGATATTTCCTGAATCTGAACACTTGATTTTTCTTTTTTAATTTCTTTTGGTTCTGCTGCTAAAACTTCTAAAGTATTGGAAGGATTAGTTTCTTCATTGTAAAGAATGAATGAGTCCATATCGGAGTGTATTGAGTAGATGGGGAAATTTTGGGGTTTTTCCTGACTACTTACTACATATTTCATCAATGTTTCTCTGTATAGCTTCTTTGGTTGTCAAAAAACCGAGATAGTAGCATATGACATATCCAATTGCAGAGATCCCTGAAGCTTGGCACCCTAGGATCTGGACAGTAACATGCCATATTTAGGTGGTATATCTGCTACCACTATATCCATTAAATTTTTTTTTGCAGGGTATTGAACCAATGAGACACACAAGTCTTTTATCAATCCTAAACATCTCACCTGACTAGAAGCAAAAGAAAAAAAAATCTTTGTATGGTCTAGTGATGTCTAGATCTAGTTTTTCCATTATAGACTTGGGCGTTAGGTTATGAGATGCCCCAGAGTCAAACATAGCATTGTGAAGAATCTTATCATGTATGTTTAAGCTCACATAGAAAGGAGGAATTCCTCCTTCTAATGGTTTTCCATTCACTTCTGGGCCAAAGATTAATTCGGGCTAGTCATCAAAAACATTAACTGAGTCTTCAGTTCCAGTAATTTTTAGTGATCTATTTATTTGAGTTCAGTAGGCATCATGTTTAGCTAATTCAAATAATGGAACAACAATTTTCATCTTACCTACTTTAGTTTCCAGATTAAATGGTTTTTCTACTTGGGCTTTTGGATTTCGAACAGTAGTATTCTCTCTGTTTTCTGTGTTTTTCTCCTTTTCAGGAGTGGAATCGTGATTTGCTAGTTCTCCTAAATCAACTTCTGGAGGTTCTTCCACATTTCCCTTGGAAGGAAGAGAAGTGGAGGGTTGTTTATTGTTTGTTTGATTATCAGAGGCATCTTCAATTATGGGGTTAGAAGGATTAGTGTTTGATCTAGAAAGAATATGTATAGGTGTAGTGACTGTCTTACCTTTTATGGGTTGTTTTGGAACCTTTTGTTTGTTTGCTTCAGGGACATCAATTCTCCTACTCCCTAGGTTGTATTGTTTATGCACCTCAAAGATGGTTGTGTCATATCCTTCCCTAAAGTCGAATGACTCCCCTGATTGAGTTTGAAATTGTTTAAGTATGTGGGCCTCTTGATCCTCTTGGGTCAAGAAAAATTCTCCTTCATTACCAAGTCCCATTAGATTAATTTGAGTATCTTCTTCTGGTTCTTTAGAGTTTGAAGCTTCTGCATAATTCTCCTGGAAAGGGGGTCTAATGTTTTGTTCTGGACTAGTCCTCCTAGTGTTCTGGTTTTGATTTTTTCTGAAATTAGGATTTCTCCTTGTGTTGGTTGGCTAACCATCCCAAGGAGCTTTCCTTTCAATTGTCTCCACTTTATCTCCTAGTCTATCCATCCCTTTAATTATGGCATCTAGCTTCCGTTCAAACATGAGGCTTCTTCCTTTAATGGTATTCTCCTTTTACTCCTAGCCTTGGCTCTTTTAGACATCAGGATGGCTTCAACACTGACTACTATGCTTTGCATATCTTCCAAAGCACAAGGGGCTCGTTCTCTCAGCTGGAAAGCCATATCAGAATCAAATCCATCTAGGAATTTGATTAAGGCTAAATCAGGTGGGGGTCTAAGATTTTGAGGGATGGCTTTATAGACATTGTTGAATCTAGTGCAATAATCCTGCACAGTTTCTTGTGTTCCTCTTTAGGTTTTCATACTCAAATAGAATCTGAAGAGGATATTTCTTTTTCTCCCGTCAGTTCAGGAATTGTCTATAGAGAGTTTCTAGGTTGTCTATACTATTTGCTAGTAAACCTCTGAACCAGGTTCTAACTTCCCTCGATAAACTCTGAACAAATATTCTCAATTGCACATCATCAGTGTCTATTTCATAAATTTCAAAATAATCAGTCATCTTCTTGGTGTGTTGTTGGGATGTATAGGTACCAGTGCCATCAAAAGTAGTGATCTTACTTTGGTAATACTGGGGCATGGCACCTCGGTTTGTTGGTAGTACTAGGGGGGCATATCTGTTTGCCATTGCTGTAGGTAATGATGAAACAATAGCTAGGGTTGGAATAACAGTGGATGTCTAAGTTGTGGATGGAGGACTGGAGGTGATGCACTAATGTGGAGTGGTTTGACGTTGAGATGGATGAGGAAATGATGATGAGCTTACAAAAGCAGTAGTGATTACAGAGGAATTAGGTGTTCCTTCAGTGGTAATATCAGACTATGGTGAGTTCTGCAAATGCCTGTCAATTGACAAATTGACAACTTGAAGCTGTAATTCTTCGAGGAATACTGGGTCTGGGACTAGGTCAATTAATTCAGAATCGGATGAAGTCCTAAATAAAGAGGTCTCAAAGTACTCGTCAAAGGGTTGGTATTCAAGGTAAATCCACCTAATAGGACAGGATGATGATCTGAAGGTGGGCCGAGGACTAACAGAACTTTCTTGTCTCCTAAGAATTCTGGGGATCAAATTGGGGTTCTCAAACACTTGTGGTGGATTGGGATCAGGATTAGCTCTAGTGTAACGAGTCCTTTCTGAAGCTAGGTTTTTAGGTTTTGTTTTTGATTTTCTTAACTGATATCAACAAACAACTTCTATGATTTCTTTAAGATGCTTTAGATTTAGGGTTTAAACTTTCTTAAAGATTTATTTTGACTGAGGAATCAGTTTCCCCAGTGGATTCGCCACTATGTTATCACTCATATTTTCCTTGAAGTTGTCATAAGAAGGAAAGGAGTCCGAGGTAACCACAAACCAACTTTGAAGTACAGAATCTAGCCAATCTGTACTCAGAGAGGGCTCTCTCTTTAAGATTTAGCTTTGTTTTATAGGATATTAGGCTAATTATGAAAGTTTGGGGGGTTTTGATTGTGTTTGGTGGTGGAATTCAGGAGCAGATGGATAGAACAGAGTATCTTAGGCCATTGGGCTATGGAGTTGACTAAAGATGGCTTAATTGGATTAGGCTGATTCAACAAAGGAGGGCTTCACAAGGAAAGATAGCTAAACATGAGACAAATGGTAACTTGAAAGGGTGAGATGGTCTTAAAAGGGAAGAAGGGCAGTTAAGAATCCTTCAACAAATTTTAAGAGGAGGGAAAGTGGGTGATCACTAACAAAAAGAAATTAAGAATTTCTTATTAAATGACCACAATGATAAACTAAGAAGTCAGGACAAGTTAAGAATCCCCTGCCTATGATAGCTTGGAAGAAAACATTTAGAATAAAAATGATTTTAAAGATAGATTGCAGTAAAGCACTTTCTAAAATATACTTTTTCGTTGATTATTCAGATATGAAACACAAGTGAAATATTAAACCAAAAAAAAATAACACATAAGATATAGAATACTTATTTGTCCGACGTTTGACACATGAATCCTGTAAAAGTCCTTTGCTTTATTTCTTCATCCAGCCAGCCATACAATAGTTGTTCAACAACACTTCTATTCCAAAATAATGAGTCTACAGAAATGTCTAAGAATCGACCCTAAGTAATTCGAATGAGGAAGTACTTATACACAAATTTACAACAAAATATCTCAAAACTAAGAGAGATATAATCTAGGAAGACTAACTATATTTTACATAAAAGTAGAGACATATGGTCTCGAAGATAGAAACAAAAAGTGAACTGATGGCTTGTTGTCCCCGTTTTTGTGAATGAGCTGGAGGTAGGCCCTATGATTGAGCATCTTGTTGTCTTGCTCATAATTCTGTGTTGGCTATTTTTCTTTTCATCTTATTACTGATACTCTTTGACCTATTCTGATACTCTTTACCTGCTTCATCCTTATTCACCTTCTTTTACCAAAATTGACTATGGTAAATACTGAAAATTTACTTTTTTACCAAGGTAAATCATAAAATTTTTGTCATATTTGTCCACCAATCATCCCTTGGTATCCTAGTCCTTTGTAGCTTCCTGAAGATTTCATCAGCCTCAGTGTATTTAACAAAATTTGGTTGTACTGGAAAAAAATGTTTTAATTCATGCTCAACATAAAAAAGGTTCTCTAGACTGTCATAGAGACCTTTGCCTGTAGGTAATGCTTTGGGTGCAGATGCACTAGCTGATGAACTGGCTTGGTTATTCGCATACTGACCCAATTTATCAACATAATCTTCATGTCTCATTAATTTATAATTAATCACTAGAGGACTGGGAAGTCCTTTGCTCTGTAAAATGCCAAACTTTTCCATAAATTCATCTATGTCTTCTTTCATGTTTTGACATTTTCTTTCTAGGTTCTGCATTAGAGCTCTTTTAGTCAATACCTTCTTGATTTCTAGGATAGTCCCAGTTCTATCCTCAATATTTAGCTCTTCTAGCTGGTGCCTGGTCCTACTGTTCAAAAAGTTTATCAGCTTGATTGCTTCCTCAGGCTTCCCTCCTAGATCTTCCTTGGTTTTTTGAATTTCTTGAAGAGCAACTTTCACCAGTTCAATCTGTTCAAAAATTATTTGTATGGATGACCAAACATCATTTATTTATTGAGTGATCTTGGTCCATAGAATTTTCCTAATATTTGTTAAAGACTTTTCAAATGTGAGGTCCTTCTCTAGTGTTTTCACCTGTTGAGCCAAGCCTTTATTTTTCCTCACTTCTTCAGCAAAATTAATTTTTGAAACATCATACTTCTTCTCTAATGTGACAAATTTATCCTTTACCTTCTCGAGTTCAGAAACTTGGAGTTTCATTTCCTCCATTGACTTGTTTAATTCTTCAGTACTCTGACCTGAAGTTTCTGTCTGTGTTGTACCTGTGCTTGTACCTGTAATTGTTTCTGTTGTGGCCAAAGGGACATTTGGTGCAAGAACTGTTGCAAGTGTGGATGGGACTGCCGTGGAGACCACTGGTATTACATTTTGAGGCTGAGAGATTGACTCACTCTGCCTGTTCTATAGTGATTTCTCTAATTGCTGCTCAGTCTCCTTTAATTGTTCATTTAGCTTGAGTAAAAGGTCCATAAGCTCTTCTTTAGCTTTATTTTCAATAACTTCAGTAGTTTGTGGATGCCTCAGTGGAGGTAATTTTGGCTGCTTTCTCAAGGTAGTTATGTCTTCATCTTTCTTCTTTATCAAGGCCTATGCAGCTTTTACATCTTTTGGGTTACGACCCAATCCAATAATCAACTCCTCTAGTGATTTGATTGTATTGTCCTTAGCCTATGAGGAGGCTCTTTCTAGTTGTAACTAAGCAGTGTTATTGTTTAATGAATTCTCTAATCTGTGGGCCATCATGGCTTTACTTGTCAAGGTGGAATACATCATCTCCCCTATCTGCTTATGTAATTCAATATGATCTAGGGGGTAAATGTCCTTGGCCATGATTTTGAGGTAGTCTACAAGTGATTGAGGCTGTTCTACTTTGGGCTTCAAAAAGTTCATTTGCATTTTGCCTTCCTTGATGTCGTAAGCCGACATCAACCTAGTTTGAGTGGTGGGAGCCATCTTCAAATATTGATTGTAGACTTGGGCCCTTAATGGTTCATTTCTGGACTTTATCTCTTTGAATTTTTCTTTGATGTCCAGGGACTTGTTAGCTGAAGGCCTGAAAGATGAAACTTTAGCACTTTGCTGTCTTTCCAACTCCTATCTTTGTGAGCTCAAAGGTGTCCCACCTGTTGGGAAAGTATGCTGACTGTCTGCACCTTCTTTTCTCAAACTACCTATTGTTTCTTTAAAAAATTCTTCCTCTGAATGGGGATTTAGCCTATGCCTCTTAGCACTAGGCTGGCCTGAAGGACCACTGGCAGGGGTAGATATTTTTAAACTCTTTTCCTCATTCAGAGGAGTCTGCAAAACTGGGGGATCTCCCATGTTAACTTGAGCTAGATGGGTCTGTGTTTGAGCCTGTTCCTGAGAGATTTCAGGTTGCTTTGACATGCTTGATTGCCCCATTGCTGGAGTGTTGTTTACTTGTTCTTTTTCCTGTGATAGTTTTGCAAGTGGTGCACTTGTTTCCTTTGATTTCCTTTGAGAAGTATTTGTTGTTGAAGCACTGGTCCCTAGTGTTGGTTTCTGAGAAGTCCCAATTGGCACCTGTTCAAAAGAGTCCAGGTCAAGTGTCTTTTCTAGATCTTTCATTACATTTTCTACATCGACCTGATCACTGTCCATCTCTACAAGATTTCCTTCCCTCCATTCATTCATGTTTGCATATTGCTCAATTTCTTGGATTCTATGATGAAAATATGGTGATAGTCTATTTTTTATTCTCCTTTCACAGATGAAACTATGGGGGTCATATTTCCAACCAAAGATTTTGTTTAATCTCATGTGGTCTTCTAGGATTTTTTCTGTTGCCTTGCCTGCTTCTCTATTGTTGCAGACAAATGGGCCTAAGTGATCTTTGATTCTCATCTGTGATTTATTCTTGGCCTTGGTAAAGTGAATCTGATCAGAGTTGATCATTTGTCTATAATATTCCAAAGCAAATAGTCTCATTGGAACATATTTTGGTAGCTTGAATGGAGGAAGCTCACAACCAGATATCCTGATTTTTGTGTGATTCTGGTACAAGTACCAATCACCTACCCTATATTATTTTGATAGTTGAAGGATTGTTATAGACATTTTTGTGCCTTGCAGCATGAAGCATGAAATGTCCATAATCTAAGGGATCCAAAGTCCCTAAACATGTTGTTCCTACCCCTAGAGGAACAAGGTCAGCAAACCACAGCACTGAAAATCAGTTCTCCACCTGAAAACACTCAAAAACAAGCAATTTATGGATCATGTCAACTGCTCCACTGAGCATCTGCGCTGAATGTCAACTGCCCCTCTCTGTACCTGCATTGAATGTCAAATCCAACAAAGGCTACCTGCGCTGAGCGAGATTGGACAAGTGGCACAGTCATTCCTCAAGGTGTCAATGCCCAGGAAGCTTCCAAAATGACACTTGGATCAGGGAATTCGCCTACTGATGAGTAAGAGGTTCTTAAACTCCAAGTGGAAGCAAGGATCTCCAAGTGGACTCAAGAACTGAAGTATAACTGAAGTGGGAGAGGACACTAGTCATCTCTCAAGCTGACTCATCCTTTCTCCAAAACTCCTATATATAGAGCTCTCTCATGAGGTCTAAGGAGGCTGGAATTTTGTGAATGTAAGGAAGTGATGTTGGTTTGAGTTTAGAGCTATTGGGTGATTGCTTTGAAGGAGGTGAAGAGGAGATTTCTTTCTGCTGGGAGGTGTTGCTGGATTGGGCCTCTTATGGTTGTAACACTCCTTGAACTTTACTTCTTCCATTAATAAAGCATTTGAGGTTCTTCTATATGCATGTGTCTCAATGGTGTATTGTTATACTTGTGTATTTGATTTATTCTAATCCTTGAATCAATTATGAATGTATGCTTCTTGTAGTTTCCCTCTCTTGCCTTTTTGCAGGATCTTTTGTAGTTGGGCCAGTGAAAGAGCAAGGAGCTAGGAGCAAGCAGCAAGGAGAGAAGATTGGATCAATCATTAGCGAAAGACATTGGTTAGTGGATCCCTTTCTCCCCTGTTTTACTTTCATAAAGAAGAAATCTTAGATAGCTTTGCTTCGGTTGTTGCTGAGGTACTATCACCCTTAGAGTGGGATAGGGTCATTCCGTATTGGATACTTTTCCCTACAACAAATTGGCGACTCCACTGGGGATCGTATCTTGTTGGTTGTTTGTGTTTTTTGCTATTCATTTCATAAACACAGGGAGTACCGAATCGAACTGCATTTGGATCTTTCAAATGCAAAGTAGAGGGCAGCTACTCTAGCTCAGTTTCTGGGCATGTTTATGGTTTGAAGAGCTGATACACAAGGACTCTGAACAGCTCTTAGTGATAGCTTTTCATCCTCCTAATTACCCTTTAGTGTGTACTTGATTGATAGCTTCTGATTTGGCCAAAAACTGTGAATTTTTGAGCAATCTGTGACCCGGAAACCAAGAGAAACGAAAGTTTCGTTCTTCAGTGCAGGTACTGTGAAGGCAGTCTGCATTTCAGCGCAGTTCCCGAAGGGGCTACCTGCGTTGAATGTCAAACTGACAGTGTACTACCTGCGCTGAACCAGTCTTGCCTTGTGCTACTGGGGTTCCCTGCTGTTTCTTGCCCTGTTTTCACCCTTGTTTTTGCAGCCTGTTACCAGTCAATATACCTATCTGAAACCAACTTTCCTTGCCACTATTCCGCCTCGGTTGTATAAAGAAACTATGTTTGTTCTTTGTGTATTTCTTACATCATTTACAGTTTCCCATAATGAAAAGCGAACTAGTCTTGCTGTGGCCTCTTAGATCCAGAACTGTGATAAGTGTCGTAGTGATCTTAAGAGTTAGTTTGTTTGTTGTTCATAGCTGATTGAGCTTTTGCTTTTGTCATATGGTTTGAATTTATATATTTCTAGTGTCGAAACAAGTAAATCTTAAGGTGTCTTTTGATTTTGGACAAGCTTGTTTGCTTTACTTGAAATTGAATTCAAAATTATACAACAGCTTTCTTTTTGTAATACATCAACATTAAGAAAGAGAAAAGAAATACCTGCATTGTGCATGTGCATTTTGACAGCTTGCATGTTGATTTAGGGAAAAGTGCATTAGTGTGTGCTCTATGATCTGTGTGAAAAGATGATGTCTTTCTTTTCCCTCAGTAGTTAAGATTTTCAAAGTTGAAAGATTGAAAAGCTTGCTTATCATCTTAGACTGCATTTAGGAAGTTGTATATACATCTCGTGGTGATCCATAAAGGCAAACTGCTAAACAAGATCAACTTAAAATGAATTGAATTTACATAACAACGCTTTGAAACATAACGCAAACACATAGAGGTCTAAGCTAGAGACGTGTTCCGGCGTCGTTAAACGTGATATCTTAGCGTTGAGTGGTTGGGTGATTCCTCCACAGTGAAGCGATAAGTATCAATACGGACTTGTGCTCCCACGTATCGTCGCGTATATATTGGGAGACCCCTATAGGAAAAAAGCCTTTATCCTTAGGAAGCCGTGTCGGCTGCCCTACTAATCGCGATGCAGTGAACACAGCATTCACGAAGATCGACCACCCGTACCGTAAAACGTATTCTGTGGTTTCGCGAAAGGTTTGGCACACCCTCTGCCTAGATCTCCAGAGCAGTTTCTTTTGGCCTTTTTCAAACTCTATAACTGAAAAAGTCCATCCGAGCATTTGTCACTTCGGGCTCGTTAAAACATCGAAGGAGACTAGAGTCATCTTTAGCTTTTTCTCGACTCTTAAAAAGTGAAAAAGCAAGTTGTGTCTAAAGCATCGTTATAAAATTTATTTTAAACGGAACATAATCACCTCCTATTCCTGCGTTGATCTGTAGGTTGAGAACATGGAACGCCCCAACCAAGGGATTCCCCATGATGGAAATCCTAGTCCTTTCTCCTCTTGGGGAGAAGTTGGTGCGCCCCATATGGCCACATTGTCGCTTCCAGGACTGACAATTGGCCTGCCAATTTGGCTATTCTCAACCAATGTAGTTCAGAACACCATGGTTCCTGAACAGTCGAGTCAACAGTTAGATCAGTCTAGAGCTGCCCACCAGCCTTCTACTTCCTATAACTCTTCCTCCAATCCTTCATCTTCGCAAGGTAGAGCCGGCAAAAGCCAAGCTCCCATGGAGAAGAAGGAAAAGAAGAAGAGAGAGAAGAAGAAGAAGGAGCCTAAGGCGACTGGGGGCAAGCAAAAGACATCTGACAAAAATCCACACACAGCACAGACCGGGCCTAAATCGCCATGTGTCATATGTAGAGGAGACCACTTCCATAGAGATTGTCCCTGTATTCCCCGGATACTAAGGGATTGGTCCCCTCGTTTGCACAATTCGGGAGCATCAACCTCTGATAGCCATGTTGAATGCTTATCGTCAACCAGCGAAAGTGAAGGTTCAAGACAAAGAGGGGGAGTAAGATCTCCCTGCAGACTGTGTGAAGGCGATCACGCCATCCACCGTTGTCCCTTCTTAGACGAAGCGAAAAGAGTTTTGGAAGATCGTCCGGTTTCACCGTTGAAACTTCCTCCTGGATACAAAAAACTCGTGCCAAGTCCTTCGTTGGTTGAAAATACAGCTGGCCCGCTCAAGTGGTCGGCTGAAGCGTCAGTCACTGAAAATGAACCTACTGAATCCAGACCGGACGAAAGTCCAAAGGTCGAAACGGCAGTTGACCCGGTTCTCCCTTCAGAAGTTTCATCTTCAGATGACACCGTCATTGAAGATTCATCTTCAAATGACACCCTCACTGAAGAGAATAAGGATGACACCATCCAGATTCTTTTCATCAACACAGACTCTGATGAGCATCAGGGCAATGCGCCCATTCCTTTATCGCAGGAAGGAACATCGTCAGGGTCATATCCGACCGTATATTCGGTCCCACCACCAAGCAACCTGGTTGTATCCTTTGATTGGAATCAACTAGGCAGACCCCGGTTGCCAGCCAGTATACCATTCAGAATCATAGTCCAAATCTACAGAATGGTAATGGCTGGCACTATCATTGATGAAGGGGCATCTGTGAGTATCCTTTCCTCTATTGCTTGGAAAGCACTAGGTTCCCCGGCGCTTTTGCCTGAGATAAGAAATCTCTCGGGTTTTGATAAAGGAACCAGTCGACCATTAGGGATCCTCCCCAATGTGCCTATTACATTGAAAGGGAAGACCGTTCAAATGAACGTGATGGTCGTTCAAGGACCCTTGGATTATAACCTACTCCTTGGACGAGACTATATATATTGCATGGGAGCAATAGTCTCCTCACTCTTTAGAGTAATGTGTTTTCCACACGAAGGAAGAATGGTCAAGCTCGTAGACCAACTTTCATTTCGGGATCACGCATCGCAAATAGTCAAATACCAACCCTGAATGGTCTTTTCAATCAAGAAATGTCTCCACCCCCAGTCCTCCTTCCTGATGAATGCGAGTGATTCGGAAAGATGGAACTGGAACCCAGGGGGCATGCATCCTGGTCTGCTTCGGGCAGAAGAAACCCTGGGTATAAGGTAGAATTTCTGCGAAAGAATATGACTAGTCCGTACCCCGTCCGTATTTGGAAGAGGGGTTGTTCTGGAATAGGATTGTTTTGTCAAGGTTACGTGTTTGACAACAGTTATTCACCCTTGTCTATTTTGGTAGACAGTGCCGAGGAAATGTTTTGTTTGAAAGATTAATGAAACAATCTTTGGGTAACCAGAAAGAGGTAAGCCTCACCCTTTAAAACAAATGTTTTATCGGATAAGTAGGGGCAACCTTGAAATTGTATTTTATACCTGGGGGCATGCAAACCTTTTGGAGTGCAAGCTAAGAGCGGTTATTTATCTGTTTTTGGGATTAGCCGTTTCCGAACTTGCATAAAGAAAGGATGCGGAGCATAGCTTCGTGAGATAAAGCTCCATAAAAAATAGCTATCTCACAGGAGACTTTCTTATCTTATGACTGGTAGATCGAGCAGTTTTAGCACATAGTTCATGCTCGTTAAAAAATAAACGCAAGATTCGAGCAGTTTTAGCACATAGTTCATGCTCGTTAAAAAATAAACGCAAGATCCGAGCAGTTTTAGCACATAGTTCATGCTCGTTAAAAAATAAACATAAGATTGTGAGCAGGATTTCCCTTAGAGTTCAAGCTCATCCAGAAAAAATGAACCGGTAAATAACCATTGTGATCGTAAATTCATCAGCCATAAAAAGCCTTGGTCGTGTTTGCACCTGTCACCTCCACCGTCATTTGGCCGATCGTTCACCTCCATATGATTGTTTACCCATTTTGAGGAACAGCTGCGAAGAGTGATTTCACCTAGCCATCCTTGTGACACTGCCGTGATTGGAAAATTCCAACTTGTACCTGGAATCTGCTGCTATCCCTGTTTATCACTCGTTCCTCAAAAGACGAGTCTTCTTTGAGCTCTTTTCATCTGACTCGTAAAATATGAAAAGTTTGCCGAGTTTTGGCCTTCCAGCTCGTTAAACGACCGGAAGAGCTATCCCTCCTCTAGATTTTAATCTTTTTGGACCTGAGGGATTATTGCACAAAAAGATCGAGCGCTTGTTTTGTTCGGCTCGTAAAAGTATCGAAAACTCATCCCTTCTGTATTGTTTTATACTTTTTCGGACTTAAGGGATTAGATGACGAAAAAGGAATTTTGGAGTTAACTTTCTGTACCTTTTCAGACTCTCTAAAAATGAAAAGGACCGAGTTTTCCTTGTCGTTAGACTCGTTAAAATGATTAAATAGCGACAAACTTGTCTTTAGACGAGAACGAGTTTCCCTATCGCTAGGCTCGTTAAAACATAGCGATGGGCTTGCCCGAAGGGCAGGTTATAGAACAAGCATATGTTATCCTCCTCAAGCTTGACAAAAATAAAGAGGTACTGGTCAGAAATGACTGGGGAAAAATCGGGAGAACCTCAAAGCTTTAATGGTAGCAAGTCGCTCTTGAACATAACACTTTTCCTCCGTACCACATCGGGTTGGGTTGTTTCATTCACCGGTCTCATCACCATGGTCTTCGCCAAACCATCCACATTTGGGGTAATGCTACCGATCCATCGCATCAGTGTCATTATATGTTCAAGAGATGTCGTTCAGAAAGAGTCAACCGTGTCCCATCCACTGCCATACATTATCCTTCATCCATCCATGATCGCCACCCTGAATCATATGTCACAGATTGTATTCACCTCCACTAAAATCATTAGCTCCGTTCCGTGTCACTGATGTGGGATTCATTAAGGCCCTCCTTTGACGGATCGCTTCTTGTCGACTTCAGCTCATTATCCAAGAAGTTGATCTAGGAACAACCCCCTCAGTACTTTGAAGCTTGCATGCCTCAATGGCAAGTCTCTCACTTCCGGCGACAGGTATACATCAATGACCTTTGACCAGAAGATTTTGCGTGGTGTTCGACGCCAAGTCCTTTATTCACACCACGTGAATTGTACTGCATTACCTTGAGGATCATTATCATTATCGGTGATTCCTCTCGCGCTTGTTAACGGTTTACATCATTGACCGGTAATCAAGCGATGTCTTTCCATGTTCGACTTCAGCGCAGTTCTCACATGGATCGACTTGTACTTAGAGTGAAGATCGAACGAGTTTGAAGACCCCGGATCTAGTTTCATCCATCCGGGCTGCGATATATATTCAGGAAATATAAAGACATTTGTCATGTACATCATTGCAGCAGATGATCATCCTACTCAAAGGATGATAATTTCAGCAGAGAATTATCAGTCTACCATCAGACGATCGTCTGTTCTATGTACCAAAATGAATTTATAAAGCTGAGCATGGGAATGCCCGCCTCAGCTAGATCATGAAAGCATAATGAAAAATAATGTATTGTATTGTATTTTATTACAGG
Organism: Pinus tabuliformis; assembly: GCA_031772625.1. Classification (NCBI taxonomy): domain Eukaryota; kingdom Viridiplantae; phylum Streptophyta; class Pinopsida; order Pinales; family Pinaceae; genus Pinus; species Pinus tabuliformis. Next base: position 1,194,660,851 of record CM062811.1, read on the forward strand.
TCACCTCTCAGCGATTGAATGAACTTCGGATCCTCCTGATAAAGCATTTCACCCGATAAACGACCTCATGCTTTAGGGGGCAACTGTTATAGACATTTTTGTGCCTTGCAGCATGAAGCATGAAATGTCCATAATCTAAGGGATCCAAAGTCCCTAAACATGTTGTTCCTACCCCTAGAGGAACAAGGTCAGCAAACCACAGCACTGAAAATCAGTTCTCCACCTGAAAACACTCAAAAACAAGCAATTTCTGGATCATGTCAACTGCTCCACTGAGCATCTGCGCTGAATGTCAACTGCCCCTCTCTGTACCTGCGTTGAATGTCAAATCCAACAAAGGCTACCTGCGCTGAGCGAGATTGGACAAGTGGCACAGTCATTCCTCAAGGTGTCAATGCCCAGGAAGCTTCCAAAATGACACTTGGATCAGGGAATTCACCTACTGATGAGTAAGAGGTTCTTAAACTCCAAGTGGAAGCAAGGATCTCCAAGTGGACTCAAGAACTGAAGTATAACTGAAGTGGGAGAGGACACTAGTCAGCTCTCAAGCTGACTCATCCTTTCTCCAAAACTCCTATATATAGAGCTCTCTCATGAGGTCTAAGGAGGCTGGAATTTTGTGAATGTAAGGAAGTGCTGTTGGTTTGAGTTTAGAGCTATTGGGTGATTGCTTTGAAGGAGGTGAAGAGGAGATTTCTTTCTGCTGGGAGGTGTTGCTGGATTGGGCCTCTTATGGTTGTAACACTCCTTGAACTTTACTTCTTCCATTAATAAAGCATTTGAGGTTCTTCTATATGCATGTGTCTCAATGGTGTATTGTTATACTTGTGTATTTGATTTATTCTAATCCTTGAATCAATTATGAATGTATGCTTCTTGTAGTTTCCCTCTCTTGCCTTTTTGCAGGATCTTTTGTAGCTGGGCCAGTGAAAGAGCAAGGAGTTGGGAGCAAGCAGCAAGGAGAGAAGATTGGATCAATCATTAGCGAAAGACATCGGTTAGTGGATCCCTTTCTCCCGTGTTTTACTTTCATAAAGAAGAAATCTTAGATAGCTTTGCTTCGGTTGTTGCTGAGGTACTATCACCCTTAGAGTGGGATAGGGTCATTCCGTATTGGATACTTTTCCCTACAACAAGGATCCTTTTGATTTCATCACTAATCCTAGGAGGAAGATTTCCTATCAGCATAGTGGTCACTCGGTGGACAAACTGGTCAATGAATTCATTATATGAATAAGGGCAAGCAAAAGATTGGTGGAAGATAGCAGTCCAAAAAATGACTAACCTTGGATTTCCCTTTGTATCAAGTTTCTTGACAAAAAATGGGAACTTGTCAGACTGATAGTAGAGGATGAGGTGATATATGAATGTGGAATACTTGAAAACCTTTTCATTTTCCAGCCTCATGAATTGGTCATGGATTTTCTCAGCAATAAATGCAGCATAATTGTATTTTACAGCAGGGGGCTGACCAGGGGTAAAGATGGACATCAACACTAGGGTCAATTCATCCACAAGCTTACTAGTGTTGAATCCCATGACTGCAGCTATCTTATCAACTAAAATTTTGCCTGTGTCTGTGAAGAAAGCTGACGTATAAGGAGGGGCATCTTTGGGTTGATGGTTCTTATCCACAAAACTCTGACAAAGATGACTGAGTTCAGATTGGGATAACTTAGTTGATTTCTCAAGAAAATCTCCAAGGGAAATGGGGGTGAGGGCTTGACTAGGATGAAATTGCAGCATCTCATTGATTGAGTTTGCAGTTATTGTGAAGAGGACTGTTTGATTGGGAGACATCACTACTCTGAGGTTGGGGTCATAATTTGCATGGCACTGATGGATTATGTCAGGGAAAATGTGCACAGAGGGGAGAAAATACATTGGGAGATTGGATTCCCACAGTCTTATGGCATCATAGCCATTCAAGTGATTATCTCAGCATTGGCAAAATACTTTCAGATGGTATTTATCAGTGGTTAGGTCTTTTATTCGAAAATCCTTATCTGCCAGGGGAGAATAATCCAAATCACAGTGAGGGGTGGTAATGGGCACAATATTTAGGGCCACGGGAGTTTCCATTCCGGTTCTTGTGGATTCAGATAGGAAACTGGGCTTTTTGAAGTGAAATTTATGAAATAGAGGGTCTGGGGAACTTGAATTTCAAGTTCAACAACTGAATTATGTTGAAATTTGGGGTTCTTTTCAATTAATTGTAGAGAAAGAAAGTATTCACAGGGTTTCTTAACGGGAAGCTGGTAAATACCTGTTTTTTAGTGAGGGCGATGGAATGCAGGTTCACTGGGTGTAATGGTAGACTCTGAGTGGCATCAATTTCATGTTTTGAAGGTGGTTGGCGGTTGGGTGCACGAGCTGGTTGATTATCAACGTTCAGGTTGCTGCATGCATGCGTTCGCAAAATAGGACGAAAACTAATTTCTTTTGTTTTTTTTTTACATAAAGTCAAAACTTTGGCAGGTTCGGGATTTGGATAGGTGGCATCAGTGGGAGAGTGATGTGATGTTTTGTCTTTAGCAGGAAGCAGTAAGTAGTTTTTATCGCACCGCTTATGGAGGGGAGGTGGTATTTGGGCTCGACCAAGCGATTCCATACAATGAGCGACGTGTGGCGAGGGTATTGTTGAAAAAACCACTTGTGATCGCGTGCTAATGTTCAGTCACGGAGGGCCATGTGATATGCACAACAACCGTTGGATGTGAGGGGCTTTATCAAACAGCTATTAGGGAGGTGAGGTGATGGGAGTTTAAAGGAGGGCGTGCCCAACATGATTAAAGTTTTTAATTGCATCGGGAGTGATAGGATTGGTGGAAAAAGTTATTAATTAACCGTGGGGGTTAATTAATCCTTATATTTAATATGGCAGGGTCGGGGTTCTTAATTAGTTACAATTAAATAATTAATCCCAATTAAGAATGTAATATGGTTATATTTTAACCGAGGGGCGGGATATATAAGAATTCAGGGTTTTTACATAGTTATAATAATACGGGAGTCTGTAAATATTTATAGGGGCATTACTTAATAATATAAATTAGTAATTAATATGATATTGAATGGAAAAAGTGCTAAGTCTAAAATATTTTCATGTGTATATTTAAAACTTAGGCTAAGTAAAAAATGAGGGTTTTTATGGAAAATGTTTTAATTTCCCTAAGTAAAATGGGATTTTACTTAGGAAAAACTTTATCAAGGGAATGAATGATTTATGAAGGGGTGTGATCATTGATGAATGCGCTTAAGTACTTAGGCATTATAAATTATTAGGCCGAGGGTCCGGTCCCTCCAATAGCTAGAGAAATGCTCTAAGCCCCTCTAATTTGATAGACACCTTGCCACTTAGGGGAAATTAGTGAAAATTTAGGGGAAATGAGTGTGGGAGTTAATTATTTTGACTTTGCTTGCTTGATGTACCTTCCATGTGATACATGCCTTTGCTTTATGATGAAAGTAAAAATATTTATCCATTTAGACATATCATTCACCACATATTATTCTGTAACCATCATTTACCTACCCTACCTACTTAACCTAGAATTTTTACTTCTTTATTAGGGTACACTTAGACTAGCAAACCCTTATCAAACATTCTTTTCTTTTACATGGTAATGCCTATCTAAGTCTACACTTATTACATCCAAGGGCTCAGATTAAACTGTTGAGCTCCTTTTTCACTCTACCTATCTACTTATCTGCCAAGATTAAACTGTTTGGTCAGATTCTTTATTCTCTATTTCTACAACATGAAATTGAAATATGAACTAGCCAAGTTTAAACTATTTGACTATTCATGAATTGTGGCATAAGTGACAAGCTGCACACAATTGTTTATTATACAAAAGTGAAAAAATAGTGGCATTTAGACTTGCACACTTTCCAGGTCTTTCTTTTTGTTGGGGTTCATTTTCTTTCATTTTTTGACCATCTTTTTATTCTTTTCACCCTTTGATTTTTCTTTTAGGGCATACCCTCTTTACATTTTTTAAAATTTTTTGATTTTTTACAAATATGGAAAACCTTTGAAACAAGTAAAGGTATGAACATATTTCATAGCTAAGCCAAGTCAATCATGATATATGACACCTATTGGTATAGGGGCATAACACAAGACACACCCAAATAAAAGTTTCTATATGATAGCTTCACAACCAAACAGAACACCGCCAACTATGATACAAACAAGAAAAACAAGAGAAATCATTCAAACTCAAGTGATAAAAGCTAAAGAAAGGCAGAAAATATGTTGATCCATGAGCTGAATTTAAACAGGAATGCAAAAAATTATAGATATAAAAATAAATACAAAGATGCAATAGAAATAACACTTCATTTCATTAATATCATAATACTGAAATATGCTTACAAACAAAATGGAAATAAACTAGCTGAGGTGATGGTAGCTTATCTCTGAGAAGAGATGTGACGGTTACATGCCTCTGAACTATGTTACAGTGAGGCTCAAGGGCCTATTTATTATTTAAAAACAATGGAAAACCATAAACAACCAAAACCCTAAACCCAGGAGATGTAACACCAACAGTTTTTGGGCCCCATTGGGGTTAGTTGGGTAGCCAACTTCTGAGGGTTGTAACTTGGTCTTATTATCTTCGTTTAGTGTGTATGATACCTTGTTGGAAAGGTATCTCTAAGTATTACAAGATTTTCCACAGGCCCCTTCCTATGGATGTGGGCTTGCTACAAACCTCAAAAAATATGTTGTTTAAGGGGTCAAAATTTTTCTAGAAGTTCAAGACCTGAAAAACTACTAAAAATATTAAATGCTGAAATAAACAAGGAAATAGATGAAACAGACTGGAGGTGTAGGTGGAATAGGTGGGTGGCCACCAATATCCACCTTGATCATTCCTCTCTCCTTAGGAAGCAATTCTTCCTGTTGCATGCAGAGCCTCCATGAGGTGAGGAAATTTCTGTCGAACCTTGTCCCTTGTGAATCACTTTCCCTACTAAAAGAGTTGACCTGCTTTGAAAAATTTATATAGTTGGATCATCTATTGGCGAGTGTTTTTAATATATATATACATGATCTGGTGAGTTGTGTCCTATTCCATGTAGTCTGCATTAAGCTCTGTTGGTGTGAGTTGTTTTGCAATGTCAGATGTGTCCAACAATGGTGGAAAGTATGGCCAAAGGCGGTCTACATTGAACATTGGGTGTAGACCAAGGAGTGGTAGAATGCTAAGCTCGAAGGAATTTCCCCCCACAACCTTGGTGATGGTGAATGGCCCATATCGAAGTGGGTGGAGCTTGCATTGGGGTCCTACGAGGAACTCCTTCTGCAAATGTAGCCAAAATTTATTGCCCACCTGAAACTTATGTGGAACCCGATGTTGATGATGGTGCTGCATGTACTTAGCATTAGATCTATCCAATATATCATGGACTTATTGGTAAATGTGTTGAATGTGCTCAATGAAGTTGTTAGCCCTGTCATCTTTGGATTGGACATGAGCCGAATATTCTTGAGTAGCTTCAAATGGTATGGCCACATCAATGGGACATAATGGCTAAAATCCTAGCCCTACCTGAAAGGTTCTATGGCCCATTGAGATGTGGAGAGCTCTGTTGTAGCTATGATGGACATAGGGGAGGCTTTCATCCCATGTGCATGGAAGCTTCGAGTTTTACAAGCGTAGAATGTGTATGATCATCCTGTTGATGACCTCTGTTTGGCCATGAGTTTGGGGATGGAAATTCGTGGACTTAGTGTTGTTGGGAAAAGTATCTATTCAGAACGCCCCTATCCCACTCTAAGGTGTGACAGTGCCTTAGCAACAAACAAGGAAAACTATTTTCGTATTCTTCTTTATGAAATGTAAACGAAGAGGAAGGATGAACTAACCTGTGTCTTGCGCTAGTTTGTTGATCCAATCGCTCTCCTCTTTGTTTGTTTCCCGCTACCTACTCCCTTACTCGCCCAGCTTCACCAAGTTCCTGCAAGATCACAGAAGAGGAAAACTACACAAAGACATAGATTTACATTCATAAATAACTTAGGATCAGATTTAAGCTAAACATGCAAATATAACAAAACATCATTGATACACAAGCATGTAGGAGAAACTCAAATAGTTTTATTGATATAATAAGAAAGTCCAAGAGGAGATACAACCAAGTGAGTCCTGATCCAGCATCTACCTCCCAGCAAAGGAATCCCTTCCTCACCTCCAACAAAGCATAAATCACCCAATGCACTAATCTCAATCTCAAAACCAACAACAATTCTCTGCAAAGTACAAAATTCCAGCCCCTGGATCTCTGGGATGAGGGATCCATATATAGATGTAAGCAGAGAAGATGAGTCAGCTTATGTTTTGACTTGTGGCTTCTCTCTGTCAGTTCTTGCTTCCACTTGGAGACTGAGAGCCTCTTACTCATCACTGGTCGAATTCAGTGAGGCAAGTGTCATTGGAGAAGATTCTGGAAGCTTCCATTGCCTTTGAATGAATTTTCCATTTGTCATTTCCCGCTCAACGCACCCTGGTAGTGCATTCACCTGCGTTGCAACGCACCTAGCCAGTGTATTTGGGTGCTTTGCAACGCAGGCAGCTAGTGGAGCATCTGAATTGATCCTGATTTGACTAGTTTTGAGCAGTTTCTGGTGTAGAACTTCTGGGAGAAGCTGTAATTTGTTGACCTTGTTTCTTTAGGAGCTGGAACAACATCTTTAGGGACTTAGGATCCCTTGGTTTATGGACATTTCATGCTTATAGCTGTAAGGCACAAAAATGTCTATAACAGTTGCCCCCTAAAGTATGAGGCCGTTTTATCGGGTGAAATGCTTTATTAGGAGGATCCGAAGTTCTTTCAATGCTGGGAGGAGACCTGTAATAAGATACAATACAATACATTATTTTCGTACTGTTTTCATGATCTAGCTGAGGCGGGCATTCCCATGCTCAGCTTTATAAATTCATTTTCATGTACATAGGACAGACAATCGTCTGATGGTAGACTGATGATTCTGGTGAAGTCATCATCCTTTTGGTAGGATGATTATCTGTGCTGCAATGCTGTACATTTCAATGTCTTTATTTTTTCCTGAATATATATCGCAGCCCGGATGGATGAAACTAGATCCGGGGTCTTCAATCTCGTACGATCTTCACTCTAAGTACAAGTCGATCCATGTGAGAAATGTTTTGAAGTCGAACATGGAAAGACATCACTTGATTACCAGCCAATGATGTAAACTGTTAACAAGCGCGAGAGGAATCACCGATAATGATAATGAACCTCAAGGTACTATAGTACAATTCACGTGGTGTGAATAAAGGACTTGGCGTCGAACACCACGTAGAATCTTTCGGTCGAAGGTCATTGATGTATACCTGTCGCCGGAAGTGAGAAACTTGCCATTGAGGCATGCAAGCTTCAAAGTACTGAAAGGGTGTTCCTAGATCAACTTCTTGGATATTGAGCTGATGTCGACAAGAAGTGATCCGTCAAAGGAGGGCCTTGATGTATCCCACATCAATGACATGGAACGGAGCAAATGATTTTGATGGAGGTGAAAACGATCTGATGATATATGGTTCAGGGTGGCGGTCATGAAAGAATGAAGTATAATGTATGGTAGTGGATGGGACACGGGTGACTTCTCTGGATGACTTCTCTTGAACATGTCGGCGACACTTATATGATGGATTGGTAGCATTTACCCCAAAAGTGGATGGTATGGCGAGACCATGGTGATGTGACCGGTGAATGAAACAACCCAACCCGACTCAGGCACGGAGTGGAAGTGTCATGTTCAAGAGCGACTTGCTACCAATAAAGATTCTTTGAGTTTCTTCCCAATTTTTCCCCAGTCATTACTGACCAGTACCTCTTTATTTTTTTCAAGCTTGAGGAGGATAACATATGCTTGTTCTATAATTTTCCCTTCGGGCAAACCCATCGCTATGTTTTAACGAGCCTAGCGATAGTGAAACTCGTTCTCGTCTAAAGACAAGTTTGTCGCTATTAATGTTTTTTAACGAGTTTAACGACAAAGATAACTCGGTCCTTTTCTTTTTTAGAGAGTCTGAAAAGGAACGTAAAGGTAACTCCGGAAGTCCTTTTTCGTCATCTAATCCCTTAAGTCCGAAAAAGTATAAAACAATACAGAAGGGATGAATTTTCGATAGTTTTAACGAGCCGAACAAAACAAGCGCTCGATCTTTTTGTGCAATAATCCCTCAGGTCCAAAAAGATTAAAATCTAGAGGAGGGATAGCACTTCCTGTCGCTTTAATGAGCTGGAAGGCCAAAAATCGGCAATCTTTTCATATTTTACGAGTCAGATGAAAAGAGCTTAAAGAAGACTCGTCTTTTGAGGAACGAGTGATAAAACGGGTAGCAGCTGATTCCAGGTAAGGGTCGGAATTTTCCAAGCACGACAGTGTCACAAGGATGGCTAGTGAAATCACTCTTCGCAGCTGTCCCTCAAAATGGGTAAACAATCAAATGGAGGTGAATGATCGGCCAATGGAAAAGTGGAGGTGACGGTGCAAACACGACCAAGGCTTTAATGGTTGATAATGTTACATTCACGGTGGTTATTTATCGGAGGATATTTCATTTTTTAACGAGCTTAAACAGGGGTTGAAACATTTGCTCGATCTTATGTTTATTTTTTAACGAGCTTGAACTATGCGCTAAAACTGCTCGATAACATGGTCTAGTTCTGATTTTTTACCATAAATAGCTTCGTCCTTTCAAAGATAGTACTGTGCTTTCAATTGCTTCATCAAACTAGTTAGAAATGAACAACATTTGCTTGAGAATGAGATTAAAACGCTAATATTTTACTTTGAACTACGTAAAAAGCAATTAAAAAGTGTTTTTACCTCTCATTTTACCATTTCATTTGAACTTGGTTTGTTGGAGCTTTGGAGGTGCCTCTTCCCCCTTGATTTTCATCAGCTGATTTCGGGAGATTCTGTGGACGATTCTCGGCGCCGTCTGGACCAGGTAGGAGCTAAACCTGAGCTCTTTCATTTCATGGTTTCCTTTCTGCATTCTGTGCTTCATTTTCTGCTTTTCTGAGCCCCTGGGGTTGGATGGGTTCGTTGTGCCATCAACGCACCCTGTTCATATCGAAACCTGCGCTGAATGTTAACCAGTATGAAGGCAGTTTGACATTCAACGCAGGTGGAACACTGTTCAGGTGCGTTGGGCGCAGAAAAGGGATTTGTTGCAAAGTTTTTGATGAAAATTTTTGCCTGTTTCTCATCAAAATCAGGATCTAACTCCTCTCATGTTTGTTTTTCAGAGATCTCGGAGCAAAATGACCCTTACATGGCAAGAACGAGAACATGAAGAAGAGGACATGATTTCCCTACATGATCTGGTTACAGTGAACGCACTGCGGAACTGTGGCTTGCTGAAGTTCTTCCGTATCTCTAGCATGAGACAGCAGATCAACTTACTGCAGTATTTGCTCGATGCTTGGGATCCTATCAATCAAGTTTTCCAGATTAGGGGAAAATCTATCCCCTTGACTGCAGTAGACATTTACTTCTTGACTGGCTTGTCGAGGCGGGGTGCCCCCATCTCTTTGTCAGGTTCGGCCCGAGGGAGTGACTCTGTGAGAGATTATGTCCGCCAGTATTGCAGGGAAGGATCTCAGCCGAGTAAAGACGGCAAGATCATCATCCGTGATGTCACTGACAGGTCCCTTAGGTCTATCCTGTTTACTTTTGGTAGGATGGCTGGTAGTGCGTCTCTTCATGTAGCCAACAGATCCTATATGCAGCATGCCTTGGAATGCCTCCAACCGAAAATATTCAACTGGTGTGATGCAGTACTTCTTGTGATGAAAAATCAGTTGACCAAGATAAAGGACGGGAGGTTGAATAACTTTGGGTTTGGTTCTATTTTGATCGCCTTTGCCTTGGAGAAGATACCACTGATGCAGCCGCAGTACATTGCTCTCGACTTACCTTCTCCTACTGAACCACGCATGCAGAGATGGGTTGACCATATGTCCAGGCATGCTGGTCAATCTCAGATTTCTTTTTCTGATACCTTCTTCAGGTGGTTTGATCGTCAGGAGATGGTCTATTCCGAGTATCCATATGCCGGCATGGATTTCCGGGGTGATCCGGATTTAGTACTGCTGGATGGCGAGCAGTGGGGCGCTATTGGTAAAATCTTTGATGATATCACTGTTTACTATTTTTATTTATAATGTCCTTGTGCTTTATTCTATCAAGACTTTAATCAAACTCATGTGTGCATGCAGATGTTGGTCCTGTTCGTCCAGTAGTTCGCCTGAGAGTGCCAGCCGCTGCCCCAGCAGGAGAGGCCGCCGGGAGGGTTATCCTTCGTGACCTTGATGTGGCCGAGACTCTCAAAGTTGTGCAGGAGCAGGTTGAGAGCCTTACTCTCGGTATTCCAGATGTGAGGATCGACGAGCTACCTTTGCAGTTACAGCGGCATACTACTGGTGAACTTGCTATCACGAGCATCACTAGACTAGGGTGCCCCCTAGCATTTTGAGTTTTTGGGTCATGTGACCGATTTTGTCTTGGTTACAGAACATTATATGTAAACCATAAACAGTTATATATGTATTTTTGATTTTCGGAGTTTTATTCTGATTGAGTTATGTGATCCACATGTAGAACATTGATGATGTGTCTCTTTTTATAAATGTTGCAAATGTCTATCTAACGCATAGTTCGCTAATGAGTCGGTTAATGTGTTTAAGTTTCTGGAAATATGTTGGTATTGAATAAGATCAAATTGTCTTTCCAAAATCTTAACCCTTAGGAACATGCGATAAATAGCTGGGTTTCGGACGGAATATATACCATTGAGTTGTAGTATTACGAGCTGTGAGTCTAGCCTGACGATTAGCCGGTGTATACCATGAGTGATGACATCAAAGAGAAGTTCTATCAACGCACTATATTTGGCGATATTGTTTGTTGACTAACCGATACATACACCTCTGAAACTTACTAACTCACCGCTTGGATAAAAAATGGCCCAGGCTGCGGAGGACAGGTTCCGCGAACTACGACTTACTCCGTCGGCGTATCCAACACACAGTTCCAATGGGTTTGACATCTGCAATAAATGTAAAAAGGTGGATTACTCGACCAAAACAAACACTCTTAGCGAAAACAAAAATATAACAAAAGCATATTGGTCACTACTAGGCGTAGTAACGCTTGAGGTACAACCCATTGCGAGGTTGCGCCAGTGGAATTCCGTCGTAATCCATCAACTCATAGGCTCCTTTTGCTAACACCCGTTTAACAATGTAGGGGCCCATCCATAAAGAGTTAAATTTACACGCTCCCAATTTGTCGGATTCTTGGTCGTAAAGCAGGACCAAGTCACCTTCCGAGAAGACACGGGGTTTGACATTTTTGTCGAACTGCGCCTTGACTCGTTTCTTATGGGCTTCGTTAGCCAAAGCGGCATCATGACAGGTTTCATCCAATTGGATTAATTCCAAGAAACGGGCCTCTTCTTCCGAAGTTCCGGGGAGGAGATCGATTGCGAGTTTAAGAGACGAGATTTTGCACTGGACTGGTAAGACTGCTTCCAGGCCATATACCAGTTGGAAGGGTGTGAACCCGGTCGCATTCCTTACCGATGTTCGGTAAGCCCACAAGGCTGAGTACAGGATTAGGTGCCACCTTCTTTTGTGAACTCCGATCATCCTTTGCAACATACGCTTCAGGACCTTGTTGATTGCTTCAACTTGTCCGTTGGTTTGCGGATAATACGGAGTAGAGCTGTCGTGAGACAATCCTAGTTTGGCAGCTAATTCGAGCATCATGTGATTGCGAAAATGTGATCCATGATCTGTGACTATAGCCTGTGGTACGCCGAATCTGGCGACTACATGATTGAGAAAGAAAAGGGCAGCTGTTTCACCAGTATTATCTAATGTAGGCATCGCCTCGACCCATTTGGTAAAATAGTCAACTACGACTATGATATACCCATGCCCCCCGGTCGAGGTGGGGTTACATGTCATGAAATCGATGCCCCATTTGGCGAATGGCCCAATAGCAACTATTGGCTGTAACAGTGCGGGTGGTTTTCTGGTTTTGCTATCAAAGATTTGACAAGCATGGCAACTTCTGACTGCGGTTATGCAATCTTTGAACATTGTTGGCCAGAAGTATCCTGCTCGTAAGATTTTTTGTGCTAGAGCATATCCAGATTGATGCCCCCCACAGGCCCCAGAATGACACTCATTCAGGGCTTTTTCGGCCTCCTCATGGGTGAGGCACCTTCTCATAACTGTATCGACACCACGACGATAAGGTAAGTCCAACAAAGCATAAATCACCGACGATCATGTAGTCTTTTGCTTGGTATCGTATACGTTTCTGTTCAGAGTGAGAAGTGTTAGGCCTAAATTTTTGGGTTTGGAGGTAAATTATTATATCTCCATACCACGCATTGCTTGTAGATATCAGAAACAAATTCTCATCCACGATTGATTCTTTGGATGTTTCATCGTTGGACGACGATGGGAGATCGCATAATAATTCTGCAAAAACTAGAGCTTTCTTTGATTTGGATTTTACGAATTCCAGATCAAACTCTTGAAGGATTGCTATCCATTTTGAATATTTGCCCCCCAGCAACTGTCATGACAATATATAAGTCATGGGGTTGCAATCTGACAGAATGGTAGTTTTCCGGAAGAGGACATAATGTCGAAATCTTTGTATCGCTTGAACAGCTGCAAGCGCTAGTTTTTCAACATAAGAATATTTGCTTTCTGTATCATTTAAGTTTCTACTTAAATAATATATAGGGTGTTCAATTCCATCGACTTCTTGAACTAAAACCATTGCGATGGTTGTATCTGCTGCAGCCAGATACAGGTTAAAATCTCTTTGATAATCGGGGGCATACATTAATGACGCTTTTATTAAGGAATCTTTTAAAGCATCAAAGGAAGCTTGCGCGACCTGATCCCAAATGAAGGGTACCTCCTTTTTCAAAAGACGTATATAACCTTTAGCAAGTTCGGCGTAATTTGGAATGAACCTCCTCAGAAAGTTTGCTTTCCCTTGGAGTTTCTGAATCTGAAGAAAATTTGAAGGTGGAGGCAAATTTATGATTGCCTGGACCTTGCACGGGTCGAGACAAATCCCATCCTTGGAGACTACAAAGCCAAGTAAACGACCAGAACCTACGCAAAATACACATTTGTGCGGATTGAGTCGTATCTTGTAGTGTCGGCAATGTAGAAATACCGCTCTTAAATGCTGCGGATGATCAGTCCGCTTTCGCGAATGAGCCGGAAGGTCGTCGAGGTATGGTTGGATGATGTTCTTGATGTCATGGAAGGCATAATTCATTGCCCTCTGAAAGGTCTCCCCTGCGTTCTTTAAACCAAAGGGTAATTTTTGATATGCGAATGTGCCCCACGGACAAATGAATGCAGTCTTTGACTGGTCCTGTGGGCGGATATTTATTTGATTATACCCAGAAAATCCATCCATGAATGAAAAGATTTCGCATCCGGCGCATTCATCAATTATCTGGTCGATGAAGGGTGTAGGGTAGTTGTCTTTCAGACAAGCTTGATTTACATCCCTATAATCGACACACACTCTAATTGTCCCCTGTTTCTTCATAACTGGGACAATGTTCGATACCCAAAAACCAGCATGGAGAAGTTTTTCAACTTCTGCCTTAATGGTAGCGGCTTTCTTGGGGTGCACCTGCCTGAGCCGTTGTCGTACCGGTTTGACATCTGGATACATCTTAATTTCATGTTCAACGATACTCGAGTCAATGCCTGGCATTTCATCATATGAACAAGCAAAGACATCTCTAAATTCGCGAAAAAGAGCGTTATATATTTCCAGTTCTGAAGGAGAACAACATTTGCCAACATAAATATTCTCTACAACATCTGTTTTAGTCGAGATATTTATGGCTATAGTCTCTTCAATGTTGGATAAGTTTCGCTCGGAATCCACCGTATTTACAGTATTTGATAGGAATTCAAAAACTGAAGGATGATAAAGGTCATCTTGAGTATCTTCTTCATAATCCGGAAGAAGGGAACGATGGTGGCAGTCATTCCATGGTGTCCCTTCAAACAACATTGATTGTACAATTCCTTCGTCGGTTCCATGCACTCGCGACCAAGGATCTGAAGGGGTACCATATTCTCTAGACCTATCTACCCAAATGCTTGATGAGCGTTGATTCGGGTTTGCCTCCCATGCTAGAAACATTGATTGTTATAATATTTCTATTGGGCTTGGGGGCAAAACCATTGCATGATCCATGCTGATATCGTTTTCTGAGATCTTTGTGGAAGATATCATATTGCAGGTTCCTATCGACGCTACTTCTGCCAAATCACTTGGAGGTGGAAAAGCAAAAGTTCCCATTAGTATAGGATCTTTTAGTAGGCCTACTTCGATATTCTGAAGCGAATGGGGGCTTCCATGGATCATGGGAATGCTTCCTGTAACTTGTGAACCATTGGGGAGGAAGTTTTGTTGGTCGACGATCGTAATCCCCCCCTGAAAGGGAAATGCAATCTTTCTGAAATAGGTCGACACAACAGCTGCCATGGCATATATCCATGGTCTTTCTAGTAGGATGTTGTAATCAAGATTCCCATCGATGACTTCAACATCTATTTCTATTGTTTTCCCTCCTAGTTCAACTTCCAAGTTATTTAGGATACTGTACGGGGTATACGTCCTTCCGTCGAATGCTTTTAATGTTGTCGCAGATCACGACAAGGTTGGAGATCCTAAATTTTTCCAGCAACTCATCGACATAATACATGTAGACGCCCCCTCATCAATAATTGTTCGGTGAAAAGTTTTGTTGAGGGCTTTCACTTGAACAAGGAAAGCCAATTGTGCTGGTAACTGAGGATCGTACCCTTTGTGGTCAAAGGATACAAGATTGGAATCCTTTGGATCAACCCCACCAATGGCTGATAACAAAGCCTGCCTTTGGGATGGACAATTTTGTAGTACTTCAAGAGTCGACATAGCGGATGGCGATTGGGCCAAATCTTCCACTATGTTATAATGTTGTGCCGCTCTAGCGTGGGGATTAAATGTCGACTTGTGTACTACTCCCTTTGGTGGTTTTATTGTTAATTCAGGAACGATGGGTGGTACAAATTCTGTCGAAGTTGTTGTCAAACTACTCGGTTGATCTTTATCCTTGTCGTTCGACAGCTGCGGATTCCCATAATCTTTGTTCCTTGTCGAAATCAAAGCATCATTTTGCTGTTTTGAAATCGACAACATTAGCACTTGAGACGGGGAAGCATTTCCACTATCAACTAGATTTGTTCCCGGATTTGGAAACGGATCAGTTAACACAGCTGAGGTTTTCGAACTCTTAAAGAATCTTTTAAGCTCAGCTTTGTATGGACATTCTCTCGTCCAGTGATCCTCATCACATATCTGACACCCTGAGGGGGGTTTCCTATTTCCAGGAGGGTTTGAAGAAGTTTTTTCAGGAGATGACTCATCCTGTTTCTTCTTCTTCCCTTTGCCTTGTTTTTTCTTGCTTCCTGGTTGTTTGGTTTCTTTGCCCTTATCTGTTGATACAGCATTTACTTTCGAAGCAAGAATTTCGTCTTTTGAATCAGTGATCGGAGAATCCACAGTATGAACATTTTCACACCAACATTTCAAATCCCAAGTGGGATCCATCATCAGGGCTGAAGAATGATGATAAAAGAAGAGCAATAAGGCAGAATAAATACTAATGAGGAAGAAATTTAAGGAAGAACATACTGTCGGCTAGAATCTTTAATTTAATAAAAAAAAATTATTTTAAAACATATTAATTATTATAATTAATATTAATATAATAATTCATACAGTCTTTTTCATTTTGATCTGAAATATTATGGGCTTTCTTGGACGTAGCCTTTGTTGATTTCACGTTTGTCGTGCCAATCACGCCATCGCCGGCGTGAGAGTCATTGTTTGATTTAGGAGGAGGAGGAATTGAGAATTCTGGTCTAGGGGCGTCAGGTATTTTGTCGTAGAGCATACCAGACTGAGTATAGACCAAGTCCAGATATTGCGCACGAGCGATAACTTGCTCTTCCGTTACGACTCCTCCCTTTGCCACATCTTCCGTGATGGCAGGAAGTAATGACTTGATAAACCATTCAGCTAATAGCTGATCGGGGATGTATGTTTTTACCATCCTACGACGACGTCGCCACTCATGTATATGATCAGATATGTGAGTGGTTGTTGTCTGTTTGAAGTTGGTAAGGAGTTCCGTTCCCGTTTCATACCTTATCGGTAATTGAAAATGGGTTAAAAAGGTTGTGGCTAAGGTACTGAAGTTGTGGAACGAAGCTCTAGGCAATTCAATATACCATTTTGCCGCTGGACCCGTTAACGTCCTCTGAAAGAGGCGAAGCCTTATCGAATCATCGTTTAGGGTGTTTGATGAACACCATAGATGAAATGTCATCACGTGATTCGATGGATCTTCACCTGGATTTCCATTAAATTTAGGAATATCTGATGGAAGTTTATGAGGGATCGCTGGCCACCAAGGGGTGTAAGCAATTGGATCGTTTGTTAACCGGTGTAAATCAGGTAACTCTAAAGTTGCCACGAATGGTAACTGTTGATTCAGGTTAGGTGAAGCATACCCAGGATATGATGGAATTTCCTGAGCAGTTGGCCTTTGCATACCAGCATAATGCAGTTGATGCTGGTATGATTGATAAGGTTGGTGGACATGACCATTGTAAAATGGTTGATTTTGACCGTTTTGAATGTACGGATGTCCACTGTTCGCAAAGATCTACTGCTCAGAACCTTGGTATACTTGTTGGAATTGTGGTTGTTGGTATTGCACCAGCCACGGTTGTGAAGCCATGTTCTGTTGTGCCATACTAACCGCTGGACCAAGGTGTGGGGTAATTGTACCCGTCTGGACCTGTGTCGCCCCACTAGTTGGTGATTGTGGTTGAGTCACAGGGTCAAGGGGTTGTTGCATTACAACCTGAGAAATCTGAGGTTGGCATACAACAGGAAGCGTTTGAACCTGTGACACTGTCACAATAGCCGGTGTAGTAGGTATATTTGACACAGGTACGCATTGTTGCATCGAATATACAACCCTTGGTTGTTGGGGTAGTATAGGTACCCAACCACTTGATGTAACTCCAGTATAACCTGAATACTATTGTGAACTCCCGTATGGATATCCTCCCGGAGGTGGTAATGAAAGGGCGTACTGCCCCCCATATGGTGGTAATCTAGAACTAAAGGGAATTGTTTGCCCTTGGGGACCGGACTGCCCAAATTGACCTCCCAATGGATCAATTTGTTGAGATTCAACATAAGAGTTCCCGGGTATAATTCCGGATGAACAAACAGGAACGGACCATACTGTCGAAATAGCCCCTGAGTGGGCTCTTTCTAGCGGTTGAGAGCTAGTTGGGACAGATGGTATGCCGGCGAACATTGTCGGAGTGATGGCAGGGAGTTCTGTTGTCGCTGTGTCAGTCGACACAGTCCTAGATGTTGATGGTTGTTCAGACATTTGGAGTCTATCCAAAAGATTACCTAGCGATTCTACAGGAACTTCCGCTGGTGTTAGACTAACTTCTGATGTCGAAGGAAAAAGAGTGACCCCGACTCCAAAATGTGTTGGAGTACTTGCTTGCGGATCTTCTACAATTTCTTCGATCGCAATCAAACCAGGTGGAAGGGGAAGACCGTCAGGTCCGTAAAATATTTCTGGTGCCGAAGAAGGGGTTGAATCGACAGCTACAGATGTTTGAAGAGCAAGACTCTCCGAACCGGTTATAGATGGAACTGGTTCGGTAACACAAGTGTTTACTCTCAGACTAGGATCAGTATCACTGTCCCTCTGTGGCTGTTGAACTTCTTCTGTAGAGGCAGGGTTTCTAGAAATGTTTGGAGTAACCGGAATCTCGGATGTTGTTGGAACACTTGTTCTAACTTTAACAGGAGATTTCGAACCGGTTAAACGAGTTCACTTTGTCCGTACTGTTTTCGATTCCAGAGACAAAGACGGTTGACTCATAAGCCTCCGCGAACGACGGGGTTTCAATTGACTTTCTTCCATGATTGCGGATTACTCGATCAACTAAAATACAAAAGGGGAAATATGTTTCCGAATTAAATGAATTTTAGATGCTTTAGACACAACTTTGCTTTTTCAGTTTTAAAGAGTCGAGAAAAAACAAAAGATGACTCTAGTCTCCTTCGATTTTTAATGAGCCTGAAGTGACAAGTGCTCAGATGGACCTTTTCTGTTAAGGAGTCTGAAAAGGAACGAAAGGGACTGCTCTGGAGATCTAGGTAGAGGGTGTGCCAAACCAATCGCAAAACCACAGAATACTTTTTAGGGTACGGGCGGTCAATCTTCCCGAATGCTGTGTTCAGTGCATTGCGATCAATAGGGCGGCCGACACAGCTTCCTATGGATAAAGGTTTTATGCCTATAGGGGTCTCCCAATATATACTCGACGGTACGTGGGAGCACAATCCGTACTGGCACTTATCGTCTCACAGTGGAGGAATCACCCAACCAACAGTGAGGACAACAGTTACCAGGCTTTACGACGCCGGAACACGTCTCTAGCCTAGACCTCTATGTTATGCGTTAAGTTACAAAGCATTGTTAAGTTCATTCAATTTATTTTAGGTTGATCTTTCTTAGAAGTTTGCCTTTTTGGATCACCACGAGATGTAGATGTAATTCCTAAATGCAGTCTAAAGATGATAAGCAAGCTTTTATCTCTTTTCAACAATGAAAATCCTAGCTACAAGGGGAAAAGAAAGACACAATCTTTTCTCAAAGAGCAAAGAGCACACTGTAAATGCACTTTTCCTAAATCAAGCCATACAAACTGTCAAAATTCAAATGCACATATGCATGTATTTGTTTTTCACTTTCTTAATATTGGTGCCTAAAAAGAAAGTTGTTGTACAAATTTGAATTCGATTTCAAGTGAAAAACACAAACAAGCTTCTTTTCGAAATCAAAAAAGTAGAGACAATTACGACACTTTATGATTTTGAAGTAAACACTTGTTTCGACACTAGAAATTCACAAATTCAAACCAATAGGCAAAAGTAAAAGCACAATCAACTGTCAACAGCAAATAAACTTTCTCCTAAGATCAAAATGACACTTACAACAGATCTAGATCTAAGGGTGACAGTATGACCAGTTTACTTTTGCAATGGGAAACTGTAAATGACGTAACAAATACACAAAAACAAATACAGTTTCTTTTATACAACTGAGGCGGAATTAAGGCAAAGAAAAGGGGTTTCCAGATAGGTACACACACTGATAACAGGCTGCAAAAATCAGAGGCAAAACTGGAAAAAGTGAGCAAAGAACCTCAGCTAAGCAGGGCTAGGCTGATCAACGCACCTGCTACACAGATAAACTGAATTGCAACGCAGGTAGCCCTCTCGGGAACTGCACTGAAATGCAGAGTCTCTTCACAGAGCCTGCGCTGAAGCAGAAACGAGAATTTCTTCTGGGTTCTGGGTCACGGTTTGCAGTTTAATCTATGGTTTTTGGCCGGATAAAAGCAATCAAATGTGCACAATCAGAGGGATGATTTAAAGGAGGACTAAGAGCTATCACAAAGGGAAATTAGAGCATTTGTGGATCAATTGTTCAGATCATAAACAAGCCCAGTGAATGGACTAGAGTAGCAGATCTCTACTTTGCATTTGTAAATGGCAAATGCAGTTCGATTCGCCACTCCTGAGTTTATGAGATGAACAACAATAGAAACACAAATAAACTAACTAGACTTCCTCCCCAGTGGAGTCGCCATTTTGTTGTTGGGAAAAGTATCTATTCAGAACGCCCCTATCCCACTCTAAGGTGTGACAGTGCCTTAGCAACAAACAAGGAAAACTATTTTCGTATTCTTCTTTATGAAATGTAAACGAAGAGGAAGGATGAACTAACCTGTGTCTTGCGCTAGTTTGTTGATCCAATCGCTCTCCTCTTTGTTTGTTTCCCGCTACCTGCTCCCTTACTCGCCCAGCTTCACCAAGTTCCTGCAAGATCACAGAAGAGGAAAACTATACAAAGACATAGATTTACATTCATAAATAGCTTAGGATCAAATTTAAGCTAAACATGCAAATATAACAAAACATCATTGATACACAAGCATGTAGGAGAAACTCAAATAGTTTTATTGATATAATAAGAAAGTCCAAGAGGAGATACAACCAAGTGAGTCCTGATCCAGCATCTACCTCCCAGCAAAGGAATCCCTTCCTCACCTCCAACAAAGCATAAATCACCCAATGCACTAATCTCAATCTCAAAACCAACAGCAATTCTCTGCAAAGTACAAAATTCCAGCCCCTGGATCTCTGGGATGAGGGATCCATATATAGATGTAAGCAGAGAAGATGAGTCAACTTATGTTTTGACTTGTGGCTTCTCTCTGTCAGTTCTTGCTTCCACTTGGAGACTGAGAGCCTCTTACTCATCACTGGTCGAATTCAGTGAGGCAAGTGTCATTGGAGAAGATTCTGGAAGCTTCCATTGCCTTTGAATGACTTTGCCATTTGTCATTTCCCGCTCAACGCACCCTGGTAGTGCATTCACTTGTGTTGCAACGCACCTAGCCAATGTATTTGGGTGCTTTGCAACGCAGGCAGCTAGTGGAGCATCTGAATTGATCCTGATTTGACTAGTTTTGAGCAGTTTCTGGTGTAGAACTTCTGGGAGAAGCTGTAATTTGTTGACCTTGTTTCTTTAGGAGCTGGAACAACATCTTTAGGGACTTAGGATCCCTTGGTTTATGGACATTTCATGCTTATAGCTGTAAGGCACAAAAATGTCTATAACACTTAGTAAGTTTGGTATCCATCATAGACCAGAGACTTGTCCAAAATGTAGTTAGGAATTTTTTATAGAAATTTTTGGGCACTGCAACCCCAATCATAAATGTCCATAAAACAAGGGCTCTTAAGTCCCTAAAAGTGTTGTTCCAACCTCTAAAGGAACAAGGTCAACTGATTACATCTTCTCCTAGAAGTTCTCCATGAAAAACTGCTCAGAACTGGTCAAAATTGGACCATCTCACCTACTCCATGGTCAAAGTGTGCTGCATCCCACCTAAATACACACAGGAGGTGTGATGCATCTTGAAAAGCCCTTCTATGGGGTGCGATGGGTGAGAGTGGACAAATGGAAGGGTCAATCGGCAAGGTGGAGGATCATGGAATCTTCTCCTGTGACACTTGCCTCTCTGCATTCGCCTAGGGATGAGTAAGAGATCATCAATCTCCAAGTGGAATCAAGAACTATCAGAGAGAGGACACTAATCAAATCTCAAAAGCTGACTCACCCCCCTTAAAAACATCTATATATGGATCCCTCATCCCAGAGATCCAGAGGCTGGAATTTTGTATCTTGTAAGGAAGTGCTGCTGGTTTCTTGGTGCAACATCATAGTGTTGGGTGATCTAAGCTTTTCATGAGGTGAAGAAGGGCTTTCTTGCTGAGAGGATGATGTTGGGTCAGAACAATTGGTTGTAATCCTCTTTGTTATTCTTGATTATTAATAAAGCTATTCAAGTTTTCCTCCACATTCTTGTATGATTGATGATATATGCATTTGCGTGGTCAATATATATCTGGTCCTATATTGTCTATGATAATAGATCTATGTTCTTGGATAGCATTATGCTGCTTTGATTCTATAGGTGCTCTTTGAAGCTGGGTAGACGAGGAAGCGAGTGGCAAAGATCTATCAGAAGGGAGAGGAATTAAGCAAGGAACCAAGCGCAAGACAGAGGTTGGTCTCCTTTATTCCCCTCTTATCTATTTTTCATAAAGGAAAACGAAAGTGGTTTTAGTTTGTTTGTTTCTAAGGTAGCTACCAGCCTTAGTGGGACTAGCAGCTCTGCATAGACACTAGATTTCCCGATAACAAAATGGAAACTCCACTGGGGAGTGAATATATTGTTTGTTTGTCTACATTTGTTTGCTTTATAAACTTACAGACGGAGCCTGAAGTCAAGCCAGCTAGCCTTCGAACTGCATTTGTTATGCAAGTGCAAAGTAGATCAATGCTGCTTATGTCTATCTCTGGGTTTTTTTTATGAACTGAACAATCGATTTACAAGCTCTCTAATTCCCCTTGTGGTGGCTCTAGTAACCTCCTTAGATCTACCCCTGTGATTGATTTACTGATTACCACTTGCTCGGCCTAAATCCCTGAACTGAGCTGCAAACTGTGACCCGGAACCCTATTAAAGTCTCATCCCTAGTCCATCGCATTGTCTCTTCTTTGGATTTTGGATGCATCACACTTCCTGAGTGTAGTAGGTGCACTACATCTCTTTTTCCTTGTGTTACAGGTGCGCTGATCAGACATGGCCTTTTCTGCTCTTAGATTTTGGTTTCTGTTTTCACTCTTTTCAGCTCTATTCAGGATTTTTGCTGCCTGTAGTCAGTATACCTCTGTTGATACCCCCTTCCTTGCCATTATTCCGCCTCCATTGTGCAAAGAACTGTAATTTTTTTTATGTATTTTGAGCCATTTTCAGTTCTCTTTTACAAAGAAGTAGCGTAATTGAACTGTCGTTTCTTGATTTGAAAGTGTCGCAAGTGTCGTTTTCAGTCATAGAAGAGAATCCAATTGTTCTTGATAGTCGATTACACCGTTACTCTTGTATTTGATTTGAATTTGTAGTTTTCCAAGTGTCGAAAGCAAGTTTTCAATTCCAAACCGCAAAGTGTTGTCATTTTCCTCATTTTGTCTTGAAAAGAAACTTGCTAGTAATGTCGCTTTGAAAAATAATTCAGATTTTCACTTAGCTTTCTTTTTATCATTCAAACATTAAGAAGGCTGAAAAAAAATACATGCATGTGCATTTGCATTTAGACTGTTTGTTGGTTTGATTTAGAATAGTGCATATAGTGTGTGCTCTCTGCTCTATGTTGAAAGAATATCATCTCTCTTTCCTTAGTAGCTAGGATTTTCATTTGCAAAAAGAAGATTAAACGATTGTTTATCATCTTAGATTGCATTTTAGGAATTGTACATCTACATCATGCGGTGAACCTGAAAGGCAAATTTCTTAAGCAAGATCAACTGTAAAATAAATTTAATGAATCTAAAAATGCTTTGGAACCTAACGCACAACATTTAGAAGTCTATGCTAGAGATGTATTCCAGCGTCGTAAAGCCTGGTAACTATTATTTTCATTGTTGGTTGGCTGATTCCCCCACTTTGAGACGATAAGTGCCAGTACAGACTTGTGCTCCCACGTACCATCGAGTATATATTGGGAGACCACAATAGGCTTTATCCTTTATCCATAGGAAGCCATGTTTGCTGCCCTATCGATCGCAATGCACTAAACACAACATTCAGGAAGATTGACTTCCGTACCGTAAAAAGTATTCTGCAGTTTTGCGATTGGTTTGGTAATCTCTCTATCTAGATTTCTAGAGCAGTCTCTTTCGTTCCTTTTTAGACTCCTTAAAGGAAAAGGTCCATCTGAGCACTTGTCACTTCAAGCTCATTAAAAATCGAAGGCGACTAGAGTCATCTTTTATTTTTTCTCGACTCTTAAAAATTGAAAAAACAAGTTGTGTCAAAGCGTCTAAAATTCATTTAATTCGGAAACATATTTCCCCTTTATTTTTAGTTGATCGAGTAATCCGCAATCATGGAAGAAAGTCAATTGAAACCCCGTCGTTTGTGGAGGCTTACGAGTCAACCGTCTTTGTCTCCAGAATCGAAACTGTTACGGACGAAGCGAACTCGTTTAACCGGTTCCAAATCCCCTGGTAAAGTTAGAACAAGTGTTCCAACACCTTCAGAGACTCCGGTTACTCCAAACATTTCTGGTATCCCTGCCTTTACAGAAGAAGTTCAGCAGCCACCAAAGGACAGTAGAACTGATCCTAGTGTGAAGGTTAGCACTTGTATTACTGAACCAGCTCCATCTACAGCTAATTCGAAAGGTGTTATTCCCAAAACATCTGTCGCTGCAGATTCTATACCTTCTTCGGCACCAGAAATATTTTACGGACCTAACGGTCTACCTCTTCCACCTGGTCTGATTTCTATAGAAGAGATTGTGGAGGATCCTCCATCTAGTACTCCATCTCGATTTGGAGTCGGGATCACTCTATATCCTTCTTCATCAGAAATTAGTCTACCGTCATTGGAAGCTCCTGTAGAATCGCTAGGCAATCTTTTGGATAGACTAGAAATGTCTGAACAACCGTCGACATCTAGGACTGTGTCATTTGACACAGCGACGACAGAACTTCCTGCTGTCACTCCAACAATGTTCGTTGGCATACCATCTGTCCCAACTAGTTCTCAATCGCTAGAAAGGGCCCACTCAGGGGCTATCTCGACAATATGGTCCGTTCCTATTTGTTCATCCGGAATAGTATCCAGGAACTCTTATGTTGAGTCTCAGCAAATTAATCCTTCAAGGTGTCAATTTGGGCAGTCCGGTCCTCAAGGACAAACAATTCCCTTGAGTACCATATTACCGCCGTATGGGGGGCAATATACCCTTTCATTGTCTCCTCCGGGAGGACAACCATACGAGAGTTCACAACAAAATTTAGGTTATGTTGGAATTACATCTAGCGGTTGGGTGCCAATACTGCCTCAACAACCAAGGGTTGTATATTCGATGCAATAATGTTTACCTATGTCAAATATACCAACTACGCCGGCTATTGTGATGGTGTCACAAGTACAAGCATTGCCTGTTGTATGCCAACCTCAGGTTTCTCAGGCTGTAATGAAACAGCCTCTTGTCCCTACGACTCAACCACAATCGCCAACTAGTGGAATCACACAGGCCCAAACAGGTACAATTACCCCTCATCTTGGTCAAATGGCCAGTATTGGACAATAGCACATGGCTTCACAACCATGGCTGGTGCAATACCAACAACCGCAATTCCAACAAGTATACCAAGGATCTGAGCAACAAATCTTTGCGAATAATGGGCAGCCGTATATTCAAAACAGTCAAAATCAACCATTCTACAATGGTTATGCCCATCAACCTTACCAAAGTTACTAGCATCAAATGCATTATGCTGGTATGCAAAGACCAACTGCTCAAGCCATTCCATCCTATCCTGGGTATGCTTCACCAAACCTGAATCAACAGTTACCCTTCGTGGCAACTTTAGAGTTACCAGATCTAAATCAGCTAACGAACGATCCAATTTCTTACGCCCCTTGGTGGCCAACGATTCCACATAAACTTCCATCAGATATTCCTAAATTTAATGGAAATTTGGGTGAAGACCCATCGAATCATGTGATGACATTTCATCTATGGTGTTCATCAAACACCCTAAATGATGATTCGATTAGGCTTCGCCTTTTTTAGAGGACGTTAACTGGTCTGGCAGCAAAATGGTATATCGAGTTACCCAGAGCTTCGTTTGACAACTTCAGTGCCCTAGCCACAACCTTTTTAACCCATTTTCAGTTATCAATAAGGTACGAAACGGGAACAGAACTTCTTACCAATTTCAAGCAAACAACGTCCACTCACATATCCGATCATATTCATGAGTGGCGATGTCGTCGTAGAATGGTAAAAACGTATGTTCCTGATCAGCTTTTAGTTGAATGGTTTATGAAGTCATTATTAACTTCCATTATAGAAGATGTGGCAAAAGGAGGAGTCATCACGGAAGAGCAATTTATTGCTCGTGTGCAATATTTAGACTTGATTTATACCCAGTTTGGCATGCTCTACGATAAAATCCCTGATGCTCCCAGACCGGAATTTTTCGTCCCTCCTCCTCCTAAATCAGACAATGACTCTCATGCTGGCAATGGCATGATTGGTACGACAGACACGAAATCAACAAAGGCTACATCTAAAAAGGCCCGTAAGATTTCTAGTCAAAATGAAAAAGAAGAACTTCTCACCTCAGAAGTAAATGTCGTCTCGACTGATAAAGGCAAAGAAACCAAGCAACCAGGAGGCAAGAAGAAAAACAAAGGGAAGAAGAAGAAACAGGAGGAATCATCACCTGAAAATTCTTCTGCAAACCCTCCTGGAGATAGGAAACCAAAAAGTCCATGCTTAATATGTGATGAGGATCATTGGACAAGAGATTGTCCATATAAAACTGAGCTTAGAAAATTCTTCAAGAATTCAAAAACCTCGATGGTATTGACTGATCCGTTTCCAAATCCAGGGACAAATCTGGTTGCTAGTGAAAATGCTTCCCCATCCCAAGTGCTGATGTTGTCGGTTTCGAAACAGCAAAATGATGCTTTGATATCGACAAGGAATAAAGATTACGGGAATCCACAGTTGTCGAACAACAAGGATAAAGATCAAACTAGTAGTTCGACAACAACTTCGACAGAAGTTGCACTGCCCATCATTCCAGAGCTAACAATAAAACCACCAAAGGGAGTAGTACACAAGTCGACATTTAATCCTCGTGCCAGAGCAACACAGCATTATAATATAGTGGAATATCTGGCCTAATCGCCATCCGCTATGTCGACACTTGAAGTACTACAAAATTGCCCATCCCAAAAGCAAGCTTTATTATCAGCTATAGGTGGGATACACCCAAAGGATTCTAATCTTATGTCCTTTAATCACAAAGGATATGATCCTCAGTTACCAGCTCAACTAGCTTTCCTCATTCAGGTGAAAGCCCTCAACAAAACTGTTCATAGAACAATTATTGATGAGGGGGCATCTACATGTATTATGTCGATGAGTTGCTGGAAAACTTTAGGATCTCCAACCTTGTCACGATCTTCGATGACATTAAAAGCATTTGATGGACGAACATATACCCCATATGGTATTCTAAGTAACTTGCAAGTTGAACTAGGGGGGAAAACAGTGGAAATAGATGTCAAAGTAATTGGCGGAAATCTCGATTACAACATCCTACTGGGAAGACCATGGATATATGCTATGGCTGCAGTTGTGTCGACCTACCTTAGGAAGATTGCATTTCCTTTTCAAGGAGGAATTACAATCGTCGACCAACAAACATTTCTCCCCAATAGTTCCCAAGTTACGGGAAGCATTCCGATGATCCATGGAAGCCCCCATTCACTTCAAAATATCGGAGTAGGCCTACTAAAAGACCCTATATTAATGGGGATTTTTTCCCTCCCGCCTCCAATCAATCTAGCAGAAGTGGCGATGGTAGGAACTTGCAATATGATATCTTCGATTCAAAAGATCTCAGAAAACGATATTAACATGGATCATCCATAGGTATTGCCTCCAAGCCCAATAGAAATATTGTAGCAATCAATGTTTTCGGCATGGGAGGCAGACCCGAATCAACGCTCATCAAGCATTTGGATAGATAGGTCTAAGGAATATGGCACCCCTTCAGATCCTTGGTCACAAGTGCATTACACCGACGAAGGAATTGTTCAGTCAATGATAATTGAAGGGGTGCCATGGGAAGATTACCACCATCATTCCCATCTTCCGGATTGTCAAGAAGATACTCCTGATGACCTTCATCATCCTTCAGTTTTTGATTTCCTATCAAATACTGTAAACACGGTGGATTCCGAGCGAAACTTGTCCAATATTGAAGAGACTATCGCCATAAATATCTCGACCAAAACGGATGTTGTAGAGAATATTTATGTTGGCAAATGGTGTTCTCCTTTAGAACTGGAAATATATAACGCTCTTTTTCGCGAATTCAGAGATGTCTTTGCATTGACTCGAGTATAGTTGAACAAGAAATCAAGATGTATCCAGATGTCAAACCGATACGACAATGGCTACGGCAGGTGCACCCCAAGAAAGCCGTTGCCATCAAGGCAGAAGTTGAGAAACTTCTCCATGTTGGTTTTATTTACCCGGTTCCTCTAACCGATTGTCCAAAAGACAACTACCCTACACCCTTTATTGACCAGATAATTGATGAATGCGCTGGATGTGAAATCTTTTCATTTATGGATGGATTCTCCAGGTATAATCAAATAAATATCCGCCCACAGGACTAGTCAAAGACTACATTTATTTGTCCGTGGGGCACATTTGCATATCGCAAATTACCCTTTGTTTTAAAGAACGCAGGGGAAACATTTCAGAGGGCAATGAATTATGCCTTCCATGACATCAAAAACATCATTCAACCATATCTTGACGACCTTCTGGCTTATTCGCGAAAGCGGACCGATCATCCACAACATTTGAGAGCGATATTTCTACGTTGCCGACACTACAAGATACGACTCAACCCACACAAATGTGTGTTCGGTGTCAGTTCTGGTCGTTTGCTTGGCTTTGTAGTCTCAAAGGACGGGATTCGTCTTGACCCATGTAAGGTTTAGGCAATCATAAATTTTCCTCCACCTTCAAATTTGCTTCAGATTCAGAAACTCCAATGGAAAGCAAACTTTCTGAGGAGGTTCATTCCAAATTACGTCGAACTTGCTAAAGGTTATACACGTCTATTGAAAAAAGAAGTACCCTTCATCTAGGATCAGGTCGTGCAAGCTTCCTTTGATGCTTTAAAAGAATCCCTAATGAAAGCATCATTAATGTACGCTCCTGATTATCAAAAAGACTTTAACCTGTATCTGGCTGCAGCAGATACAACCATCACAATGGTTTTAGTTCAAGAAGACAACAGAATTGAACATCCTATATATTATTTGAGTAGGAACTTAAATGATATAGAAAGCAAGTATTCCTATGTTGAAAAGCTGGCTCTCGCAGCTGCTGAAGCGATACAGAGATTTCGACACTATGTCCTCTTTCGAAAAACTACCATTCTGTCAGATTGTAACCCCATGACTTATATATTGTCGCGACAGTTGCTGTGGGAAAAATATTCAAAATGGATAGCAATTCTTCAAGAGTTTGATCTGGAATTTGTAAAATCCAAATCAAAGAAATCCCTGGTTTTCTAGGAATTACTATGCGATCTCCCATCGTCGTCCAACGATGAAACATCCGAAGAAACCATCGTGGATGAATCTTTGTTTCTAATATCTTCAAGCAATCCGTGGTATGGAGATATAATCATCTATCTCCAATCCCAAAATTATAGGTCTAATACCTCTCGCTCTGAACAAAAACATATTCGATACCAATCAAAAGACTACATGATTGTCGGTGACACACTTTATCGTTGTGGTGTCGATACAGTTCTGAGGAGGTGCCTCACCCATGAGGAGGTCGAAAAAGTCCTGAATGATTGCCATTCAGGTGCGTGTGGGGGGCATCAATTTGGTTACGCTACAACGCAAAAAATTTTACGAGAAGGATACTTCTAGCCAACAATGTTTAAAGATTGCATAACCGCAGTCAAAAGTTGCCATGCATGTCAAATTTTCGATAGCAAAACCAGAAAACCACCCGCACCTCTGCAACCAATAGTTGTTGTTGGGCAATTCGCCAAATGGGGCATTGATTTCATGACATGTAACCCCACCTCGACCGGGGGGCATGGGTATATCATAGTCGTAGTAGACTATTTTACCAAATGGGCCGAGGCGATGCCTACATTAGATAACACTGGTGAAACAACTGCCCTTTTCTTTTTCAATCATGTAGTCGCTAGATTCGGCATTCCACAGGCTATAGTCACAGATCATGGATCACATTTTTGCAATCACATGATGGTCGAATTGGCTGCCAAATTAGGGTTGTCCCATGACAGCTCTACTCCATATTACCCGCAGGCCAATGGACAAGTTGAAGCAATCAACAAAGTCCTGAAGCAGATGCTGCAAAGGATGATTGGAGTCCACAAAAGGAGTTGGCACCTAATCCTGTACTCAGCCTTGTGGGCATACCGAACATCGGTAAGAAATGCAACCAGGTTTATACCTTTCCAACTGGTGTTTGGTCTAGAAGCAATCTTACTAGTTCAGTGTGAAATATCGTCCCTCAAACTCGTAGTCGACCTTCTCCCCAGAACTTCAGAAGAGGAGGATCGTTTCTTGGAACTAATCCAATTGGATGAAACCCATCGCGATGCTACTTTGGCTAACGAAGCCCATAATAAACAAGTCAAGGCACAGTTCGACAAAAATGTCAAACCCCATGTCTTCTCAGAAGGTGACTTGGTCTTACTTTATGACCAAGAATCCGATAAATTGAGAGCAGGTAAGTTCAAGTCTTTATGGATGGGCCCCTATATTGTTAAGTGAGTGTTAGCAAAAGGAGCCTACGAGTTAATGGATTATGACAGGATTCCACTGGCGCAACCCCGAAACGGGTTGTACCTTAAGCGTTACTACGCGTGATTTAGTGTGGTAACCCATATGCTTTTGTTACATTTTTATTTTCGCTAAGAGTAATTGTTTTGGTCAAGTAATCCACTTTTTACATTTGTCGTAGATGTCGAACCTATTGGAATCTTTTGTTGGATATGCCGACAAAGTGAGTCGTAGTTCGCGGAACCTATCTTCTGCGGCCCGAGCCATTTTTGATCCAAGCGGCGAGTTAGTAAGTTTCAGAGGGGTATGTATTGGTCGGTCAACAAATAACATCACTGAATATAGCGCGTTGATAGAACTTCTCTCTGATGCCATCACACATGGCATAAGCTGACTTGTCGTCAGGCTAGACTCACAGCTCGTCATACTACAACTCACTGGTATCTACTCTGTCCGAAATCCAGCTATCTATCGCATGTTCCTAAGCGTCAAGATTTTGGAAAGACAATTTGATTTTATTCAATATCAACATATTTCCAGAAATGTAAACACATTAACGGACTCATTGGCAAATTATGTGTTAGATAGACACTTGCAACATTTATAAAAAGAAGCATTTCATCAGTATTTGCATCAGGATCATGTAACTTAACCAAAATAAAACTCCGAAAATCAAAAATATATATATAACTGTTTATGGTTTACACATAATGTTCTGTAACCAAGACAAAATTGGTCAAATGAGCCAAAACTCAAAACGCTAGGGGGCACCCTAGTCTAATGATGCTGGTGATAACAAGTCACCGCCTATGCAATCATGCGTAAAAGCCTAGTCCACTGACTCGACACACCAGTAGTATGTCGCTACAGCCTCAGGGGCAGCTCGTCAGTCCTCACATCTAGAATACCAAGAGTAAGGCCTTTGACCTGATCTTGCAATGCTGAAAGAGTCTCGACCACATCAAGGTCGTGAAGGATAGCCCTTCCCGCACCCTCTCCTGCTGGAGCGGCAGCTGGCGCTCTCAGGGGTACTACTAATCGAACTGGTCCAACATCTGCATGAGCACATTAGTTTTGATTAGTCCTGATAGAAGAAAGCACAAGAAAATTATAAATAGAAATGATAAACAGAGATATGTTTGGAGAATTTACCGATGACACCCCACTGCTTGCCAACAGGCAGTACCAAATCCGGATCACCCCGGAAATCCATACCAGCATATGGATACTCGGAAAAAACCATCTCCTGATAGTTGAACCACTCAAAAAAGGTATCAAAAAAGGAAACCTGGGACTGACCAGCATGTCTGGCCATAAGGTCAACCCATCTCTGCATCCGTGGCTCAGTCGGTGGGGGTAAACCAAGTGAAACATATTGCGGCTGCATTAGCGGGATCTTTTCCAAGGTGAAAGCTGTCAAGATAGAACCATATCCAAAGTTCTTCAATCTTCCATTTTTCACCTTGGTCAGTTGTTCTTTCATCACAGAGAGTACTGCATCACACCAGTTGAACACCTTTGGTTCAAGGCATTCCAAGGCGTACTGCATATAAGACCTGTTGGCCACGTGAAGAGCCGCACTACCAGCCAGTCTAGCAAAAGTAAACAGAATGGTCCTCAGGGACCTGTCAGTGACATCTCGGATAATGATCTTGCCATCCTTACTCGGCTGAGATCCCTCTCTGCAATACGTGCGAACATAATCTCTCACAGATTCACCCCCACGGGCCAAACTTGATAATGAAATAGGGGCACCCTGCCTCGATAAGCTGGTCAAAAAATAGATGTCCACACCAGTCAAGGGGATGGACTTGCCCCTAATCTGGAACACCTGGGTGGTAGGATCCCATGCATCGAGAAAATATTTCAATAGGTTGATTTGTTGCCTCATGCAAGAGATGCAGAAAAACTTGAACAGGCCACAGTTCCGCAGTGCATTTACCGTAACTGGATCATGTAAAGCAAGCATGTCCTCTTCTTCATGCTCACGTTCTTGCCATGTAACAGGAATTTTTCTCCAATGAATCTCTGAAACAAACCAGAGAAGAGTCAAGATCCTGATTTGGTGAAAAACAGGCAAAAATTTCCATGAAAAACTATGCATAAAGGGCCCTCTTTGCGCCCATTGCACCCCCAGCAGTGTTCTAGGTGGGATGCATGCTGATTGGCCAATGGCCAAGCCAACATGCATCGCACCTTTCGATGTAAAAGAGGTGCGATGGAGCCAGGGCAAGTTTTTCAAACCCCAGAGGCTCAGAAAAACCAGAAAACATGCTCAGGATGCAAAAAGGAAAGGATGAAATTAAAGAGCTCAGGTTTAGCTCCTACCTGGTCCAAACGGCGCCAAGAATCGTCCACAAAATCTCCTGGAATCAGCTAGTGAAAATCAAGGGGGAAAGCACCTCCAAAGCTCCAACAAACCAAAGTTCAAATGAAATGGTAAAATGAGAGGTAAAAAGCACTTTTAAATTACTTTTCATGTAATTCAAGTAAAATATTAGTGTTTTAACTCATTTTTCAAACATATATTGTTAGTTTCTAACTAGTTTGATGAAGCAATTGAGCAGGCAATAAAACCTTTGAAAGAACAAAGTTGTCAATGGTAAAATCAAGACAATCAATGACCATTATATCGAGCAGTTTTAACGCGGAATTCAAGCTCGTTAAAAAATAAACATAAGCAATGAGCAAATGTTCCCCCAGAGTTTAAGCTCATTAAAAAATGAACCATTTTCCGGTAAATAACCTTCGTGAATGTATTATCATCAGCCTTTGAAGCCTTGGTCATGTTCTCATCATCACCTCCACTCTGTATTGGCCGATCATTCACCCCCATTTGATTGTTTACCCTTTTTGAGGAACAGCTGCGAAGAGTGATCCTGTTAGCCATCCTTGTGACACTGCCATGATTGGAAAATTCCAAACCTTACTTGGAATCAGCTGCTACCCGAATTTATCACTCGTTCCTCAAAAAACGAGTCTCCTTTAAGCTCTTTTCAACTGACTCGTAAAATATGAAAAGATTACCGATCAATTGGCCTCTCCAGCTCGTTAAAGGGACCGAAAGTGCTATCCCTCCTTTAGATTTTAATATTTTTTGACTTGAGGGATCATTACACAAAAATATCAAGCGCTTGTTTTGTTCGGCTCGTTAAAAGTACCGAAAATTCATCGCTTTTGTATTGTTTTATACTTTTTTGGACTCAAGGGATTATATGATGAAAAAGGATTATTGGATTTTTCTCTACGTCCCTTTTTTCAGACTCTCTAAAATTGAAAAGGACCAATTTATCCTTGTCGTTAAACTCGTTAAAACCCAATAGTGACAAACTTGTCCATACAGACAAGAACGAGTTTTACTATCGCTAGGCTCGTTAAAACATAGCAATGGGTTTGCCCGAAGGGAAAATTATAGAACAAGCATATGTTATCCTCCTCAAGCTTGACAAAAATAAAGAGGTACTGGTCAGCAATGACTGGGAAAAAATTGGGAAGAAAACTTGAAGAAACGTTATTGGTAGCAAGTCGCTCTTGAACATGACACTGTCACTTTGCATCCGAGTCGAGTTGGGTTGTTCCATTCGCTAGTCATATCACCATGGGTCCATCACACCATCCATATTTTGGGTTAACGCTACCAATCCATCATGTCAGTGTCACCGATATGTTCAAGAGAAGTCGCTCAGAGAATTCACCTGTGTCTCACCCACTGCAATACATTTACGCTCCATTCGTTCATGATCGCCACCCTGAACCTCATATCACCAGATCATTTTCACCTCCATTAAAATCATTTGCTCCGTTCCGTGTCATTGATGTGAGATTCACTAAGGCACTCCTATGACAAATCGCTTCTTGTCGACATCAGCTCATTATCCAAGAGGTCGATCTAGGAACAACCCTTTCAGTACTTTGAAGCTTGCATGCCTCAATGGCAAGTTTCTCACTTCTAGCGATAGGTTTACATCAATGGCCTTCGAACGAAAGATTTTGCGTGGTGTTCGACACCAAGTCCCTTATTCACACCACGTGAATTGTACTGTAGTACCTTGAGGGTCATAATCATTATCGGTGATTCCTCTCGCGCCTGTTAATAGCTTACATCATTGGCTGGTAATCAGGTGATGGCTGTAGAGTCGTTAATATGCCATTGTTATTGTCACTTTTGAACACTTATTCCACCCATTTCTACCATTCTTCATCATGCCATTTATTATAATTTATCATTTAAATCCATTTTATTAATTATTTATGCTCTCATGAATAAATATTATTTATTCTCCTTTATCTCTAATAAATTGATTATTATGCATTATTTTACCAATGATAGTGCTAATAAGTTGGTTATAACATTATTCACCATTTTTAGCCTCCAAGGTAACTTCCAGATTGAAGATTTGATTTTTAAATCTGCCAACTCAGAAATTCGCTGGTTTAAGGAGTGACAGTTTTGCGGTTGAGATTCTGAGCAAATGAAGACGAATTTGGAAAATCCGGAACATGGGTTTTGTCTAGAACGGGCTCAATTATCTTCATGAAGAACAGTTTGCCCAAATTCGGCTTGTACAGGGAGAAACGCAGGGTTCTTTGAGCACAATTTTCTGAGATTTGCTGTTGCGGCCGTCCTCCAAATCTTAGCTGCAAAGCCAAATACGCCTTGTTCTTGTTGATCAAATGGTTAGAATCAATCCAATTTTGTAAAACAAATCATGTTGTAATTATCTATGCTCTCTGATCTCTCTATTTAAATGAAACTAAAGATCAGAGAGGGGGGACGGAGGGACGATTGTATTTTGTAATGATAAGTTTCAGAACAGACTCTGATCATTGAAGTTTCGTTGAGACCTGATTCTGTTACACTTTTGTTAATGCAATTAATCTAAAAGACTTGGTGTTCATTTCGTCTCTGCATCTGGAGTAACTTACGGCAGTGTACCATTGGTAGCCAAGGGCCCAGCTCCGACGGACACTTGCCGTTGTATTGTTATACGGTAAATTGTGTGTGGTTTGTTTATTTCCATTATTTAAGTAATCTGATATATCTTTTATATGATAGACTATGCTTCATAATTGATATCTGAATCTGAATGAGTTCCTTATCTCATGTCTCTGTATTACGCACAGTGAATCTATTCGAAATTACATCTATTTCCATAGCAGGATATTGGTATGAATGTTATCATCATTAGATTCATATGAAATAGTATTTGCGAGACTTGAAAGCAATATTACTTCGTTCAGAAACGTAATCATATCATTCGTTATTCTCAGATTGCTATAGTAGTATAGAACATGTACATACGGATGAGGATTGTTGTTCCATTTTATTACTGCTGTTTCATTTTATTATTGTTGTTTCATTTACTGCCGTTCTATTTCCTTGTGATGTTCGATTTATTCTTAGAATAAAGATTGCTATTACTTTGGCTTTGCTGATTTCCATTAATTAAAGTTTGCTGTTCCATTTACGGCCGTTCCATTTTAGACTTGCTATTCCATTTCCAGTTTGCTGTTCTATTTTGCTTTTTGCCATTCCTTTTACTTGCATTTATTGCTTTGGTGTGAGAGAAGGTCCAAGGCTGTCGTGAGCCTCAGCAGATGCTACCATGCTCCCAGATCCATGGTCCATACTCTATTCCATCAATTTCTAGAGGAAAGAGTTATTGCTACTATATCCTCGATTGATGGTTGTTTGAACGAATGATTTAGTTTCTTGCTGTTCCAATTAGATTTTGTTTCAAGCATTCATTTACTTGTGGGTTTTAAGCACTATACTGCGAAACATTACTCTTAAGTAAATAGCCGCCTCAGACAGAGTACACTCTTGAAATAAAAAGTCGTCCCTGGGTTGATAATTAATGTGAGGTAATTAGGAGTTCACAAGACACCTTTTTATCGCTCCACATTTTGGCGCCGTTGCCGGGGAGAGTGTAGCCATTTCTAAAGAGTAGTGTGAATCCGATGAGTGCCTGCTAGGGAAGAGTTGGATCTTAAAAACGGAAGGTAAGAACCTGCGTACGGAGCATGTAAAAGCCCTGCTCCCCCGTCCGCTTTCCAGCAGGACTGTTAAAGAACCTAGAGTAGAAATAGATGTTTGAATTTTTGTGTGAATTATTAGGAAAAATAGAAATTTTTTAAAAAATGAATCACATGATTTCACTTAAGTGGTGATGTAAGCACCACCCATTCCACTAACCGATTGACAGGAACATTTGAAGAAGGAGCCTCGAAGAAACACATGAAGAACATCTTAAACTATGGTAAGAAATGGCTCACATTTCTACTTTTGAATTTCCTATCAAAGATCTAGGAGGAGTGACACAAATGCACATAATTCCCCCATCTTTACCAAATTTTCATGGTTTAGCAAATGAAGATCCACATACATTTTTGTTTGAGTTTGAAATACTTTGTAGAGGATATGATTATTGTACAAATGATCAAAGATTGAAAGTGTTTCCTCTTACTCTAAAAAGAGCAGCTCTCCGATGGTTCATGAGCCTAGGTGGGAATTGCATCCAATCATGGGAGGACATGAAGAACATATTCTTGAAAAAGTACCAAGACTATTGCAAAGCCAATGAAGATATTTTCTATATGATACAAGGGGAAGATGAAAGTTTGGAGGACTATGTAGATCGATTTCATTATAACCTTCAAAAATCAAAGCATAAGCATTTGGAAAAAGAGATCTTAAAAACACTCCTTCTTAAAGGAATCAAAGATGAATTTTTAGAACTTTTAAATTTGATAGGAAAAGGTGATGTTTTTCAGTTATCATATGATGATGTTTGTGAGTTGTGCATAAGGTATTCAAGAGGAATCTCCAAGGCTGGTAAGAATTCTAGAGAAGTTTGTTCCTTATTTTCTAAATCTGCTACAAGAATAGGAGACATAAGAGCTGAAATCAATGTTTTATTTGAAAATTTTAAAGTTGACTTTATTAGCTCTCTAAATGAAAAATTGGATGTTTTGCAGGTTCATAAAAATGAAGAATTTGATAAAGTGTTTTGCCCTCATGACCGAAAGGAGCATCTCATAGATACTCACTCTTCCTTATCTAGGATGGAAGTAGCATATCAAAGAGGTAAGAAAGCTGCAACAAGGCCTACAGGTATGGTTCAAAACACTTTTTCTCCATTGTCATACTTGCATAATCCATTATGGAATGCTAATGTGTTAGGGCAGCCATGTCAATTTCAATATAACCACCTATCTTGTTTACAAGTTGGGCATGGTTCATCTTATGATGGCATGACTACTCTCCCTCATCTTGTAGCACAAGCACATTCTCCATATTCTCCACCGGCTCTTTTGCAACATCCTACTTGCATATCAAATTTATCCACTCAACCCAACCAACCACATTGCTACGCTTGATGGATGTTTTCTATTTTCTCTCCTTTAAGGCATACAATTTCAGTGTAGAAATTGATTTCCCTAATATTTTTAAAACTATGAACTCAATTCTTGTGATCTCTAGGAAACACAGACATACTATTGAAATACACATACCTAGATAAATTCAAGAAATATTGGTTCATAAAATTTCGGAAATCATGCACTCTCACTTACAGCCATTTTGTTTATATCTCATGATCCATGCATCAAAACGATCTGATTTTTGGATCATAGAAGCCTTCATATATTACAAATCTACTTGCAACATTTCAACAAAATCTGGTTTGTAGTTTTTGGGAAAATGGTTAATGAAGTTTGTTGTTATCTATGTCATATTTTGCTGCAACTTCATACATATAGTTGAATGTCAATGTAAAAATTGTTATGCCTTCATCGAGATTGCTAAAATTGAATATTCATTAATTAAGGAAGCATTCATTTATTCTCAAATTTTTATTGCTTGGTTAACACATGGTTTTTGTCTTTGGGTTGCATGAGGACATGCAATATATTCAGTTTTCGTTGCATGAGGACATGCAACATATTGAGTGTGGGGGTGTGTAGAGTCGTTAATATGCCATTGTTATTGTCACTTTTGAACACTTATTCCACCCATTTCTACCATTCTTCATCATGTCATTTATTATAATTTATCATTTAAATCCATTTTATTAATTATTTATGCTCTCATGAATAAATATTATTTATTCTCCTTTATTTCTAATAAATTGATTATTATGCATTATTTTACCAATGATAGTGCTAATAAGTTGGTTATAACATTATTCACCATTTTTAGCCTCCAAGGTAACTTCCAGATTGAAGATTTGATTTTTAAATCTGCCAACTCAAAAATTCGCTGGTTTAAGGAGTGACAGTTTTACGGTTGAGATTCTGAGCAAATGAAGACGAATTTGGAAAATCCGGAACATGGGTTTTGTCCAGAACGGGCCCAATTATCTTCATGAAGAACAGTTTGCCCAAATTCGGCTTGTGCAGGGATAAACGCAGGGTTCTTTGAGCACGATTTTCTGAGATTTGCTGTTGCAGCCGTCCTCCAAATCTTAGCTGCAAAGCCAAATACGCCTTGTTCTTGTTGATCAAATGGTTAGAATCAATCCAATTTTGTAAAACAAATCATGTTGTAATTATCTATGCTCTCTGATCTCTCTATTTAAATGAAACTAAAGATCAGAGAGGGGGGATGGAGGGACGATTGTATTTTGTAATGATAAGTTTCAGAACAGACTCTGATCATTGAAGTTTCGTTGAGACCTGATTCTGTTACACTTTTGTTAATGCAATTAATCTAAAAGACTTGGTGTTCATTTCGTCTCTGCATCTGGAGTAACTTACGGCAGTGTACCATTGGTAGCTAAGGGCCCAGCTCCGACGGACACTTGCCGTTGTATTGTTATACGGTAAATTGTGTGTGGTTTGTTTATTTCCATTATTTAAGTAATCTGATATATCTTTTATATGATAGACTATGCTTCATAATTGATATCTGAATCTGAATGAGTTCCTTATCTCATGTCTCTGTATTACGCACAGTGAATCTATTCGAAATTACATCTATTTCCATAGCAGGATATTGGTATGAATGTTATCATCATTAGATTCATATGAAATAGTATTTGCGAGTCTTGAAAGCAATATTACTTCGTTCAGAAACGTAATCATATCATTTGTTATTCTCAGATTGCTATAGTAGTATAGAACATGTACATACGGATGAGGATTGTTATTCCATTTTATTACTGCTGTTTCATTTTATTATTGTTGTTTCATTTACTGCCGTTCTATTTCCTTGTGATGTTCGATTTATTCTTAGAATAAAGATTGCTATTACTTTGGCTTTGCTGATTTCCATTAATTAAAGTTTGTTGTTCATTTCCTTTAATTCTAGTTTGCTGTTCCATTTACGGCCGTTCCATTTTAGACTTGCTATTCCATTTCCAGTTTGCTGTTCTATTTTGCTTTTTGCCATTCCTTTTACTTGCATTTATTGCTTTGGTGTGAGAGAAGGTCCAAGGCTGTCGTGAGCCTCAGCAGATGCTACCATGCTCCCAGATCCATGGTCCATACTCTATTCCATCAATTTCTAGAGGAAAGAGTTATTGCTACTATATCCTCGATTGATGGTTGTTTGAACGAATGATTTAGTTTCTTGTTGTTCCAATTAGATTTTGTTTCAAGCATTCATTTACTTGTGGGTTTTAAGCACTATACTGCGAAACATTACTCTTAAGTAAATAGCCGCCTCAGACAGAGTACACTCTTGAAATAAAAAGTCGTCCCTGGGTTGATAATTAATGTGAGGTAATTAGGAGTTCACAAGACACCTTTTTATCGCTCCACAATGGCTTTCCATGTTCGACTCCAGAACATCTCTCACATGGATTGACTTGTACTTTGAGTGAAGATCGAACGAGATTGAAGACCCCCGATCTAGTTTCATCCATCCAGGCTGCGATGTATATTCAGGAAAATAAATACATCAAATGTACATCAGTATTGCACAGATAATCATCCAACCTAAGGGATGATGGCTCTACCAGAATCATCATTGTACACTCAGACGATTATCTGTCTTATGTACATGAAAATGAATTTATAAAGCTGAGCATGGGAATGCCCGCCTCAGCTAGATCATGAAAATATTATGAAGATAATGTATTGTATTGTATCTTATTACAGGTCGCCTTCCAGCTCGAAAAAACTTTAGATCCTCATGATAAAGCATTTCACCCGACATCAACAGATTAACGACCTCATGCTTTAGGGGGCAACTGTTATAGACATTTTTGGGCACTGCAACCCCAATCATAAATGTCCATAAAACAAGGGCTCTTAAGTCCCTAAAAGTGTTGTTCCAACCTCTAAAAGAACAAGGTCAACTGATTACATCTTCTCCCAGAAGTTCTCCATGAAAAACTGCTCAGAACTGGTCAAAACTAGACCATCTCACCTGCTCCATGGTCAAAGTGCGCTACATCCCACCCAAATACACACAAGAGGTGTGGTGCATCTTGAAAAGCCCTTCTATGGGGTGCGATGGGCGAGAGTGGACAAATGGCAGGGTTAATATGCAAGGTCGAGGATCATGGAATCTTCCAGAAACTTCTCCTGTGACACTTGCCTCTCTGCATTTGTCCAAGGATGAGTAAGAGATCATCAATCTCCAAGTGGAATCAAGAACTATCAGAGAGAGGACACTAATCAAATCTCAAAAGCTGATTCACCCCCCTTACAAACATCTATATATGGATCCCTCATCCCAGAGATCCAGAGGCTGGAATTTTGTATCTTGTAAGGAAGTGCTGCTGGTTTCTTGGTGCAACATCATAGTCTTGGGTGATCTAAGATTTTCATGAGGTGAAGAAGGGCTTTCTTGCTGAGAGGATGATGCTGGGTCAGAACAATTGTTTGTAATCCTCTTTGCTATTCTTGATTATTAATAAAGTTATTCAAGTTTTCCTCCACATTCTTGTATGATTGATGATATATGCATTTGTGTGGTCAATATATATCGGGTCCTATATTGTTTATGATAATAGATCTATGTTCTTGGATAGTGTTATGCTGCTTTGATTCTGCAGGTGCTCTTTGAATCTGGGTAGACGAGGAAGTGAGTGGCAAAGATCTATCATAAGGGAGAGGAATCAAGCAAGGAACCAAGCGCAAGACAGAGGTTGGTCTCCTTTGTTTCCCTCTTATCTATTTTTCATAAAGGAAAACGAAAGTGGTTTTAGTTTGTTTGTTTCTAAGGTAGCTACTAGCCTTAGTGGGACTAGCAGCTCTGCATAAACACTAGATTTCCCGCTAACAGAATTTGTTGTCCCGATCTAATACAATGGAATGTGGGATCCCAAAGTGTACCCACACTCTCTCACATAAGAGTTTAGCAGTGGCCTTTGCTATTATACTCTTCTTTCAAGGATCCATATGGCCATCTTAGAGAATTTGTCGACGACTGTGAAAATGCAGTCGCTTTTGTGCTTAAAAGAAGTAAGGCCCGAAATGTAATCCATGGAGATGGATTCCCAAGGTCAACTAGGAGTATGAAGAGGAGTATATAAGCCTTGCTTCTTGATGGTTGGTTTGGTAATGGCATAGGTAGTGCAAGATTAATGTACCTCCCAACATCCTGACGAAGGTTTGACCAATAAAAATACCTCTATAGTAATGCCATTATTTTCTCTCTCCCAAAATGACCAGCGACCCACCTGTAGTGCCCTCCCAAAAAATCTTGGCATGCTCGATTGAAGGAACACACATGTGTCCCAGATGGCATAACAATGCAACCTAGAGGTGAAAATTTGGAACTTTCTTACCTTCTAGTAGTGTTTGGTATGCGTTGCCAAATTCTTGATCACTCTTGTAAAGATGCAGCCACCCCAAAGTCTCGTGCCCACAGGAGTCAAGCACAGTGATCACCGCCATGACTAATGATCGGCTGAGGTAGTTTGCACCATTATTGGTGCTTCCCTTCTTGTACTTAATTTTCAAATGGAATTGTTGCTGGTATGTGGAACATTTCTGATGGCGATCATTCTGTAACCACCCTTGTGTCTATATGAACTACAGGAGTCGTTGGTATGTGTGGATGACCGTTTCCTTCCCCATAATGTAATGCTTCCATTGATGGTAGGCCTGCACAATGGAATGCATTTCTTTGTCATAAGTGGGATACTTTCATACTGTGTCTAAAAGTGTTTCACTGTGGTAAGCCACTGGATGCCCCTGCTGAGTAAGAACGACACTAGTTTTTAGTGTGAAATTTCTTGGAATATGTACCAAAATCACTTCACTTAAGTCACTAGGTGACAAGTGGCCATAAAAAAAAGTTGATAGCTACTTGCAATTCAAATCTGAAATAATAATGGAAAACTTGGAACAAGAGTATAAACGATCCGTAATAGAAAGCGGCAGTGAAAAATATTCAATGCAATAACCCAAATGGAAAGAATTTAGTTGAATAAATATTTTATTAAAAACATCTGGTGAAGGAGATCTACAGATGGGTCTGTAAGTCCCCCTTCATGGGATGGGTCCTTTGATGTCCTTGATGCTTCAGAAAATGATCTTCTCTCTCAAAATGTGAAAAACCAAGAAAAAGTTGAGAACTTGAAAGGAGATCAAAAGAAAAAAGATGATAATGGTGACGATGATTATGATCATGGTGAAGAATGAATGGAAAACACTCATATTTATAACAAACTATGGAGTTAATCTTGAAAATGGAGGATAATAAAATAATATTAATCAAATCAAGATCTAACTGCTTGGAATACTTTATTATTTTTATTGAAGAGGAAAAAGATATTTAAAATGGTTAAATATCTTTATTTAGAAATAATTAACAAACAAAATTATTTATTTATTATTTCGCAAGAATTAAGAACGGTGCAAAATCAAGATAACTATTAAATAGTGATTTAATAATTATTCGAATAACAAAAATAAGGAAAATTAAATAAATAGTGATTTATTTAAATATTCCCAAGGGATTTTGTCAAATGTAACAAGGAATAATTATTTAAATAATGACTTAATAATTATTCCTAGAGAATATTAAATAAATAATGATTTGTCTAATTATTCTCATGGGGTTTTTTTATCTAAATCAGAAAATAATTTAATAAAAGTGGTTTACTAAATTATTTTCCATAGTGAAAGTGATTTACTATGGTAAAATTAAATCTACGTGGTGTATTTCAATTCACCTAGGTAGAAATGGCTAGGTGATCATTTTTTGGTGATAGCACCAATAGTATAGTCGAAGGTGACTGTCTCAATCTCATATAGTACTGCAAGTCTGGTAATGTGAGCACTGGTGCAAAGTAGAGGTGACGCTTCAACTTAGAAAATGCCTTCTGTTAGGTTTCAGACCAAAAACACTTTTCTTTCACTCTGCCCTTGGTGACTTGACTTAACAACCAAGTGATATGAGAGAACCCCAACATGAACCTATGGTAGAAATTCGCAAGACACAGAAAGATACGGAGCTTTGTTAGAGTGTTTGGGGCTAGCTAATCCTGAATGACTTGTATCTTGGCTGGGTCCACATGCACACCTTGATCATCAATGATGTACCCCATATATTGAACCTGGGTCATGCCAAAAGTGCATTTCTCCAAATTGGCACACAACTTGTGTTGTTTCAGGGTTTGAAGAAC
The DNA here is from genome assembly GCA_031772625.1 of Pinus tabuliformis. Lineage (NCBI taxonomy): Eukaryota > Viridiplantae > Streptophyta > Pinopsida > Pinales > Pinaceae > Pinus > Pinus tabuliformis. Next base: position 1,194,704,641 of record CM062811.1, read on the forward strand.
CTGCCGAATATCGTGGAGGTGCTCTTCCTAACTCTGTCTAAAGATCAAGATGTAATCTAAATCCACCACCACGAATGCATTGGTGAAGGATCGCAAGATGCCGTCCATCAATCTCATGAAGGTTGCGGGGGCATTCATCAACCTGAAAGGCATGACCAACCATTCGAAAAGGCCTTCCTTGGATTTGAAGGAAGTCTTCCACACATCGGTGTGTTCGATAGGCACCTGTTGATAACCAAACTTCAAGTCAATCTTGCTAAAATATTTGGCTCCCTTGAGTTGCTCTAGAAGGTCGTCAATCTAGGGGATACAGTACCTATTTTAGACAGTGATCTTGTTCAGCGCCTGATTCTCAATACAAAGTCTCCAAGTCATGTCTTTCTTCTGTACCAATAAAATCGGGCTCCCACGGGGTGATAAGCTTGGCCTGTTGTGCCCTTTCTATAACAGCTCCTGAATTTGCCTCTTGATCTCATTGTTCTACAGAACATAGAGTCGATAGATCGGTCCATTGGGTAGCGGCGCACTCGGGGTCAAATTGATGAAGTGCTTGTCCTGACAATGCAGAGGTATCCATGTAGGTGAGGTGAAAATGTCCATGTACTCCTGCACGACCTTGTGCATATGTTGTTGCTATGTGAAGGAACCCTGTCTAGAAGCCGTGGCTACAACCTTCTTCTTGCCCCGAGGGTAAATCATAAGAAGACAATTTTCTTGGTCTAGGAAACAATCTTACTACATTTCTTTGCAGTGATCAAATAGATGGTGGTAGGCAGGGCTACCTTCATTATCCTGTATAGCTTATTGCCCAAATTAATAATCACAGAGTGAGGTCTAGACTCATATATAGCATTTCTCTTCCACAAGTATGGTTGTCCTAATAATACATCACAAAATTCAAGAGGAGAAACATCACACAGTACCTCGTCCATGAAGGGCTTGATGTCGTAGGGAAGGCGACAGTGTTGGCTGATGCAAAGATCTCATCCTTGATGAAGCCACCCAATGGGGTACGACTGCGGATAAGTTTTCATCGATAGGCCCAATTGCTTCATGACCTCTGCTAAAAAGAGGTTCTTTTGTCTCTCACTATCAACAATGAATTGTAATGGAGTATGCTACACCCACATCTATGAGTGGAAGAGGCATGCACCCTCCTCTAGATCTTTAGTCTCATTCTTCTAGATCTTGGTGGTGGCCATGGTGGCATTGGGCTCCGCATCAATGATCTTCTTCCCTTTGTCATTCCACTTGTCTGGTTATGACTCAGAGTTAGAACATGCATCTGATTTGGAAGCCTTCAGCTCGACCACCAGTGACTGCTTGGCCTGACACTCACTTGTGTTGTGAGTGGAGCTCTTATGGAACTCACACCATTTTCTCATGTCCTTCTTTGCCTTCGAGGTGTTTTTCCTTTCTTATGGCTTTGGCGGGTTTTCCTGGGTTGCCCCACCTTGGCTTTAGACTTTTCTCTGTGGTTTTGGGGCGCCTTTTCCTTGCTTCGAATTCGCAGATCCAAAGTCTTGCTTCTTCTGTTTAATGTTCTGCGCAATATTAACAGTGTATTGGTATGTTGTTCCGAGCGAGGAGATGTCTAGGAACTCCATATCATCTTGAATGTACTTATGCAGGAAACCATGATGCTTCAGTACCAAATTCCACTCAGAATCCTTGATACCCAATTTTGTGCGGAGGGTATAGAAGACATTTGTGAACTCCGACACATCTTGGTCCCTTCCTTGTCGTAGCGTGGTCCACTTTACATATTTCTCTTCATAACTTTTGAAAGGGTAATATTAATCCTTGATGGTGTCTCGGAAGGAATCCCAAGTAGGTGCGACTGAAAATAGTGAGCATTCCCTCTCGTCCTTTTGTTCACAATAAGTTTTCCACCAATCCTTGACATGTGGGGTGGCTTTGACAAGTGCAAAAGTAATCTTTTCCCAATTATAAAAGTAATGAACTGAAAAATATCCTTCCAACAAATTGAACCATTTAGATACGGTGTATGCATCTATCTGGCCCTCAAATATGGGAATTTCAAAGTTAACTTGTACCTTAAAAGGAGTGGTGCCTCCAGAGTGGCTGTTGGATGAAGATGCTTCACTTGTGGGTAGTCATCGAAGGATCTGGGAAAAGTTATCCATCATTGTGTTCCTCTGTCACTCGAGGGATTCCTCAAGAAATATTTTAATAGGATCTCCTGCCCCCTCATATTTATTTTCTTCCACCATAGGATGTTGTCGGGGTTTGTGAGGTTGGTCATGCAAAGGTTCAACTAGATCAATCCCTAACTCCTTATACCCTGACCTCGTTGGGGACATGTAAAGAAAAATAGAGAAAGAACATACTTCTCTCATACCATTGATCTAAATTTAAAAAGGAATGCATGCAACAAATTATAAATATAACCATAAATACAAAGATTTAGTTGAAATAACACTTCATTTCATTAATATCAAAATACTGAAATATGCTTACAAACAGAATGGAAATAAACTATCACGGGCAATGGTAACTTATCTATGAGAAGAGATGTGGTGGCTAAATGCCTCTGAACTATGTTACAATGAGGTTCAGGGGCCTATTTATTATTTAACAACAAGGAAAAACCCTAAAAAACCAAATCCTAACCCCAGGAGATGTAACACCAAGCATTTGTCGACGCCGTTGGGGTTAGTTGGGCAACCAACTTCTTGGGGTCGTAACTTGGTCATATTGTCTCCATTTGGAGTGTATGGTAACTATTTGGAAAGGTCTCTCTGATTACTACAAGATTTTCAGTAGGCCCCTACCTATAGCTATAGGCCCGTAGCAGACCTAAAACAAAGCTTTTTAGGGGGTCAAAACGGATCTAGAAGTTAAGGACCCAAAAAACTACTAAAAATAGTAAATGTTGAAATAAACAAGAAAACTGTTAAACACACATGGACAACAATAGAATATGAAAGATAAAACATGAGAGTATGATTTTTACTAACAAGAGGTATACATTTATAGTACATTATGTGACCATTGGGTTCCACATCCCAAGGTCTCTTAGACTCCTTTTGTCTATTTGGCTTCCACACTAACCCATTGAGGATTAGGTGTCCAACATTCCCCCCGTTAATCCGAAGGGTTATGTATGAGTCCAAGAAGAGGGTTGTAATACAAAATGTGCAAATATGCATGGCAGCACTAGGTTGAATGTGCTCTCTGAAATGTTGGTATAAAGGGCGGTGGTTTAAGGATGACCACCAACACTGGAATGCTTAGTGCAGTTCTCGGAACTCTTTCAAAACTGGCAAGAAGCTAAGGTCTTCTGCTAGAGGAAGTGATCCTATTGTTTTGAAGAGGGAAACCTTCAACCATGAAAGGGAGGTCTCACCCCGCATAAAAGGGAGAACTTCAACTTGAAAAGGGAAGTCTCAACCTGTGATGGTTTAAGGATGACCAACAACTTTGGAATGCTTAATGCAATTCCTAGAACTCTTCCAAAACTGGCAAGAAGCTGGAGTTTCTGCTAGAGGAAGTGTTCTCAATTTCGTTCCTAGAATTCTTCTGAAACTGGCAAGAAATTGAAGTCTTCTGCTAGAGGAAGTGTCCTAGATTACCAACTGAAGGCATGCTCATGGGCATCTTTGTCTCTGGCTACAACTCTGAATCTGGTATGGTAGGTTGTGTCTCAGGCTTGCTTGATGTGACTTTGAAGCTTGTAGATGACCATCATTTCCCTGCCTATCATATACAAGGTGAGATGATGGAGAAAACTCAAGTGCAAGACTATTCAATACTCTGGAACAAGTTCTGACATGTGATTGAAATATCTTCTTGGTTGTTGATGCCCATTGCCAAGAAGCGATCCATCTAAGATTAATCTTTGTTCTTCCAGGACGTTTTTTTCTGAAGCATCTGTGTGAGGAATGGGTGGTTTTATGACAGTACTTACATGGATGAAGATCAAAACAGTGATCTTTCAAATGGCAAACTCGGTCACAATGTTGGCATTTCACAATCTGTTGTTATTGTTGTGGAAGAGGAGTAGAATCTAGCACAACTGAAGGTGAACTGTCATGAATGAATCCAGCACTTTGAAACTGAATGGGCTTTGAGTAGTCTGGAATATGAAAGGACAAGTCCTTCTCATATCCGAGACCAGTTCTGTGCTTGTTGTGGACAAGCTGTTCCCAAGGTCTGATGATGGGCTTGGGAAGTGCAGACTAAGTTTCTGCATCTGCATGTACAACTGCTGCTTTATTGGGTACTAAATCTGAACCAACTGTAACATTATTGACTTGCTTCTGATGGGTCGCAGTCTCAATGTTCTGAACAGAAACATGTTTAGAATGACTCCTCTGTTTTAGTTCTTCTTGCTGTAGCTGAGATTCGAGCTGCAAAAAATCAATATTCTCCTGTTCATTTTGCAGACAAGTTCCAATATCAAATATAGTATCTTTGCTAATTTGAACTCTATCATGAACTGTGGAGTGTATTAAAGTATTTAGCAACTTTAATACTTCACCAATTTTATCAATTTTCCAAACTACTGAATCTTTTTGAGTTGTGTTGTTGAAGTTTATTCCCTTCTTCAATTAACTAGAAGAATTAGAAACATTGACCACTGGTGTCCAAAATTTGTTGCATTCACTTGTCTTTAACAACAAAGGGGGATGTTCGATTCCCTGTCCTGATGATTTGTGAATATCATAGGTGATAACCTTGATGTCATTATACAGATATTATTAGATTCTGTAGAGGCATCATATGCATCCATTCATGGTACTAATCGACCTGGTGCGAACTCCCTTCTTGATATTGTAGTGTTTAGTCGAGCTTGCGCCAACAGGGTTGCTGACCTATACAGACCTGGTGAAAAACAGAAACCGTTTCCTGGCAATGCTGGAGAAAGGAAAATTGCTTGGATGGATAAATTAAGTTATGTAAATAGTAGCTTGCCTACATCAAATATATTGCCTAACATGCAGAGAGTGATGCAGAATAATGCAGCTGTCTTCTGTACTCAAGAAATTTTGGAGCAGGGATGTACCCTAATCGATGAAACTTGGAAGAGCTTTGGTGATGTCAAAGTAAGTGACAGAAGTTTGATATGGAATACAGATTTAATTGAGACAATTGAACTTGAAAACCTTCTAATAGATGCTTCTGGGAACTTGATTCGTGATCGTTCAATGATGGTGGATCTGCAAAAATTTCATGTTCACTTTCTGTTCAAGCTGCTGCTGACAAGATTCCTAGAGTGGAGCAGTATGCAGTTCGAGCATTTGTAGATTCTCTAGATGTTGTGCTAATGGATCTTGCAAAAAATAGTGGACTCCAGTTGAATTTCATCGCATCAAACTGCAATTCGAACCTCGGGGATGGCACGCAAGTAACGTACTACAATCATATTTTCCTTCTTTTGCTTTTTAGCTTAAATGTAACAAAAACTTCACCCGAATGCACCAAAACTGGTGTCAATGGATAGCTCATGCACATAAGTAGCAAGAGCATAAACCTTAAGCTCATGAAGAGTACTATAAGATGCTTTTGACACGAACCTCGCCGGCTGAAATTTGACAAGACGAACAATTCCAGTCGCTTGGTTAGCGATTCATCTTCCCAAAGAGAGCATCGACCAAATAGTTACTCGATGGATGTGCAGATAGCTTAGGTTTTTGACTGTTGAACTTGCTAAATAGAGACCTTAATCATAGCAGCATTCAACCAACACAACGTAACAACGAAAGGATTATTCCGGGAAATCAACGTTCTGAAAGAGGAATTGGAAGAGTGGTAACATGTCAACAAATTGGGGAAATTCAATTTTAGGTACTTCTTGACTCTGAATATATTCTTGAGCACATTCTAGAGAAGGCCTCACTCATCCAAACAGAAGATTAGAAACCCGGTACTGGGTAAAGCACTCATTCCAAAACACCATCGAACTCCGTAATAGAAATTTATGGACAATATTTGTGGCTTTAGATGAATGAAAAATATACACAAGATTTCAATGGTGTTGAGCCCTTTATGTACTTTATCAAAAACTTGATTCAATGTTTCAGAAGCCTTGATTACAGCTCCATCGACATTTTACAGTCCCTTTATGTGCTTTCTGAAAGCTTGAAATGAGAACTTCTGCTTCGAAACAAACCTTTTCCCAATATTTGCCTAAATTTAAAGCCTTGCGTAGCTGGTAGCGGTTAATCCCGAAAATAACACTAATTTTTCATGTTTCGAGCATTCCTATAACGACTTTAACCAAAAACCTTTTCAAATTTGTCCACGCCGAAGCTGGGTTAAAATAAAGGTATCACAAATTGAGCTCGTATTTGAATGCGCTGAGCATTGATTGGTAGGAAATTGCGAGAGGAGTTCGTACCTTATGAAATCTGGCAGGTCTCAAGCGTTGAAAACAACAGAGATCGGGAGGACAGGGACAATGGAAAAACTAACTGAATGCATAGCGTCTCGTGGCGGGAATATCCTCAGCAGTGACATTCTTTTTTTTTTTCTTAACAGACAGAAGTAGGTCTTCTACTCCCTAAATGGGTTTGTATATGATCCTTCACAGTGGCCACAGGTAGTCATGGAGGAGGATTTCATGAAATTGGCAAAGATGTTCAATGCACGGAAATCAAATGTGAGAGTGCCAGAGATAGATCCCAAATTCAAGACTGTTGCCCTGGCTTCACGACAGGACCTTTGCTTGGTCGATTTATTGCATAGATGGCAGGAAGGAAAATTTCATGTTGAAATTATGCATGTAATAAGTAACCACAACCGAGCGTGCCATGTAAAGGCTGGGTTGCAACTCACCTGTTGTTGCAGTGCAAATATCATTGAAATGCAACCATAATCAGGATTCGAGAGCCTCGCCTGAGCCTCGTAACAGATGGTAACCACAGTCTCATGTACGATTACTCTGACCGATGTCAGATTGAATGCAAAACGCGGCAGAATGGTAACGGCGCCAGGTGCTAGGTTTGTATGGGTATGGTAACCGGTGGGGAGAGCTGAGCATTTTTGTATTTAGGTGGAGCAGTGACAAGAGCAGTGGAGAAGAAGGAACATGCCAGTGGAATAATAGTGAGTCGCAGGGGAATAATGATGCATTCAGGCCAGTGAAAGCATCAGAGCTACCATAATTTCCTATTTGGGTTAATGTGCATAGAGAATGCAGCTAAAATATGGCTAATATGATTTCAGAATATAGAATTTAAGTCACCGAGGGCCAGGACTGCTCACGACAGAGGAATGGCAGAGTTGATAGAGGTAACAACCTCTATTCTAATAAATGCTCAGATATGTATAATCGGGAGGAAAGCATTTTTTTACAAAGACCACAAAGACAGGTGGCTCACACTTGAGTAGGGCAGGAGATCGCCCGCTCTGATACCATGTTAAACACACATGGGCAGCAATAGAATATGAAAGATAAAACACGTGAGTATGATTTTTATTAACAAGAGATATACATTTATAGTACATTATGTGACCATTGGGTTCCACATCCCAAGGTATCTTAGACTCCTTTTGTCTATTCGGCTTCCACACTAACCCATTGAGGATTAGGTGTCCAACAAAAACAGATGAAACTAACTAGAGGTCTAGGTGGAATAGGTAGTTGGCCACCAATATCCACTATTGGGTCAAGAAAAAGGTATATTTCTCCTCAGTAATTGCTTTATTTCATATTTATCCTTACACAACTATCTATATTTATGGATTGAAATAAAGGAAATAACAGTTAAAGTTGGATGGAAGAACTCGGTAACAAATTAGATAAATCTAGCATAGGAAACTGAATTTTTACTATCGTTGTGTGTAGAAGATGTGGATTGGTCAATAGTTGTTCAATTGACATAGCAACATCAAGTTTTAAAAGGGAAATACAATGTCTGAGGCAGGTAAGGTAGCGAGAGACCAAGCAGAGCAATACTATTTCATGACAGAATCAGATTATGTATTGCAAAATCCTCAGGATCTCCTAATCCTAAGGATTCACTTTGATCTAGTTTACTCTTTTACTATTATATATAAGGCCAAAAGGCAAACGAAAGAAGTTCAGACTTATGTAATCTATAATTATTCTTTTTGAGACATATATTACTATTATCTCAGTGATGTTGTAATCTGGTTACTTATGTTAATGAAGAAAGACTGCGTTTGATCTTCAATTATATTCTGAGTATTCCTTATCGGAGACTTATGGAGACTCTGGGCCTGGTCAAGAGAAGTTCTACTGCTTTCTTGTGTTTTAATCTTCCCATTTGAATCTTTATTGATTGTTAATGTTCAGTTAATATCATTTCGCTTATTTTGAGGATTGACGATTCCAATTCATACTACTCTTCATTTCAATTCATACTTAGTCGTGTGATGTATATGAGTAATGCTTTGATTGGATTGGTTATATTAGTTTCAGTAGTTGATTGTTGTCCATTCTGAGTTATGTTATCGTAGATCTTAGAGATATTATTAATTGATTTCCATAATATTCTTACATAGAATAGTTGTTGTTTAGAAATAATTCATTGTATTCACTTTCTTGCTGTTCAATTCTCTATTGTCATTGAATTGGGAATTTCCATTCAATCGAGATTGTCATTCAATTAGGATTTTTCGTTCAATTCTGATTTGCTACATATTAACGTTGTTGTTCAGTTGTTACAATTCTCTTTCTTGATTGAGTGAGTTAGTTTTAATTCTATTCGAAGGTTACCAAGTGTGATTCTTTGCATTTGCATTCAGATTCATTTGATTTTGAAATAAGTTAAACAAAATTGCAGAGTGTGTTAAGGGTTCTCTTAGAGTCATTTCTTCCTTAGTTATTTCTTTAAGAGTTGTGTGAATTGAGTTGAAGAGATAGTTATTAGTGATTGCAACGATTTACCATTAGCTAACCTCTGAATTCACTGCATAGATTGTGCTGACACTCTTGAGATAAAAAGACTTACCTTGGGTTGACAATTAATGTAGGAATTAAGATTGCCTGTAAAAAGACATATTAGTGAACCAACATTTTGGCACTGTTGCCAGGAGTGTTTCAAGTGATTTCCTTTTTATCTTGCTGTGAAAGAATTGGGTTTTAAAAATGGAAGGTAAGAACTTGCGTACCTAGCAAGTAAAGTGCTTGCTTACTAGCCCGATTTTCAGCAAAATCTTAGAGGTTAAATAGGAATTGGTTTTTATGAATGAGTAGGAATAGAAAGATAGAAAAAGAGAATAACCCCCCACCTAAATCCGCAAAACCCAAAGGATCGGTGAACCTTGGGAGAATGACCTTTATAGATGAAATCATAAGAAAAGTAGAGTCTCAAGCATCAATAGGATTCCAGGCTGTATCTATAAAAAGTTCTATTGTTATCCCTCAAGTAGCAGGGTCATCATCTGCAGCTTACTCTGACATTCAAAGCCAAGTTGGAGGATCAGATCAGAGTCTTCAAGCTACAATAAGTGTACATTCTGATCCTCTACAAGAGGGAAAATCTGTAACTTAAGAGAAGGAGAAGGAGAAACCAGTGGGACTGCTAAGGCAGAACCACAACTGTCTGAATAGGGATCTCATGTGATCCCAGATCTAAGTAGTGCTGTAAAGCTAACTCGGGTTGCTAATCCTTCGCTTACTCAAAAAGAACCCCCTGAAATCCTCGAAGGTTATTGGCACATCTTTGTAGTGCTGCAAAGCTAACTTGGGTTGCTAATCCTTCGCCTACTCAAAAAGTACCCCCTGAAATCCTCGAAGGTTATTGGCACATCTTTGACCAAATGGTAGATCAACCACCTCAAGGTCAAACCTTGACATTAGAGTATCCCATAGTCGACCAAGTGGCCAATGCCCCCATGAAGGCTATTCCTCTACAGAGCATCCCAACTTTCCATGGGATGATCACAGAGGATCCCGATGCTTTCCTGTTTGAGTTTGATGTCCTCTGTAGAGGGTATGACTACACCACTGACCCCCAAAAGCTAAAGTTGTTCCCTTCCACTCTGAAAGGAGCAGCCTTAAGATGGTTCATGGGTCTGGGTGGGCGAACTATTAATTCTTGGGACGATATGAAAACCTCCTTCCTCAAAAGATACCAGGACTTTTGTAAGACTAGGGAACTGAAAGATGAAATTTTTAAGATGACTGCAAAAGATAATGAAACACTAGAAGAATATGTAGAACGGTTTAATTATAATTTGCAGAGGTCTCCACACACTACCTTACCGAAAGAAGTCCTAAGAGCTATCTTAATTAAAGGAATGAAAGAGGAATGGGTAGAAACTCTAAATTTAATGGGAAAAGGAGATATTTCTCAGGAATATTATGATGAAATCATTCGCTTGTGTATCAGGTGTTCGTAAGGAAGTACACGTACAGGAATAAGAAGCAGAGATCCCATGACCAAGGGAAGTAAACCACACAGTGGAGGCGTGACGCAGATGAAAATCGGTAACCTCCTGGAATATTTTAAGATGGACATCCTAGGCACTCTCACAACACAACTGGACATATTATAGGCTAAAGAAAAACAAGCCTTAGCAAAACAAAACTTGGCCATCTTCTGTCCACGTTGTCAAAAGAAGCATAACCAACGGGAATGCCCATTAGACATGGTGCAGACATGCGCTATATGTACTAAAGATCATGCCACTGAGGAATGTCCATCGTTTCTAAGGATGAAATCAATATTCAAGGAAGAAGAAGAAGAAACAGAGCCAGCATATTAGTTGAACCAACATCGACAATGGCAGGCTAAACCTACAGGTATGTCACAAGACACATCCCAGTTCTTTCCTTCTTCATAGTTTAATCAGCAACAAAACCTTGGGGCAGCATGGAAGGGCCAATCACCCTACCCAAATTGGCAAACTCAACCATTCCCTATGACATCCTGGGCAAAAAAATCTTTTCCAGGTAATGGCTGGCCAAATTCTCCTTTTACTCCTGTTTGGCAGGGAAATCCCTATCAATCCTAATGGCCCGCCTCCACCTCTCAAATTCTGAATTGGTCTAAAAATTGGCAATGACCTCTAAGGATATATAACACACCTATGGGGATAGGTCCTCAGCCTCAACTTGCACTATCAGTTCTGTATACATCACAACAAAATCCCCAACCTCTTTGTGGCCTCAACTTCCAACTCAACCGCATCTGAATCCTAATAACAGACCGGTTCAGTTGGTGCAGATTATTGAAAGCTCAGATTATGATATTGACAGGAAAGAATGTAATGAACTCAGATTGAGGTTAGGACGTATCATTACCCCTGAGGAAAACATGATCAACATTCAATTGAAATTGAAACCCCATGTGCACATATACCACCACCTGTAAATAATATCGAACTAAAACAAGGAGAAGAGATGGATTAGCATGAAGACCCCAAAAAAATTACAGTCACTTCTCCAATGTTCCCCGAAAGGTTAACGATACCCAAACCTATTGTTTATCCAGATTTCGATCTTGTAGGGGAACTAAAAAATCTTTGTATTAAAATCCCGCTCCTCCAAGCCATTCAATACATACCCATTTATTTATGCTAAAACAATTAAAGAGCTATGTGTAAAGAAGCCCATGAGGAAAGCAAAAACCTCACCCACCATTCACATTGTAGGGACCTTATCTGATTTACTCTTGGGAGAGGAAACTCCAATAAAGTATGAAAATCTTGGAAATCCCATAGTGACAGTTCAGATATATCGCTGCTCTTTTCCCGATACTCTAGTTGATCTAGGTGCATCCATTAATATTTTAACAACATAAACCTATCAAACACTTGGTATTACAGCCCTAGAACCAACCACCACTTTATTAAAACTTGTTGATCGTTCGGTGGTAAGGCCAAAAGGAATCTTACCAGATATTACAGTTTCTGTTGACTCGTGGGAATATCCAGTAGATTTTCTTGTCATAAACCCAAAGAGTCAATTAGATGGGCACCCTCTGATTCTGGGCCAACCTTGGTTTGTGACAAATGATGCTTATATTGGTTGCCAAGAAGGCAAGATGACTATTGCAAAGGGGGATGTTGTAAAAAATCTTGTGTTATATCCTCCTACCAAGCCAAGTTTTCCCATTGTAAAAATATGTAAACAACCACCAGTCCACCATTCATAGTAGCAGAAGCACTGGAATTTAAAGATCAGACTGAAGACGACGTTATCAATAATTGTATAAATCAGCTTGCTAATGTGAGCAATGTAAAGTGTCAAATGTTGAAATTAATCCTCGATAATAAAGCCATGGAGGATCCTCTAAAGGATATCGATGATCAACATATTCAGACGACTGCTTTTCATAACAGCAAACCTGTTGAGATCAAACCCGAAAAAATTCTAAATATTAATGATGGTCTAAAATACGGTCAACACCAAAAGCTCATACAGGTCTTGCAGAAATATAAAGGGGCTTTTGCATGGGATTATCATGATATGAAAGGAATAGACCCACAACTATGTACACACCACATCTATACTGAGAAGGATGCTCGACCCATCCAGCAGCCTCAATGGAGATCGAATCCATATCTCAAGGACGTTGTGAAAGAAGAGTTACAGAAGCCGTTGGATGTAAACTTTATTTATCCTATCTTAGACAGTAAATGGGTCTCTCCATTGGTGGTTGTCCCTAAGAACAATGGGAAGTGGCGTATCTATGTAGACTACTGGGAGTTGAACAAGGTGACACAGAAAGATCATTTTCCCCTCCCATTCATCAATCAGGTCCTTGATACTTTGGCAGGAAAGTAGTTCTTTTCCTTAGACGGTTTCAGTGGCTACAATCAGTTTCAAATTGCCCCTGAAGACCAGGACAAAACAACCTTCACCTGTCCCTAGGGTACATTTGCGTATAGAGTATTACCATTTGGCTTGTGTAACACCCCAGCTACATTCTATAGGGCTATACTCATCATCTTTGCTGATTTAATAAATGAAGGACTTGAGGTGTATATGGATGATTTTACTCCATATGGGGTTGACCTCGACCAAGCAATGCAAACATTAGAAAAAGCCTTAGAACGATGCATTTCTACCAGGTTATGTTTAAGCAATTTCAAGTGCCACATGATGATGACCGAGGGCGTAATCTTGGGACACTATATCTCTGCAGCAGGAATACAGGTAGACCCAACAAAAATTTAGGTAATTCTTTTACTACCTACCCCCTACACTCAGACAGAGGTACATAGCTTCCTAGGATATGCAGGCTATTATCGTAGGTTTATTAAAAACTTTTCACAAATTGCTGTGCCTCTATATGCTTTGACTGGAAATGTTGATTTCAGTTGGTCTGACAAATGTGACACAACTTTTACAGGTTTAAAGAAACTAGTCTCAACAGCACCAGTATTACGTGGACCAAACTGGGAGCACCAGTATTACGTGGACCAAACTGGGAGTTTCCTTTTCACATATCCACGGACACATCAGATGTAGCTATAGGCATTGTCCTTGGCCAGGAGGAGGAAAAGAAACCTTATGCTATATATTATATTAGCAAAAATCTCACTTCTGCAGAACTTAATTATACAGTGATAGAAAAAGAATTCTTAGCTACTATCTGTGTCATAAACAAATTCAGACACTATATAACTGGCTACCCAGTCTTTCTGTACACTAATCACTCTGACATTCAATATCTAGCTAATGAACCTGTCACAAATGGTTGAGTAAGATGATGGCTATTGCTTTTGTAGGAGTTCGATATTACTATCAAGGATCATCCGAGGAAGGAAAACTCGGTTGATGACTTTCTATCATGAATCCTGAAGGTGAATGATCCACTGGTGATAGATGACCAATTTCTAGATGAACATCTATTTGCTGTGGTTGTCAAGATGCCATGGTATGTAGATTTGGCAAATTATCTGGCAGTCGGGAAGCCACCTAGGAATTTGACAACAAAAGAAAGGAAGCTGATCGTTTATCGCAGCGCCCAATTCTCTTGGATAGGCAGATATCATTTTCACAGAGGGGCTGACATGTGTATACGTAGATGCATTCGTGAGGATGAGATTTATGACATCTTGAAGACTTACCATGACAAGCCTTGTGGGGTACATTTTGCAGATAAAAGGATAGGGCATAAGGTATTATAGATGGGCTATTATTGGCCCACTATTTTTAAGGATGCTAAGAAATATGCCCAGTTGCGATAGCTATCAAAGGATGGGTAGGCCTGGCAAATATGATGAAATGCCTCTACAACCACAACTAGTCATAGAACCCTTCGAGAGGTGGGCATTAGACTTTGTTGGCCCATTCCATCAGCCATCTAATCAGAAGGCCTACATACTAGTTGCCACGGATTATGTGAAGAAATGGGTAGAAACATTAGATTTACCAAGAGCCACAGAGGAAGTTGTGATTAACTTTATTTTTGGACTGTTTGTGCGGTATGGGTTACTGCAAGAAGTGATCACAGATGGGGGAGGATAATTCACAGGACATAAGATTACTGCCACTCTCATGAATCATCATATTACGCACAGGATTACTTCCCCATATCACCCACAAGCGAATGGGTAGGTCGAAAGCACCAATAAGGTCATTGAAGTGATTCTGACCAAGACAATCTCAACAAACTGGTGAGACTGGGCTGCTAGATTGTCAAAGGCCTTGTGGGACTATCACACGACTTGGAGGAATACTACTGGATACTCTCCATACCAGATCTTGTTCAGAAAAGAACCTATTTTTCTGATTGAATTCAAAATAAAGACACTAGGGATGGCCTAGGAAGTAGGATTGGATCTAACAAAAACCTAGACCAAGCAACTCCAATAGATTAATGAACTAGTAGAGGCTCGATTGCTTGCTTTTCAATGGACTGTAATTATTAAACAAAAAAGGGAAAAATGGCATGACAACCTTATCAAGAAGAAAACATTTCAAAAAGTGGATTGGGCACTTCTTTAAGACTCCAGGTTCCAATATTTCCCTGGCAAGTTGTAAACAAGATGGCTCGGCCCTTATGAGATTCAAGAAGTGCATAAGAATGGTATTCTTACCTTGACTACCATTGACGGATTTGGCCATTCTTTTAAGGTGAACAGACACTGAGTACGCCTATATCACAAACCTCTCACCAAGGAGTCTTTCTGCGAGAAAGTACGCAAGGAACCCTCCATGCAAATCTTAGTTGCGGGAAGTTTTGACCCAACATCTTTTCTTTCAAAAAATTGAGATTTCGTTAGAAATCGTGAATAATCTATATACTCTTTTTGATTGGTTGCAATTAAGAATAGACATTACCATGTAAATATGAGAATTACATTTTAGACTTATTGATTTTGATGTTCAAACGATTGAACGATTGTTGTTCAATCGATTGAACATCACTTTTGCATTTTGTTTTTGCTATTCAAAAGATTGAACAATTGTCGTTCAATTGATTGAACAACACATTTTTGTTTTATTTATTTCGCTGTTCAAACGATTGAACAATTGTTGTTCAATCGATTAAATGATTATTGTTCAATCGATTGAATGATTGTTATTTAATCGATTGAACGATTGCTATTCAATCGATTGAACATCACTTTCGCATTTTGATTTTGCTGTTCAAACAATTGAACGATTGTTGTTCAATCAATTGAACAACACTTTTGAATTTTGTTTTTGTTGTTCAAATGATTGAATAATTTCTATTCAATTAATTGAACAAAACATTTTCATTTTATTGGTTTTGTTTTTCAAATGATTGAACGATTGTTGTTCAATCAATTGAACAACACTTTTGCATTTTGATTTTGCTATTCAAATGATTGAATGATTGTTGTTCAATTGATTGAACAACACTTTCGTATTTTTGTTTTTGTTGTTCAAATGATTGAATGATTTTTGTTCAATCGATTGAACCACACTTTTGCATTTTGATTTTTGTTGTTCAAACAATTGAACGATTGTTGTTCAATCGATTGAACAACACTTTTGTTTGCGATTTTTTCTATTCAAACGATTCAACAATTGTTGTTAAATCAATTGAACATCCCTTTTTATCTTTCTAATAGAATAAATCGTGAATTTTTCTTAACAGTCATGATGTCATATTTTTTATTTTCTCCTTTATATTTGAATAAACAACATTTGAATGGATTTGTGCATGATATAAGAAAAAAACAGTAGTGACAATACCATTACGACCCATGAAGCCTTTGGATGGTTATCTTTATTCAAAAGCTGATACGGTGTATCTTTATAATGACTGACTAAACATCTCTTCTTTGGACACATCAAAATGATTCATTACTTTCAAACCATGCTGGCTTATGCTTTACGCTATCAACTAGGTAAATCTCATTGACATGATGATATGGGGATAAGGGTATAAACTTTCATTGGCATCTTCTTACCTCTTACACCATCCCTGACTCTTAAGGAGCAAATGAGCCTCCCTCTTTTTAACAAGTAAAAATTCCAATAGAAAAATGGACATAATGAGATGTGAAAATGAATCAGGCATTGTCTTAAAAAGGATAGGGGGTCTCATCACAAGCGAACCTACCATGATCATAAGGATTTAACAAGTGACATTCTAATTTGGATACCAAACCAAGGTAATGACCTTCTTAATGCTTAAAATTTTCAGAAGGGCAGGGGGTCTCATCACGAGCCAACCTCATCACCTTGTTATATCCTGGTGAATGGCACTATGGTCATTTGATCTCCATGCCAACATAGTGGTCTCTTTATGACAAGAAAAAGAAGAACCATCTATATTCTAAAAGGACTCTGGCTCATTTGTGGGGTTAAAAAGCAACCCTATCAAGGCTATGGACGCCTGCTGGCAGTAGCAGTTCTGCTTATGGTATTGAGGTATCATCTTACACTGCCAAATGTTCTCTAAGCTCTTATCACCTATGGATTTGTTTCTAAAGGGATTTTACATTGGGACATCACTCTTACAAGTCGATCTGCATGGTAACTTATATCATATATTCAATATATTCTAAATTATCCAATCATTTTACGACCGTCATTAATATATGTTGCTGATTATGCATTTGTCATTAATACTGCTTACAGTGACAAGATTTTGACATAATGCATTAAAATCTTTGTTTTAATTTCTTTTCAGCCATTTCACATTTGAT
Source organism: Pinus tabuliformis (assembly GCA_031772625.1). Classification (NCBI taxonomy): domain Eukaryota; kingdom Viridiplantae; phylum Streptophyta; class Pinopsida; order Pinales; family Pinaceae; genus Pinus; species Pinus tabuliformis. Next base: position 1,194,721,711 of record CM062811.1, read on the forward strand.
GACATGTATTGCTTTAATTTCTTTATTGATTAATAGGTTGTTTTTGGGATTGGTTGGTGGCATTTATGTATTGTTAATGCTTTTGCTTGCTTTTCACATGTTGAAAGGACATAGAAGCCCTCTTCTTGTCAGATGGGGGTGGCCTGTGTATGCATGGCATGTGTGACAGTTATGAATAATTGTGTGATAATAATTTGAATTAACTTTTGGGGAAGGAATGCATGATGATTATGAATGAGTAATAATTAGCAAGTATTTTTGATTGGTGAAAGGACGGCAACCATTATGGTTGGCATGCAGACTCATTATCTTGTGTTAAGTGTGGTTGAAGGGACCAATGACTTAACTAAATATGATATTAATTCCAAAAACATCATCATTTCTCTGTTAATTGCTGTAACATTCTCTGTTGTTGTTCTGAGTTGTGGAAGTATAAAACAATTGCATACAAGCAAACTAGTTACAGGTACATCAACCATGGGAGGAAGAGATATCTGGAATGAACCGCAAGTGCTTATGGTATCAAATCAAGCTCGTGCAATTCTCGAGCGCACGGGATGGCTACAATACTTGTATACGTTGTAGGATTTTCATGAGGAGCTGACATTGAAATTTTTGTAGAATTTTCAAAATGGAAGCACCACCATCAGAGGCAGAAGTATAACAGTTTATAAATTGGTCATAGCCAAAGTCACTGGACTTCCGGCTAAAGGAACCAAATGGATAGAAAAACATGTCCTTATGCACAATGCGATTGAAGTATTCCAGGATCCAGGAGAGCAACTGGTGCGAATAGGAAAAGGGATCCATCCTTCGGCGTTAAGGCAACCATGGCAAGAATTGGCCATCATCGTCCAAAGATAAATTACCTGCAACGGTCGACACGATGTGGTAAAGCCCTGCAACTAAAACTTCTAGCCATTTTAAAAGAGAAAATTTCAGTTAATTTGTCGTTTTATTTGAATTCCCTATTACATGATGTCGCCTGTCGAGTTAGGATAGCTAAGGACCCACAAAAAGTAATCAGTCATCATCGATTGATTAAATTAATTATTATGAACGGACTGGCCCAGTAGCAGTTAACCTGGGACAATGTTGTAAATCCTACTTTGGCTCCACCCCCAGAAAACACAGTAACAGAGCAACAAGGGCCAAGAACCCCAGGTCCAAGAAGGACATTGAAAAGAAAGAATTCCTCCATTCCCTTAAACCCAGTGAAACATAGGCACTCTGTGCGAGTGAGAACCCAACGACGTATCCCAATTCAAGCAGATGAGGCTGGACCATCCCACACACCACCTGCAAGTCCACAAAATTCCCCTTTGCAAGACTATGAGGAGGAAGTGGCCAGGGTATTGGAAAACATGGGAATATTTGGAGAAGGTAAAGAACAATTTAGGAATGCTAAAGAACAGAATTTCACCCCCAACTAATATATCCCTACTGATAGCCCTGGTCATGAGCAAACCTTGTCATTCACTGATTCTGTGGAAGAACAGAGGGGACCAATTCCTTTTGTGGAAAAATCCCTTGAAGTGGAGGTACATGAAGAATAAGTTACTAGAGGAGGAAATTGGACAACAGACACTGGTCCAGTGGACCCCCCAGCTCTACGATAGAGGCGATCCCTACTACCCAATAGGGGTCTAGCAACAATCACACAATGCTGCCACGCATGTTCCTAGTTACAATTAAACCACCTACTTGGATTCCTGAGGAGATGAACAGTCCTCCGCGATCAACCACCTGCACACACGTGAAATCTAGTAAAAGTAACTATATGCCAGTCAGAAAAGACATAATTCACATTTATCCATTGTCTAAACTAATAGCAGTCATCTATTATTAATCAGAATAGAGAAGCCCAAATACGTCGATGGAGGGATCAGTCAGCATGTATCTCAAGCAGAGGAAGAAGAGTCAGCAATGCAGCAATCTGAGCACTACAAGCTCTTGTACAATCCAAGCTAAGTCTAGGCTGCTCATCTCCTGAAGGATGAGAAAGTCAAAGGGTCGATGCCATAGAAGGGAGTCGAGCTCCAAGCCTAGAGAGTGGAAGCTCAAATTCGCCCAAACTGGATCAGATTATATGGAGGTCATTCTGGATGACTGACTGACCTGATATAGATGAAACCCTGGGAGATGAAAATCAACCAGGTAATACTATTTTTTCTAAGTCCTTGAGGATGAGGCCTACCCAAAAGAAAACCCAGAGAATGAGAATTGTTGAGGAGACATCGTTGTATTGGGATCTCCTGAAAGAGAAATCCATGATAAAGAGGAGCTCGAAGGTGAAGCTCCATTGAGAGATATAGTTCCAGATGGAACCTTCCCTGATGTTGAAACATTACTACCTATACAGGAACTAGAGGATAATGTAGTTAACCCATCACTGATTGGAATTCCCAATATAAAGAAGTCCTATAGGGATAGGCTCATTAAAATGCTTAAGAAGTATAGGAAACATAAGCGAATAATTGGGCAACTACGACAGTGGTTAAAGGAGGCCATTAGAGCCATGAATTTGAAAGTAGAAAAAGAAACCACAGGAACATAGAAAGAACATTGTTTTGGAAAGGATGCTGAGACCCAAACTCGTGATCTTTTGGCCTATCCAAAGGAAACTCGGATAGAGCCATGCCTTGCAAAAACACTGAAATGCAAACCGAGGACCCTTGTGTTTTCTCACAGGAGACCCAAACAGACCACCCTACCATGGATACTATTGTTCAAACAGATGTTGAAGAGGACATTCCAATTGGTCATTGCATGATTCAAGAGGCAGCTAAAGCTATTGTTCAGACCGATCCCATGGAGACCCAGGAAGGATAAAACCAAACAAAAGAGACACTTGCTTATATTCCCCTAATTAGGGAGGCACTTATTAGCAGATTGCAGAATGAACTACTGAAGGTTCAACAGAATTATCTCAGTACAAGGAGGAGGTAGTGTCCCTGAGGATACATCAGGAATTAAAGAAAAGTTTGAGGCACTAACCATAACTGAGGATGAGACATTTTCTTAGCACAGGGATGAATAGGAAAAGGTTGAGAAAGCATGGGAGAAATTATAGAAGGCTTAAGAGTAGTTAGAAATTGTTTTCTCTCTTTATTCAGACACCTTGTCATGTACAGCCCCTGCTACAAGTTATGCCTTATTCCTCCTGGAAAGGTTCCTCCTACTGAAAATCAAAGCTGCTAAGGCTAACAAGCCTATGGAAATCAAAACCACCCCGGATTTTTTCAAATGCTTTAGAGAATAGGACAAGCAGGTACAATGCCTCCTCTATGAACTTGATATGCACAATTTCTTTCTGGAAGATGACAGTGTAGAAATTTTGAATAATATAACACTTATTCACAGAGATTATCCTGATTATACACTATTTGCGGAATGCATGCATAATACATAACCTCCTCTATGTTGATCATCAATTTGCAGAATCAAAAACAATCACATGCGCACATTGAAACATCAATCTCACATATCAACACAGTATGTACTCGGGAAAGCATACAGCTGAAAACCCCCAACTATCTGTATATTATAATGATAGAGAACATGTAACAATACATAGTACAATACTCCTCATAAGTACTCAGTACTATCTCCACCTGCTACACACAAACTAGCTTAGATCTGAATCAAGTCACAGGTTCAAATCTCCTCCACTATTTGCCTGCCTCTACTTCGCAACCCAAGTTGAGAATAGGAATGATCCAAGCTCGTTTTCCTTTGGATTGTACTGCGCAATCCTCATTGGCAATCCCAATCACTGATTGTGCAAATCTCATGCACAGCTATAGTCACAATTGATAGTAGTCTCCACCTCTAACACCTGTCTCCATTGAACTGTCCATGCACTGAGTTAACTGATGTATTCTTTAGTTGCTTTATGAGTTAATAATTAGTGAATTAATTAATAATTAATTCACATCACTCATCACTAGTCTATTTGGCAGTTAGACTAAATACAACTAGTTCAACTAAGTCAAACTGAACACAACTCCATCAACTCCTCAATCAACTCCACCAAACTTAATCACTTGAGCTCTAACTGAAGTCCATCATGCAATAGCTCAACTAACCGATAAGAAAAGCATATTTCCTTCTGGCAGTTGCATGTGCCACATCTGTAGCTCGAACTGAAGTGCTCCAAGAGGATAAGATAATGTTTATAGTCCAAATATTATTAAGAGCTAATAATATTCGACTGTTCTATTTTTAGACTGGCAGTCTAAAAATCGACTCCGCCCATATGTCTAAAAATAGAAGTCCATCTATTTTTACCAACTTGATCAATCATCCACAAATAGCATCCTGCAACTCATAGACCATGATCCATATGTCTAAAAATCGACATAGTCTAAAAATAGACTTTGTACCAAAAATATCGTGTGGGCCCACTTAGTGAAGGTGACTTCTTTTCACTAAGCTCCATCATCTTGTTGCATTTTCAACACTCCCTCTCAACAAGATATGGATTATCTGCAACCCCTATCCTGCCTCGGTGGTATTCGAATTTGCTCCTGGTGAGCGCCTTTGTCAAGATATCGACATCCTGATCCTCCGTGGGAATGTATGAAAGTAACATGATTCTCCACTGCACACAATCTCTGATATGATGGTACCTGATGTCGATGTGCTTGGATCTATCATGAAATACTGGATTAGTCGAGAGTTTAATGCAACTCTGGTTATCACAATAAATCACAGTGGGCTCCAAGTGTGACCCAAACAACCCGACTAGGATCTTCCTCATCCATATAGCCTCGCATGCAGCCAAACTTGCTGCCATATACTCGGCCTCTGCTGAACTAAGTGCCACGGATCTCTGCTTCCTGCTGTACCAAGAAACTAATGTCGACCCGATACTGAAGATCCCTCCAGATGTGCTCTTTCTGTCCATTGGGCTCCTTGCCCAATCTGCATCCGTGAAGCCACATAGCTTCACCTCATCCTCCTGTCTGTACCACAATCCATATCCCGATGTGCCTCTGAGATAACGCAATACATGTTTTCCTGCCTTCCAGAAGAGCTTGGTTGGCTTAACCATAGCTTTTGAAAGGTGGTTAACAGCATAGCATATATCGGGTCGTGTATTGACCAGATACATAAGTGACCCCACCAATTTTCGATAAACAGTGGCATCCACTACCTCCGCTGAAGTAGCATCCTCCTTACTCCAACCTCCAGGAAGAGGAGTATCAATAGGCTTGCAGCCATGCATGTTGAACTTCTCCAATATCTCCCGGGCATACTTACCCTGAGAAACAAATAGTCCATCACTGCGCTGCCAAATTTCCAATCCCAAGAAATAATGAAGGAGGCCCAAGTCCTTCATCTCAAACTCTCTAGCAAGATCCTCCTTGCATGAAAGTATCAACAACTCATCTCCTGTCAAAATCAAATCATCTACATAAAGTACAATGATAAGCAACTTACCCTCCACCACAATCTGGTATAGGTTAGGATCCGCCTCACTCTTGGAGAATCCAAGTCCGGTGAAATAATTGTCTATCCATGTGTACCAAGCACGAGGTGCTTGTTTCAACCCATACAATGCTCTCTTGAGCCTGCACACATGCAACTCACTGCTGAAGATCTCGAAACCTTCGAGCTGCTCTATGTACACCTCCTCCTCAATGACTCCATTGAGGAACGTAGTATTCACATCCATCTGATGAATGTGCCACCCCATCTGCGCTGAGAAAGCAAGAATCGTCCGTATGGAAGAACACATTGCGATAGGTGCAAAGGTCTCCTCATAATCAATCCCCTCTATCTGTGAGAAGCCTCGGGCAACAAATCTTGCCTTGTACTTCTCCACACTCCCGTCAGCTGCCTGCTTCACTTTGTAGATCCATCTCGAACCCACCATTGATTTCCCCTCTTGTCTTGGGACAATCTCCCATGCACTATTTCTGACAATTGAATCATACTCTTCGACCATGGCATCTACCCATGCGGGATCCTCCACAGCTTCCTCGAAATATGGCTCAGTCATGACACATTTGCTCACAAGAGCCATGTATCCAGTGTACCAATCAGGTGACTGTCTTTGTCTGCGCTGTCCTGTAGGTGGTCCTACAACCTTCTCTGCATCTTGAGCCAGTCGCTCAGCTTCTGTAGTGCGCTTTCACCCTCTGATGGTTGGCGTTGCATGAGTGGTCTCTTCCACTCCATGAACTTCGTCTTGTGGCTGATCCACGTCCTGAAGCTCATCTTTCGGAACTAATAGCTCCTCATCTATATGCAAGTGTGGCTCCCTCTCAAGCGAACACTTCATGGCTTTCTCCTCCTGAAATTTGATATCTCGTCGCACAACAGGCTTGTGACTGCCTGGAAAATACACACGATAGTTGTGGGGTGTATCTATGTACCCCACAAATATCCCAACCTTTGCGGTCAGCTCCAGCTTCTTCCTGGCATCCTTCGTCACATGCATGTAAACATTAGAACCAAAAATACTCAAATGGGAAATATCAAGCCTCTTACCATAATAAGCCTCCTCGAGTGTACTCATGCCAAGTACCTTGTGCGGACAACGGTTCTGCACAAATACTGCAGTATTGCATGCCTCCGCCCACAAGTGAAGGGGTAGGCCCTGATCATGCAACATTGCCCGTGCAGCACCCATGATCGTTCTGTTCTTCCGCTTAGCAACCCCATTCTGCTGTGGGTTATGGGGAGCTATGAGCTCTCTTCGAATCCCTTCTGCGCTGCAGAAGTCCTTGAACTCACCAGAGATGAATTCACCACCATTGTCACCCCTAAGATCCTTCACCTTCTTCCCCGATTCCTTCTTGACCAGTGCTTTGAACTCATAGAACTTTGAGTATGTCTCGCTCTTCTTCTGCATGAAGAAGATCCAGCACTTCCGAGAGAAATCATCAACAAAGATCACATAGTACCTGTGCTTTGCTGTCGAAGCTACTGAGAAAGGTCCACACACGTCTGTGTGAATTCTCTCAAGGATCGTCGTGGCGCGACTATCCTTCTTGTGAAAGGTGGCTTTCACAAATTTTCCCAAAGTACACCCCTTGCACTGATCTGACTGTGCAAGAGTGCCTTTAGGAAGCCCAGTAGAAATCTTCTGCACTATCTTCAAGGCTCCATGGTGAAGGTGGCCCAATCTCATGTTCCACAGCTCACCATCATCCCGGTTCACCAATCCTTCTGCCTTGCATGCCATTGCTGCACAGCCATCCACATGTAATTGATAAAGGTTCTTGACTCGAACCCCTATCTTCCGGGTTTCTCCAGTTGTCTTACTGCGTAGGAAAGCCTTTCCCTTGCTGAAAACAACATCATATCCCTTGTCTTCTAACATCTCCACAGAGATAAGATTCTTCTTCAATCCTGGAACATGCATCACTTCCTTCAATATGAAGGGTTTACCAGACTCCCTCGTAAAGGAAATGCTATCGATACTGTCACACTGTATCTACCATCATCGCCCATCTCGATGTGCACTCCAAGATCTTTCTCATCCAAATCAGAAAACAAATCTCGATCTCCTGTCATGTGAAAAGACGCACCACTGTCCAAGAACCATACTGATCCCATCACACTTGATACCAAGCATGCGATCAGTGAAAAATCCAGCTCAAACTGCGATGCTAAGGCCTCTCCCACTGCAAATCCAGCAGCTTTCTTATTTTTCTTCTTCTGTAGACAATTTGTGGCATAATGTCCATGCTGGTGACAGTGAAAGCACTTCACCTTGGACATATCCTGCGTCTTTCCTTTCACACTGGAATGAGAAGCTTTCTTGTTCTTCCCCTTCTTTGCTTTGGTATCCAAAGCGTAATTTTCTTCATCAGATGCCTTTGATGAAGATCTGTCCCTGGTATTCCGCCTGATCTCCTCTTGCACAAGATCTGACCAAAGTCTCTCCCTTCTTGGCAATTTCTCCCGACCATTAACAGAGTCCTGATAGGAATGCCAACTCTTCAGAAGACCAAGGAGAGCCAAGTTCACCAAGTCCTCATCATCGAAAGTCACCCCCACACTTCCCAGCTCATCCCTGCATTGGGTGAACTTCGTGAGATACTTGGGCATACTGTCACCTTTCTCACACTTAATGTTTCTGAGTTTATCCTTGAGTGCCAACTTCCTCTGCTCGCTCTTGCTTTGGAATAAATCTGTCAATGATTTCCACATCAAGTATGGAGAAGCCTTTCCATGCAGGCTGGATACAATGTGATCCTTCATGCCCTCCAATAGAATCCTTCGACACTTTGCTGTCTTCTTTTGCCAAGCCTCAACTTGAGCAGCATCAGTAGGCTTTGGGACCTCAGCCTCTATGAACTCCTTCAACGCATTGTCATCTAACACCGCCTCCATCTCGTCTTTCCATGTAATATAATTCGATTTGCCTTCAAGGGCATACTCCAATCGCAATCTGTTGAAAGACATTTCAACTTTGACACCAAGAAAACACTGCTGCAAATTCGAATTCCACCAGCTCCAAACTCAACTGCTTCTGATCTAAAATTCGTGAGAACAAAGTATTTCTCGTACAAATATTGACTGTATGGGCTTTTACTGGATATCTCACCTTCCGAAAGAAGGATGAATCCAGAGGCCACCTGGCCAGATTATAGACTCTGCCTGAAGAAATAAAATGTAATCACTTTCTGAATAATAGATCTGATGATCAACTTCCACTCTGATACCATGTAGAAATTTTGAATAATATAACACTTATTCACAGATATTATCCTGATTATACACTATTTTCGGAATTCATGCATAATACATAACCTCCTCTACGTAGATCATCAATTTTCAGAATAAAAAACAATCACATGCGCACATTGAAACATCAATCTCACATATCAACACAGTATGTACTGGGGAAAGCATACAGCTAAAAACCCCCAACTATCTGTATATTATAATGATAGAGAACATGTAACAATACATAGTACAATACTCCTCACAAGTACTCAATACTATCTCCACCTGCTACACACAATTAGCTCAGATCTGAATCAAGTCACAGGTTCAAATCTCCTCCACTGTTTGCCTACCTCTACTGGGCAATCCAAGTTGAGAATAGGAATGATCCAAGCTCATTTTCCTTTGGCTTGTACTGTGCAATCCTCATTGGAAATCCCAATCACTGATTGTGCAAATCTCATGCACAGCTATAGTCACAACTAATAGTAGTCTCCACCTCTAACAACTATCTCCACTGAACTGTCCATGCACTGAGTTAACTGATGTGTTCTTTAGTTGCTTTATGAGTTAATAATTAGTGAATTAATTAATAATTAATTCACATCACTCATTACTAGTGTATTTGGTAGTTAGACTAAATACAACTAGTTCAACTAAGTCAAACTGAACACAACTCCATCAACTCCTCAATCAACTCCACCAAACTTAATCACTTGAGTTCTAACTGAAGTCCATCATGCAATAGCTCAACTAACCCATAAGAAAATCGTATTTCCTTCTAGCAGTTGCATGTGCCACATCTGTAGCTCGAACTGAAGTGCTCCAAGAGGATAAGATAATGTTTATAGTCCAAATATTATTAAGAGCTAATAATATTCGACTGTTCTATTGTTAGATTGGCAGTCTAAAAATAGACTCCACCCATATGTCTAAAAATAGAAGTCCATCTATTTTTACCAACATGATCAATCATCCACAAATAGCATCCTGCAACTCATAGACCATGATCCATATGTCTAAAAATAGACTTTGCACCAAAAATAGCCTGCGGGCCCACTTAGTGAAGGTGACTTCTTTTCACTAAGTTCCATCATCTTATTGCATTTTCAATAGATAGGGATAGCAACCCTAGCTCCTTTATAGGGGATGTACAACTCCAAGCATTTATCTCTTTCGCTACTAATCAACTCAAGTGGGCTAAGGCCCACAATATTTTTAGGAGGCGTGAAGAAGGAATTGACCTATGGGTGAGAGGAGAACCAACCATACCCCTGTAGCTCTTGAGTAAACATAAGCAATTCATGAAGCGAGACGATGTATAGGCCAACTATGGCCATTTCATACAAATGTTATACAAGCTGGAAAGGATTATTTCCAAGAGATTAAGGAGGAAGCCTTCTCTGCAGCTAGACAAAGGTGGGAAGCCTCTAGCATTACTGTTAGAAATCTAGAACCGTTTGGATATCAGAAATTTAAAGCCACCTCCTCTCGTTTCTATAAATATAGTAACATGATTTTGACTATGGGAGCTGAATGGATAAGATGTCAAAATAGGACTCCAATTATATGGTATCTTCCAGATAAGTATCGCTATGATTACACCTTGAAGGATCAAGATGTTACCCAGTCTTTTGCTATATTAAATAAGAAAAATGGCTTCAGACATTATAAGGAGGAGGTATATCATACCTACTCCCTAACTCAGCTACACATCAGCTATATAATTGCATGAGGACATGCAGCAAGGTAAGCTGGGGAGTATGTTGGGTCAAGAAAAAGGTATATTTTATCCTCAGTAATTGCTTTATTTCGTATTTATCCTTACATGATTATCTCTATTTATGGATTGAAATAAAGGAAATAATAGTTAAAGTTGGATGGAAGCACTTGGTAACAAATTAGATACATCTAGCACAAGGAACTGAATTTTTGCTGTCCTTGTGTGCAGAAGACACAGATTGGTCAATAGTCGTTCACTTGACAAAGCAGCACTAGGCCGTAAAAGGGAAAGACAACGTTTGAGGTAGGCAAGATAGTGAGAGACTAGGTAGACCAATACTATTTCATGACAGAATTAGATTATGTATTGTGAAATCCTCAGGATCCCCTGATCCTGAGGATTCGCTTTTATCTAATTTACTCTTTTATCTAATTATTCTTTTTCAGACATATAATACTATTATCTCAGGGACGCTGTAATATGGTTACTTATGTTAATGAAGAAATATTGTGCTTGATCTTCACTTATATTCTGAGTATTCCTTAGCGGAGACTTATGGAGACTCTGGGCTTGGTCAAGAGAAGTTCTACTACTTTCTTTTGTTATAATCTTTCTATTTGAATCTTTATTGATTGTTAATGTTTAGTTAATATAATTTCGCTTATTGTGAGGATTGACGATTCCAATTCATACTACTGTTCATTTTGATTCATACTTAGTTGTGTGATGTATCTGAATAATGCTTTGATTGGATTGGTTATATTAGTTTCAGTAGTAGATTGTTGTTCATTCTGAGTTATGTTATCGTAGATCTTAGAGATAGTATTAATTGATTTTCATAATCCACTTACAGAGAACAATTGTTGTTTAGAAATCATTTATCATATTTTCTTGCTTGCTGTGCAATTCTCAACTGTTGTTCAATCGAGATTGTCATTCAATTGGGAGTTTCCATTCAATCGAGATTGCTATTCAATTAGTATTTTCCTTCCAATTCTGATTTGCTATAGATTAACATTGTTGTTCAATTGTTACAGTCATCTTTCTTGATCAAGTGAGTTAGTTTTAATTCTATTCGAAGGTTACCAAGTGTGATTCTTTGCATTCGCATTCAGATTCATTTGATTTTGGAATAAGTTAGATAGAATTGCAGAGTGTGTTAAGAGTTCTCTTAGAGTCATTTCTTCCTTAGTTATTTCTTTAAGAGTTGTGTGAATTGAGTTGAAGAGATAGTTTTTATTGATTGCATCAATTTACCCTTAGCTAACCTCTGAATTCACTACATATATTGTGCTAGTACTCTTGAGATAAAAAGACTTACCTTGGGTTGAAAATTAATGTAGGAATTAAGATTTCCCATAAAAAGACATCTTAGTGAACAAACATCCACCTGGATAAATCCAAGATACAAAAAATGTTTAACCAGTCACTCAAGAAGCCAAACAAATCTTAAACGAAGAGATCTCAAGATGTGGACACTAGCCCAACCAAAACACCAAAAGAATTCAATGGAGACCTTGAAGGACACAAACAATGGAAGACCTAATATAAACCAAGCAATAAGGCTTCAGACCAGAGATGTATCATCATCTAGTAGCAAAAAAAATCAATAACCCTGTTAGGGTCCTATAAACAAAGTAATCAATGTATGATTATCTAGGTATTTATCCAAGTGGGATGTTGAAAATTATTTTTTCATTTGAATTTGTTTTAGCTTTTGAAAAGAAAAGAAAAGAAAAAATAAGAAAAATAGAAAAAAATAAAGGGGAATAAAAGAAAATATATAAAAAATGAATAAAATAAAATCCCCAAAGGGGTGTGCTAATTAAAATGTTGCCTTAATTTTTTTTATTATGTTTAAGATTGACTAATTATCAATTGACAATGTTTAAAGTTACAAATAATACAAGACGTGATGTTTTGTCACTTTTGATAAAGTGCTGGCATCTTTGGAAGGCTGAGATCATCCCTACCTGGATCAATGGTGGGGGTTGATGTCCCCCCCCCCTCTCCCAAGCTTTCGAGACTTAACAAGGGGGGATCCGCAAAATGGTTTATTAAAAACCACCAAAAGCCACGTGGTAGCTCTGCAACAATTTTGGGGGCTTCCCTCCTTTTACCACTTACAGCCTCTACCCCCCCCCCCAAAAAAACCATCGCCTGCTACCTCTTGCACTCGCCTGCTCCTGCTACATCCACGATACACCACCTGTCATCCTCCCAACCATCCGCGTCACCCTACTGTTGGCCCATAAATTCTCCCCCCAATAGTCATATAGATGCTGGCCATTAATTTCTCCCGCCAATAGTCATATAGACGTTGGCCATTAATTTCTCTCGCCAATATTCATATAGAAGTTTGCCATTAACTTCTCAAGCCAACATATAATTCCATTAATTCCATGCTCCAAAACAATAATATTTTCGTTAATCACCCCCTTTCTCACTTTAAAATCCCATATCACCTTACATTATTTCCTTTCGATGTTTGTTTGATCCATGCAGGTTAAGACCCAAAGGTTTCCGAGTCCACCAACACTCTCTGCAATAGGATTTCCTCTCCTATAACTGGTCAATTGTAGTCTGGTAATATTATTCTCTCGAACGTCCATTACAGTTCAAGATGTCTTCTCATAAAAGAAAGGGAAAAATGGTTTTTGAGAGTTATGTTTTGCATCTTTTTCATTATTTATATGAGTTCCCTTTGGTTGACATGTAGTACAAAATAACATAAACCTAGTGTGAGTTTGATTTATATGAAATTCATAACTGGGAAAATAAAAACTATTTAGACAATAGTGATGAATTGAGTATCTAGGAGTCACTCTTGCCTCAGTTTATTTTCCCCGGACTCATATTTTCAAGGAATTTGTTACATTGTGTCATCTTAGGTATCTGCCTAGCCAACAAGTTGTAATATCCTAGAATAATGAGATTATATTCTCAATTGCACCATCAGCCACCTGCTGAGCTCTTCAGGTTAATTGGCAAACTCCCTTACATCCATTTTCTACTGATTCACTCATGGAAATATACCAGAAACTTACCTTCTCTCAACGAGTCCATATCTTTAAGTCTTTTATGTTTGATAATTATGAATTTCACATAAATAATCCCCCATATTCTGCTTCTATTTTCCCTGAAATGTCAAGGCAACTTATTTCTATGGTTACTTGTCTATTAGGCTATCCCACAGATCAATGGGTAGATGAAATAGTGTTAGGATTTTTTCAATATTTTCAATTGGTCAGAAGCCATCAGTTATTTTTAACCACAGTCAATACCTATCAAGTGTTATTCATAAACAATTTTTGAAGTTTAAAGTTGAAGGTGAATTCAAACATCAATCAGTCCCTATATATTTGATGTTGTTCTATCAAGAAGATAGGTTCAAATTTTAGTTGCATAATATGGATGAATAGGGAATACCACTATCAATTATTCACTGGACTTCCTTAGTCATAAAGAATTCAGAAGAATATTCATTGAGTAATTCTGTAGATCAGTTTTTGCATACATCCTTGTGTCTTCTTAGTAGCGATATTATACCAAGGATTTCACTAAAAATCAAAAGAGTTATGCATCTCACAGAACAAGGAAAGGTTGAAGACTGGTATCCTTACAAGAATTATACAGAAATTTGAATTTATGGATTTGAACTCCCTCCCTACAGATTGCAAGTTTTTGTACCAGTCAGAATGTTTGCCTTGGAGTATATTAGGAAAATGTTAAATATGGATGACCACATTTTGTGTCAAGAAAGAAGAAATCATAGTTTAAACTGAAGGCACATATTGGTCCTTACATTGTCAACACCATAACAGCAGAAAAGGAAGCAGATGAATTACTAAAGAAAATGAATTTCAAGAAGTTTTACATGGTCTTACGATCCATTACGGATAATTTCAAACTAAGAGTTCAACAGAAGACCATGACATATCCACACACACCTAGACCAGGAATAGAGAAGTATGCCAATCAGGAGGAATGGATAGAGAATACAGTGCGAGAGGCTGAAGAGAAAATTGTAAGTCAAACATCTTTACCAACTCCTATTTCAAAGGAAAAAGAAGTCAAGAGATCAAGGGAAAATATGTCTCCTTCATATTCTGGGTCTCAAGCTACATACTTTCGTGTTTTAAAGAGGATAAAGAAATATCCAAAGGCTAATAATAAGACTGATACTAAAAGTGATACTCAGGTAATAAATATTCAAGAGGAATCATCAAAAGAAAAGGGCTCACAAGAGCAAGCCACATTTGTTTTGATAGGTATTCCCACCACTTCATTCCCATATGTTGAGGAGACAACAGAGTCACTTGTGTCTCGTAAATCTCAAATTACCACACAACAGAACATTTTTTCCAAGTATAGGGAAGTTAAGAAGAAGAATGAAGCATTAAAGGTAACCACATATACAGAATTTTGGAAGCAGAATTCTACTACTCAGCACAGGTTGTTGTCTAAAATTGATACAGAGAAGGGACAGTTCCAATTATCATTCTTGGAACCTACAGTTCCAGTCCCTAGAGTTGTAGAAGATTACAAAGTATCAATCTTTTCTTTTGATACCAAGAAAACTCATGCAATCGACTGGATGGATTTGCACAAATAGGCCCGTGAAATGGTCTACTCTACTTTAACAAGTTCAACCATGGCAACCTCCAAGCTATAGGCCTCTCTAAATAACATGCATTCACAGCTAAAGATATAGAAAATGCCATCCTTGGCCAAAGACACCAAAACCAAAGCTCTTGAGGATTTGGTAATTAAACTAGGATATGATCCTAGTGACATCAAAGCAACTAAGGAGATGATAAAAAATACAAATAAAAATATTCAAGCTCTAAAAAATTAGCTCAAGCTCCCAACTATAAAGCATCTGCAGACCAAAGAAATCACTCACCTGGAGACAAAGAAGGAAAGTTTGTTCAGGTTGATAGTTCAATAGAATGTTCAAATTTAGAATATGAAGACAAAAATGGAGGCAATTCTGAAAGAAAAGGAAATGTTAGCAGCTACAGGCACACCAACACTAGAAAGAACAACAACAACTCCAACAGAAAGGTTAGAAACATCCACTGCAGATTCTTCTAAAAAGTTAGTCAAAGTTTCGAGAGATTTATCTTTGACTAACCAAGAAAATGAGAGATTGTTAGCACCATTGACAAAAATGGAGGAGAATACAATCAAGGCTGATAATGCATATTTGGTAGAAGTGTAGAAAAATTTCAAGTTGACTCAACAGATTGCAAAGTATGAGAATCAGTCTTTGACAACCCAGATGTTGGCAAAAGCTAAGAAAATGATATGGCATAACATCAATGCAAATATTACAGAATTGTGTCCACGATTTGAGATTATTTTTTAGCAGGAGGAACTAGAACAAAATGTTAAAGCAATAATTGAACAAACAAAAGCTGAAATAGAACACAAACCAACAGAAGCACACAAAATTATCAATATTTTGAACTCCAAGACTAAGGATGAGCTTGAAGAACTCCAAGACAAAACAAGCACAATCATGGAAGTAACGAGAGCTTTGACAAATAACAACCTCTTGATACAGCTAGAAAATAAATGAAAAGAGTTAGAACTATAAGTGAAAATATTTAACAGAAAGTTTAATTTATTGTGGGAGAGAGGACTTCCAGATTTGAAAGCTTCTACTGGAAAATTGATTCCATTGGAGAACTATCAAGATAATTTGTACAACATAGCTGTAGATACATCTGAATTCACTAAAGTTAGAGGAACAATAACTGGAGGAGATTTCCTGGAAGGCCTACAATATGACCTCTACATTTATCATGAAGTCCACCATTTGTTTCTCAATAAGCCAACTTTTCAAACATACACAGAAGTAGAAGAAAGCTTTCGAATCATGGTGAATTTCTCTATTCCTAGTGAAGAATGACAGGATAAAGTTTTGGAGCTTTTTGAGTGAAATCAAACAGAAATCCTATAGATTGGGAGCGGTCAAATAGAAGAAGTAGGAATGTAGCTACAGTCAACAACAACACTCCTCAAACTGTTAACAGGACATCCGAATTAGTCAAACATTGATATTATTTGTTCTAATTTTGAAATATCTACATCTTTTGATAGATATTATTTTATAAATAATTTTATTTTGAAGTCCTAATTGAGTTTAAGATAGACTCTATAAGTATTTTGTAAAAATATTTAGAAAGGGTTGGATTATCTAAAAGAGAATATCTTTCTTTGATTGTAAGCAGTGAAATTTATTTTGAGGTAATCAATTAAGAAATACATAGGCAGTATTGTTTCAGGATTCTTGTGTCAAATAAATGGTGATGTTTTCATCTCTGTTAATGTGTTTTCCCTTCTAAGTTTTCTATATGGATATTCTTTCTTGGTTGTTGCAAGAAGATTAAGTGTTGAATTTACTTACAGTACTTTGCTCTGCCTTGTTAAACAATCTTAATATTTTCCTTCTAAGATTAAATATAAAATTCATTTAAGTATGCTTTATATTTAATTTATTCTTACCTTATATTCATCTTATTCATACCACACATAATTCACGAGATCCAGGAGTTTTCCTACCTCGCCCTGTTTCAACTACTCTGTTTATTTGTGATTGATTACTGAATATTTTTTATGACTCCATGCCCAATGGAATTTTCTTTCATTCTACAACCAAAACTTTAAAAAACCTATCTTGACCTTTCATACCTAGCCTAAGATCTAAACAATAAAATTAAAATCATACATAGAGAGCCCTCTCTGAAGCTGGAAGGGCTAGATCCCAACATTAAAAGTGGTTTGTGGTTACCTCTGCAATTTACTTTTCAGCCTAGGAAAACTATGGAGTGTTAACATTTTGGTGACCATACTAGGGAATTCCATGGTAAACTTTGATTTCAAAAGCTCAAACCTATTTCCTATGGGTGATAATGAGTTAGGAAATCTTTAGGCTGAATTCTTCACCTAGAAGTTGTGTTTTTACCCAATTGTGACAAGTTCCCTTGGAAATCTAGCTCCTAGAAAGATTTATACAAGATCACATCCAGATCTTGATCCTCCTAAAGTTGTGAATGATCTTGAGAGATTGGTTAGGAAAAATAACCTTGAAGAAATTCAAGGGAGCAATAGACCTTTGCTCAAGTCTCACTTACTCCCTGAAACCTTTCCAACACTCGAGGACAATGACTTTGATATGTCTTTTGAATATAGTCTTTTCAGAACCAAATCTGGAAGTTCTGTCCCAGAAACAATATTTGATGAATCAATTTTGAAACCATACATCTCAGCACAAAAGTTGGTTATTTCATATTCTGATAAAGACGTTGTACAACAATTTGAAAATATTGAAGATCTGGTAAGTCAGTTGAAGAAGGCAGCTCAAAAACCATTCATAGTTCAGTAGACTGACATTTCTTCTTCTACTTCATCATTCACCTCTCCTTTGATTTCTGTTTTTTCTACTATCCCTATTACATCTCTAATTAATACACCTTTTATAACAACTCAATAGATCACAGTCCCACAACCTTTACCACCTCTAACATTAAGCACAAATACAATTTCATCTTCCTCTCATATTCCAATCATGACAGCCCGTTATGCCCCTTTGGTTTTGTAACAACCACTAAATGTTATGCCACTGAATTATTCACAACGTATACCCCAATTCGATGGCACTGGGCCTACTACAACTCAATAACATATTGATAAGATGAATGATTTTGCATACCTAGAAGAGGTTGAAGATGATGATGTTCGAATAACGTTGTTTGCTCAAATTTTGACTGGTGAAGCAAGAAAATGGTATAGGGGATTAGCAGTAGGAAGTATTGCCAACTTGCAACAATTTCATCAAGTCTTTCTTTCTTGTTGGGAGGTTAAAAACAATACACTTCAGATTCTTGCAGAATCTGAAATTTTAAGAAGAGCTCCAGGAGAGCCAGTTCAATATTATCTAGATAGATTCAACAACCTTTATAATTATATTCCAATGGAAATAAAGATCCCACTAGGATTAACTTTACTTCAATATCTAGATGGTTTTGATGTTGACATGGCCTATTAGTTGAGGGAAATAAATCCAACTAATTTAGAAGAGATGAAAAAGAATTTTGTTAGTGTAGAGGGTAATCTGTTGGCCAAGAAACCCAAGTTTAGGTTTGAGAAGAGAGTGACTATTAAAGAAGAACATTCGTCATCATCAGATGTGAAACTAGACACTTTGGTTAAAACTATGGAAAGAATGACTATGACAGATAGAGTTGCACCAACAAAACCACAAGGGGGTTCTCAGAGCAGGAATCCAAATTTCAGAAGGCAGCAGCCCCAAATTAAACAAAAAGATCTAAGAAACCTGGCATATCAACAACAAATTAGACCTCCCTTTCAAGAAAATTATGTTGAGAAAGGAAATGAGACAGCATATGAGCCAGAAGAGAATCAGATCAATCTCTTTGGTGAAGGAGAAATAGATAATTTTTTCTTGACTAAAGAGGAACAAGATTTGTTCTTATTAGCACAAGATGTAATGCCTACAAAATCAAGGGATTACAAAAAGGGCTATCAAAATTCTATTATGGAAGTGCAGAAACAATATAATTTGAGAAATAAGAAAGCTATAGTAAATCCTCCTAAAAAGATCCAAATTGATACACCTTTTGTTGGGTTAAGGTCCCTAGGATTAGTTTTGGGGTTAATTTAACCCAATTTTGTAAAAAAATTTGTAAAAGATGTAAAGTCTCCGCAAAATGTGGATGTGGAGCACACAGATAGATGGGAATCAAAGGGGTCTTAGCCCCTTGTTTGGTTCGGTTTTAAGATTCTCCTATGGTCCGGACCATGGTATTGTATGAAGGAAAGCTATAAATAGTCGAGTCATAGCAAGTATTAGAGATAACATTTGATAGAGAATTGGGTATGCTAAATGGGTTTTATTGTCTTGGGCAAGTGCTAAGGTAGGAAGGCTCTACTTCCTATACTTAGGTGAAAAAGGGAAGGATCCTGTAGCTGAGTGCGTAGGAGGCTTGGGTAGAGTCTGCAATTGAGTGCATGGACCCCTGCAGTTGAGTGCATAGGGTAGAAGAGTTTGTAATTGGAACATGGAAGACCAATAAAGACTGATTTTGAAGAATTACTATGCATTTCTGTTGAATCTATTTATGTTATATTATGTCACTTAATGATATAGTTTTATGGAATAATGAATGAATGTTCCATGATATGAGTAGTTATCTACTTTCGCAAAGTTAAAAGCTATTTCTGTTATGTTTTCCGATGAATTGATATATCTGCATGAACTCAGAGCTAGGGTTGATTATTGATGCGTGTAAGTAGATGATATGTTTATTTAAGGTCTGAAAAGGTTGATCGTAGACCTTCATGAAGGTCTAGAAGCCATCTCTCCCCAGTTACAATGATAGGCCCTAGGAACATACCGATCTACACAAAGGTTGATCTAAAGCTGTGCAGACTTAGAAACTGCTCATCACATATCCCTGGATGCAAAAACTTGGTTCTAGCATCTCCCAATATTGCTTTGAGTGAGACTGAAACCTGAACTACGTAGGTTGTTTCCGAAAGGGCCAGCAATTGAGTGTTTTTTTGGTTGGCACGAACAACTTTGAACCTAGGTCAGGCCCCCTTATGCAAACAAATGATTACGTTGTCAGGACCACGATCTGTGTAAGAGATGTTTGGTAAATGGTTTCCAACAAAGAAATAACTTGATAAGTGGATTGATCGGAAATCGCATGCATTGCGGCTCAAGAGAATAGGATCCCTAAATTGTCCAAGGAGCAGTGGTTGCAAAGGCTTTTGTATACAGATGAGACCAACATGTTCTTCTGTTTCTTCCCTGAAGAACTACACTAGTGGTTGTCTAAATTGGATGATAGTCAAGGGGGTGGAGGCTCGAAGGTCCTATAGTGTCAACTCCTGAATTGGTGCCACATCTGGAGGCGCCAAGAAGAAATATCATGCGGGATGTGGATCACTGGATTGATTGCACATTGGGAAGATTTGTGACTTATTTCGCGATTGACAAGAACATCAGCTATAGCGAAGCTGAATGAAGAATATTTAAAGGACCGCGAGGCAAGTATTTGAACTCACTGAAGACTAATTAAAATCTTGTTATGTGAAAAGAGGGTTATGTAGTTACCTTCATGTTTTGGGCTACGCAAAGTGGGAGATTATTTAGAAGAAATGGAGGATCTATCCCAGAATATAGTCCGCTCAATAAACCCCCTTCAAGCGACGATGAAGGGGCGGTGCTGACTACGCCACAAAGTGCAGTTTAGTTGATAACACGGGGTATTCTGTGGACCCCTCATCCATCCACTCCACCTCCACCTCCACCTCCACCATTCAATATGGCGAACATGATGAAGATGTTGATTTTTAAAGGAACAGGGACCGAAGAATGCATTGCATTCTGAGATTTGTCTACACAATTTGTTGTCTGAAGTTTATGAATCATCAATTTTGGGAGGATTTCGTGGAAAGCCCAACATTTTCTACCTTACCTACGTGGAGCCAGAAGGTCGTTCTCCAGCAAATGACAGCCACTAACCCTGCCAAAGCCTTAAGTTCATAAATTGTTGTGTCTGACGCGCCAGGCCCTGAGAGTTAAAGCATGGAAACTACAACCCAAATGCCTACCGTGTTGAGATCGGTGAGGCCAAAGAAATCCACCGCAAAAGAGAAGAAATCCATCGAAAAAGAGAAGCAATCAATTCCTAAAGAGAAGCAACTAGCTGCTAAGCAGAAGCAGAAGAAGCCGGTGCTGGTGAGAATGTCATCGAGGAAGAATTTGGAGGTGTGACAAAAGGAGAAGAAATATAAACTGCCGAAGAAAGTGGTCTGTTTAGACGAGGAGGAATACAAGGTGTAGAGGAGGTGGATGTTGAAGACTTCGAGCCTATCTCCCGACTTCCAAAGTATATCCCTTTGTGAAAGGGAAAGATCCAAGTTCCTAAGGATCTAGATTCGGGGAAATTTTTGGTCACAACACCCCCGTTGTGTGAACAAGAGCAATTTGAAGGTCCTACATTAGCATGCATTCCATTAATGAAGATGGATGATTGGGACCTCACAGACCATGATAGGTTCCCACATTTGGCGACCAACAAATACATGACTAAAATATATTATTAGGAGACTAGGGTTACTTACTTAGAACCCATGAAGTGGGTTAGAGGTGTTGAGAAGGTCGGGTTGGTAAACATGTTGTGCATACCTCATTATCATCGCTCAACTATCAACATAATATGTGTGCGCCAGCTGCTGACGCTAGTACATGATGGGTGTTTATGGCTTGGGCAGCCCATCCTGAACAATGATATGTTAATTCATCGGATTACGAGGCTACCTTATCAAGGAGAGGACCTGTCAAGGAGTTTGTATGGAATACTGGAGAAGAAAACATGGCAAATAAAATGAATAAAGATTATGGCCTTGTTAAAAATTCACATGGATACTCTATCCACTCAATTCAAGACCAAGCAGTGCAGTTCGCTACCCAGATTCTTGCGGGAAAAATTATGAGGAAGTGTCGTGCGGATGAAGTTCCGGCGCCAGTAGTGTCACTTGCAGCACAGTGCACGAAAGGTGTCCAATACAATTGGGCAAAGTATCTATGCCAGGAGTTCCTCGCGAACTTCTGAGAAGCTCAGGAGGAGAGAAAGCCATTCCATTATGCATGGCTTTTGTTATCTATTCTTTTAGTCACTTGGAGATTTCCGGAGGACAGTCAATTTCCCCCGCATAAGGAAGATTTACCTGAGGCAGCACAGTTCGCCTCATTGTGGTCAACAAAGGATCTGACAAGGATCAAGGAATCAAAAATCTTCTAGATTTTGGTAGACATGGACCTTCATATGGTGACCAGTTAGAAGCCAAGGTTGTCCCCAACCTTGTTTGTGCGGTTGTTGGCCTATGTGGAGTTCAAGGCAGATTTTCACAAAGTGTCCATCATAGCGCGGAAGGACACAAAAAATACATGGCACCTGTTGCCTTATCCAGTATCTGAGAAGGACATATAGGAGGTTGTGGGGTATTGTCGAGCAGAGTGGCGCAAACCCACAGAGGGTGATGTAGGCACTAGTAAAGGTGTGGAGATCTCTGCTACGCAGAAATGTAAAAAGGTTGCTCAGAAGGTTGTGAAAGCTCTCACCGAGAAGAAGAAAAAGGAAGATGTTACTAAGGCAGTTGTGGAGGAACAACGTGCAGCGAAGGAGCGCACTGCTAAAGAACAGGCAATGAAGGAGTGCACTGCTAAAGAACAAGCTAAGAAGGAACAACAAGATACAAAAGAAAGAAACAAATTAGCTTCGCAGCACACTAATGAGAGCAGGGAGGAGGTGGTGGCAAGGAGCATACCACTCCTTTCATCTTGAAGAGAAGTGGGAAGGAGTAGATGCATGTACAAAGGAAAAAGCACAAATCTGATAGGTAGAGGTATATCAACCTAATGGTGATAACAGAAGGCTATCTCAATGAGATCGGTGATAAGGTGAGAGACACAACGACTAAGGTGTTGCAGTAGTTTAAGCAACAGTATATGCAGGAACTGGGGAGCATCCAAAATGATCCATGTGATTTGTAGATCCAGGCTGACAGGATTCAAGCTGGCATCAGGCAAGCGATCCTGACACAAGGAAGTGGAACAGTGGCAGAGTTGGAATGAACTCTGGATCTTAGATTCATACCATTGCCAGTGGGGTTTGTTTGCACAGAATTAGACGAGGATCACACTGTGATCAATACTATGAAGGACATGGGGCTAAATCTGGCTATGCCTCCACTCCAAACCCTCCATGTGCTACATCAAGGGGAGTCAGATGAATTGAGGATCAGGGAATAACGCGCCCTCATCGTCATCAATGAGTTTAAGGTCAACAACGAACAATTGTTTGTGGAGAAAACCAAGGCGCTGAAGGAAAAGAAGGAGCTACAAACACGACATTAGATCCTGGAAATAATGATCGAGCAAGCCTGCAAGTTAGTGCCTGAATTAAACATACCAGAGGATTTAGAGGTCTCAACAAAAGTAAGGAAATTGGTTGTTGTAGTATGTGAAACAAAGGAGGAAGTCAAGAGGGTTACCTTTGATTTCCAGATGAGGATAACAGAGCTATAGTTGAAGTTGCAGCCCACGACTCCACTAAAAGTACGGGAGAAGCACACAACAGCCATTAAGGAGAATATGTGCACTTTGGATGCCACAGTCAATGATTGCACATTGATGTTTGATGCAACAATGGAATTATGGAAAAATTTGTAGGAGGACCGGAACCTATAGAAGTTGAACACAGATGTATGAGAGACACAGTAGATGTATGATGAGGTCCAAGCAACTATGTGCACTTTGGTGCTAGTGCAATGCCTCACGAAGTTACAAGAGGGAAAGCAGATGCAAGCCCAGGTGGAAGAATTGTAGAAGAAAGAGACACTGATAAAGACCATATTACAACTCTGGCTAGAGGAAGCTTGTCAAATTACTTTGTTGCTGGAGGAAAACATAAAGGTGATACAATAGACACATAGGAAAATGCGCCTAATAGTGGAGGGCCGAATGATAAAGAAATTGGTTGAAGCGGTACAACAGGCAGCGATGCACAGCACTGCCGAAGTAGGATTTTTGCAGGTTGAGATGGGTGGTTTTTGGAGCAAGATCGAGGTGCCAGATGAGTGACTTGAGGGTGAGTCATGATCTTTGTGTTGGGGGTGTTATAGACATATTTGGGTACTACAACCCCAATCACATATGTCCATAAACCAAGGGCTTCTAAGTCCCTAAAAGTGTTGTTTCATACCCTAAAGGAGCAAGGTCAGCTGATTACATCATCTCCCAGAAGTTCTCCATGAAAAACTACTCAGAACTAGTCAAAGCAGGACCATATAGACTGCCGAGTGCTAAGGGTGCGATGCATCTCACCTGCCACATGCAAAAAGTGCGATGCATACTGGAAAGCCCTTCTATGGGGTGCAATGAGTGAGAGCAGACAAATGGCACAAGCAGTTTGCTAGGTGGAGACCCTGAGAATCTTCTAGAAGCTGCTCATTTGACACTTACCTCCCTGAATTCGCCCAAGGATGAGTAAGAGATCATGAAATCTCCAAGTGGAACCAAGAACTATCAAAGAGATGACACTAATCAAAATCCCAGAAGCTGACTCACCCCCCTGCAAATGTCAATATATGGATCCCTCATCCCAGAGATCCAAAGATTGGAATTTGGTAATTTGCA
Organism: Pinus tabuliformis; assembly: GCA_031772625.1. Lineage (NCBI taxonomy): Eukaryota > Viridiplantae > Streptophyta > Pinopsida > Pinales > Pinaceae > Pinus > Pinus tabuliformis. Next base: position 1,194,746,358 of record CM062811.1, read on the forward strand.
AAGAAGTGTTGTTAGTTTCTCTTTGAAGACATTGTTGGGTGATCTTGCTTTGTATGAGGTGAAGAGGGCTTTCAAGCCGAGAGGATGGCGTTGGGTCAGACCAAGTGGTTGTAATCCTCTCTTCTACTACTTTTATCAATAAATCTATTTGAGTTTTCCTCCATATTCTTGTGTATCTCTGAATATTGTGTTGATATATGCATTTGTATGGTCAATATATATCTAATCCTACATTTTTTTATAGTGATAGATCTCTATGCTTTGATGGTATTATGTTGTTGTGATTCTCCAGGTGTTCTTTGAAGCGGGACAAGTAAGGAAGCAGTGGCGAGATTTTGTCAAAGGGGAAAGGAAACAAGCAAGGAGCCAAGCGAAATACTGAGGTTGGTACTCTCTACTTCTTTTTCATCTATCTCTCGTAAAGGAAAATACAAGTAACTTTATTTTGTTTGTTTCTAAGATAGCTACCCATATTAGTGGGACTAGCAGTTCTGAATAGACACTAGTTTTCCTGGTAACAAAATGGCGACTCCGCTAGGGACAAATCAGTTTGATTGCTTGTCTCTATTTTTTTGATTCATAAACCACAGACGGAGCCTAAAGTTAAGCCAGCTAGCCTTCGAACTGCATTTTCTATGCAAGTGCAAAGTAGATCAACGTTGCTTCAGTCAATCTCTAGGTTTGTTTATGAACTAAACAATTAACTTGCAAACATTCTAAGTGCCCTAGAGGTAGCTCAAGTAACCTCATTAGATCAACCCCTATACTTTGTAGTTACTGACTATCATTAGCTCGGCCTAAATCCCTGAACTAAGCTGCAAACTATGACCAAAACCCAAGTTAAAGTCTCGTCCCTAGATCATCGCACCTTCTCCTCTTAGCAATCTAGATGCATCGCACCTCCCGTGTGCAGTAGGTGAGATGCATCCATCTTTCCCTGTGTTATAGGTGCGATGATCAGATAAGACTGTTTCTGCCTCCATATTTTGGTTTTTCCTTCATTGTCTTCAACTTTATTCAGGAGTTTTGTTGTCTGTGATCATTAGACCACTGTTGAAACCCCCTTCCTTTGCATCATCCAACCTCCCTTGTACAAATATTTGTGAATGTTTTTATGTATTTTTCGCCATTCACAGTTCTCATTTACAAAATGGTAGCTTAATCGAATTTCCATCTTTTGTTTTGAAAGTGTCGCAAGCATCATTTTCAGTCAAGGAAAAGAATCCTTCTCTTTTTGATAGTTGATTACACTGTTACTCTTGTATTTGATCTGAATTAAGTATTTCAAGTGTTGAAAGTAGTTTCAATTCAAAGTCACAAAGTGTCGTCTTGTCTCCTTTTCGTTTTTTGAAAAGAAAATCGTTAGTACTGTCGCTTTGAAAGAAGATATAATTCAGATTTGTACTTAGCATTCTTTTTGTCATTCACACATTAAGAAAGTGGAAAACAAATACATGCATGTGCATTTGCATTTAGACTGCTTGTTGATTTTGATTTAGGACAGTGCATCTAGTGTGTGCTCTCTACTCTATGTTGAAAGGATCTCATTTCTGTTTCCTTAGTAGCTAGGATTTTCATTGCAAAAACAAGAGTAAACGACTGTTTATCATCTTAGATTGCATATTTAGGAGTTGTATATCTACATCACGTGGTGAACCTTAAAGGAAAACTTCTTGAGAAAGATCAACTGTAAAATAAATTCAATGAACATAAAAACGCTTTGGAATTTAACGCACAACATCTAGAAGTCTAGGCTAGAGACATATTCCGGCATCGTAAAGCCTGGTAACTCTCACTTTCATCGTAGGTTGGGTGATTCCTCCTCTTTGAGATGACAAGTGCCAGTATGGACTTGTGCTCCCATGTACCATCGAGTATATATTGGGAGACCACAATAGGCTACATCCTTTATCCTTAGGAAGTTGTGTCTGCCACCCTATTGATCACAATGCATTGAACACAACATTCGGGGAGATTGACTACCGTACCATAAAAATTATTCTGTAGTTTTGTGATTGGTTTGGTAATCCCTTTGTCTAGATTTCCAGAGTAGTCTCTTTGGTTCCTTTTCAAACTCCTGAAAGGAAAAGCTCCATCTGAGCACTTGTCACTTTAGGCTCATTAAAAATTAAAGGCAACTAGAGTCATCTTTAGCTTTTTCTCGACTCTTAAAAATTGAAAAAGCAAGTTGTGTCAAAGCGTCTAAAATTTATTTTAATCAGAATAACGTCACTATTCCCTCGTTGATCTTAGGTTGAGAAAATGGAGTCCACCAACCAAGGATTTCCCCTTGGGGGGAATCCTAGTCCTTTCTCCTCTTGGGGGGATGTTGGTACACCTCATATGGCCACATTGTCCCTTCCAAGACTGACAATTGGCCTGCCGGTATGGCTTTTCTCGACCTCTGTCATTCAAAGCACCATGATTCCTGAGCAATCAAATCAACAACTAGATGATACGAGAGTTACCCCCCAACCTTCTACTTCGTTTGTTTCTCCCTCTCCTTCTTCCTCTTCACTTGGTGAAGATAGTAAAACTAAAAACCAAGTAACTGAGAAGAAGAAGAAAGGGAAGGAGAAGAAGAAGAAGGAGCCAACAACAAAAAGGGGCAACTATGCATCGTCTAGAGAAAATCCACACAGTTCACCATCCAAACCTAAATCTCCATGTGTCATCTACAAAGGAGACCATTATCATCGAGATTGTCCTTGCATCCCATGGATCTTAAGAGACTGGTCTCTCCACTTGCACAATCCGGTGTCGTCAACCTCTGACGATCATGTTGAGAGTACACCGTCAACTAGTGAAAACGAAGTCACTGGACAGAAAGGAAAATCTAAATTTCCTTGAAGACTATATGAAGGCGATCATGCCCTCCACCATTGTCCCTTCCTGGATGAAGCTAAAAGAGTCTTGGATAACCATCTTGCATCACCACAGCGACTCCCTCCTGGATACAAGAAACTCTTGCCAAGTCCATTACTAGTTGAAAATATGACTGACACACCTTTTTTGTCGATCAAAGCACCTATCATTGAAGATAAACCCTCTAAGTTCACATCGGACCAAAGTCAACAGGTCGAGATGGCAGTCGACCCCATCTTGTCTTCAGAGGATTTACCTTCAGATGATATAGTCACCAAAGAGAATGAGAATGACACCATTCAAATTATTTTTGTAAACACAGACTCTGATGAAGATGGGGGAAATTTACCCATTCCTTTACCACAGGAAGGAAGTTCATCAGAGATGTATCCGTCCGTTTATTCGGTCCCACCTCCAAGCAACCTAGTTGTATCCTTTGATTGGAATCTACTAGGCAGACCTCGTTTACCCTCTAATGTACCATTCTGAATCATAGTGCAAACTTACAGAATGGTCATGGTTGGTACCATCATAGATGAAGGGGCTTCTGTGAGTGTCCTTTCCTCAATTTCTTGGAAAGCGCTTGGTTCACGATCGCTTTTGCCTGAGATGCGAAATCTGATAGGCTTCGACAAAGGAACCAGTCGACCGTTAGGGATCCTTCCAAATTTTCCTATAACTTTGAGAACGAAAACCATTTATCTAAATGTAATGGTAGTCCAAGGACCTTTAGATTACAATCTACTCCTTGGGTGTGACTACATTTATAGCATGGGAGCTATTGTTTCCTCACTCTTTCGAGTGATGTGTTTTTCGCATGAAGGAAGAGTGGTCCAGTTCATAGGCCAACTTTCATTCCCTGGTTCACACATAGCTAATAGTCAAATAACATCCCTAACAGGTCTTTTTGTGCAAGGAATGTCTCATCAATCTCCAGTTCGTCCACTTGATGAACGTGAGTGATTCGGTGGTTGTGACTGAAACCCAGGGGGCATGCACCCTGGTCTGCTTCGGTAGAAAAACTTCAAGTATAAGGTAGGTTTCTACGGAGATATATGACTAGTCTGACACACCCATCCATTTAGGAAAATGGGATTAGACTGGAATAGGATACCTCTGCAAATTGAAGGGTAACCTAGGTATGCCTTTCCCAACAGAGCAAGAGTTTTATCTGCAAATTGAAGGGTAACCTGGGAAACTCTACTTCACTATACCTAGGGGCATGCAAACCTTTTTGTGTGAAAGTGAAAAGTGACCATTTATTTTATTAGTTTGTAGGTTCTTACCCCTGTAAACTCGTAGGATTGGTCGTTCCTAGCTTACATAATAAAATGATTCAGAGCATAATTTCGAATGGTGCAAGCTCCCTAAAAAATGAACCTATCGATGAGACATCCTTATTATACGACTGGCACATGCAGTTTTACACAAAGTTCAAGCTCGTTAAAAATTAAACCTAGCAATGAGCATATGTTCCACCAGAGTTTAAGCTCATTAAAAAATGAACCCACCTCTGGTAAATAACCATTGTGAACGCATTATCATCAGCTTTTGAGCCCTGGTCGGGTTCTTACTATCACCTCCACTCTTTTTTAGCCGATCATACACTTCCATTTGATTGTTTACCCCTTTTGCGGAATAGCTGCGATGAGTGATTCTGTTAGCCATCCTCTTAACACTGCCATGATTGGAAAGTTCCAACCCTCACCTGGAACCAGCTGCTACCCGAAATATCACTCGTTCCTAAAAAACGAGTCTCCTTTAAGCTCTTTTCATCTGACTCATAAAATATGAAAAGATTGCCAAGCAATTGGCCTCTCCAGCTCGTTAAAGTGATTAGAAGTGCCATCACTCCTCTAGATTTTAATCTTTTTGGACCCGAGGGATTATTACACAAAAAGATCGAGCGTTTGTCTTGTTTGGCTCATTAAAAATATCGAAAAGTCTTCCCTTTCGCATTGTTTTATACTTTTTCGGACTTAAGGGATTATACTACGAAAAAAGAATATTGGAGTTTCCTTTCCATCTCTTTTCAGACTCTCTAAAATTGAAAAGAATCGAGTTATCTTTGTCATTAAACTCATTAAAACAATAGCGACAAACTTGTCCATTCAGACAAGAGCGAGTTTCACTGTCGCTAGGCTCGTTAAAACATACCGACAGGTTTTCCCGAAGGGAAAATTATAGAACAAGCATATGTTATCCTCCTCAAGCTTGACAAAAATAAAGAGGTACTAGTCAGAAATGACTGGGGAAAATTGGGAAGAAAACTTGAAGAAACTTTATTGGTAGCAGGTCACTCTTGAATATGACACTTTCACTCCATCACCATGATTGAGTTGGGTTGGGTTATTTCATTCACTGGTCACATCACCATTGGTCCACCGTAACATCCACTTTTGGGGTTAACGCTACCAATCCATTTTAGTGTCATCGATATGTTCAAGAGACGTCGCTCAGAGAATTCGCCTACCCAGCTTGTGTCTCATCCGCTACAATACCTTCACACTTCATTCTTTCATGACTGCCACCCTGAACCTTGTATCATCAGATCATTTTCACCTCTACAAAATCATTTGCTCCGTTCCGTGTCGTAGATGTGGGATCCATCAATGCCTTCCTACGATAGGTCACTTCTTGTTGACATCAGCTCATTATCCAAGAAGCCGACCTAGGAACAACCCTTTCAATACTTTAAAGCTTGCATGCCTCAATGGCAAGTTAACCACTTCTGGGGACAAGTTTACATTAATGGCCTTTAACCAAAAGACTTTGCGTGGTGTTCGACATTGAATCATGTATTCACACCACGTGAATTTTACTCTAGTACCTTGAGGGTCATCATCATCATCGGTGATTCCTCTCGTGCCTGTTAACAGCTTACATCATTGGCTAGTAATCAGGCGATGTCCTTCCATGTTCGACATCAGAACATCTTTTCACATGGATCAACTTGTACTTTCGGGCGAAGATTGAACGAGTTTTGAAGACCCCAGATCTAGTTTCATCCATCCAGGCTGTGATATATTCAGGAAAATAAAGACATCAAATGTACATCATTGCTGCACAGATAATCATCCAAACTAAGGGATGATGGCTCTACCAGAATCATCAGTCTGCACATAGACGATTGTCTGTCCTATGTACATGAAAATGAATTTATCAAGCTAAGCATGGGAATGCCTGCCTCAGCTAGATCATGAAAATATTATGAAGATAATGTATTGTATTGTATCTTATTACAGGTCACCTTCCAGTTCGAAAAACCTCGGATCCTCATTATAAAGCATTTCACCTGACATCAAAATATTTACGACCTCATGCTTTAGGGGGCAACTGTTATAGAAATATTAGGGCACTACAACCCCAATCACATATGTCCATAAACCAAGGGCTTCTAAGTCCCTAAAATTGTTGTTTCATACCCTAAAGGAGCAAGGTCAGCTGATTACATCATCTCCAAGAAGTTCTCTATGAAAAACTACTCAGAACTGGTCAAAGCAGGACCATACAGACTGCCCAGTGCTAAGGGTGCAATGCATCTCACCTACCACATGCAAAAAGTGTGATACATACTGGAAAGCCCTTCTGTAGGGTGCAATGAGTGAGAGCAGACAAATGCCACAAGCAATTTGCTAGGTGGAGACCCTGAGAATCTTCTAGAAGCTGCTCATTTGACACTTGCCTCCCTGAATTCACCCAAGGATGAGTAAGAGATCATGAAATCTCCAAGTGGAACCAAGAACTATTAGAGAGATGACACTAATCAAAATCCTAGAAGCTAACTCACCCCCCTGCAAATATCTATGTATGGATCCCTCATCCCAGAGATCCAAAGACTGGAATTTGGTAATTTGCAAAGAAGTGTTGTTGGTTTCTCTTTGAATACATTGTTGGGTGATCTTGATTTGTATGAGGTGAAGAGGGCTTTCAAGCTGGGAGGATGGCGCTGGGTCAGATCAAGTGGTTGTAATCCTCTCTTCTACTACTTTTATCAATAAAGCTATTTGAGTTTTCCTCCATATTCTTGTGTATCTCTGAATATTGTGTTGATATATGCATTTGTATGGTCAATATATATCTGATCCTATATTGTTTACGGTGATAGATCTCTATGCTTTGATGGTATTATGTTGTTATGATTCTACAGGTGTTCTTTGAAGCTGGATAAGTAAGGAAGCAGTGGCGAGATTCTGTCAAAGGGGAAAGGAAACAAGCAAGGAGCCAAGCAAAAGATTGAGGTTGGTACTCTTTGTTTCTTTCTCATCTATCTCTCGTAAAGGAAAATACAAGTAACTTTAGTTTGTTTGTTTCTAAGATAACTACCCATCTTAGTGGGACTAGCAGTTCTGAATAGACACTAGTTTTCCTGGTAACAGGGGGCCTGTTGGGTTAGTGTCCCTAGGGTTAGTTTTGGGGTTAATTTAACCCAATTTTGTAAAAGTTTTTGTAAAAGATGTAAAGTCTCAGTGAAATGTGGATGTGAAGCACGCAAATAGATAGGAGTCAAAGGGGTCTTAGCCCCTTGTTTGGGTCGGTTTTAATATTGTCCCATGGTTTGCAGACCATGGTATTGTATAAAGGCAAGCTATAAATAGTCGAGTCATAGCAAGTCTTAGAGATAACTTTTGATAGAGAATTGGGTACGCTGAATGGGTTTTGTTGTCTTGGGCAAGTGCTAAGGCAGGAAGGCTCTACTTCCTGTACTTAGGTGAAGAAGGGAAGGCTCCTGTAGTTAAGTGTAAAGGAGACCTGGGTAGAGTCTACAGCTGAGTGTGCGGACCCCTGCAACTGAGTGTGCAAGGTAGAAGAGTGTGTAATCTGAACGTGGAGATCAATGAAGATTGATTTTGAAGAATTACTATGCATTTTTGTTGAACCTGTTTATGTTATATTATGTCACTTAATGATATAGTTTTATGAAATAATGAATGAATTCTATGTGAAATATCTAAAACTATCTTAATGATGCATGATATGAGTAGTTATCTACTTTCGCGGAGTTAAAAGCTATTTTTTTATGTTTTCTAATGAATTGATATATCAATGTGAACTCGAAGCTATGATTGATTATCGATGCGTGTAAGTAGATGATCTATTTATTTAAGGTCTGCAAATACTGATCATAGGCCTTTGCAAAGGTCTAGAAGCCATCTCACCCTAGTTACAGTGACAGGCACTAGGAAGATATTGATCTGCGTGAAGGAAGATATGAAGCTGTGCAGACTTAGAAACCACTTATCACATATCCCCTGATGCAAAAACTTGGTTCTAGCATCCCCCAATACTACTTTGGGTGAGACTGAAACCTGCGCTACATAGGTTGTTGCTAAAAGGGCTAGCAGCTGAGGGTTTTGTTGGTTGGTGCGAACAACTCTGAACTTGGGTTAGGCCCCCTTAAGACAACACCTTATACAAGTCAAACAAAGGTTGATCCTCCAAAGGAAGCCCCTAAAAAACTAGATCCAAATGTGAAATAGGTAGAAAAGCCTCAACATTCTTTTAACAGTGAAAACGAGTTGCCAAAGGTTAAAATTTTTGTTCCTATGACTGAATTAATGAAAAAGGATGTAAACATAACTCAAGTTATCAAAGAACAAAAGATAGAGGAGGGAAAAGATATTGTAAACATAAGTGATAATCGACCTAAATTCCTATTTAGACCAAAAGTTGAGGAAAATCACAAGATGTCAGTTTGCCACCATTTTATATTAGTCTTAACATTCATGATTTCATTTTTCACAATTTCATGTTGGATTCTGGTGCTTCACATAATCTCATGCCAAAAGTGATAATGGAGAAACTCAGAGTAGATATAACTAGACCATATAAAGATTTGTTCTCTTTTGATTCAATTAGAGTAATATGTTTAGGTTTGATCAAGTATTTCTGTAAAACCCTTACCCAAATCCCAACAAAAAGTGTAGTGATGGATATTGTTGTGGCTGATATCCCTCCAAAATATGGAATGGTATTAAGAAGGTCTTGGGGAGAAAAGTTGCAAGGCACATTGTAGATGGTTATGACATATGCAGCTATTCATTTTTCCAGGCAACAAAAGAGGATGTACAGGGAGACTCTTATGAAATCTATGGTAAGAAGCTAGGAAAAACCCAATAATTTCCCACTTTATTTTGTACATTCAGACATGTATTCTTTCATTTTATATAATGACATATGTTTAGAAGAAGAAATTCAAGACATGAAAATCCAATGAAATAAAATAGAGGATGTGAAGTTAAAGCCTGAAACAGAAGATGACAATGATGAAGGCCTTTGGCATATTGGTTTTGATGGGGTAGTCAGTAAGGAAGGACTTAGGGCTGGTGTATGGCTTTTAGATGCAAAATCAGGTAGATCAAAGAAGTATTCCTAGAAGCTTTCCTTCCAATGCACCAACAATGTGGATGAAAATGAAGCACTTATTTTGGGGTTGTAGCTATTGAAAAGATCGGGAGCCAAAATAATTTCAATCCATTGAGATTTAGAAATCATCATAAATCAAATCAAAGGTGAGTATTCAACCAAACACCCGAATTTGAGGGCATACAAAAATGTTGATTTGGATTTTTGCAATGCTTTCCAAAGTATCAGTTGTTTCTAATTCCTAGAAATCAAAATGTGTTTGCTGATGCATTTCCTACCTCAATGAGTACATGCAAGATTCATTTCCACCCAAATAAGAAATATAATATTGAGGTAGAACATAGACCAGTTGTCCAGGATAACATAAGGTACTAGAAAATGTTCAACAATGACAAACAATTAGACAATTTTTTGCAATTAAAGGGGGAGTTTGAAAATTTTCATATTGATGTAGAAACTAGTGTTGATGATGGTAGACAAGAAACTATTTTGAATTAGATAAGTAAAAACTTTGATGAACATGAAGCAGATCTTGAATTATTGTAGTTAAAGGACAATGTGATACCAATAGGTTTGGTACCACTTGAAGAATTATTTGATTTCAATGATGTGGCTCAAAAGCCCAAAATGCAACCTACTGGAACTAAAGTGGAAGATTGTAATATAGGGACTAAGGAAAATCTGAAGATTGTGAAGATTTCTAAGTCCTTACCTTCGGAAGAGAAGCAAAAATACATTGATTTTTTGAGAGAATACTCTGATTTTCTTGCAAGGGGATACAAAGACTCAAAGGCCTATGACACCAACATTATTCAACATACTATTCCTATCAAAGAAGATCAGAAACCTTTCCAGCATAAGCTAAGGAGAGTGAACCCTGTTCTGTTTCCCTTAATTGAAAAAGAGGTAAGATAGCTTTTTGATGCCAAGATTATTGTACCTTTGGGATGTTATAAATGGTTATTAAATTTAGTACCAATGAGGAAAAAGACTAGACAGATAAGGTTATGTGTATATTTCCAGAACCTCAAAAAAGTTTTTTTCAAAGACAATTACCCCTTGCTAAATATGGATCATATATCGCAGATGGTATTTGGTTCTAGTATAATCTCATTGCTTAATGATTTCTCTGGTTACAACTAGATTTTAGTTCATCCAAATGATCAAGACAAAACAACCTTCACAACACCAGGGGGAAATTTCATGTATGTGAAGATGCCTTTTGGGCTTATGGATGCAGGGGAAACTTTTTAGAGAGAAATGGATATTGCTTTTGCAAATGAAAAGGATAGATTTATTGTGATATATAATGATGACATCACTTTGTTTTCTAAAATTGATGAAGATCATTTGTTTCATTTGAAAATTGTCTCTAAGAAATGTAAAAAATTTGGTATTTCCTTGAATCCTAAAAAGTCTCTTTCTGGTCGAGAAGAAGGTAAGCTGCTAGGTCATATAATTTCCAAACATGGCATCAGAATTTACCCAAGTAGAATTCAAGATATCATGAAAATTGATCCCCCAAGAAACAAAAAGGAAGTACAGTCTTTCATTGGCAGACTTAATTTTTTGAGGAGGTTTATTCTGAATTTGGCTGAAATTTTAAGAGATATCACCAACATGTTGAGAAATGATAGTGAAATAAAATGAAATGTTGAAGAAAAAAATTCATTTAGTGAGGTAAAGTCAAGCTTGACTCATGCCTATGTTTTAGTTAGTCTTGATTACACTATGTATTTCATTATTTTTTCTTTTTCTTCACAGAATAATATTGCAGTAGTACTTATGTAGAAAAATGAGGTATATGAGAAGCCCATAGATTTTTTTAGTAGGGGGTTAAGGGATGCTTCTTTGAAATATAATATTATGGAAAAACAAGATTTTTCCTTGGTAAAATCCTTGAAATATTTTAGAGTATATATTCTACATTCTCATATAATTTCTTTTGTGCCCAATGTAGTGGTAAAAGACATCCTTACTCAAAATGATCCAGAAGGAAAGAGAGGTATGTGGATAGCTATTATTTTAGAATATGATATTGATATTAAGCCCACAAGACTTATTAAGGTACATTGATTGGCCAAATTGATGGTTGAATCAAATTTTCATGCATTGGATATAAATTTTGTTGCTGCTCTAGATGGTGAAGAAGAGTATGTCCAACATGTATCATAAAACTTTATTACTTCCCCCTAGTCTATATATATTGTTTATGTTTTGCAACATTTACAAGCTCCACCAGGTATGACCAAGACTAAAGCAAGATTTATCAAATTAAAGGCTGTTAAATTCCACATTCTGGATCAAGCTTTGTATTGGAAAGACGTTTGAGGAATTGTATTGCATTGTTTGTTAGAGGATGAAGGGGATAAGATGATGGAAGAGTTTCATAAAGGTGACTTTGGAAGGCATATTTTTTGGAAGACTACAACAAGTAAAATATTGAGAGTTGATTTCCACTAGGCTACTTTGTTTGATGATGTGCAGAAAAGGGTTTCTACCTATCACCAGTTTCAGATTTTTGAAGGAAAGAAGAAACTCTTACCTTTGCCTTTGAAGCCTATTTTAGTAGAAGTACCTTTTCAGTAGTGGGGTTTGGATTTTATCAAGGAGATTCATCCAAGTTCTTCTTCCCAACACAAGTGGATTTTGACAGCCACAAATTACTTCACCAAATGGATAGAAGCAATTCCAACTAGGAAGGCCACAAACTCAGTAATTATCCAATTCATGGAAGATAATATTCTTTCTAGATTTGGTTGTCCTCACAAAATCATCACCGATAATGTTGATGCATTTAAATCTAAATGATGGTTTATTTTTGGAATAAATATCATATAGTGCTAGGACATTCTACTGCGTATTATCCTCAAGGAAATGGGTTAGCAAAATCTTCTAACAAGAGCTTGGTCAATATAATAAAGAAATTGTTACAAGAGAATAAAAAGTCTTGGCACAAAAAGTTGATAAATTCTCTATGGGATGATAGGGTAAGCACTAGGAAATCAATTAATGGCAGAAGTGTCCTCAGACACGTAATTTTATTAAAAAAAAAAAAAAAAATACATATTTGATTTTGCAAGAGTTTACACCCAAACAACCAAATACTCTTGCAATGAGCTATTTATAAGCTCAATGTCCTAACTACCTCTAATTATGGATCACTTATTAAATAAAAAGTGTCCATTTATAATAAATGCTATTCAAAACAACTAGCTAACAAATCTCCTAAAGTAGAGCCTAAGATATGACACAATTGGAGAGTCATATCTCGTTACAACAATATACTAATTCTAAATGTCTCCATTAAATAATTAAATATTCTAGAATAATAATTATTAATTTAATATCCTAAATACCAAGTTCATCCATGAACTTAGTAAATTTTATTCTGCCAAGTGGTTTCGTGAAAATGTCGGAGATCTGATCTTCGGAAGGACAATAAACTGGCTTGAGAACATCTTTGGCAATGAGAGATCTGATATGATGATACTTGGTGTCCACATGCTTTGTCTTTGAATGAAAAAGTTGGTTCTTGGCAAGTTTGATGGCTGACTAGCTGTCAATGAATAATGATGTAGCTTCTGCCTGAGAAATGCCCAAGTCCTGCAAAATTCTGCGCAACCAAACAATTTCACATGCTGCTTCCCATGCTGAAATGTACTCTGCTTCTGCTGAAGAAGTGGCCAATGTAGCTTTTTTCTTACAACTCCAAGATATTGCTATTGACCCCATGTTCATTAAATAACCTGATGTTGATGCTTTATCATCAATACTTCCAACAAAGTCGACATCAGAATATTCCCCAAGTACAAAGTTTTTAGTCTTTGTGTAAAGAAGACCAAAATCTTTTGTTCCTTGGATATATTGAAGAACTCTTTTGGCTACATTCCAGTGGCTGTCGTGTGGTTCCTACATAAAACGTGAAAGAATACTGACTGCATAAGATAGATCATGGCGAGTATTTGTCAAATAAATCAAGCTACCAATAAATTGTCTATAAGTCGTACTATCCACCTTTCCCCCCCTTCAAATTTTGAAAGTTTCAAGTTTTTCTCCATGGGGGTAAGAATAAGCTTGCAATCCTACATGCCAAATCGTTGAAGAACCTCTATTGCATACTTACTATGAGAAATGAAAATATGATGCGGAGATTGGAAGACTTCAACTCCAAGATAGTAGTGAAGTAATCCCAAATCTGTCATCTTAAAACCTACATGTAACTCCTTTTTCACTTGTGCAGTATGATCATCATGGTTGCCAGTAATGATTAAATCATCTACATACATAACAAGAATTACCAGATATTTTCCTTCTTGTCACACATACAAAGTATCATCAGATTCACTTCGTTGAAAACCAACTTTCTTAAGGTATTCATCCATCTTTGCATATCGAGCTCGGGGAGCTTGTTTTAACCCATATAAAGCCTTGATCAATTTGCAAACTTTATGTTCTTGTCCTTCAATTTCAAAACCTAGTGGTTGTGTCATATACACTTCCTCCTGTAAATCCCCGTTGAGAAAAGCACTTTTCACATCCATTTGATGAACTTTCCATCCTTTTGAGTGGCCAATGAAAGTGTTAATCGAATGGTGTTCCATTTAGCATTAGGAGCAAAAGTTTCCTCATAATCAATGCATTCCTGCTACGCAAAACCTTTAGCGACAAGTCGTGCTTTATAATTTTCAAGTTCTCCCTTTTGATTATACTTAATTCTGTAAACCCATTTGCATCCTATGGGTTTAACATTTTGTGGACAATCAACAAGTTTCCAAGTGTTGTTATCAATTACTGCTTGATATTCTTCAACCATAGCATGTTGCCATTCTTTATGTTTTATTGCTTCTTTGTATGTGGAAGGTTCAGTAAAATCATTTGCTAACAAGGAAAAATTTCCTTCACTTCTATGTGCCCTTTTGGTGCATGTTTTATTCTGCTCATCAGGCTTTACATCTTCAAAAGTTGAACTGCCCATTTTGGTAGTTGATGCTCAGTTGTTTGAGATTCTGAAAAGTCTCCATCATTATAAAGAGGATTAATATAAACTGATGTTCTTCGTTTAGGTGAAGAGTCTGGAGAATCACTGTCATAAGAACTGTTGCTGCTTGGATATGCAGATGAACTGCTAGAAGACCTAGATGATGTTGTTGAAGTAGATGGACTGGATGACTCATCTTCAGAGGAAAGAAAATCAAGTTCATACCAATTTGGTGAAGTTGGTTGACTTTGCATTTTTCCTTTTCTTATACTGCCCTTAGTTTCTAACTTGTGAAGAAGATTTTCGATTTCTTCAGCACTCTTAGTCTCTGTTTCATAAAAAATGACATCCCTCCTCATAATGAATTTTCCATTGGTCAAAAGATGATACCATTTCTTCACATCAGAATAGCCAATCATTGTGCATTTCAAACTTCTTGAGTCAAGCTGAGTTCATTTTTCTTTCAAAACTAAGGCATAACATACTGATCCAAAAAATCTAAGATGTTTAACTCAAGGTTTGAAACCAAACTAAGCTTCATAAGGTGTGATTCCGTCTAAAGAAGCAGTTGGAGATCTGTTTCTTAAGTAGACATTTGTATGTATTTCTTCTTCCCGATATGTTGGACCTAACCTCTTGAAAGTTAACATGGATCTCGCCATTCCTAACAAGATGCGATTCATTTTTTTGACTACTCCAATTTGTTGTGGAGTGTAAACATTTGTAAGATGTCATTTTATGCCATTTTCACTGCAATAAGTTTTGAATTCATTTGAAGTGAATTCTCCCCCATTATCTTTCCTGAGAGTACCTATCTTTTCTTCTGACATGTTCTTCAAGAAGTAAACCCAAGTCATTCTACTGAAATCATCAATGAATAGTAAGAATATTTGCAACCACCAAATGAATTTTGTAGTGGTCCACAAACATCACTATGAACTAGTTGTAGCCACCTGTTTGCTTGCCATGAACTTGTTGGAAAACTTTCTCGACTTTGTTTGCCATAAATGCAAGCTTCACATTTTGAATTTTCCTTTTTGAAAGTTGGCAGTCCCTTAACCATCCCTTGTTTCTGCAATTGAGAAAGACTCTCAAAATTTAAATGTCCATATCTTACATGCCATAGTCTTATAGGTGAAATGCATGTAGTCACTTCCACGGCAAAATTAGAATGCCTTGGAATAACTATCCCTTTCATCCGTAACAGTTTTCCATCTTCATAACCTATCATGATAGTTTTCAAGCTCTGTTTGACTAAATTAATCTTGACTAAACCATCTTCCATAATCACCTGATGTCCTTCTTGTCGAATCGTGACTAAAGAGAGTAATTTTTTCTTAAAAGTTGGTACATACCATACATTGGAAATCATTTTTTCTCTAATGCCAGGGAGAAAAACTTTAACTACTCCTTTTCCATAAGGAGTATGTTTTGTATCATCTGTAAGAAAAATGGAATTAAGTTGGCAATCTTGAAAATTCCAAAAAGAATCACGTGGACAAGTCATGTGTTGAGTTGCCCATGAATCCAAGATCCACGCATCTTCATAATCACTTCTAAGATGGGATGAAAGTTGTAATTCTGGCGAGGAAGTAAAAACATATTCTGAGTTATCATCATCTTGATCATTTGCAAATTGAGCTGAGTGCTGATGAAACTTGGGAATTTTATTAAGAGAAGTTCGACAATCTTTAGCATAATGGCCAACTTTGTTACATCTTCGACACACAATTTGACTTAAGTCTCTTCCTCTTCCTGAAGATTTTCCTCTGCCTCTGCTTTGACTTCTATTTTGAGATTGTCCTCTACCTTGATTATTATTTCCTTGTCCTTGAAAATTGCCTCTTCCTTGGTTGTTTCCTCTACCTTGAAAATTACTCCTTCCTGAATTGTTGCCTCTATTAAAGTTATTTCCTCTACTTTGGCTTCGACCTCTACCTCGAGAACTATCAGCTAATGATTTACTAGTGTTGGCCTTTGTGAAAAAAACATCTTCACCAACTTTCTTCTTCTTCCCAAAGGTTTTTTCATGTTGGGTCAACATTTCACAGAGATCATCAAACTTTAGTTTCTCTAATTTCCTAGCTAATTGTAGAGTCTCCAAAAATGCATGTAGGAAGAAGGAAGTCCAGCAATTACAATTGTTACCATAAAACTATCATCTATTGCTAGAAAACCAACATTAATGATTTCCTGCTTAATATTCTTAAGTCTTGAGATATATTCAAGAACATCACCTCCTTCAGTCAATTTTTGTTGCAACAGTTTTAATTGTAGATCAACTTTATTTGATTCAGGTTGAGTATCAAAGAGGTCTTTAAAAGTTTTCAAAGCAAACCATGCATCTGTAGCATTTTCTATATGGACATACATTTCATCATTGACAGAAGATTTAATAAGAGCTAAGGCTTTGGCATTCTTAACTTCCCATTTTTCTAGTGCAACTGCATCTGTGGGTTTATTTGGCTTAATATCACCATCACATATACCCTGCCATAATTCATTGTAAATGAGAGTGCTTTTGATGAGGCGGTGCCATGTTTTATAGGATTTTGTACCTTCAAGTTTGTCGGAATCAGAGAACAAATTAATTAACTTGGACATTGTAGTGTTGAAGCTTCGCATCAAGAATCAGAATAAAAATGTCAAGATGGGCAACACAACATGCAACAAACAATGCAATAAAAAAACAATCTATCGGGGCTTGGCCTTGACCCTCGTATAGTCGTTGAAGCAGGAGAAAAAATGACTAAGCTTTGCACTTGGCTCTAGTCAATTTCTCAAAAAATTACAAGGTAACTTTCAAAATTTGATTGTCACAATGATGCTCTTGCAAAACTTGGTAAAAAAAAATTACCCCCCTCAAAGTAAAATTACTTTGAGTTACAATGTCACACTTATCACTCCAAATAAAAAATTACAAATAAAATCTCCTTATTACTCCAAAAATTTAAAATCACCTTATTACTCCACAAACAATAAATTTAAAAAAATCACCAAATCTCTCAAAAAAATATAATATTCCTTATCTCTCCACAAAAATTACGAATAACGGAAAATCCTTATCCCTCCATTAACATTACAAAATTAAAAAATATTTCTTATTTCTTCACTTCTTCACTCTTCAATTCAACTTTAAGCTTTCTTTTGTCACAAGGCCATCACATTGCAGTCCAGTTTACTAAATTTTTGACAATTCGGAATTTGTGGGCTCCGTCCGAGGAAGGACCAACATGATTTCCTTATGGAATATACTATAAAGGATAATGACTACGTCTAATTCACTACCTACGGTAATGACAGTGACAGGTCAGGAAATCATACGTAAAGTCATAAACCAATTCAACCATTTATGTTACCGTCTTTGGGTCGCTGGCTTGGAGCGATGGAAAGCATGTTGTGCGGAGCCCCATTGCGATAACCAGACAACAATTTTAGCTGATACTTACAGGTATTAGTTGTTATATTATCAAATACATAGAAATAGAATAATGGGAGCTCACGAAGATCATGGGCAGTTCACAAACAACCATTCAGCGGCTTTTTTCGAATGGCGTTTCACTTAGCTTAATTTGTTTCAATATCACTTTGATCAAATTAATCAAATATTGGATCTCATGTCTGCGTCCACACAGATAATGTCAAAATTGAATTAAATTACAAAAACTGGGACTGTTGATATTTCAAACAAATTTCTGCTACTTTCGGCATCTTCACACGCAAAATTTTCGCAGATTGATCTCCTCACACACTTCGCCCATTGGAAACTTACAGCATATCGAACATTAAATTCTGAATTTGAGAACAAAATACACAATCTGGTGGCTATCACGAAGTGTTAGCAGATTTGCCTTCTTAGCAAAATAAGGGTTTTATCAACACAAATTTTGAACCAATTCTGGGTAGGGTCACTGCAGCAGTTTTGGACATGTGATGAATGATTTCTATATCGATTTTTTTAATCCCATGACTTGTTTCACTAGCCCATGGGTTTATTCGAGGTTTCCTCGTCGATCTAGCATCCAAATCCAAAATATTGTTCGCAGTTATGTGGAAGCGGTTCTGAATAGTCTTGCTGCATATGTTCCCAAAGTTGCAATGCTTTGTCAAGTTGCGAAAGCCGAGGATGAAATGATGACCCGGCTTTATAGCTCAATCAGTGCTCAAAGTACACCAAGGATTGAAAAACAATCATATGTTTAGCAATTCAATGGAGTTTTCCAAAAACTTGTAGAGCTGGAATCTCCTCCTCACATCAACTGTAGCATACTAGAGCTCTGATACCACAATAATGGTAGAAGTGTCCTCAGACACGTAATTTTATTAATAAAAAAATAAAAAATAATTAATTAATTAATTAATTAATTAAAAAAAAAAAAAAAAAAAAAAACAAAAAAAAAAAAAAAAACAAAAAAAAAAAAAAAAACAAAAATGAAAACGAAAACAAAAACAAAAAAACAAAAACAAAAACTAAAAACAAAAAAACAAAACAAAAAAAAAAACAAAAAAAACAAAACAAAAACAAAAAAAAAAACAAAAACAAAAACAAAAACAAAACAAAAAAAAAAACAAAACAAAACAAAAAAAAAAAGACAAAACAAAACAAAACAAAACAAAAAACAAAACAAAACAAAAAACAAAAACAAAAACAAAAAAACAAAAACAAAAAAAACAAAAACAAAAACAAAAAACCGATTACATATTTGATTTTGCAAGAGTTTACACCCAAACAACCAAATACTCTTGCAATGAGCTATTTATAAGCTCAATGTCCTAACTACCTCTAATTATGGATCACTTATTAAATAACAAGTGTCCATTTACAATAAATGCTATTCAAAACAACTAGCTAACAAATCTCCTAAAATAGAGCCTAAGATACGACACATTTGGAGAGTCATATCTTGTTACAACAATATACTAATTCTAAATGTCTCCATTAAATAATTAAACATTCTAGAATAATAATTATTAATTTAATATCTTAAATTAATAATTATCTTATTCCAACTTTATAACCTATGATAATATTTTATTTTTGGATCATCTAACATCAATTAGAATGTCACCTTTCCAATTGGTTTATGGAGTTGATGCAGTTTTCCCTACCTCCCTACGAATGCCAGTATTGAAATTATTGCAGGAATTAGAAGTTGAAACAAATGATGTGCAGAGAAAGATAAATCAAATGGTACAATTACAACAGACTAGAGAGGAAATCTACAACAACACTCAAATAATTTAGGACAAGATCAAAAGGATTCATGATAGAACGGTGAAAGATAATTATTTTCAGCTTAATGACCTTGTGTTAAAATGGGATCGCAGAAATCAAGAAAAGCAAAAGCATGGAAAATTTGGCAGTTTGTGGAAGGAGCCTTACAAGATTGAAGCTTTTCATGGAACCAATGAATTTTTATTAAATGATCTAATAGGAGAATCACTTGCTAGAGGGTCTATCAATGGGAGGTTACTTAAACATTACTTTACCTAAATTCAACTGGTTTAAAACAACATCATTGTATATACCATTTTATTGTTCCAAGTACTGCAGGTGTGAGTGGTTTTCATCAGAAATTGAAGCCTAGAATGAAGGCCCTAAGATTTGAAATGAGTTTCTACCACATGTAATGAATTTTCAGTTAATCATGCCAGTTTCAGTTGATTGAAGGTCAAATAAATGCCCAATGGAGAAGGCTACTAGTCTACAGTGTTCTTGACACCTCACAGGGAGGACGCCATAAGAAAAGAAAAGAAAAAATAAGAAAATAGAAAATGAAATAAGAAAAATTAAAAAAGAGAAAAGAAAAGTAGAAAGAAAAAGAAATTATAAAAATACAAAAAGAATGAAAATTATAGGAAAAATAAAGGGGAATAAAAGAAAATATATAAAAAATGAATAAAATAAAATCCCGAAAGGGGTACGCTAATTAAAATGTTGACTTAATTTTTTTTTATTATGTTTAAGATTGATTAATTATCAATGGACCATGTTTAAAGTTACAAATAAGACAAGACGTGGTGTTTTGTCACTTTCGATAAAGCGTTGGCACCTTTGGAAGACTAAGATCGTCCCCACCCAGAACAATGGTTGGGGATGTTCGCCCCCCAACCCCATATCTTTCAGGACTTAATGAGGCGGGGTCTGAAAAATGGTTTATTAAAAATCGTCGAAAGATATGTGGCATCTCTACAACAATTTCGGGGGCCTCCCCCCTTTTACCACTTACTGTCTCTACCCCTCCCCCGAAAACCATTTCCCACTACCTCACGTGCCCACCTTCTCCTGCTCCATCCATGACACGCCACCTATCATACTCCCAACCATCTACATCACCCTACCATTGGCCATTAAATTCTCCCGCCAATAGTCATATAGATGCCATTAATTTCTCCTACCAACATGTATTTCCATTAATTCCACACTCCAAAATGGTAATATTTTCGTTAATCACCCCCCTCTCTCACTTTAAAATCTCATATCACCCTACATTATTTCCTTTCTCCATTTGTTTGATCCATGCAGGTTAAGACCCGAAGGTTTCCGATTCCACCAACACTCTTTGCAGTAGCATTTCCTCTCTTGTAACCGATCAATTGCAGGCTGGTAATATTATTTTCCCAAACCTCCATTACCGTTCAAGATGTCCTATCACAAAGGAAAGGGAAAAATGGTGGTCAAGAGTATTGTTTTTCCTCCTATTCATAATTTAGATGAGTTCCCTTTGGTTGACACACAGTAAAAAATAGTAGAAACCCAGTGTTAGTTCGAATTGTATGAACTCCATATCTGGGGAAAAAAATAGGCAATAGTGATGAATTGAGTATCTAGGAGTCATTCTTGCCTCAGTTTATTTCTCCCTAGGCTCATGTTTTCCAGGAATTCATTACATGGTGTCATCTTAGGTATCTCCCTAGCCAGCAAGCTGTAATAGCCCAAAATAATGAAATTATATTCTCAATTGCACTAGAAGCCATCTATCGAGCTCTTCAAGTTAATCCCCAAGATCCCTTACATCCATTTTGCACTGATTCACTCATGGAAATATACTAGAAACTTACCTTCCTTCAACGACTGCATATGTTTGAGTCCTTTCTACCTGAGAATTATGAATTGGAAAGACATAAGCCCCCATATTCTGCTTCTATTTTCCCTGAAATGTCAAGGCATGTTATTTCTATGGTTACTTGTCTATTAGGCTATCCCACATATCAATGTGTAGATGAATTAGTGTTAGGATTTTTGTCAATATTTTCAATTGGTCAGAAGCCATCAGTTATTTTTAACTACAGTCAATTCCTACCAAGTGTTATTCATTATCAATTTTTGAAGTTTAAAGTTGAAGGTGCATTCAAACACCAATCACTTGTATATTTGATGTTGTTCTATCAAGAAGATAGGTCCAAATTTTGGCTGCAGAATATGAATGAACAAGGAATGCCACTATTAGTTATTCATTACACTTCCTTAGTGAGAAAAAATTCAAAAAAATATTTCATTCATTAATTTTGTAGATAATTTTTTGCATACATCCTTGTGTCTTTTGAGCATTGATATTATACCAATGATTTCATTAGAAATCAAAAGAGTTTTTCATCTCATAGAACAAACCAAGTTTGGAGACTGGTATCTTTACTAGAATTATACAGAAATTCAAATTTATGGATGTGAACTCCCTCCCTGCCGATTTCCAGTTTTGGTACCAGTCATAATTTTTTCCTTGGAGCATATAAGGAAAATGTTAAACATGGATGACCTACATTTTCTTTGAAGAAAGCATAAAGCAAATTTCAAACTGAAAGCACATATTGGTCAAAACTAGAGTAGAAGAAAAGGAAGCAGGTGAATTACTAAAGAAAATTAATTCCAAGCTGAGTTTTACATGGTCTTATGATCCATTAGGGATAATTTCAAAACTGATAGTTGAGCAGAAGACTACACCATACGCACATACACCTAGACTATAAATAAAGCAGTATGCCAATCAGGAGGAATGTTAAGAGAATACACTACAAGAGGCTGAATAGAAAATTGTCAGTCAAACATATTTACAAACTCTTATTTCAAATGAAAAATAAGTTAAGAGATCAAGGGAAAGTATTTCTCCTACATATTCAGGGTCTCAAGCTGCAAACTTTCATGTTTTTAAGAGGAGAAAGAAAGATCCAAAGACAAAAACTAAGACTGATACTAAAATTGATACTCAGGTAAGAAATATTCAGGAGGAATCATCAGAAGAAAAGGGCTCAAAGGAGAAGGCCATGATTGTTTTGATAGGTCTTCCCACCACTTAATTCCCATATGTTTAGGAGACAATAGAGCCACCTATGTCTTCTACATCTCAAATTTCAACACAACAAAACAATTCTGCTAGGTACAGGGAAATTAAGAAGAAAAATTAAGCATTGAAGGGTACTACATATACATAATTTTTGAAGAAGACTTATACAACTCAACACAGGTTGTTGTCTACACCTTATGCAGAGAAGGGACATTTCCAATTAGTATTCTTGGAACCTACAGTTCCAGTCCCTAAAGGTACAAAATACTACAAAGCCTCAGTCTTTTCTTTTGATACCAAGAAAATTCATGCAAACAACCAAATTGATTTTCACAAACAGGTTAGTGAAATGATATACTCTACTTTAACAAGTTCAGCCATGGCAGCCTCTAAGATGCAGGCCTCTCTAAACAACATGCATTCAGAGCTAAAGATAGAGAAAATTTCATCCTTGGCCAAAGACCCCAAAAAAAAATCTGTTGAGGATCTAGTAATTAAACTAGGATATGATCCTCGTGACATCAAAGCAGATGAGGAGATGATAAAAAATAAAAATGTAGATATTTAAGCTCTAAGAAATTAGCTCAAGATACCAACTACAAATCATCCAAAGAGCAGAGAAATCACACAATTGGAGACAGAGAGAAAATTTGTTCAGGTTGATAGTTGAACAAAATGTTCAAATTTAGAAGGTGGAGACAGACATGGAGGCACTTCTGAAAGAAAAGGAAATGTTAGCAGCTATAGGTACACCAGCATAAAAAAAAACAACAACAAACTCAAAAGAAAGGGTAGAAACATCTACTATAAATTCTTCTAAAAAGTAAGTCAAATCTTTGGGAGTTTTATCATTGACTAACCAAGAAAATGAGAGATTGCTAGCATCATTGAGAAAAATGGAGGAGAATAAAATCAAGGTTGCTAATGAATATTTAGTAGAAGTGCACAAAAATTTCAAGTCGACTCAATAGATTGAAAAGTATGAGAATCAGTGTTTGATAACCCAAATGTTGGCAGAAGCCAAGCCAAGTATATGGCATAAAACCAATGCAAATATTACAAAGTTTTGGCCATCATTTCAGATTACTTTTTAGCAGGAGGAACTAGTACAAAATGTTAAAGCAGTAGTTGAACAAAAAAAAACTGGAATTGAACACAGACAAGCAAAAGCACACAAAATTATCAAGATGTTGAATTCCAAGACTAAGGATGAGCTTGAAGAACTCTAGATTCAAGACAGAACATGCACATTCATGGAAGTAAAGAGCGTTCTGACAAAGAAGAACCTCATGATATAGCCAGAAAATAAATTCAAAGAGTTATAACTACAGGTGACAATATTTAATAGAAAGATTAATTTATTGCAGGAGAGAGGACTTCCAGCTTTGAAATCCTCTAATGGAAAATTGATTCCATTAGAAAACTATCAAGATCATTTGTGCAACATAGCTTCAGATACATCTAAATTCACTAAAGTTAGAGGAACAATAACTAGAGAAGATTTCCTAGACGGCCTACAATATGACCTCTACATTCAGCAGGATGTCGACCATCTGTTTCTCAATAAGCCAACTTTTTAAACATACATAGATGTAGATGAAAGATTTCGAAGCATGGTGAATTTCTTTATTCCTAGTGAAGAACAATGGGATAAAATTTTGGACCTTGTTGAGTGAAATCAAATAGAAATCCTACAAATTGGGAGTGGTCAAACAGAAGAAGAAGAAATGTAGCTATAGCCAAGAACAACACTCCTTAAAGTGTGAACATAAAATCTGAATTAGTCCAGCATTGCTATTATTTTGTTCTATTTTTGAAATATCTACATCTTCTGATAGATATTATTTTGTAAATAATTTTATTTTTAAGTCCGAATTGAATTGAAGGCAGACTTTATAAGTATTTTGAAAAAATATTTAGAAAGGGTTGGATTATGTACAAGAGAAGATTTTTCTTTTATTGTAAGCAGTGAACTTATTTTGAAGTAATCAATTTAGAATTACAGAGGCAATATTGTTTTAGGATTCTTGTGTCAAATAAATGGTGAAGTTTTCCTCTCTATTAATGTGCTTTCCTTCTAAGTTTTCATATGGGTATTCTTTTCCGATTGTTGCAAGACGATTAAGAATTGAATTTACTTACAGTTCTTTGCTCTGCCTTATTAAATAACCTTGATGTTTTCCTTTTGAGATTAAATATAAAATTCATTTAAGTATCCTTTATATTTTAATTGATTCTTACCTGATATTCATCTTATTCATACCACACATAATTCATGAGATCCATAAGTTTTCATACGTCGCCTTATTTCAACTACTTTGTTTATTTGTGATTGATTACTGAAGATTTTTTATGACTCCATGCCCAATGGACTTTTCTTTCATTTTATAACCAAAACTTTAAAAAACCTATCTTGACTTTTCATACCTAGCCTAAGATCTAAACAGTAAAATTAAAATCATACAGAGAGAGCCCTCTCTAAATCTAGAAGGGCTAGATCTCAGCTTTAAAGTGGTTTATGGTTTCCTCTGCAATTTCCGTTTCAGCCTAGGAAAACTACGAAGTGCTAACAAACCCAACATATCTAGGAAGAAAATGAATGAATGATGGAAAGCCAAGATACAACAAGAGATCCTTTCAACAATGAAAGCCAATTTGAACAAATCAATTGAAAAAAATAGATTTGAAATATACCTAGGCTATAGACAAAAAAATTGAGATGTTGAGATTAGAGGCCTGAAATTTCACAAGGAAAATTCAAGATTTTCACAGTTATAGGTGATGAGCCCGAGTATTGAAACAAGAATGTTGCAAATTCCAAGTATACCAACTTAAATTATCAACCTGGGGTTCGTACAAACTTATGAGAGGTCAACACTATATGTGCAACATGCAATGTGTCCTTATTTCGTTAATCTGATGCAATGAAGTGAATGTTATGGAATCAAAGCCTAAAATAATTACATAAATGGAAATGTTACTCTATTTGGAAAAAGGAAACATAATTACTTTTATAGAGAGGAAATCTTATTTACATTTGTAGAAAGCAAAGGCTATTCTACTTTGCATGAATGTAAATGCTAATCCTATATGCAGAAATATAAACCTTAACCTATTTACAGAGTATAAATGGTATATCAAAAGGAAGCCTTTAATATGGTCGACTTCCATGACCACCGTCCTGTTGTCTTAATCAACCAAAACCCTTTGTGGGATCTAGGTTAGCGCGCAATTCGGCACCGTAACTCGACTTTCAATTCATCCCGCATGTGGAATCTTCAGCGGATAAGTTCTTCCACTTGATAAGATACTCTGAAATTGAACGATTTCGTAGCTGTCGAGTTCTTGTTTCTGTGACTGTTTCCGGTTCCAATATAATTTTTCCTTCCTCATCAAGTTCTGGAAATATTGTTTGAACTGGGAGCTTGTCACCTATAACCTTCTTTAAACATGAAACATGGAAAACTGGGTGCAATCGAGAAGCTGCAAGAAGCTCCAATTTGTATGCCATAGTACCAATCTTTTGCAACACCTTGTACGGACCATAATACTTTGGTGATAATTTATTATCCTTCTTAGCTTGCTTGAGGGAAATTTGCTTATATGGTTGTATCCGTAGGAATACCCAATCACCTACATCAAAACTTCTTTCATTGCGATGTTGATCTGCATGTTGTTTCATTCTATTCTGTGCCAACACGAGGTTATCCTTTAAGAGTTGGAGGACTTGTTGTTGATGTTCGATGTGATGTTCCACTGCCTGAACCTTAGAATTTTCTCTTAAATATGATGTGATGGATGGTGGTTGATACCCATAAAGTGCCATAAATGGGGTCATTTTTGTTGCTGTATGGAAGGAAGCATTATACCACCATTCAGCCATAGGCAACCATTTGACCCATTGTGTCTGTTTATCAGATACAAAGCAACGAAGATATCCTTCCAAACATTTGTTTACTATCTCAGTTTGCCCATTAGATTGAGGATGATAAGATGAACTATGAGCTAACTGAGTACCAAGACAAGAAAATAATTATGTCCAAAAATTTCCAGTGAAAATGGGATCTCTATCACTTACAATAATCTTTGGGTTTCCATATAGCTTTTGAATTGTTTCCATAAATGCAGTAGAAACTGCACTGGCTTTAAATGGATGTGATAATGCACAAAAGTGTGCATACTTGGTAAGTCTGTCAACTACCACCATGATGACACTCTTTCCCTTAGACTTGGGTAAACCTGTGATAAAATCCATTGAAACCTCCTCCCAACGTTGGCTTGGAATGGATAAAGGTTGTAATAGACGCGGTGTCTTAATTGTTTCAACTTTATTTTGTTGGCAAACCAAACATTCAGCCACAAACTTTTGAATATCTGATTTAAGGCCATCCCAAAAAAATTCCTTCTTAACCCTGTGGTAATTTTAAAAAAATCTTGAGTGCCCTCCTAAGGGAGAAGTGTGCAATTCCATAAGAATCTTTTGTTTTAGCTGGGAATTCTTACAGAGGTATAGGCGATCTTTGTACCATAACGAATCATTTTGCCACCTAAATGTACCAGACGTACTGGAATCTTGTTGTAACTTTCGAATAAGTGCCCACACTTCTTCTTCATTCTTCTATTCCTCCCTTGCTTCGTTTATCCAATCTGGTTGGATAATAGAAATGGCACACAACAATGCTTCCACATCCTCATCCTTTCTTGAGAGTGCATCTGCAACCACATTTTGCTTCCCTTTTTTGTAGATGATTTCAAAGTCATAACCCAACATCTTTGTGACCCACTTTTGTTGCTCTTCAGAGGATAATCTTTGTTGTAAAAAGTATTTAAGGCTATCATGATCCGTTTTTACCTTGAAGTGTCTACCCATTAGGTAGGGTTGCAATTTCTTAAGTGCATGGAGTATTGCCAACATTTCCTTCTCATAAATAGCTTTGCTTAAAAATTTTCCCTTGATTGGACGACTTTCAAAAGCAATGGGTCTTTCATCTTGCATTATAACAGCACCAATTCCATTTCCTGAAGCATCACATTCCACAATAAAGGTTTTTGTGAAGTTCGGTGTAGCTAAGACCGGTGCTTGGCACATTGCCTCTTTAAGATGTTCAAAGGCCTTTGTTGCTTCCGGAGTCCATGAAAATGTATCTTTCTTCAATAATGTTGTTAGAGGTGCTGCTATTCTCCCATAATTCTTAACAAACTTGCGATAATACCCTGTCAACCCGAGAAATCCTCGCAGATGCTTTATGGATGTGGAGATTTTCCATTCCTTAATGGCTTTAATTTTGCTAGGGTCTACCTTAACTCCTTCATGAGATACAATATGACCCAAATATTCCACCTCCTGGACTCCAAAGAAACATTTGGATCTTTTTGCATATAATTGTTTCTCCTTCAATAGTTGTAGCACCTTTTCAACATGTTCAACATGATCCTTCCAAGACTTGTTGTAGATTAATATATC
Source organism: Pinus tabuliformis (assembly GCA_031772625.1). Taxonomy (NCBI): domain Eukaryota; kingdom Viridiplantae; phylum Streptophyta; class Pinopsida; order Pinales; family Pinaceae; genus Pinus; species Pinus tabuliformis. The sequence continues at coordinate 1,194,774,316 of CM062811.1, forward strand.
ATCAAAAAATACTAACACAAATTTTCTAAGGAATGGTTTGAAAATTGAATTCATCAAACCTTGAAATGTTGAAGGTGCATTGGTAAGGCCAAAAGGCATGACCAAAAATTCATAATGACCCTCATGAGTTCTAAATGCTGTTTTCAGAATGTCTTCAGTCTTCATTCTGATTTGATGATATCCTAAACAAGATCCAACTTGGTGAAGTAAATTGATCCATGCAATTCATCCAGTAATTTATCAATGACAGGAATGGGGAACTTATCTTTAATAGTGAGCTTGTTGAGCTCCCTATAATCCGGACACATGCGCCATGATCCATCCTTCTTGTGCACCAATACTACTGGAGCAGAAAAAGAACTTTGATTCGGTTGAATTATACCAGCCTCTAGCATTTCTGCAACCATACGTTCAATTTCACTCTTTTGGACATAGGGATATCTGTACGGCCTGATGTTTGGAGGAACACTTCCTGGAATTAGATGAATAGCATGATCATGATCACGCATAGGTGGGAGACCTTTGGGAGTCTCAAATACCTTGGAATTATTGTCCAGGACTTTTGGGAGATCTAGAGAAATAGATGATTCCGATGTGGAAACATCTAGCGAGCATAATTGTGCAATTACACCTCTTTGCTCCTTCTTTAGAAGCTTTGTCATACTATTAGAGCTTATTATCTTTCCTGGTTTCCCTGCAATACCCCTTAATTGAACTTCCTTTCCTTCCGTAGAAAATTTGATGAAAAGTTCTTGAAAATTAAAAGCTATTGTACCCAAGGATTGTAGCCATTGGACTCCTAGTACAACATCAGCACCTCCCATTGGAATGGAAAGCATTGGGCTAGTCAATACATATTCTCCCATGGATAGCTTGATATTATGGCACTTTCCAGAGCAATTTATTGTTCCTCAATTTGCAATCATCACTTGACACTCTGGTGCTGGATATAGGAAGCAATTCAATTCTCTTGCTACCTTACAATGAATAAAATTGTGGGTGCTTCCTGAATCAATCAACACTATTACCTTTTTCTTCTTGATTTGTCCTTCTATCTTGATGGTTTGAGGAGTGGTAATTCCCGCCAATGCATTACAAGATATGGTCGGATTTATTTGTTCTTCATCTAGGCTTTGTTCCTGGAGTATATCCTCTTCTTTTGACCTTTCTTGCTCCTTTTCTTCTTCCTCTTCACAATCTATGTAAAATAATTTCTTCTCAGCACACTTATGACCTTTAGTGTATTTGCTATCACAACTGTAACAAAGCCCTTTTGCTCTTTTTTCTTCCAATTGTTGTGGTGTCAACCTTATAGGTTGTGGAAGACTAGGGGCAACAACACTTCGATATTTATAGTTGTGAGTGGTATGCTTATTGGTTGCCATAATTTTGATTTCCATTTTTCTTGCTAACCTGAATGCCTTCTCTAATGAATCAGGTTCACAAAGGCGAACATCATGTTGGATATTATCCTTTAAAGACCCTATGAACACATCAATCCTATGCTCCTCTGGAATATCTTTTACCCTTATGTTCAATTTTTGGAACTCCTCAATGTGCTCCATTATTGAACCCTTTTGTTTGAGACTTATCAATTGGCTAAAAAAAGTGTTGCTTTTTGTTTCCTCATAATGTGCGATCAATTCTTCCGTAAGAATTGTCCAAGTGATAAATGGTTTATGAGAGCAAAGCCATTGATACCATACAAACTGATTTGGTTCCAAATATAAAGTTTCCATACATACCTTTTGTGTCTTTTGCACATTATTGAGATCGAAGAATTGCTCCATCTGTAATATCCATGTGGCAGGATCCTTGCCATCAAACTTCCTCATATCGATTTTTGGAATATGGTGAGTCTTCGATCCAACATTAGCATCTATGGAATCATGATTAACATTTCTTTTGTTCTCATCATGAGTTTCCTTTAGTACCCTTTCACCCTTAGGGACCATTTCTTGTAGCAACTTATTCATATTTATCTTCAATTCGTCCATGTCTGTCTTCAAATCTATCTTCAAATCATCCATCTTAGCTTCCACGTCAATCATCTTAGCTTCTATGCCTTTCTTTAAACAGTCTATCTTAGCTTCTACACCTTTCTTTAAACCATCCATCTTAGCTTCTACATCTTTCTTTAAACCATCCATCTTAGATTCTGTTCCTTTTTGTGCAAGGGACAGTTGTTGCACTTGGTCTTGTAATTTTGATATATCATGTTGCATTTCTTCCTCTTCTTCATGAGTCATGCTAGAGCTTTCAGGTTCCTTACTAGGTGTTTTCATTTTCTTTTCTTTGGGCATCAGTTACCGATAATAATGCTCTACTATGCCCTTTGAATTCCTTTAAAATAAATTTTCAAACCAAGCTTAAGCAAAAATTTAAGAAAATCTACACACCTTTTTTCACTTTGTAGGAGCTCGATATTGCCTCTGATGTATCTCTGTACTTTCCAATCATCTAGTTCTAAATTTGTGACCTGTATTAGCCCTCTATGTCCTCTTTCCAATGCCACAAGTCTGACCCAAATTCGATTCTCCAAGGAAGAGTTATGTGAAATCTCCCACAGTGACTTGCTTATAGACTAGTTCAGTAGAGTGAACTTGTACAACGTGCCACGAGTCACTATTTTGACCTTTGGATCTGAAACATGCATACAAGAAACTACAGTCCGTCCTCTTTCTGTGCCTTCTTACAAAATTTCAATCCGATCCCCAGAGAGAAAGTTATGACGATTTTCCCCAGGTCACCTGTTTTGAATGTAATTCAAGAGTCTGCAAAAAGACCAACTTCCTCAGATCATATCTCCGCAAATATCGCGCAAAAAGTTCTGAAATTCATACCCAAGGTTCAGCGCGATTTCTTCTCAAACGGCTTTTTCTTGTGACTTCTGAAACGTCACAGAAAAAAAGTTATAGTGAAAATTCCACGATGACCTGTTTGGAGCAGCGAAACCCTAGAATCCAAAGCTTTGATACCAAATGTTATGAAACCAGCTCAAGAAAAGATAGAAAAGATAGATCAACGCCTTAGAATTCAGCCTATTCGAGGGGGCAACCTCCTTTACATTACATAAATGAGCAATTCTTGGATGATTCAAATGACAAAACCTCCTTTCTATATATAGGAGTCTAAGGAGTCACAATATAATCTAGCCGACCTAACAATAATAATATAAAGCCACAAAAATAACAATAGAGGGATTCTATGGGGCACAGTAATAACAATATGGGGGCAATAGGGGCACAACAATATTAATAAGGGGTATAACTACAATAGTAATGGGGTAATCACTAGTATTATAGGGACCCAACAGATACACACAGTCCTATGAAGGAAGCCAAGCTGTAGAAGCTAAAAATGGCACCAAACTTCATTATTTGAATCAATCCAAGTACATCGCTGATAAAGATGAAAGTGGAGTTTCTAAATAACAAGTTTTCTCCACAAGAAGACTATGAAATATATGACCCGTGAGGAAAATTCGAATTGGTACCATTGACGGTGCTGGATGCACCAACATGTCAGGGGATCTCCCTAGTGAGAAGTCCCAATTAGACCTCGGACCGTTTGGTGTAGGAGTGCCAGTAGTGGGTCGTATGGTAATGCCTTGACCGTGGTTTCTTACAGAGGCAAGTAAGATGTCCCTCTTGGTAGCAATGGTGTGACATATGCAGTATGTTAGGAAGGTGCATGAGAGGTTCTAACACATGGAGGGTGAGGTGAGTGTGTCCCTTGGAAACCTGTGATAGCATGGAGTTAAGAAGGGAACACACGAGCAAAGATGGATCACAACATTAAAGCAAGTTAGATAGCAATCCAAAGTGATGGTTAAACCAACAACACATTTAAGAATGATTTATACATACATATACATAAATAGCTACACATGCATGCGTAAGAAAACAGATACATATATCATTTAGAGTACTCAAGATAGCTGAAATACAATACAACATATGCATGAAACATGTTGGCTCTATTATATTAAGAAGTGTAAGTTCGATTCATAAAAAACATCCATGTCCAACCACTAGTTCCGTCAACGGAACATTACAACCACAACCGCCTGCTCCTCCAAAGAGATATACTAGATCTACGCAGTGGAGAATCCAAGGCTTGTTACAATATTGTCCAAGCTTTCTCTAAGATACTCCTATCGAAAGATTGGCTAACCAAAAGCCTTTAGAATGAGTCATGAGGTTCTATTTATAGCAAAGGGTGGGGTGACTCTTGACATTCCCCTTTGTGACAGTTCATCTACCCTCATGACTCTTCATCTACTCTATGACTATTACATCCAACTATCGATGCTTGAACTTCCACTTGACAAGACATTACATTACAATGCACATGTGCCCATGTGAGACAAAATGGCTTGAGCAATCCATGCAAGACATTACTGACACTCAATCCATTGTGATGATACCAACTCTTTGACATGCCTATGATGGTGAAGGTGGTGATAAGATGCCAAGCTTGGTCGTCCATGATGGTGTGCATGCACTCCATGGTGACATCTTGTTGAAGTGAACTCTTGCCTCTGTTGCATCCCAGTGCATTGGTGTGGTTCCACCATCCAACTCGTCTGCTAGCATGCGCATGGTCTTCTTGGGTGTGGCCAAACTAGAAACACATTGATGCATAGTGCCTGTGCTAATCTTCCAATGTGTGTTGTGGTCATGCGCATCAACTGTGAACGGCATGTTCAACTCTAGTTGGACTTGCTTCTTGTCTTTGCCTCGGTGAGTGTGCCAAATGGGTTAGATCACATGCATGCGCACAATGACATGCATGCTGCTGAATTCCCTTGCATGTGATCAACAACACTTCTCACCATGTATGTTCTGTGCTAGCTGTTGGGATGGATTTATAACTTATATGGGTGTAGTTTCATCCGTCTGTGATGTTACGTCCCCTATTGTACCTCTTCCTATTGCACTTCATTCTCTTGTCTATCTAGCTCATGTTTTTCCTTGAGTTGATGCTTCAGCACATGCAACTCCTTCTCTGTTCCATTCTCTTCTCTCGCACGGTCGTCTTATTGTGCTGTCACCTCATAGCCTCAATCTCCAAAGTTGCTTTCATCACAACTGTATCTTCTTGAGCTTGCAACTTTGTTCCGCCTTTTTGTTGTCAACAACCTTCCCCTTGCATTCACCGCATGCGGGTGTGCTGCCTTCTGCTACTACTAATGGTGTTGCTCACCGATATGTTGATCGTTGTGATGTTGCTGCCATCTTATCTTGATGTCCTTGTCTATTAACAACTTGATGTCTTCATAGGTAGGTAAGCTCATAGACACTTGCTTGGTTGAAACCCACGTTGTGCTCTCAATAGTGTCCTTTGAATCTACTCTCCTGAAGGCCATTGCACTTGTGCTACTAAGAGGCAGATGAATAGCTGTGATACCTGTGGACATGGAAACACTCATGGCAAGAAATCTATCAGTCGAAAACCAAAACGAACCTCAAAACTGACTTGCAACATACATGTGTGATTGATCATGAAGGATGCGCAATTTCTGCTGGGAGGGCGGGAGACTGACTGCCAAAACTGCGCAAGGCATAGTCCAGGTTGTCAGGAGGCTGACTGATTGCTGGAACTATGCAATGCACAGTCTAGCCTAGCCTGCTGAGGACAAACTGTGCAATGCACAATTTCAGTCAGTAGTGACATGCAACCAGTAAACTGCATTGTGCAGTTTCTAGGGCCAGTGGGATATTACCTCCAAAAATTGCACAATGCAAGCATAGAGGCCAGTGCCTAGCTAGGTTTGCGTAATTTCTAGAGGGAAGGTAGAGCCTTCACTTCTAGAATTGCGCAGTGTTAACCGGGCAAGGCACAGTGCAGGCCAAGGAAGTTTGAATGCATGGTGAGATGAGTGCAAACGAGAGTGAAAGATCATTCATGGAAACAGTAAGTGCAAGATTTAGAAAATGGGAAAGCATGCATGTGTGTGAAGTGAGTCACCGCAATGACGATCGTCCATGCAAAACAGTGTCATGCATGCAACAACAGTGATATGTTAACAAAAATTGAAACGGTGCTAGTAGAATCTAGTATGTATCAAAACGATAGCAAGCACTCACTGAAATCAAGCAAACATTCATACGAAAAGAAAGACAAAAGGTGCTAGAAACACAGCATCAGACATCAAAAGTGGGCTTACCCCAAAACAACTGCATTGAATGTGCCAATGACTCCTAGATGCAATGTGGGATGTTAGAAATGCAAGGTTGATGTGAGGAATGAGCTCTGCAGCGTTTGGTTGATGAGTTGTGATAAGATCGAGGTTGTGACGTGCATGCCACAAATCTAGGAAAATCGAAACTTGGCAGGAGGTTTCTGAGATGTTCCTTGGATGTAACCTCCAGGCGCTTAAAATAGATCCCTAAATCAAGGGATTCCTTTTCATGTTACCTTGGGAGGGGCATCCCATGCATGCAAATCAGTTTTTCTTGGTCGCAGAGGGAATCGGTCAACTCAACTGCACATGCAACAGTCTGCTCAGCTGTGAGAAAAAAATGTACATTTCTGGGAGGGAGATGGGCTGGCTGCCCAGAGGGATTATGCAATTTCTGCGCAGAGCAATTGAATGCTACCTAGAATTGTGCAATTTCTGGGTTGAGCAGCCTTGCTAGGAGGAATTGAGCAATTTTCTCAGTGAACAGTTGTAGGCAGATTTACAAAATTTTGAAGCCCGATAGGCTGCCAGATAGAATTGCACAATTTCTGGAGGGAAGATTAGTTGTCCTCCATAATTGTGCAATTTATTGAGGGAGCTACTCTCCCTACAGCTAAACCAAGTCCGGTGAAATAGCCTGTGAGGGGGATGCAACAAGCTTTGATGGACAGACTATCATTCTGCAAGAAAATCACTTAAGCTTGTGTAATTGACAAGACAAGGCATGCTGATGTGAAAGGTTCGTGGGGAGGCACCAAAATGAATCTAAGGAAAAAGTTTGGAGGGTGTTTGTAGCCGCTACAACACTTGGCGACACACTGGTATAAATCAAGCTCTCTCATTGGACCTTGTTCGTGAAAAGTAAGTCTAACACCTCTGGAAGTATTGTTCAGTTCTCTGTTCACCTTGGTTTCCACACTTGCTTGATTGTGAGATGTAGAATATGCCAAGCCCTTGGTCAGTCGACAGACATTCCAAGCCAAGACAACACATTTACTTCGATTGGGTATGAGGGGTATATTGGTGCACAAGCAGTATAGTCGTCAGAGTTTTAATTTCGTCTCTGATGTTGCTTCGCTGCCAGTAGGCCTGGACAATACCCTGATAGAGTCACGTAGGAACAAAAGCATCCCTCCACTCCCAGTGAGCCTGGTTAGTACCCTGATGGAGTTACTTGCATCACCTCTTTGTGTAGGAAGCCTTTCTCTTCTTTTTCCTTATTCATTTTTCTTTTCTTTTTTCAATTTTTTTTCACATTTTCATTTTCGTAACTATGCATAGCACTTATTCATTTCAGAGGCAGAAGAGGGATCTCGACTTATTGAGAGAAGAAGAGGTTGTTCCTTCAAAGAATTATTTTATGTATACCTTTGATGTGCTTGTTAAGGTCTTCCCCTTCATCTTACTCTACTTGACTGAGCTGACAAGGATTAACCCAAAAACAACTGACTAGAGTAGGTGATGCTAGTTAGTGCGCAAGCGTTGTGTTTTCACCAAGGTTCACTTCAAACAGTATGTATTTTCCATCAACTTATCAAGAAATGAAGGTAACAAGTTCTTACATAAGATATCCGACAACAGATAACCAAATTTTGATAGTTGTACAAGTCCTCTTGTACTTTACCCAACTTGTTTCAAGGGTCATACACGGTTTCATGCGAAACTAATCTACGAGCACAAAACAAGCAAACAAAGCAGAAGCAGAAGTAAATGTGAAACAAAACAAGCAAGAAGACAAAAAAACATGTGAAGTAAGTAAGCAAAAAAGCATGCAGGCAAACAACTCAAAAGAAAACACTATTCCTACTCCTAAGCTAACAGTGCATGGGTCAGATCACGTGAAGTGATATTTCCAATGCAGCCACCAGTGCATTGGTCGACCCATGTTGGTGAAGGCATGGTTCATGAACCTCATAGTTACGCAAACCAACAAGCATGAAATATATAATGATGAAGATGAACACACTTCGAGCTTAAGTGTGTCCACAGAAAATAAGTAAGTGAAAGCACATGACATGCACTCTATGGACTTGCCATGGTGTTGTGCTACACTGCGTGTAGATGTTGAGTTCATGCATTCTCTTGACTGTAACATGCAAGAAAACTTGAGAAAGGTATACCACTTACATTGTGCAAGTGTTCTTGCTATGTCATATTCCTCTAGTGCATGAGCGATGGGATCGTGTAGTTCAAGTGGAGGAAGCGAAATCTAGGTGTTTGGTTGATCATGAATGCAAAGAAGAGAGTGATGAGGAGCCTTACATGTTTCAAAAATTTCCTGATTGGAAGTGAAACCAAACTTATGATAGTGAGGGCCTCACATAACCATCAGCTCAGGCTGAAGTACCTCGATAGTGTGGGGGGTTTTGACTTCATCGACGAATAGATCATCGTAGACCAGTGTTTTAGACAGATTAACAATGATTGAATCAACATCGTGATCGAATGAAGTAATGGAGAGATCATGACAACAAAGATTAGAACATTTAAGATGTTTGTCAGCATCCTCATGATTTGATGAATCCTGCAGAGGGGTAGATGAGAAGCAAGGATGTTCACCCTCTGTGTTTTCAGAAATTACAGATGACAGATTGGACAAATTTTCAGAGGAAGATGTGTCCTCTCTGCAATGTAATGATAAACTGACATCGGACGTGTCCTGTGAATGTTTGGAAGTAGAAACATCCAGAAATGAGTTTTCACAGGGGAAATCAGCAGTGGCAAAATCATAAGGGATGTCAAGATAAAGCGAATGAGGCACGACTGGAAGGGACTCATCCTTCATCATGGGTTCTTCTTTAGATTCCTACACACACACATCATGAATGATGGCGTAGGTTGGCTACACAACACCAACTCCATCAACAGCTTGATCCTTGTTCATAGGAGGTGAGGAGTTTGGAATGGAAGAGCAAAAGACAGTATAATCCATAGGATCAACAGAACTTGGGGATAGAGGTTGAGGGAATGACTCCATGTGACAACTAGCAGGCTTGCAAACCAAATCTGCACAGATATCAAGAGTAGGTTGGGTTGGACGATGTGACAGTTCAACAAATGTGTGTGCATGATCTCCCACATCACTCTGTAGTGGTGGAGTTGTTTGATGAGGTGAAGGAAGACAATAAATTGTGACAAGAACCAGTGTCTGACCTTGAGAAGATCGTTAAGCAGAAGAAAACATCATAGAAAGGAGCATCAGGATCAAGTAAGCCTTAAAAATCCCATGTATATCTGCTAGTGAAGAAGTCACCTTCAGAGATTCATAAAGCTCCTTAGTCATTCATTTCCCTTTCCGATCTCAGTTCAAAAAAGCATCCATGTTGTCCATCATATTCCTTTGCCTCTGTCATCCTTTTCATTGATCCATACCACTCAGTCTACCAGTATCCTTTCATATACCCTAGTCATGGCAGGTCAGCAATCTCTTACAGAGATAGAAAGAATCATTGCTGCTAGGTATGGACCCTTGGTCTTGCCTATCCCTTTGAATGCCATGCCTACAGAAGATTATCAAGAATATATGCCTAAGTTTACTGGTACAGAAGGAGTAACAGCTGAAGAGCATCTACAGTCCTTTTATAGCTATGCTGATAACTTGGATATCTATGAAGAGGATGTGTGGATGAGGGTTTTTGTCCAAAGCCTGGAGGGAGAAGCTAGAAAATGGTTCAGCAAATTAGCCCCTAGGTCCATAGCAGACATTGAGGCATTAGATGACGTGTTTCTAAAACACTGGGGGAATAAGGAAGATCTGCTCTATGATCATACTAAGTTTGGGAACTTTCAGAGGGATGGGCTCCCATCATCCTTAGATCATAAGATCAACGAAATGGCCAGAATGATTAAGTCATTGGTCTTTGAAGTTTCCAAGTTGAGAGTTGAGTGGCATGCAGGTGAGGAGCAGTTGCAGATTCTGCAAAGAAGCAAAGATGCAAACGAAGGCCAAAGGGTGAAAACCCTTTTCGGAATATAGTCATGGAGGAAGAGCAGCCTGAAGAAGAGGAGGAGGTCCATGGTTTGGAAGATAAGGGTAGTGCCCCTTTCTTAACAAGAGCTACATATGAAGAAGCATTATCCAAAGGCATTGTTCGTGAGTTTGTTTTACCTGCAGAACAACAAGCTTATCATCAGAAGCAATTAGTAGTAGGTCCCACCATCCTCGAAGAGCCTGAAGCCATCCCATCTCACAATGACTATGCAGATCTGCAACTTGACCAACCTACTAATATCCCCAACACAGTGATTAAAAAGGGAGAGGAACGCTCTCCATAATTTTTTGTCCCTCTGTCTACTCAAGTGATGATCCCTCACAGTTGCCCACTAGGCACTAAGGCAAGCCATAGCTCCATTCTCAAGGCTGATACTGATCACATCAGTCTTGATATTCTGAAACCTGCTCAGGTAGCCTCCACACAGATTGAAAGGGCAGCTTTCCAGATGACAAAGGAAGAGGGTGCACAGTTTTGGGACTCCTCCATGGATGAGGATTGTTCTGAGCAAGATACAGGAGAAGATGATGTCTCTGTGTCCCCTGCACAAGAATACATTGGTTCACCATTCATATTAGTTGTGCAAGCCACAAATGACACAGAGAAGTACACATCTACAATTGTTATTCATCATGTGTACAAAGGCTCCCATGAAGAACATGCGAGGATGAGAGTATACAGAAAGGGGATGAAATTTGATCCATATCTACCAGTTAAGGTCAAAGGTCCTAAACTCTTTGTGGTAAAGGATCAAATAAATCCAATTTCGCAGATCTATGATGAACCGGCCGAGAGGAGGAGAAACAGTTTTGATGGCCAGCAGATGGCCAGTTTTTTAAGATTTATGTCATTTAAGGTTCTCAAGCCTTAATGATTGTAAGCATTTTCTTTTGCAGGTTTTAGCATAGACTTAATTAGACTCCATGCCAATGGAATACTATGCAATGTTTTTAAGCTTGTTTTGTATGAAGGCATTGGTCTGCAGTTCTTGAGACGTCACAGGGAGGATCTCATCCCCAGAAGGAGCCAGTGTTAGCTCTGCTATAGGTTGCTGATGTTTGAAGAGCAGTAGTGGGCTCAGTCCTTGGTTTTGCTAAAAGAAGGCTTGAGTTTGTCATTTTTTACCTTCTTCTTGCCGCTTACACTCTCAATGCCCCGCTAACTCCATTTCACCTCCAAAGCCCTATATAAGCCTATATCCCTTCAGCCCCCGAGCGCGCAACTCAAACCATAACGTGATCTTGTCCATACAACCCCGCGCTTCCACTGTCGAACGTCATCTTCATTAAAGCCAGCAGATTGTAGCAGACACTCCATCGGAGAGTTAAAGCGGTTGGTGGTCCATTATGACCCCTCCACGCATTGAGCAGTAGAATATCTTTGTAAACAAACTCTATATATACCCAAAACACAGATGTAATTAGTGTTGATGGTTGTAGTTTTGATGTAAGGTTCAACTTTGAGAGACTATAACTACTGTGATACTTGCAGCGTCTGGTCTTCATTTTCAGCTAATACAAGCTTCTTTCGCTATTAATTGTTCACTTTCCATTTCTACTCTGTTCTAGGTTGTACCTGTGATGTATTTTTCATGTGCTCTTGATATTTAGCATTAGAGGGACTGTCATCCCACCTCTGTGTTAGAATCTAGTATGTATCATTGAATGTGCTATGAAGGTTTCGTTTACTTAGTGCTAGAGAGTTGTCATCCTGTCTATGCATTAGGAAATAGATTTACAGACCTCTTTACTGGTTGCAGCTGGCCATCACAGGGTCCTGTGCATCTACTAGTGTGGTCAGTATTCTCCATGTTCACTTGATCCTCAAATTGTAAGTAATTGGTGGTCTAAAGCCTTGTAGTCTAGGGGCGTTCACCCATGTCTAGAGTTAAGCATAGTAGGAGTGGTTATCTGGCTTGAATATGCATCATTCCTTCCATTCATCCATTTCCAACATTTTGTTGAGTTTGTAATGTTCTCGAGCATCTCTGAGATACAACCTAGGAGAGTTTCTTGGGGTGATAACATTAATTGACGTCGTTGCTGGGGAGAGGATATTGAAGCCCATCTTGCCTGGGAAAACAACACAGTTCCAGATTTTGATGATAGACAAGGTCTGGGCACATTTCTGGTTGTAATCATCTATTTGGCGACTCCACATTGTAGTCCTGGATCAGTTTGTGAAGCATGCTTGGAGAAATCCTCATACATCACTAGCTGAACCAGTTTCTGACCCTGAGAAGATCGTTAAGCAAAAGAAAACATCATAGAAAGGAGCATCAAGATCAGGTAAGCCTTAAAAATCCCATGTATCTCTGCTAGTGAAGAAGTCACCTTCAGAGATTCATAAAGCTCCTTAGTCATTCATTTCCCTTTTGGATCTTAGTTCAAAAAAGCATCCATGATGTCCATCATATTCCTCTGCCTTCGTCATCCTTTCATTGATCCATACTACTCAGTCTACCAGTATCCTTTCATATACCCCAGTCATGGCAAGTGAGCAAGCTCTTACAAAGATAGAAAGAATCGTTGCTACTAGGTATGGACCCTTGGTCTTGCCTATCCCTTTGAATGCCATGCCTATAGGAGATTATCAAGAATATATGCCTAATTTTACTGGTACAGAAGGAGTAACAGCTGAAGAGCATCTAGAGTCCTTTTATAGCTATGCTGATAACTTGGATATCTATGAAGAGGATGTGTGGATGAGGGTTTTTGTCCAAAGCCTGGAGGGAGAAGCTAGAAAATGGTTTAGCGAATTAGCCCCTAGGTCCATAGCAAACATTGAGGCATTAGATGACCTGTTTCTAAAACACTGGGGGAATAAGCAAGATCTGCGTTATGATCATACTAAGTTTGGGAACTTTTAGAGGGATGGGCTCTCATCATCCTCAGATCATAAGATCGACGAAATGGCTAGAATGATTGAGTCATTGGCCTTTGAAGTTTCCAAGTTGAGAGTTGAGCAGCATGCAAGTGAGGAGCAGTTGCAGATTCTGCAAAGATGCAAACGAAGGCCAAAGGGTGAAAACCTTTTTTCGGAATATAGTCATGGAGGAAGAGCAGCCTGAAGAAGAGGAGGAGGTCCATGGTTTGGAAGATAAGGGCAGTGCCCCTTTCTTAACAAGAGCTGCATATGAAGAAGCATTATCCAAAGGCACTGCTTGTGAGTTTGTTGTACCTGTAAAACAACAACCTTATCAACATAAGCAATTAGCAGCAGGTCCCACCATCCTCGAAGAGCCTGAAGCCAACCCATCTTCCAATGACTATGGAGATATACAACTTGACCAACCTACTGATATCCCCAGCACAGTGATCAAAAAGGGAGAGGAACGCTCTCCATCATTTTTTGTCCCTCTATCTGCTCAAGTGACAATCCCTCACAGTTGCCCACTAAGCACTGAGGCAAGCCATAGCTCCATTCTCAAGGCTGATACTGATCACCTCAGTCTTGATATTCTGAAACCTACTCAGGTAGCCTCCACACAGATTGAAAGGGAAGCTTGCCAGATGACAGAGGAAGAGGGTGCACAGTTTTGGGACTCCTCCTTGGATGAGGACTGTTTTGAGCAAGATGCAGGAGCAGATGATGTCTCTGTGCCCCCCGCACAAGAATACATTGGTTCACCATTCATATTAGTTGCGCAGGCCACAAATGACACAGCGAAGTACACATCTACTATTGTTATTCATCAGCTGTACAAAGGCTCCCATGAAGAACATCCGAGGATGAGAGTATACAGAAAGGGGACGAAATTTGATCCATATCTACTAGATAAGGTCAAAGGTCCTAAAATCTTTAGGGTAAAGGATCAAATAAATCCAATTTTGCAGATCTATGATGAACCAGCCGAGAGGAGGAGAAACAATTTTGGTGGCCAGTAGATGGCCAGTTTTTGAAGATTTATGTCATTTAAGGTTCTCAAGCCTTAATGATTGTAAGCATTTTCTTTTGCAGGTTTTAGCATAGACTTAATTAGACTCCATGCCCAATGGAATACTAGGCAATGTTTTTAAGCTTGTTTTGTATGAAGGCATTGGTCTGTAGTTCTTGAGACCTCACAGGGAGGATCTCATCCCCAAAAGGAGCCAGTGTTAGCTCTGCTACAAGTTGCTGATGTTCGAAGAGAAACAGTGGGCTCAGTCTTTGGTTTTGCTAAAAGAAGGCTTCAGCTTGTCATTTTTTACTTCTTCTCGCCGTTTACACTCTCAACACCCCACCAACTCCATTTCACCTCCAAAGCCCTATATAAGCCTATATTCCCTCCAGCCCCTGAGCGCGCAACTCAAACCATAACATGATCTTGTCCATACAACCTCGCGCTTCAGCTATCGATCGTCATCCTTCATTCGTAGCCATTGATCGTTCTGATCCAATGGTCTCCGCCTTCCCCCCCACACGTTAAACAACGTTCAGTTCCTCGCCATCCGATCATCTGTTGCGTGATCCAACGACATTCGCTTATTCCACACTCGCAAATCGCCGACGCGTTAACCGGCAGGGAAAGCAGTTTCCCGCCTGTCGCATCCGCCACGCGTTGCAGTTATATTGGATCACAAGCCCATGTATGTTTACCACCTACCCTCCCGAAGAGATGTGGGGAATACCGCTTATCGCCATCGTATCGTTCCCCACTCGTTAACGTTGGCGCATCTCTTTCGCTTGACAGCCATCGGATCTGCCCGCCCATGATCTGACGGCTCACGATCGTCTCCCCCTGCTTCCTCCCGATAGCTCCCACTGAGAGATATCTGCCACCCATTCACTTGATCCAATGGTTGATGTATAATCCCTCGCCTACTGATGCGTCCACCATGTTGTACTTGTGTATTCGACTTGTATCATACACCCAAAGGACGAAGTGATCAGCTACCAAGTACTCTGTGCAGTTACTACTTCAACTACTCCATTCAAGAGCAGTATGGCCGAAGGACGAGAAGGACGTGCCTTGAGCATATTATGGTGTTTATCAGTTATGGAGCTTCTTTCAGTTAACACTCCACCTGCTCGAGGAGGACAGTATAGTATCTCAAAAGGCCAATTTTGTTCATTAAAGCCAACAGATTGTAGCAGAGACTCCATCAGAGAGTTAAAGCAGTTGGTGGTCCATTATGACACCTCCATGCATTGAGCAACAAAATATCTTTGTAAACAAACTCTATATATACCCAGAACACAGATATAATCAATGTTGATGGTTGTAGTTTTGATGTAAGGTTCAACTTCTAGAGACTATAACTACTATGATACTTGCAGTGTCTGGTCTTCATTTTCAGCTAATATAAGCTTCTTTTGTTGTTAATTGCTCAATTTCCATTTCTACTCTGTTCTAGGTTGTACCTGTGATGTATTTTTCATGTGCTCTTGATATTTAGCATTAGAGGGGCTGTCATCCCAACCCTATGTTAGAATCTAGTATGTATCATTGAATGTGCTATGCAGGTTCTGTTTACTTAGTGCCAGAGAGCTGTCATTCTGTCTGTGCATTAGGAAATAGATTTACAGACCTCTTTACTGGTTGCAGCCAGCCATCACAGGGTCTTGTGCATCTGCTGGTGTGGTTAGTATTCTCCATGTTCACTTGATCCTCAAACTGTGAGTAATTGGTGGTCTAAAGCCTTGTAGTCTGGGGGTGTTCACTCATGTCTGGAGTTAAGCATAGTAGGAGTGGTTATCTGGCTTGAATATGAATCATTCCTTCCATTCATCCATTTCCAACATTTTGTTGAGTTTGTAATGTTCCCGAGCATCTCTGAGATACAACCTAGGAGAGGTTCTTGGGGTGATAACAGGTTCTTTAGATTCCTGCACACACTCATCATGAATGATGGTGTAGGTTGGCTGCACAACACCAACTTTGTCAACAGCTTGATCCTTGTTCATAAGAGGTGAGGAGTTCAGAATGGAAGAGCACAAGACAGTACAATCCATAAGATCAACAGAACTTGGGGACAGAGGTTGAGGGAACGAATCCATGTGACAACCAGCAGGATTGCAAGCCAAATCTGCACAGATATCAAGAGCAGGTGGGGTTGGAGGATGTGACAGTTCAACAAATGTGTGTGCATGATCTCCCACATCACTCTGTAGTGGTGGAGTTTTCTGATGAGGTGAAGGCAAACAATCAATTGTGACAGCAACTGTGCCTACCTGTGATTACGTAGCTCCATCACCGAAGTGTGCTGAGTGGGATCTGAATGATTTCAATAATTGTGGATTTTCGGATATGTGAAGAAGATTCTCAAATTTTCCATTGATAAATTCCCAATCAATTTCATCTTCTGGGAATCGGTATGCAAGATTACAAAAGTGTGTGTAAAATTGCTCAACGGATTCATTGGGTGCTTTTCGTAATTTCATAATTTCTTGATCGAGTGCTTTACGATTAAAGTGATTGAAAGCACAGTCTATCTCTGTGACCAGATGAGCAAGAGAATGAATATATTTTTCAAGCAGTGTGGTAAACCAGTGCGTTGGTTACCCTCGAAGTGTGTAGACAAACAATGCGCAGCTCATGTACGCTTCGAAGATTCCATGTCTTTCACATGAGCCTACAATGCCGACCGCATGCCTAACCAAGGCTACGTGGCCTCCACTGTCATATTTTTTATCTAACAAGTTATCCGAGAGATTTTATGAGATAATGAATTCATTTCCATAAGACATACACTCCGAAAGACAAACTCTGTAGTTAGTCATGATAGATATGTAGAGATACAAAACAGATGTGAGGACTCAGCTTGTCATCTAGCCCTCCTTCTAGTGCCAAAATGTTGATGGTGTTGGACCTGCCAACATGTCATGGGATCTCCCTGGTGAGAAGTCCCAATTAGACCTCAGACCGTTTGGTGTAGGAGACCTAGTAGTGGGTCATATGGTAATGCCTTGATTGTGGTTTCGCATAGAGGCAAGTAAGATGTCCCTGTTGGTAGCAAGGGTGTGACATATGCAGTAAGTCAAGGAAGGTGCATGAGAGGTTCTAACCCACGGAGGGTGAGGTGAGTGCACCCCTTGGAAACCTATGATAGCATGGAGTTAAGAAGGGAACACACAAGAAAAGATGCATCACAACATGGAAGACAAGTTAGCTAGCAATCCAAAGTGATGGTTAAACCAACATCACATTTCAGAAATATTCAAACATACATATACAGAAATAGCTACACATGTATGCATAAGAAAACATATACATATATCATTAAGAGTACTCAAGATAGCTGAAATACAATACAACATATGCATGAAACATGTTGGCTCCGTTATATTAAGAAGTGTAAGTTCCAGTCATACAAAACATCCATTTCCAACCACTAGTTCTGACAACGGAACATTACAGCCACAACCGCTTGCTCCTTGAAAGAGATACACTAGCTCTGCGCAATAGAGACGCCAAGGCTTATTACAATATTGTCCAAGCTTTCTCTAAGATACTCCTATAGGAAGCTTCGCTAACCAAAAGCCTTTACAATGAGTTATGAGGTTTTATTTATAGAAAAGGGTGGGGTGACCATTGACATTCCCCTTTGTGACAGTTCATCTACCCTCATGACTCTTCATCTACTCTATGACTATTACATCCAACTATCAACACTTGAACTTCCACTTGACAAGACATTTGATGTAGGAGGTTGACGAAAATGGGGTGGTAGTCTAGAATTAGACTACTGGTTAACTTTGTAACCAATCAGCTGCGCGTTGATGGATCTTGTATGTGGATTTTTCCCAAGGGTCCCGCTTACTTGACCAATCACCGTCGATCCTTCTTTGAATTTTCCCTTTGTCAAGCACTTCAATCTGTGCCATTGATTTCACTACTTCTGATCTAATGGATATCGCGTCGTCCACTCACCAACTAGCCCAGATGAACTCCACCATTGATGTGACCCGTCCAATCAAACAGATATCGTACAATCTTGCACAGATTCTTACACGACTGATATCAGGTTGAGATAATGTGAGAAAAGTAGTTTTCTTGTGCTACGTTTCGCTCGCTAAGGTTAATCGCGTGAAATTTAGAAATACTATTTACAACTTTTAGGGTGCGCAAGATACCACTTACCACTTTCCAAATACTACCCACGAGCTTAATTCATATTTTAAGAAAGGCACTTGAGGAAAGGTTTAGTGCTTAAGTACAATATTAACCCTTAACACTAATCGACTATGATTTATAAATAAAGTGTTTAAATAGAGAAAAATACTCGATTTGGGTCCAGAATGCCGAAACATAGATACAAATGAATTTATGCTCCAGATTAACACGCAACACCACACTTAATCATTTATTCAATAAAATAGAATTTCCATAGTCTTTCCCTCTTGGCTTGACTACAATAGTTTTTTTGACCTCTGTTCACTCTCCAACCCTATCTCTCACACACCTCTCACTTACTCACTCTATTCTCGATCATCTAATCTCTCTGTCATTACATTCTTTCCTCTTTTATGAATCAAATCCTATCCTAACTGCATTGACAACTTAATCTCTATTTTTATCAACTCAACCATTAAATCCCTATTCTCAAGCTCTGATACACACCTATACTAAAAATTTATCTCTTATTCTAAAAATAATACAATATTCTAATTATTACAATAATTGGAGTAAAGATAATTTTTGAGAGATCCAACCCTCTCTACTAAGAATTGATTTTGACCACTCAGGTCAATGAAATTCATCTCTTGTTAGCCACAACATGTGAACATATAATCACATTGCTGGCTAAGTCTGGATGCTCCTGCATCAAACTCCCAGGGAAGAAAATAATCCTTTATCAAAATTTTAGGATTGACTCCAGACTTTTGTAAGTATGACGTTGTTATCCAACTGGCATCCTCCATTGGCTTCCCCTCCATTTGACTAAATATTGAAAATAAACTTGTCCTCTAGTTATTTTGGATACTCTTTTCTCCAAAATAGCTTCCACCTCTTTCTTGACTGTCTTTGGCATTTGTTCTTCCCAATTTAAAGTTTGAACTTCATCTCCTGTAGGTTCCTTCTGTAGCTCTAACTCTGTCTCCTTGTATGGATACAAATCTTCAACATTGAAGATAGGTGATATTCCAATCCCTTCTGGAAATTCAATTTCATAAGAATTAGTTGAAAACTTCCTCGCAATTCTGCATGGCCCTATCTTTTTCATCTTTAGTTTATTGTAAATCCCAACAAGAAATATTTCTTTTCTCAAGTATACCATCATTAGATCTCCCACTTGGAATTATTTTCCTCTCCTCCTCATATCAGCTCTCCGTTTGTATTTTCCACTACTTTCCTGCAATCTATCTTTGACATCTTCTTGTAGTCTCTACATCTCCTCTGCAAACTCTTCAAATTTTGCACTTCTTGTCTCCTGTTTACCCAAATTTCTGAGTTCATACACACCTCTTGGATTTATTCCAAAAACAATTTGAAATGGACTCATCCCAGTACTTTGGTTTGGAGTGTCATTATAAGAAAACTCAGCTTGAGCAAGTGCTAAATCCCTCTACTTAGGATTGTTATACACTAAAGTTCTCAATATGTTTCCCAGGCTTCTATTTACCACTTCGGTCTGTCCATCTGTTTGAGGATGATATGTTAAACTGAAACTAAATTTGGCACCTAGTTTCTTCCAAAGAGTTCTCCATAAATGCCTAACAAACTTTGTATCCCTATCAGACACAATACTTATAGGAAATCCATGTAACCTTACAACCTCTGAAAAAACAGATCAGCAATATGTGTTGCATCACTAGTCTTTTTACATGCAATGAAATGTGCCATTTTGGAAAATCTACCTACCACAATATAAATGGAATCATTCCCTCTTTGAGTTGTAGGTAACCCTAAAACCAAGTCCATACTAATTGCATCCCATGGTCAGTATAGTATTGGCAATGGCTGGTACAATCCTATATTTTGGCTTCTCCCTTTAGCATGCTGACAAATTCTACACTTCTCAAAAAATTTCTTAACATTAGTTTACATCTTTGGCCAATAGTAAAAATCATTTACCTGAGCAAAGGTTTTGTCTTATCCAAAGTGACCAGATAATCCTCCACTGTGTTTCTCCATGATTATGTTTTCCCTCATAGAACATTTGGGAATGCAAAATTTGTTACCTTTAAACAACAAACCTCCTTGGATAAAATAATCTAACCACTGACTTCTATTATGAACTATTGGATTTTGTACAACTGCATAAATATCTTTGAATTTTGCATCATATTTATACATATCAACCATTTCTTCCAATCCTACAACACCAACTCTTAATTCTTCTACAATGAATTTACCCTGCTCAAAGAATCAACAACTTTTTTCAACTTACCACTTGTGTGTTTTATCACAAAAGTAAAACTCTATAAGAACTCTACCCACTTGGAATGTTTTTGGTTCAATTTTGGTTGGTTGTTTATGAACTGTAATGCATGATTGTCAGAATATAATACAAACTCCTTTGGTAGCAAATAATGTCTCCATTTTCTTTAAGCTTGCATAATAGAATAAAATTCTTTATCATAAGAAGAATACTTATTCTTAGCTTCAATTAGTTTCTCACTAAAGTAGGATATTGGTCTCTGTTCCTAACTCAAAACTGCTGCAATTGCAACTCCACTAGCATCAGTCTCAACTTGGAAAACTTTCCCAAAATTAGGTAAAGCTAACACCGGTTTCTCTATAATTTTGTTCTTCAGCAACTTAAATTTTCGTTCTTCTGCTTCTATCCACTTGAATGGCTGATTAGTCTCTTTGATTGTTTCAATAATT
Organism: Pinus tabuliformis; assembly: GCA_031772625.1. NCBI lineage: Eukaryota > Viridiplantae > Streptophyta > Pinopsida > Pinales > Pinaceae > Pinus > Pinus tabuliformis. The sequence continues at coordinate 1,194,795,248 of CM062811.1, forward strand.
GGTGCACAAATCTGACTAAAACTTCTGATAAATTTTCTATAAAAAGTTGCAAGACCATGAAAGCTTCTTACCTCAAATATGTTTCTTGGAGTAGGCCAGTTCCAAATTGCTTGGACTTTCTCTGGATCCATTTTCAAACCTTCTTTAGAAACTACAAATCCCAAATAGATTAATTCTTCTTTCATTAAACTACATTTCTTCAGATTTATCAGCAATTTCTCTTTCTACAGAGTTCTTAAAACCAACTTAAGATGCTCCAGATTTTCTTCTTTGCTTCTACTGAAAACTAGAATATCATCAAGATAAACAATGACAAACTTGCCTACATATTCCTTCAAGACTTCATTCATTAATCTCATGAATGTGCTAGGTGAATTAGTGAGTTCAAAAGGCATCACTAACCATTCATACAACCCACTATTTGTTTTAAATGCATTCTTCCATTCATCTCCTTCTCTAATCCTTATTTGATGATATCCACTCTTCAGATCTATTTTAGAAAAATACTTTGACCCACTTAAACAATCCATCAAATCATCCATATGTGGTAAAGGAAATCTATACCTAATAGTAATCTTGTTTATGGCTCTGGAATCTGTACACATACGCCATTCACCACCTTTCTTTGGACTAAGTATTGTTGGTACAACACATGGACTAAGACTCTCTTTGATTAATCCCTTATCCACCAGTTCCTGCACTTGTCTTCCAACTTCTGCATTTTCTTGAGGAGTTAACCTGTATGCTGCTTTGTTTGGAAAAATTTCTCTAGGTATTAGATAAATATGATGACTAATACTCTTGATGGGTGGTAATGCATTTGGAAACTCATCCACAATAATATCAACAAAATCATTCTACAGATTTTTGATTTCTTCAGATAAATCATCTAAGTTTGTGGAAGCTAAAATTACCTTAGGTCTCCTTATGACAACAAAATGCATCTGTTCATCCTTCTTGACTTCTTGCAGCAATTCTTTCCCACTCATTAGCATAACATTGTTTCTAGGCGCTTCTTTGCCTGCTTCATCCTTCAATCGCAACAATGTGTGTTTATTTCCATCCTTCTCCAGAATGTAAGTATTTCTTCTCCCATCATGAATAGCTTTCCGATCAAACTGCCAAGGTCTTCCCAGCAACACATGGCATACATCCATTGGCATTACATCACACAATATCACATACTTATAAGTACCAATCTATATCTCTACCTTGCATTGTTCGGTCACAATAAGCTAATGTCTTTTTTATAGCCATGATACTTTGTAAGGAGTAGGGTTTACTATTTTCACTAGTCCTAGCTTGTCCACCATTTCTATAGAAACAAGGTTATCATTGCTTCCACTATCAATTATCACTTTACAACATTTTCCTTTGGACTTGCATGTGGTTCTAAATAAACTCTTTCTCTAAGCTGGTTCTCATGTCTCTTTCTCTACCTTAAGCAATACCCTTTTCAACAATAAGGATTCTCCTACTTTAGTTGATTCTTCCTTGTTTGTAATTTGAGGTTTTTCTTCCTTTTCTTCACCCACATTCACATTCCTCTAATTTGTTACTTTATTATGAGGACAGTCCCATGATCCATGTCTCCATTCTCCACATGTGTAACACCGAATTTCTCTTCCTCAGCCTCTTCCTCTGGGTGCAAATCTTCCTCTACTAAATTCTCCTCTCTGTGGTGGTCTACTACTTGAACCTCCTGCTTCACCCTGAGGGTACTGAAATCTTGATCTGGTAGTTCCTCTACCTCTTGTTGAACTTTTTCCTCTACTCCTCTGATTTTTCTTCCTCATCATCTTCTCATCTGCCTTCAAAGCGGCTTGATAGGCATCTTCAATTGTCTTCAGACTCAGCAAGTTGATTTCATCTTGTATGTCATATCTCAACCCATTTATGTATCTGGCTACCTTTTCTACATCATCCTCTGTATGTCCTACTCTAATGCTCAGCTTATAAAACTCTTTTGTGTATTCTTTGACAGCCATTCCTTTTTGCCTTAAATTTTGTAACTGTCTCAAAAGATTTAACTGATAATCTTTTAGCATAAATTTGGATTTCAATATACTTACCATTTTATCCCATTGTTTGATCTTGGGATTTCCCTTTCTCCCTCTAGATGTTTGTAATTTATTCCACCAGATAGCTGCATGACCCTTCAATCTGGTAACTTCAAATTTCACCTTCTTTTTATCATCAACCTCCTCATAGTCAAAATACTTGTCTAATGAACTGATCCAGTCCATTAATTCTTCTACATTGAGATTCCCGTCATACAAAGGTATTTCCACCTTTGGTCTTCCACTTGCGTTGGCCAATATCTTGATAACTTTGGCAGCTTCACTTTCATCCTCTTCTTCTTCCTCAAAAGATTCTTCTGCAGCACTCACATCTCCTTCATCAGTTACTCTCCTCTGAGCAGTCTCCATTGTCTCCTTCCTTATACGCAAATTTCAGATCTCATCCAGCAGAACTGCATTCGCTACAGGTCTTCCCTGACCTATGCCAACTCCTCTCCTTGGTGGCATGTTTACTGTAGCAAAACTTAATCCTTGCTCTGATACCAAAAATGATGTAGGAGGTTGACGAAAATGGGGTGGTAGTCTGGAATTAGACTACTGGTTAACTTTGTAACCAATCAGCTGTGCATTTACAGATCTTGTACATGGATTTTTCCCGAGGGTCTTGCTTACTTGACCATTCATCGTTAGTCCTTCTTTGATCTTTCCCTTTGTCGAACCCTTCAATCTGTGTCACTGATTTGACTCCTTCTGATCTAACGGATATCGCGCCATCTACTCGCCAACTAGCCTGGATGATCTCCACCGTCGATGTGACCTGTCCAATCCAATGACTATCACACAATCTCGCACAGATTCCTGTACAACCGATATCAGGTCGAGAGTGTGTGAGAAAAGTTTTTTTCTCATGCTTCATGTCACCTGCTAAGGTTAATCGCATGAAATTTAGAAATACCGTTTACAGCTTCTAGGGCGTGCGAGATATCGCTTACCACTTTCCAAATACTACCCACATGCTTAATTCATATTTTAAGAAAGGCACTTAAGGAAAGGTTTAGCACTTAAGTACAATATTAACCCTTAACACTAATCTACTGTGATTTATAAATAAATTGTTCAAACAGAGAAAAATACCCGATTTGGGTCCAGAATGCCGAAACACAGATACAAATGAATTTTTGCACCAGGATTAACACGCAACACCACACTTAATCATTTATTCAATAAAATATAATTTCCAAAGTCTTGCCCTCTTGGCTCAATTACAACAGTTTTTCTGACCTCTGTTCACTCTCCAACCCTATCTCTCACACACCTCTCGCTTACTTACTCTATTCTCGATCATCTAATCTCTCTGTCATTACATTCTTTCCTCTTTTATGAATCAAATCCTATCCTAACTACATTGACAACTCAATCTCTATTTTTATCAACTCAACCATTAAATCCCTATTCTCAAGCTCTAATACACACCTATACTAACAACTTATCTCCTATTCTAAAAATAATACAATATTCTAATTATTACAATAATTGGAGTAAAGATAATTTTCGAGAGATCCAACCCTCTCTACTAAGAATTGATTTTGACCACTCAGGTCAATGAAATTCATCTCTTGTTAGCCACAACATGTGAACATACAATCACATTGTTGGCTAAGTCTGGATGCTCCTACATCAACATTACATTACAATGCACATGTGCCCATGTGAGACAAAATGGCTTGAGCAAGCCATGCAAGATATTACTGGCACTCGGTCCATTGTGATGAGACCAACTCTTTAACATGCCTATGATGGTGAAGGTGGTGAGCGGATGCCAAGATTGGTCATTGATGGTGTGAATGCACTCCATGGTAACATCTTGCTGAAGCGAACTCTTGCCTCCATAACATTCTGTTACATTGGTGTGGCTCCACCATCCAACTCGTTTTCTAACATGCAAATGGTCTTCTTGGGTGTGACCGAACCGGAAACATATTGATGCATAATTTATGTGCCGATCTTCCAATGTGTTTTGATCTTCCAGTGGCTCTATGTTGATCAATTGTCAACTGCATGTTCAGTTCCAGTCGGACTTGCTTCTTGTCTTTGCCTCGATGAGTGTGCCAAATGGGTTAGATCACATGCGTGCACACAATGACATGCATGCTACTGAATTCCCTTGCATGCGATCAACAACACTTCTCACCATTTCTTCTTTGTGCCAGCTGCTGGAATGGATCTATAACTTGTATGGGCGCAGTTTCATCCATTTGTGCATGTTGCGCACCATGTTGTACCTCTTCCTGCTACATTTCATTCTCTTGTCTATGCAGCTCCTATTCTTCCTTGAGTTGCTGCTTCAGAACATGCAACTCCTTCTTAGTTCCATTCTCTGCTCTCGCGCGATCGTCTTGTCGTGCCGTCACCTCATAGGCTCAATCTCCAAAGTTTCTTTCATCACAAGTTGATCTTCTCGAGCTTGCAACTTTGTTATGCCTGTGTGTTGTCAACAACATTCCCCTTGCATTCGTCGCATGCAGGTGTGCTGCCTTCTGCTGCTCGCTGTGATGCTACTTCCATCTTATCTTGATGTCCTTATCTATGAACAACTTGATGTCTTCATAGGTAGGCAATCTCATAGACACTTGCCTGGTTGTAACCCACATTCTTCTCTCAACGGTGTCCTTTGAATCTGCTCTCCTGAAGGCCATTGTACTTGTGCTGTTGAGAGGAAGATGAACACTTGCGATACCTGTGGACATGGAAAAACACATGGCAAGCACTCTGTGAGTGGAAAACCAAAAAAAACTTGAGAACTGACTTGCAACATACCTGTGTGACTAATCATGAAGGCTATGCAATTTTCACAGGGAAGTCGGGAGAATGACTACCAAAACTGCACAAGGAACAACTTCTGGCTGTCAGGAGGTTGACTGACTATTGGACTACACAATCTAGAGTCCATCCTAGCCTGCTGAGGAATGAAACTACGCAATGCGCAATTTCAGTCAGTAGTGACATGTAACCAACAAACTACTTTGCAGAGTTTTTGGGGCCAGTGGGACACTACCTCCAAGAATTGTGCAATGCAAGCCTGGAGGTCAGTCCCTGGCTAGACTTGCGCAATTTCTAGAGGGAAGGCAGAGCCTTCACTTACAGAAATGTGCAGTGCTAGCCGGGCAAGGCACAATGTGGGCCAAGGTAGCCCTGTCCGGCCAATGGGAGACTGAAAGCATGAGAAGTATGAAAGCATGGTGAGATGAGTGCAAACGAGAGTGAATGATCATTCATGCAAACAATAAGTGTAGGATTCAGAAAATGGGAAAGCATGCATGTGTGTGAAGCGAGTCGCCACAAGGACAGTTGTCTGTGAAAAACAGTAGCATGCATGTGATAACCTTGAGATGTTAATGAAAACTGAAACGGTGCTAGCACAAGCTAGTATGTATCAAAATGACAGCAAGAGCTCACTGAAATCAAGAAGACAACATTCATACAAAGCGAAACACAAAAAGTGCTAGAAACGCAGGGCGAGACATGAAAAGTGGGCTTACCCCAAAACACCTGAGATGAATGTGCCAATGACTCCTAGATGCAATGTGGGATGTCAGTGTTGCAAGGTCGATGTGAGGAATGAGCTCTACAACATTCGTCTGATGAGTTTTGATAAGATCAAGGTTGTGATGCACATGCCACAAATCTATGAAAAGCGACACTTGGCAGGAGGTTTCTGAGATGATCCTTGCACGTAACCTCCAGCCGCTAAAAGTATATCCCTAAATCAAGGGATGCCTTTGCATTCTTCCTCAGGAGGATAAACCCATGCATGCAAATCAGTTTTGCTCTGTCCCAGAGGGAACCAGTCAACTCAACTACACATGCAACATTCTGCTTAACTGGGAAGAAAAAATGTGCATTTCTGGGAGGGAGTTGGGCTAGCTGCCTAGAGGGATTGCACAATTTCTAGGCAGAGCAGCTAACTACTGCCCAAAATTGTGCAATTTTTGGACTGAGCAGCCCTACTAGGAGGAATTACACAATTTTCACAGTGAACAGTGACAGGAAGATTTGCGTAATTCTGGAGCCCAGTAGGCTACCAGAGAATTGTGCAACTTCAGGCTGGTTTTCCTCCAGAATTGCACAATTTCTTGAGGAAAGGCTGGTTGTCCTCCATAATTGCACAATTTCTTGAGCGAGCTTCTCAGCCTGCAACTGGACCAAGTCCGTTGAAACAACCTATGAGATGGATGCAATAAGATTTAATGGACATGCTGTCATTCTGCAAGAAAATCACTAAAGCTTGTGTACTTGACAAGAGAAGACATGCTGCTATGAAAGATTGGTGGGGAGGCTTCAAAACGAAGCTAAGGAAAAATTTTGGAGCGTGGTTGTAGCCGCTACAATAGGTACTTATACAAATAGATGAGGAAGCATTCTCCTTGAAAGGAGGAAACTTTCCCCTCCAAAATCCCTTAAATAGTGGATCTGGTTCCCAACACTAGGAACCTTCATTAAATAACAGGGAACACATTCCTAGATTTTCTCAATCAGTGGAGCTCCAGAATTTGTCAATAATTTCATGATATTTTGTTAATTAATCATTCAATATTGGTCAATCCTATAGTACGAAGAAATTCCCTATATTATTGCTATAGCATCACTCGCCACATTTGTATACTTGATGCTCTAAGTCAAGGCCTTGGCCAACCCTTTCCCTTCAAACTTGGTCCAAATATTTAAAAATATTATTTTTAATTACATATGGGACTCTACCCTGCAAAAAGTGTGTGTACATGTAGTTTTGGCTATACCCAACCTGTGTACATGATTAAAAATATATAAAAAAATATAAAATCCCTATTTTTTGGGCAAGGTTTACAGGTTACACTGGAAGCCTACCTACAGGAGCTTGTGGCCTAACTATTTCCCAACTGAAAAAAATTCTTTTAGGTCATATAAATACACCTCATGGGGGAGGCCTAAGGGGAGAGAAAGGTAGGATATTGATATTATATCCAAATTTTCTCTGATCAAGACTGATTTATCCATGTGCCTCTTGCACTCTGAGCAAAACCCCTCTTTCCTCATTGTCATGTCCATCTCCTTTATATGGCATCCATGTGTATGCATTTGAAATATGATTGTTGAGGCTTGGGTTGGACAGGTCTAGAGGAAGGTTTCACTTGGAGTAGTGGCCAAATCAGATTTTGAAGCATTGGATGAAGCAAAGGGTTTGGACCCTACGGGAATGACCTCAAATGTAGGACTTTTGGGTAATACTTCTTCTTCCTACTTCAGTAGTTTAAGTATTAAGGTTTCTTGTTTATTTTCTTCTTGTTGGTGTATGCCCTCTACTCTATTGGGGTGCTAAACCCATAACCTAGGGTGTATTATTCCTGTAACAGAATTGGCGACTCCACTAGGGAATACTTCTAGTATTTCCTAGTTTGGATTGTTTCTTGCTTGATATGGGCCTTTTATTTGGTTTCTTGTCTTTCGAGTATCTTTAATTTGTTTGCAACCTAGGCAAAAAGTCTCATCTTCAGGTTAGACCTAAAAATTATATTTTTCCTTACTAACTTTTATATACGTGAGTTTTAGTTTACACAGTAGTGTATACATGCAGTTTTGTGCAAAGAAACACACATATACGCGTGTTTCCTTGAGAACAACTGCGTATACACATGGGTTTGTCATTGTACAGTTGCGTATGCCTGGTTTTATTTGAATTTTTCAAATGTTGAGTCTAGTAAAGGGTTTTTCCTGATGTTTCTTGCTTCTGTTTAGTCATTGATTGTCTTGGAAAGTCCTGCTTCTGGAATATTTTCAGTTTCCTATCTCTCTTTGTGAAAAGACCTAGTCAACCTAGGGTTTTCTTTTTGGTAAGGTGTTGGTTTTTGTGTTTGGGTTCAAGGCTTCTTAGTGAAGTTCTTGGTTGTTCTAAGCATTTGGAATAGAGAATTGGTTTCAATTCATTTACAACCGAGCCTTTGCATTATTTTGCCTTGTTTTCCTAAAAGTCGGTGTTCTTGGTTTTTTCTACATTTTTGAGAAAGTTTTTCTTGCAACCTTGAAAAGTTTTATTGGTCTTCTTAATTGTTTTTTGTTTGATGGAGTTTGTGTGTTGCTCTTGAGATCATTTCATTTGATTTTGTAGCCTCTTGTCACTTTAAGTCTTATCATGATTGTAATATATGTGGCTTGTGAAGTTTGAGGTTCTTTGTGCATGAATTTGATCTTGAAGCCTTTATTATTTTTTGTTTTCTTGAAAAATATTTGTGTCCTTAAAAAGAAAAAGATAAACACATTGTTTTGTTGCCTTTCTTTTTCCTTTTTTTTTTTGGGTCTCTTTATCATTTTGAGCAAGTGTGAATTCTTTTCATTAGGTTGAATTCCCTTGATTTTGGGAAGATTTTGTGATTGAATTTGTTCTTCCTCTTGTCAAGTTTGGCCTCTTAATCATTTTGAGAAACACATTTGCTTGTTTTTAGAGTAGTCTTTTGAATATTGCATTAAGAATTTAGTTTGCATTAGGATAGTTGCATTGTAAGCATTTTTAGTCCTTTTTTGTAGATTTTGAATGTGTGAGCGTGTGTTTTGAAAAAAGAAAAATAATTTTTTTCTTTCATAGTTTGTTTGTAGAACCTTGTAGAAATCTCTTTTCATCGAAAGAAAAAAGTTGCATGTGCATGTAGCTAGGTTTTCTATTGATTTCTTTTGCATCCATAACATCATAAAGTTGCACTTCCATTTTACCCCTGACCTAAGAAAATCCATTAAAATCAAGCGCTTAATTTAAAATGAACTAGAATTTTTTTGATTTGTCATAGTAACATCAACTAGTCTAGGTCATATTAGGGCCTTGGAATAGGCGAGTGGAGAGTTAAATCTCCAAGTCCACTCTAAATTTAAAACATAGAAGTTGATTAAAAGAGTGAAATCCAGTGTCGTGAAGTTGACTGGGAAAGATGTTCTCTTCTGGGAGTTAAGCACGAGGGCGAGTGAAGGCAGGAAAGAGAGATACCCCCTCTCTGACTTGTTGGATCCTGACCAAAGATTGTTTCACCTAGATGCTTATATGAACTGGTTGTAGAAATTCTGTAGAATTTTTCCTACACATCAGCTAGCTCTGATACCATGTAGAACTTTTTCTACAAATCATCTAGCTCTGATACCATGTAGAAATTTCCCACCTGTAGAGCACTTGGTAATGCAATGTACTAAAGCAAAACACTTGATCTACTTCTACAAACAATTTAGCGGAAGCTTAACCAACCATGAGCAACATCAATAAGAACACACATAACTGATAAGAAGGAATCAATCAAACATAACACAGAAGAATTTACCCAGGGAAAGAACCTGCCTAAAACCCCATCTCTGTATTATCATACAAGTGGAAATATAGTCCGGATTACACAAAGCCTTAGCTCGGAAGCTATCCAGCTCTCAGTACAATCCCTCTGATATTCATAGACAGTTAAAGGCTTCTCACAAACCTTCTCCTCTACCCTCCAATCCTCCTATTTCCTTGTGTAGTTTCCTTGGGGTGCAGTGTTGCCACTTGTGTGAATTGGCCTCTTCACACATTCACTAACCTCTGATCTAATTGCACAAACCTGAAGGAGATAAATCCTCATCATGGATGAGCTTCCTTTATAGGAAAAATATTCATCCAACTGATAGTACAATATCCCTTCTCTGATCTCAACTGGGTCTCTGTCTGAACTGACATGCATCAGTTATCCATAAGAGAATACTCAGTTATCTGAAAATAATAGTTGTCACATGCATGTAAGCATCAACAGACTATATCTCATTAATTTAACAACTTGTTAAATTAATCTAACTGAACTTGACTAAGTTAAACTAAGTCAATTGATCCTCTCAATGCAGAACTCATCCTTAATTCCTCAATCAGTGGAGTAAATCAAGGACACATTCCCCAATTAGTGGAGAGATAATTGCATGTTCTCACAAAGACTTCAAGTTTGCTTTTCCTTAACTAATTAACTCATGGAGAATTAATTAATTAATATTCCAAATTGTTGGTAAGACAAAATTCGAATTTACTTCCTATAGATAGACCAGGGATTGCTATAAATAGGAAGGGACCCAGAAATGCTATTTTTAGCAGTTTCACCCCTCACCCAAGGTGGCCAAAATGCTCATTGGCCAAACTTCTATTTTTAGAAGTGCTATTTTTAGCAGTTCTATTTTTAGTACTTCCTAAATTTATCATTTCTTGTTGCACATTTTTCAACACTCCCTCTCAACAAGAAAGGCTTCCTCTTGAACCCGATCCTATAACTCTGGAATGTTTTGCATGCAACACATCTACCAAGTGTGGTTGCTCCAGCAACACTCGGAACAAAAAACTCCCAACTGACCTCTCTGTTGGGCTAGAAACATACTTTGATGCTGAGGCTCTACCTGCTGCTGACAAGTGCTCCCTCTCTGACCTCTGCGCTACTGCAACATCTCCATGCATCTCGCATTGTTGCACCCTTCTCTGTGCTACCCTACACTGTGCAACACACTTGTGCCTCTCGTATTGTTGTAGCATGCATGCTCTGCGCTGCCCTGGGATTCCCTGCACTGTAACTCTCTCTGCCGCTCCATCTACATCTGTCTCTACCCAATCAGTCAGTTCCCACTACTCCACATAGGGGCTCCCGTAGCAAGGTCTCATCCAAGAGGTTGGGTACCTCAAGGATTCTACCCCTCCTCCTTGGGATGATCACTCTATATCGCCCCACCTCCTACTTGGAGGTATGGATGCATGTGATCCCTCAGCCCACCTGGCTCGAAGTTTCCCCCTACTGGAGGTCTCTGCATGAGTAGATGTATCCACTCGATCTCCACTTAGCTTCCCCTGTTGTGGCTACTCCACAACCTCCTGAAGTTGTTGCACCAATCGTGGCTCCTCCACAATCGTCTGAGACTTCTTCTGGCGCTGCATGTTGAGAGGTAATTTACTCTCCCTCTCAACCACCAACTATCTAACCTTTGCCTTTCTTCTCAAGGCTTTGCATGCATCTTGTACCTCAAGTGCATACAGGTTCTTGGCTAGCACACCAATCTATTTCCACTTTCCCACCGTCACGAAATTTTCTAGAAAAAGAGCTAATTTTAAATCAGTGATATCTCCCTCATCCGAACTCCGATTCAGCCGATTTTTTTTAATTATTTTTGGTATTTTTCCACAAGGAATCCAAATATGCTACTTTTTCTGAAAATTTTGTACAGAAAATTCCAGATCTACTCTGCAAACTCTCGGCCCAAAACTCAAAACTTTGAAATATCCTCTCAGTATATTGTTCTCTCCTTGATCACCTATGCTTTGATACCATGTAGAAATTCTGTAGAATTTTTTCTACACGTCATCTAGCTCTGATACCATGTAGAACTTTTTCTACAAATCAGCTAGCTCTGATACCATGTAGAAATTTCCCACCTATAGATCACCTGGTAATGCAATGTACTAAAGCAAAACACTTGATCTACTTCTACAAACAATTTAGCGGAAGATTAATCAACCATGAGCAACATCAATGAGAACACATATAACTGATAAGAAGGAATCAATCACACATAACATAGAAGAATTTACCCGGGGAAAGCACCTGCCTAAAACCCCATCTCTGTATTATCATACAAGTGGAAATATAGTCCGGATTACACAAATCCTTAGCTCGGAAGCTATCCATCTTTCAATACAATCCCTCTGTTGCTCATAGATATTCAAAGGCTTCTCACGAACCTTCTCCTCTACCCTCCAAGCCTCCTATTTCCTTGTGCAGTTTCCTTGGGGTCCAGTGCTACCACCTGTGTGAATTGGCCTCTTCACACACTCACTAACCTCTAATCTAACTGCACAAACTTGAAGGAGATAAATCCTCATCATGTATGAGCTTCCTTTATAGGAAAAATATTCATCCAACTGTTAGTACACTATCCCTTCTTTGATCTCAACTGTGTCTCTGTCTAAACTGACATGCATCAGTTATCCATGAGAGAATACTCAGTTATCTGAAAATAATAGTTGTCACATGCATGCAAGCATCAAAAAACTATATCTCATTAATTTAACAACTTGTTAAATTAATCTAACTGAACTTGACTAAGTTAAACTAAGTCAACTAATCCTCTCAATATAGAACTCGTCCTTAATTCCTCAATCAGTGGAGTAAAAAAAGGACACATTCCCCAATTAGTGGAGAAATAATTGCATCTTCTCACAAAGACTTCAAGTTTGCTTTTCCTTAACTAATTAACTCATGGAGAATTAATTAATTAATATTCCAAACTGCTGGTAAGACCAAATTCAAATTTACTTCCTATAGATAGACTAGGGACTGCTATAAAGAGGAAGGGACCTAGAAATACCATTTTTAGAAGATGTTATTTTTAGCAGTTTCACCTCTCACCCAAGGTGGAAAAAATGCTCATTGGTCAAACTTCTATTTTTAGAAGTGCTATTTTTAGTAGTTCTATTTTTAGCACTTCCTAAATTCAGCATTTCTTGTTTCACACTTTTCAACACTGGTGACCTTAGTTGACTTTCTTAGGGACCACATAGGTGACTGCGGGGGGAATACTCGTGGTACTAGAGGTAGATGTTGTATCACTCTCATTAGTACTTCTGGAGGGTGCCCTTGTGAAGCTCGGGTACTTGCACCAGCAAAGGCTTTTGATTAGAAGTCAGCGTAACTATTTTTGTTACCTTCATCGGTAAGCTTGGGTTGTCATTATCCCAAATATCTTCGGAAGGTCCTTTATATTACTTTCTTGTATTTTGGTGTTTGGTCCTAATCACTCGAAGCTGAAATACCTGAAAGTAGCTTGACTGATTGTATCTTTAGGGACATTTCAGTGAATGTTCTCTGCTCCTAGATTGCCATAGATTTATAATTTTTTGAGTCTTTACAATTTCTCATAATAATTAAAAGTAGTTGATCGACCAGTTCATCAGTTCAGGAGGCTTCATGGGCTCTGACCTACAAGTGTAGAGCCTTCTTCTAGAAGACATAGGAGCAATTTTTCTCATGATTTTCAATCAATAGCAGTGAACGTATCAGGCTATAGTATCACAGGGTAGACCTAGTGCAAGTCATGATTTGGATAGGGATACTCATGTCCTTTCTAGGGTCCTCTTCCAATTGAAAGATGAAGTTGAGGTTGAAGATATTCCTGAGTCACCTGTGACTCCTTCTTCACCTCTTCCTCCTAATTATCTAAACATTCTATTGTACGTTGGGACCCTGACTCACAGGTCAGAAAGCCTTGGTTTTTATCGTCCTTTTCCTTCGATGGCCACTACTAGGAGCATGAATCCGACTATGAGTGCTACTAGTGAGCATACTCCTCTTTCATTTCAAGGAGGAGGTACTATTGCTATATCTACTGTCACTCCTAGTACTACAATATTTGGCTCTACTTCCATTTCATCCCCGAGTGGGGGCAACCAAGATTTTCTTCCCACACAAGTTCCTTCCCCTTTGGCATGCCTTCTAGGGAAATTCCCTTAGTTCCTCTATCCATCCCATCCATTGTTTCCAGAGCTATGACTTCTATCGCTAGTGGTTCAGCCTCTTTTCATGGTTTTCCTTTCGAAAGTGGTCACATACCTCATTCTAATCCTTTTTTAGGATATCTTCCTTTTTATGCTTAAGGTCAAAGTTATAATCCTTTTCAAGGGTGGACTAACCCTGCTTTTAGTGGTTTAGGAACTGGGAATCAGTTTTCTTTCGGTCAATAGGGTAACATGCCTTACTCCCTCGTAAGTTATATTGAGGCTTTTTCTCCCTTCGCTAATGCATGGAACCCTTACCAAGGGCTCCTCTCCATTTAATAATTCGCTTGGGGGAAATATTCTTGGTTATGGTAAATCTTTTCCAGGAGTTGGTCAAACTCCGAATTTCTCTGGACCACAAGGTTTTCCTTATAGTTGAGTTTCTTCTACAAGCAATCCTTGGCAAACTGGTTACTCTACAAATCTAGGATATTATTTCCAGACTGTTGGGAATCTGTCTCATAGTGGGTGGAATTCTCAAGCTCCTCCATGCTTACCATTCCTGGCAACCCTAAATTTGCCAGATCTCTCAAAATTAACGAATGATCCCATCGGACATAATCCGAGATGGCCTCCAGTTCCTACTAAACTTCCATTAGATATTCCAAAATTCGAAGGAAAGTATGGGGAGGATCTGGCTGACCATATAACAACATTTCATTTATGGTGTTCATCTAACGCCCTAATTGTTGATTCGATCAGGTTGAGATTGCTTCAGTGCACCTTAACTGGAAATGCTACTAAATGGTATATAGAGCTTAATAAGGGTACCTTTGTTTGGTGAATTGGCTACTATATTTTTGAAGCACTTTCAGTTGCCCGTTCTGTATGATGCTGGAGCTGAGCTATTGGCTACTCTCCAACAAGATACAACAAATCACATTTCTGACCATATTCAGGAATGGAGGATAAGGAAGAGGCTCATCAAAGCATATATTCCTAATGAATTCCTTCTTGAATGGTTTCTAAAATCTTTACAGCCAAAAAAATTCTAATGATGTATCCGAAGAACACGCTATCTTTAGAGCTCAGCAATTAGGACTTATATATTCTTAGTTTGGGATTATTGAGAAGATTTTTCCTGATGCTCCTCAATCCAGGATCAATTTAGCTAAATCGAAGCTAGGTCCCTATGCCGACAAGATTGTCGGATCGATTGATAGTAGCATGACTAACCTTCTAAGTTAATTGGAGTAGTTGTCTTTACAAACTGCTTCTTCAATTCACGCATCGTCGTCAGTGTCTATGCCTTCTCAACATTCAACTATTAATGTTGTCCAATCTTCCAACCCCAAAGTAAATAATAATCAAATGGGTAGAAAAAGGGACGAGGTAAGAAGAAAGATAAGGATGGGAAGGGTAATGTGAACAAACCCAGTAATAATACTAGGGAGGGTAAAAAGGAGTCTAAAAATAAAGTTAAGTTCCCTTGCAAATTGTGCAATGGAAACCATTTAACTCATATTTTCCCTAAGATTCAAGATGATCAACTCTTGCGTTGGTGTCCCAAATTTCTCTATTTTTACCCTATTCCCATAAGCCTTAACCTCTGTTTTATCTCTATTTAACCCTCTCATTCCTGCACTAGTCCAAGAAAATCATCTATTCCTCCATATACTTTGTATTTCATAATTAAGATTTATTAAGTGATTTATTAATTACTTTACATAGATTTCATACCTTTTAGTATCTCTTGTAACTTGTGTTTAACTTTCCTCAAAGTAATTGAAGAACTAAGTGTTAATCATTATTTAGCATGATCAGTGCAGGTAGGTTCCTACACTGCCAATGATGTTGCTGCGTGATCTTCGTGATATTTCACACGGGCGTTTTTTATCCATGACTCCTAGTTTAGTTGCAAACTATCTGAGGATGGACATTGGTGGTGTATAGTTAGGGATACTTGCCAAGAATATGGTCTATGGCTAGCAAATTCCGTGCTTTATTATAACCATCAGCTGGTTTTGCAATGTTTTTTGTTAGTGCATTCGGCCGAAAGGCTTGAATAGGAAATGACTGTAATTAGCAGAATATGGCTAAGGCCGAGAGACTGTATATAATGTAGACCATAGGTAGAGCCAAGCTAGCGATCTTTGAGTTGTAATTTTATTTACTTTGTAATTTTGTATCGCCCTCGGTTCTGGGCTGGACTCGCATTATCATGTATATTTGCTGATCAAGTTAATACAAGGAACATGCCATGTTTTCTTCATGTTGTGTTTAATTTTTATTTCATGCGTGATTAAGTGTTGAACCGTTTCGTTTCCTAAATGGGAAATGAGCTGGTTGGCTAGGGCCCAGCCAACCCAGCTCGTTTACCCTTGTGCTTTCACCATTTAACAAGTCTATTTCAACATTTATTCATTTGCAATTGCGTGGATTGGATTGCGCTTATGTTTATTTCTGAAATTCTAAGTTAAATGCATTTCATAGTCCAGTGTGAACGAATCCGTAGTTTGGAAGTTTAATTAAGTTTATTTCTTTCTTGCAATTTCTTTCCTGCAATTTCTTTCATGCAATTACTTTCTTGCAATTTCCTTCCTGCAATTTTTGTCTTAGTTTGCTTCCGCTTGGGTCGTGCAGGAAGATTCTTCCTATACCAGTGCATGTAGTTTCCTGCACTCTGGTTTATTCATTTACTTTACAACAAGTGTTATGTTCATTTTCCTGCTTATAATTTCATTTATTCCTACAAGCAAACATATTGTTAATTCAAGTAATCATTCTCAATGTTAAGAGTTATACTTCTGAAGGATCTAAGAATGTTTACATGAATTAAGGAAGAATGTTATTACAAACACCATACTTTATACTTGTAGTTTATGACTTAAGAAAAAGGAACATAAATGTTATAAGTGAATTGCCGAAAGTTAGTTGATGCATGCAAATTACTTTGACTGCTGCTTGATTATTCCAAATTGTTTTTGCTTTATGAAGTTTACTTTCATTGCAAAGTTCAGTTAATTAAAGCATTCTTTTTCACATGTAATTTATCTCAAAATCTAGCTTGCAATTGCAATTCTTTTCAACACGTCTTTTAATTCTTTTGAAAGTAAATTGGAAACTTTGGTGAAGGAAGCTCTGTCTCGGTGCAAGAGTTGGTCTCTTGTCATAGGAATAGAGTGATCTAAGCCTTGAGGCTTAGAGCACCTCCATAAAGACATAAGTCTTCAGTAAAGAAGGTAAAATATACTTTTTCATATAAGTATTGTACCTGCACTAATGCAAGCAGATTGCAATGGTACAAGAACATGCTACTTGGTGTAGAAGGAAGATCAATTGGGAAACAGATATTTGCAAGGGCCCACTTGTTAAACTGTTAGCCATCTATACTGAAGATAAACATAGTATTTCATTTCATAATTTAATATTTCTTCTAGTTGTGTGAAAGTTCCTTTACTTTATTTCCTCGCAAATTATTCTTTTACATTCCATGACTAGAATTGCTTTGGTGTCGATTGTCATTAAAAAAAAAAATTGTTTGATTCTGCAACATTTCATTTAAGGAGTAGGATTAGGAATATGAAAGGTTCATACCACTTCTAGCATTGCCTGTGCTTCATCTATAAGTTTACGAAACCCCTAGGTTGACAATTAAGTGTTCAGGAGTTTTTTTAAGTGCAATTCCTGCACCCAACATTTTGGCACCATTGCCGAGAGGCAATTTGAATGTAGGTTTTAACCCTGTACAGAAATTATCTGCATACGAATTCTAAAACATAGAAAATAAACTATGCGAGAGTATAACACATAAAACACATATACACAGAGATTTTCCCCTAGATCCCAAAACTGAGACTACCAGCTTGATTTTTCATTATATTCCTTTCTATGTTACAATACATATTTCTACATGCTGAAGCATCCAATACCATGGACCGAAAACCATCGCGTCAAAAACCATGGACTGAAAACCATCGCGTCCAAAATCATGGACCGAAAACCATCGCGTCTAAAACCATGGACCGAAAACCATAGGTAGGTCCGTCTAACCTAATATAGGGTCCAAAAAAAAATTTCCCGGGGCGCTGCCCTGGACCCCATAGAGGGGGGCTACCCGCCCCACTCAAACACCCCGGATAGGGGGGGTTTCCGCCCCCCCATGTGACCCCCCCCCCCCCCGCTACGCAATCATTGCAATGAAGGGGGGCTGCTCACGCCCTCTTACCCCCCAGTTCACTACGTAGGTTAGTCGTGGAAAGAATATAACACAACCCAACATTCTCCCAATTGTTGTTTTCTTTCCACAGGGGACCATAGGAAAGCTTAGTCATTTTTCCAGCCCTGAAACACCCATTGTTGCTCTACACTAGGAGAACTTCTCAGAGCTCACAGATTTTTTTAGTGCATCTGCAGTATTCTTCAAAGTTTCCACCTTTACTAGCAACACCCTTTTGTGTGTTATTTTCTTTCGGAGTTTTCGCATCCATGATTGTTTGTATCGACGTTTCAAGCCATCCACTGTGGCTCATCATCAAGACATATCCCTCAAAATTTGATAATGAACATTAATGTGATTTGTCTTTGAATGATAAGAAGGGTTCTTTACCAAGCAAATTGCACTTTGGCTGTCACAGTCTATCCTTATAGCTCCCTGTACTAACCCCATACTTGAACACAATCTCTGCAACCAAACTGATTCCTTGCTTGCATGAGTGACTGCCATGTATTCTCCCTCTACAGTTGATAGTGCCACTATAGATTATTTCTTACTCATCCAACTGACTGCACCTCCAAATAGGTTAAACACATACCCACTTGTAGATCTTCTCTAATCCAAATCTCCGAAACAGTCCACTTTTGGATTCCCAATTGTGGATCCTGATACACAAGTACAAATGAAAAATATTTCGCCATCAGCTCTTCCTCATTTCTATGGTAAGGTACATGAAGATCCATACTCTTTCCTATTTGAGTTTGATAGTTTGTGTAGAAGTTATGATTATTCATCTGATGCCCAGAAGTTAAAGTTGTTTCCTGCAACTCTCAATGATGCAGCACTTTGTTGGTTCATGGGACTAGGAGGAAACACTATATCTTCTTGGGAACAAATGAAGAGAGTGTTCTTGTCAAAATATTAGGAATATTGTAAGACTATAGATATTCAAGATGAAATCCTTACTATTATGCAAAATGATGATGAGACTATAGAGGAATACTTGGAGATATTCATGTACATCCTCCAAAGGTCAAAGCACAAATTTGATCTAAGTACCATTAGAACCTTGTTCTTATGGGGGCTTACTGACGATTCTAGGAATAATATAAACCTATTAGGACAAGGGGATATTTCTCAAAAATATTTTGATCAAATCTGTGACTTGTGCAAGAAATTCTCGAGGAACCAATATAGATCCAGTAAAGGAATTCAAAATAGAAATAAGAAAACCGAATCTACTGATGCTATGATTATTATATTAGAAAACAAAATGGACAATATTAAAATTGAAATAATGAATACTGTTAGTAAACAAATAGACTCTTTGTAGTTTCAGCAAAAACTTGTAGAGGAACAAGAGCCATTATCTATTTTTTCTCCAAAATGTAGAAGAAAACATCTTTTAAGAGAATGTCCTCTTGATATTAAAGAAACTAATAAATGTGCAATTTTTATAGAGAACCATGGTACGAAAAATGTCCCTCCTTACCTGGGCTGAAAGTTGTACTTGAAGGAGGACAACCTGAAGCTGAATCACTGCATGTTATGGGAGCACGAAGAAACTGGTCTCGGGTAAGCGCAAGTATGGCTCCTGAACCTCCACCGCATTGTTTTGGTTATAATGCACATTCATATTCCTATCCTAACAATAGTCACCCTCAATATTGGCAACATGGGAACCAATATCATTATGGAAAACCCTCCCAATCTTGGAAACAAGGATGGAGAGGGCCAAACCATTCATATCATTCAGACCAATCCTATCCTGCACCTATGCAGTCATACCCTCCTACATATGCAGCTTAACCAATGCCACAACCATCATTACCTCAGCTGAGTCAACCAATTCCACCATTGCCTTTAACTCCACCGTTTCAAGCTTCTCAGTTGCCTACCCAACCCCAATAACAAATCAGTATAGATGATCCATTCTATGAACCCACTTTCCTCATCCAGATATCATTCCATGCTAGTTGGAGTCAATGACCTCCAATTGAGATCAAGGAAGATAGTAACCTTGAAAAATAAAAAGTAGCCTATGGTGATTATCAACGAGAAAGGTGAGGAGGAAACTCCTAACCATTCTAAAAAATATGACACCATCCAACCTATCCTTGTACCTTCTGAACTTTTTCCATCCTCTTCCAACTGACCTCCCTATCTAGAGAGGTTAGTTGTGGAGAACAAAGACCACATTCTTGAGTCTAGCTTGGCTTTTGAGATTAGGAACCTTTTCATAAAGGTACCTTTGCTCCTAGCTATTAAAGTGATCCCCATTTGCACAAAAACCATTAGGGAACTTTGTCTCAAGAAGCGAGGAAGGAGAATATTAGAACCTCAAACCATTCAATTTGTTGGTAGAGCAACAGAGTTAATGATGGGGTGTATTCACATGGAGAAATATATCGACCCCAGAAACCCTATTGTCTCTGTTCAAATAGGTGATTTCCTTGTCTCCAAGGTACTTATAGACCTAAGGGCAGCCATTAATGTTATGACCAAGAAAACCATGGATCAACTTGGATTGTTCCATATTTTTCCTACTCCAACTATGATTGAACTAGCAGACAGATCTAAAATCAAGCCAGAAGGGGTGTTGGATGATGTGGTCATTTCTCTAGACTCTTGGGAATACCCTACATACTTCATTGTGCTTCAGCCAAAGAACCCTCTGGGAGGACATCTCTTGATCTTGGTACAACCATGGCTTGCTACGGTTGATGCTTATATCGGATGCCATTCTAGTGACATGTATATTTCCCATGGAGATTCCAGGAAGAGGGTCACCTTGTATCCACCCACTAGATCCATTCAAGAGCTCTGATAGACTTTATGGTTAGAATACAGTAGTGATGAGGAGACTCAGCCTGTTTCCTTGATACATCAGAATGATGAGTTCTCGCAGGAGGGTGAGATTCAAGACTTCCTGAACAATCTAGACACCATGCCCACTTTTGAGTCATTGAGTCATATTTTTAGTCTACATTTTCATGAAAGATATGACTCTCTACCTCCCTTGCCACCATCTCTATAGGCACCTCTGTGTACTCTTGAGCTTGATACCACTCTTGCTAAGATTAGTCCAGGTAAATCCTTGCATATCAGTTCAAACTTGGATTCTTCCGAGCAAGAGAAGCTTGTGAATTTGTTGTGAAACCATCTTGATGCCTTTGCATGGGGCTATGAAGATATGAAAGGCATCCCTCCTAAACCTTGTACCCACCATATCTATATTCAAGATGGAACCTGACCTGTCCAACAACCCCAAAGGTGAATGAACCTAACTCTAAGAGATGTTGTAAAGGAAGAATTGCAAAAACTCTTAGATGTTGATTTTATCTATCCTATTCTGAAAACCAGTGGGTCTTTGCATTGGTCTTTGTCCCAAAAAAATATGGGAGATGGCGCATTTGTATTGACTACAGAGAATTGAACAAAACCACTCTCAAATATTACTTCCCCCTTCCTTTCATCGATCAGGTACTTGATACCCTTGCTGGTAAGAAGTATTTTTCTTTTGTAGATGGCTTTAGTGGGTATAACTAGATACAAATTGCACCCGAGGATCAAGACAAAGCCACTTTTACATGTCCATGGGATACATTTTCTTACTGAGTGCTTCCCTTTGGGCTATGTAATGCCCCGACTACCTTTAAAAGGGAAGTCTTGGCCATTTTTGCTGACCTTGGGTGTGTGGAAATCTATATGGATGACGTTTTTGTGTTTGGTGATTCATTTCAGGAAGTCCTCAAGAATCTAGAAAAAGTGCTTCTTCACTGCCAAGAAGCTTATCTAGCTTTGAGTGATAAAAAACGAAGATTAATGTGCAAGGCAGGGGTGGTTCTTGGCCATCTTGTTTCTGACAAAGGTATCCAAGTTGACCCTACAAAAATAGAAATTATTTTGAGTCTTCCTGTACCCAAAACTCTAAGGGAAGTGAGAGGTTTTCTAGGACATGCGGGCTACTATAGGATATTCATTCATAATTTCTCAAGGATAGCTACCCCCCTTTTCTGACTTTTGGCTAAAGGTAGTGAGTTTTCTTGGTCCACAACTTGCCAATAGTCCTTTGAGACATTGAAGGAAAAACTAGTCCAGGCACCAGTTTTGAGAGGACCAAATTGGTCCCTGCCATTTCATATTTCCTCTGATGCCTCAAATACTGCTATTGGCGCAACTTTAGGACAAGAAGAAGACAAACAATATTATGCTATTTATTTCATTAGTAAAAACTTGTCAGCCACTGAACTAAATTATAAAGTTACTGAGAAAATGTTTTTAGCTGTAATTTTCTCCATTAATAAATTCAAACATTATATTACAGGATATGAATTCTTTTTGCATACTGACCATTCCGCAATAAGATATTTGATGAATAAACCATTAACTAGCGGTAGAGTGACTAGGTGGTTATTACTGTTACAATAATTTAATATTACCATTATTGATAGACCAGGAAAATCTAATGTAGTAGCAGATTATCTTTCAAGATTAAATAATCTTGGTGAAGCAATTCTTGTTGATGATGATTTTCTTGACGAATATCTTTTTGTTGTGTCAACAAAATCACCATGGTTTGCTGACATAACTAACTATTTAGTCACTGGAAAATTACCACTTCACTAATCCGCTCATGAAAAGTGGAATATCATACAGAAACGTGTTGCATATTCTTGGATTCATGGAGACCTCTTTTACACCGGAGCAGATCTCATTATCCGTATATGTGTAAGAGAGGAAGAAGTGTTTGATATTTTAAAATCTGCCCATGATGAACCTTGCATGGGTCACTTCGCTGATAAGCGGACTGCATACAAAGTGTTACGAGCTGGCTATTTTTGGCCCTCCTTGTTTAAGGATGCCAAATAGTATGTCAAGTGATGTGACCTCTGTCAGCGAATTGGCCAACCTAATCAAACTAATGAAATGCCTTTATGTCCTCAGGTTATGATTAAGCCTTTTGAAAAATGGGCCATTGATTTTGTAGGACCAATAAATCTAACATCATTAAATAAAAAGCATATTTTGGTTTGTACAGATTTCGTTACAAAATGGGTAGAAGCTAAAGCTATTTATTTTGCTACTGAAAGAGTGGTTGTTGATTTTCTTATTACTAAAATCTTTACTAGATTTGGTGTGCCTAGAGAAGTTATTTCTGACAATGGACCACAGTTTATTTCTAATCTGGTACAGGGTGTGATGGAGCAGTACAAAATATGGCACATGAAATATACACTGTATCACCCGCAAGCAAATGGTCAGGTGGAGTCCACAAACAAGGTGATTGAGTCCATCCTCACAAAGATAGTAAATATTCACAGAAAGGATTGGGCTGATAAATTACCAGAACCATTGTGGGCATATCGAACCACTTGGAGGAACAACACAAGACACACACCATATGAGCTGGTGTACGAGAAACAAGTCCTCTTGCCAATAGAATTCCAGATCAAGACTTTTAGGACTACAGCCCAATAGGGGCTAGATCTCTCTAAAACACAAAAACAATGTCTTCTATAGATGAATGAGTTAGATGAATTCCAAAGGGATGCTATTCAGCAGAACATCTTGGTTGAACAACAACGCAAGAAGTGGCATGACAAGTCCATCCAAAAGAAGCAATTCTAACTAGGTGATTCGGTGCTCCTTTACGATTCTAGATTCAAATATTTTAAAGGGAAATTCCATACACGATGTATGGGACCCTATGAGGTGGTCAAAGTGTTTGAAAATGGAGCGGTAGAGATTAAAACTATTGATGGACAGAATTTTGTGTTCTTGGTAAATGGGCATAGATTGAAGGTATATTTTTACCCCTTACTAAAGGAGTTTTTATGTAGCAAGTCCAACAGCAATCTGAAAAAGAGTTGGTAGGTGGTCACACCAACCTATTGTAGATAGCATGTTCAAGGAACCCAACCCTTACCCAAGTTTGGGGTAACAAGCACGGAAATTTTTATCCACGTAAATGCTTAATTCCTGCTGCAATTAATTTTTTTGGCACCAGTGCAGGCAGACTTTGAAGATGAAATTATGCCTTTCTTCTATATTCCTATTTTGTAATTCCCACTATTTTTCTTTTTCTAAATCCCCAATGAATTACCATCCTATTTCTTCTAAGAAAACTACCCTTACCTGATCTCGTAAAATCCCTCTGTTTCCCCTGAACTTTTTCCACATCCCATTCTCGTTTATCCCCCTTGGTGATATTGTTCTTGGAATCCCTACAGTGATGTTCCTTCCCATTTTGAAAATCACCCCTTTCCTACTTCTTTATTCCCTCATAAATTGATTGCAGAATTTGATGTAGTCAATCCAGAAGGCATGCTCATGAAACACCAAAGGATGGCGAATAAAACTTTTCTTGTATATTGACACAATTTTTTTTCTAGCTACACAACTATGTTCTATCAAAATTGTTATGTTGGTAAAATCCATGGTGCAAGATGTGCAATGAAAGCAGTCAGTGAAAGCACAATGCAGTGGAAGCATGATCAGTGTGGAAGCGCAGCCGACTGTGGAAGCAAGTGCAAAACGAATTTCGCACAGTACAAGAACATCTTATGAAGAATGTTTATGAAATTTTATTACTTTGTACATGAGTGATTCCTGCACTGATAGATCATATCATTATATATTTTAATTGATACTTTGTTTTATCATTTACTGACTTAGGAAAATTTTTAAAGTACAAGATATATTGGGTTCTGAAATCTAATTTTTTTAATGGGTATTGAAATATGTCTTAATTGAATTATGAGGTAGAACATGGGATAGTACAGATTGTCTGAAAACTCATAACTCACTCCCTTTTAAACAATCTCCCATCACTTGTTCATCATTGTCTCACCTCCTAACCTGATCATTATGACTGTTACACCACTGCCACATAAGCTTCCGCCACATCCAATCATTATTTCTCACCCGTAGTAGGATGATACGTATATGCATCTGATTCGACGAGCCATCATTTTATCATTAAACATGGTCGGTTGGATGGGATAGAAAAGATGAAGGATGGATGGACCTCCGGCATAAAATTCTCAGCAACCGTTGGTATAACTCACTAAAATCCTTTTGAGGTTGTGATAGGGAATAGTGGCAAATTCGAACATGGCACCCATAAGGAATGAGCCATCATCCTTGAAGGAGATAGAACAGACTCCGAATACTGGAATAGTCTTGCACTATTGCAAGAATCCAAATTCCTTCCATTTTTGCATAAGTTCGATGGCTTCGACATGGTCGTGGTGCTGGAGTTTGCGAGGACATTTGAAGGAGGCCGAGCTAGGGTCAGCTCATTAGAATTTGAATTCATCAAGGAGTTCATTGTGCAAGCTACAGGATTTCCAACTACATGGGAGCAGTGGTTCAAAAAGGATTGGCTTGAAAAGAAATGATGTCGTCAGTTTGTGAGTGACGTAAAGCTCAAAGTTAACTGGAAGAAAGGGCTTCCGTGGAGCTTCATGCTTGGAAAATGGTGAGACCTCCTATACATACTACATAAATTTTTGACCTGCGAGGGACATTACACATTAGCGTTCATGTACCATATCAAGTTGTTGTTTCACTTTGAGTCAAGGAAACTTATTAATTTTCCGTACTACCTTCTCCGAAGTCTCGTGAAAATGGAGAAAGGTGTGTAGAGTGGGGATGCAAGCCAGTTCACATATATAAGCTATATCATCATGGGCTTATCACAATCCTCATCAAGAAAGTGCTGGAAGAGAAAGGAGTGACCTGGAAGGAATTCCTGAAGGAGTTTTGGGCGAGGAGTGCAGGGAAGTTTGTTGGCATGAGTACAAGAAAGAAAAGGAAGGCAGAGACACCCTCCCCTGCCAAGGAAAATGGTAAAAGCATGTCAGTGCAAGAGAAAAATAAGTCTGTCGAAGGCACTCCGCCCTCAACAAAGAAAAGAAAAATCTGAACCTCGACAAGGAAGGAGACTATCTCTCCAGGGACGAATCAATATTGGTCAAGCTCTCTGATTGCGATTGACGAACCACCTCAGGTTTCACCTAAAGTCCATAACCTTTTATTGCTTAAAGATGTAGTGGCCCACACCATGGTAAACGAAGAAAACATAGAAAAGGAAAATGACATATTATTGTCTACCCTTGTTCACAGGTTAAGAAAGAATAAGATGACACCGTGAGTAGGAGAAGTTCAGGTAGAGGGTCACGAGGATGATGAGGCACAACACATGGAGACCTTCAACAATTTCTATGAACAGGACATCGAAACTCTCAATGTTTTTTATGAACAGGTTACTGAAGCCCCTGTTGGTTTAAATAAACAGGGTATTGAATCCCCTAAAGAATTGGAAGAACATGGCATTAAGAACCTTGTGGATTTAAGTGTGCAAGGTACTCAAACCCTTGGCACAAAGGTTGTGGAGGGCACCGAAACCCTCAATGATAAGGAAACCCCAGGCACAAAAATTTTTGGCGATGTCATAATGCAAACGTTGGACGACCTTAGTCACAACAATGACGAGATTTACTTTGATTTTTTTGCAGAGAAGGTATTTACACCAGAGGAACTTTGCACAGAGCCCTCTACCCGCTACCTCAACAACCAAATAGTGGAATTGGAGCAGCAATTTCATGACCTAGAGGCTTTCAACCAGGTCATGAAGGAGAAAAATTGGCAAAATCAGGGTGAGGTAGCACTGCTCGCAGAAGTCAAGAAGCAGAAACAACAAGTAAAAGTATGGAAGTATCAGGCTTCTAAGTGCTACAACCGCCTCAAGAAGGTGACTAATTAGCTGAAAGGAGCCCGAGGTAAAAAGCCAAAGGTATTGAAAGTAGGGATAAGTATTGAAGTACAGAATTGATAGTTGGCCACCCATGTTTGAAGATTTTTTGCAGAAGTTAAAATGTTGTGTGAGGACACACAACAGCTTAGGGATGGGAGGATGTTGGTGTCCCAAATTTCTCTATTTTTACCCTATTCCCATAAGCCTTAACCTCTGTTTTATCTCTATTTAACCCTCTCATTCCTGCACTAGTCCAAGATAATCATTTATTCCTACATATACTTCGTATTTCATAATTAAGATTTATTAAGTTCTTTATTAATTACTTTACATAGATTTCATACCTTTTAGTATCTCTTGTAACTTATGTTTAACATTCCTAAAAGTAATTGAAGAAATAAGTGTTAATCATTATTTAGCGTGATCAGTGTAGGCAGATTCCTACATCGCCAATGATGTTGCTCCGTGATCTCTGTGATATTTCACGCAGGCATTTTTTTATCCACGACTCCTAACTCGGTTGCGGACTATCTAAGGATGGACATTGGCGACGTATAGTCAGGGATACTTGCCAAGAATATGGTTTACGACCAGCAAAGTTCGTGCTTTATTACAACCATCATTCAATTTTGCAATGTTGTTTTTCAGTCCATTTGGCCGAAAGGCTTGAATAGGAAATGACAGTAATTAGCAGAATATGGCTAAGGCCAAGAGATTGTATATAATGTAGACCGTAGGTAGAGCCAAGCTAGTGATCTCTGAGTTGTAATTTTATTTACTTTGTAATTTTGCGTCACCCTCAGTTCTGGGTTGGACT
Source organism: Pinus tabuliformis (assembly GCA_031772625.1). NCBI lineage: Eukaryota > Viridiplantae > Streptophyta > Pinopsida > Pinales > Pinaceae > Pinus > Pinus tabuliformis. The sequence goes on from CM062811.1 coordinate 1,194,822,563, forward strand.
CACATTATCATGTATATTTGTTGATCAAGTTAATAAAAGGAACGCACCATGTTTTCTTCACGCTATGTTTAATTTTTATTTCATGTGTGATTAAGTGTTGAACTGTTTCGTTTCCTAAACGGGAAAGGAGATGGTTGGTTGGGCCCAACCAACCCAGCTCGTTTACCCTTGTTCTTTTTCCATTTAAAAAGGTTATGTGAACATTTATTCATTTGCAGTTGCATGGCTTGGATTGATCTTATGTTTATTTCAAAAGTTCCGAGTTAAATGCATTTCATAATCAAGCGTGAACTGATCCGTAGTTTGGAAGTTTAATTAAGTTTATTTCTTTCTTGCAATTTCTTTCCTCCAATTACTTTCTTGCAATTTCCTTCCTGCAATTTTTGTCTTAGTTTGCTTCTGATTGGGTCATGCAAGAATATTCTTCCTGTACCAGTGCATGTAGTTTCCTGCACTTTGGTTTTTTTATTTAATTTACAGCAAGTATTACGTTCCTTTTCCTGCTTATAATTTCATTTATTCGTGCAAGAAAACGTATTGTTAATTCAAGTAATCATTCTCAATGTTAAGAGTTATACTTCTGAAGGATCTAAGAATATTTACATGAATTATGGAAGGACGTTATTACAAACACCATGCTTTATACTTGCAATTTATGACTTAAGAAAAAGGAACAGAAATGTTATAAGTGAATTTCCAAAAGTTAGTTGATGCATGAAAATTACTTTGACTGCTGCTTGATTATTTCAAATTGTTTTTTCTTTATGAAGTTTACTTTCATTGCAAAGTTTAGTTAATTAAAGCATTCTTTTTCACGTGTAATTTATCTCAGAATCTAGCTTGCAATTGCAATTCTTTTCAACACGTCTTTTAATTCTTTCGAAAGTAAATTGGAAACTTTGGTGAAGGAAGCTTTGTCTCAGTGCAAGAGCTGGTCTCTTGTCATAGGAACAGAGTGCTCTAAGCCTTGAGGCTTAGAGCACCTCCATAAAGACATAAGTCTTCAGTAAAGAAGGTAAAATATACTTTTTCACATAAGTACTGTACCTGCACTAGTGCAAGCAGATTGCAATAGTACAAGAACAGGTTGCTTGGTGTAGAAGGAAGATCAATTGGGAAACAGATCTTTGCAAGGGCCCACTTGTCAAACTGTTAGCCATCTATACTAAAGATAAACATAGTATTTCATTTCAGCATTTAAGATTGCTTCCAGTTGTGTGAAAGTTCCTTTACTTGATTTCCTTGCAAATTATTATTTTACATTCCAGCACTAGAATTTCTTTAGTGTCGATTGTCTTTAAGATTGTTTTATGTCTGATTCTGTAACATTTCATTTAAGAAGTAGTATTAGGAATAAGAACGGTTCATACCACTTCTGGCATTGCCTGTGATTCGTCTCTAATTTTAAGAAACCCCTAGGTTGACAATTAAGTGTTGAGGAGTTTTCTTAAGTGCAATTCCTGCACCCAAAAACTTGTTAGTGCAGTAGGGTTCTTCTAGCTCCTAGGCAATTATAACTAACCCTTTTCCACAAGGACAACAAATTTTTGCTAGCATGAATGCTAGTACTTGAAACCCCACAGGGGCCAACTAGGAAGGGGGAAATCCATCAAATGCATATACGATGAGTACTCATGTTGATTATGGTGAACTGAAATACTCTAAGGCTAAGGATGGTCCTGATGTTCTAGAGCCACTCCATATTGAGAGGCCCTCAGTTGATTCTATACCTCAGATGTCGCAAGGCTCTACAAATGTTTGACGATTAACCCCAATCCTAGGGCTGCCCAAAACTACTCTATTGTTGAAGATCTAGCCCAAAGACCTTGTGCAATGTCTACATTAGAGGTAATCCAATCGTGTCTAGCATAAAGGAGTGTGTTTCTCACAGCGATCGGGGCCTTAGATCCGAAAAACTATCTTATTGTTACATTTGACATGTCAAATATTAAGAAGAGACTACCTCATCATATGGATTTCCAAATAAAATATACATATCAAAAGATCAACATCTTTTGAACTGTAGTTGATGAGGGAGCTTCCAAAAGTGTCAAGTCTATTTCATGTTGGAAATATATCTGATCTCCTCAAGTTGTTCCTTCACCTAATCTCTTGACTGCATTTGATGGTCATTCTCATAGGCCGCATGAAATTATTCTAGCCTTTCCCATCTGTGTTGGGGGCAAGGTGGTCAATATTGAGGTGGAAATAGTCAATGCAAATTTGGATTATAATCTTCTATTGGGACAAAATTGGATTTATGAAATGGATGTCATTGTATAATCATTATTTCACATCCTATGCTTTCCCCATGAAGGGAGAATTGTTAATGTTGATCAGATGGAGTATTCTCCGAAAGAATCCAATGAATCCTCTAGTTCCTCCATTCCCTTAGTGAATACTCCCAAGAAACCTATTGAGAATTTACGAGTTGGAATGTATTCCTCATTGATGGGTACTTTTGATCTTCCTTCTCCTATTGCTTGAATAAATGAAATTTCATCGTCCAAGACCCCTTCTCGAAGAGAGTTCTTTAAAACTCATTATTTTTCATATCCTTGGTCATTACCTTCTTCTACCACCACATTAGAAGCAGGGAAAGTAGGTGGAATGGCATATGCTATGTCTGCAATTGAAATTGCTTATCAATTTATTGTCAACACTCCAGATTCCAATATTTCTCCTTTTTCACTGGAGGAATTGGATGGAGATGTGGCTCTAGCTTGGACTGTTGACTCTACTTCTTCTATCGAATTCCTTGATACTATTTTACCATATAAAGAATCAATCTTAAAATAAATGATGGGTATAGACATATCATGGGATGATTTGCATCGTCAGTCATATTTTTTCCCAGACTTGCGTGAAGTAGAATCAAGTTTGTCTATTCCTTCGTTGACTGGTGATGTTCACACAGTTTTAGACCCTTTGGCTCCAACACAGGTTTTTTCCAAAGGCAACATGTATGTTATTTTGGAAACTATTATGTTGAACATCTCCATGAATCCCAATCTAATCGAGAATGTTTTCATCAGATACGAATGCTCCCCTGAAAAAATTCATATCTAAACTGATCTTTTTAAAGTATTTTGTGATGTGTTTGCTTGGTCTTATGAGGAAATGACTAGAATTGATCCATCAATAGTCCAACATGAGATCAAGAGTTATGTGAATGTGAAGCCTATACAGAAAAAGCTTCGGTCGATAAACCCTAGGAAATAGAAGGCTATCAAAGTCGTGGTTGAGAAGCTACTCAAGGTGGGTTTCATATACCCCGTTCTGTTGATTGAGTGGGTCTCGAATCTAGTCCTGGTTGATAAAAAATAAGAAACGGTCCACGTTGCATAGACTTTAAGGATTTAAATAAGGCATGTCCTAAAGATAATTTCCCCACACCATTTATTGATCAAATTATCGATGAATGTGCGGGAAATGAGATTTTATCCTTCATGGATAGTTTCTTGAGTTATAATCATATATCATCTTCGCTTTGTTTTTTAGCGATGTCGTTTTTACAAAATCCATTTGAATCCAAATAAATGTGTTTTTGTTGTCACATCCGGTCAATTATTGGGATTCCTCGTACCTACTGAAGGGATTTGTGTAGATCCTTTCAAGGTTGAGGCAATACTTCAATGGCCTCCCCTATCTACCATCCGTCAACTTCAAAGTCTCCAAGGAAAAGCTAATTCCTTGAGGAGATTTATCATCAATTACGCTAAGATTACAAAGGGATTTATGCGATTTCTGAAGAAAGGAGTACCATTTCTATGGGACAACTTCGCTCAACGCTCCTTTGATGCTTTGAAAAAATCATTGACCTCTGCTCCATTGTTGAGTCCACCCGATTATAACAGGGATATTCTCTTATATCTCACTGAGGCAGAATGAACCATTGGTATGGTTCTGGTTCAGGAAGACGATGCTCTCCACGAGCACGTGATTTATTAACTGGGTCAAGGCTTACTTGGTCCTGAACTACGATATTCTCAAGTAGAGAAATTAGCTTTGGCAGTTGTTCATGCTGTCCAACAACTTAGACACTATATTCTGCTTAGAAAAACTTTTGTCTTAGCGGTTGTCAATCCATTTCAGTTTGTTCTCAATAGGCGAGTGATTGGGGGAAAATATGACAAATGTATTGTTATTTTACAAGAGTTCAATCTCGATTTCTTGTCAGCCAAATCTAAGAAATTATTAGTATTTGCATAATTAATTTTGGAGTTTCCTTGTAAAGAAGAAATAGTTTATGAGGAATCATTCCTTGATGAGCATATTTTTCTTATTTCTTCACAAGATCCTTGGTATGGAGATATTATTATATATCTTCAGACTTCAAAGTTTCCCTCCTCTTTTTCAAAGGATGAGCGAAGAAAATTGCGTCACTTAGCAAAAAGTTAAGTTATTATCGGTGATGTTGGACACCTAATCCTAAAGGGTTAGTGTGGAAGCCGAAAAGACTAAGCAGTCCAAGAGACCTTGGGATCTGAATCCCAAGAGTCACACATTGTACTATAAATGTATATCTGATGTTAATAAAAATATGTACTCAATGATTTATCTTTCATATGTTTGAGCTGTCCATGTGTGTTTAACATGGTATCAGAGCCGCTTGTTTTTCTGTGGCCTGTTATGTGCATGTCAGTCCTGCACTTCTGCCCATAATTCTGTGTCTGAGCTGCCCATACCTGAACGCTGCCTCTGTCATGCGTTTCATTCTCTGCTCTGTCCTGCGCCACTCTGTCCTGAGAGACTGCGCATCAGTTTCTCTGCGCATCTGTGCCTCTACCCTTGAACGTTAATGCATTGATTAACTTCTGCATATGCTCTCTGCTCTCTATCCGTTTTCTCTGCGCATCTGACAAACCTGCTCTCTGCTCTCTATTCGTTTTCTCTGCGCATCTGACAAACCTGCTCTCTGGAAGGGCGAAGAAGCACCGGCAACTGAGGGCGTTGTTGTCTCTCACAAAAAAAAAAAAAAAGGACCGTAATACCAGCCTGCCTTGCGATTTCACTGTTTCTCCGCAGAGTGAACAAATCCTAAATCGAGTTGTATCGCGACCTCCCGCCGCGGTTATGGGTGACAACCTCCATTCATCGACTTTCCTTCCGCACTTTGAGCGCCTCTGCAGACACGCGCATTAAGACACTCTGTCGCACCAGAAAACATGGTTTGATAGATATTTTGATTGTTATCTATTTGCATCTTCGAGGAGGTTAAATTTATACCTGTGCATTATTTAATTTACTCATAACAGCACCGTTCCCATTGTTTCTACCTTGAGCTGTCTGGCATGAGAAACTGTTTTGCTTGTATCAATTACATTTTACAGATTCGACTCTTAACTTACCTATTGTTGCGTGAAGGCAACCTTCTCTAGGAGTTAGAGAACCTGTGAATTAATATTATTTGTATCCCATCGGTGTCTGAAACGACGTGTTCCTTGTGATGCACGTTATCGTTATACAGAATCGACTCATTACTTTCCTTGTTCACTGGTGCGAAAATCACAATCTCTGTCTGTTTATTCGTGCACGGTATTTGGAGTATGGTAATTGCTGGTATATGTGTGAGAATGCCCAGCAGCTACCGGAGCTGAATAATTGCTACGGTGTTCTCAATCTGTGCGCACGTTTTCCTGGAAGCTGTCGGTTCTGGAGGCGCGGGATTCCCTGCGGCGATCGTGTGTAAGAGTCTGAGAAGGCAGGGTATATAGCCGAGAGCAGAGATATACATAGACAGCGTCGGTCCATATATACGAGCTTTGTCCATGGTGAAGCCAGTCTATAACCGTCGCAATATCAGATAAGAGGGGAGAACCTACTGCGGATGGCATAAGTGGATATATATATATTGTCTACGTATTGTATGCGTATGGCTAATAACCATTTGAAATTTGCTATTTCTATGCCTGTTGTATGTTTAATTGCCGAGGAAGCCATATTGGTATAAAAAGGTTCTATAATTCTGTATAGCGTGTGCTCCATTCATAAACCATGACTGTTATATACTTATATATGACTACGGTTGCGTAAGAGGGTGCGGCATCATTGGCTGTATCTGATATACGAGCTGGAATGTAACGCTATATGATATAGCGTATATATAAATACAATATAACGCTGTAAATTGCGCCAGTTGAGCTCCTCCTTAAGCGCTTCCAGGAAAAGCCTCGGTTTGTAATAAGACTTGAAGTTTAAAGGTGAGGGCGCACTCCAGCCTGTATATATTGAGATTGTTAATAATGAGTTGTGGATTAGATTTGATGCCAACCATTTGTTTTATAGCCATGAATCAAGCTTTATATGCATGATGGAGAAAGGTCCTGGTAGTTGTGGCCTGGGCTGCATCAAATTTAGTTCTTCTAGATTTGGATCTCCGAAATTTCTTTATGATATTTCTGTGTAGTGCCAACTAGACAAGAAAGGGTTATCTCTGTGGAGCATCTATTTGAAATTGCTTGCGGCCCCTCTCAGCATATATCACCGAGTCTTGCAGCCCTTTAATCTCTGCGGTCGTGTGAATAATTCGAGCTCTTTACCTTCAATTTCAGTTCAGGAGAACGAGGCTGGAAACTACAAAAACATTGTACCGTAGTGGAGTAATAAATATACTGAGAAATCAACGAAATTTGTTCATCGATGCATCATTGTGAGAAATGATTGTTTGCAATGGATTCCCTCAACGGCAGTTATGATGTGCAGAAGATGCTGTGAGTAACGTATACAGAACAAGTCAGGCGTTGTGCTAAAACATCATCCTTTCAGATTGATTTGGTAAAGGTGATCCCTTCAATGCAAAATGTTGTGGCTGACCAGAGGCATTTCCACTTTTTTTTGGGTTCTCCATATTCCTGGTTTGCCATGCTCTGCAGTCCCGCAGCTTAAAATTGTGAATCTAGTCTCATGTAAAACCATTCTTTATTATCCTCAATATACTTCTAAAATATTATAAGGTGCTACCAGAGCAGCATGATTGGTCAAGCAATCTTTCTAAAGTTCATAGGCCAACTTTGTATTTTCTACAGCGACTTCCATAAAGAATGATCTAGCCCCAAGGCTACAAACTTGTATTTTCTGTGGTTACACTTATCTACAGCCACTGTTCTTCCTAACATTTGCTGAATTTAAAGAACAGAATCTCTGAAAGTCTGGTGATATTTGTATAGTTTTGACAGTTTCAAGATATCTCTGGTTGATTTTTTCCCTTTAAGCTATAGGGCTCTCTTGTGCAACTTGAAGATATTTAGCAGCTTACATTTTTCTGTGGGATTTGGAGATTTTTAAGGTGTAGAAAAATGGCTAAGCTTGAAAGAATATTAGAATTATTGAGAACTCTAATCATGTCCACTGCTAACAGCACAGTCAAAATTAACAAAGCCTCTCTTTCAGACATTCAAACATGTCTGCAATTTGCAGCTTGAATCACAACTGCAGCAGGAAGAATTACAGCAGTGGAGTCATCATTCTGAACCTGTTTCTGTTCAGAACATTGAGACTGCAACCCATCAACAGCAAGTCAGTAATGTTACTGTTCATTCAAACAAAGCAGCAATTGTACATGCAGATGCAGAAACTCAGTCTGCACTTCCCAAGCCCATCATCAGACCTTGGGAACAGCTTGTCCACAACAAGCACAGAACTGGTCTTGGATATGACAAGGACTTGTCCTTTCATATTCCATACTATGCCAAGCCCATTCAGTTTCAGAGTGCTGGATTCATTGATGACAGTTCACCTGCTTCTCATGACAATTCAGCTTCAGCTGTTCCAGATTCTGCGCCTCTTCCACAGCAACAACAAAAACAACAGATTGTGAAATGCCAACACTGTGACCGAGTTGGCCATCTGAAAGATCACTGTTTTGATCTTCATCCATGTAAGCACTGTCATAAAACCAGCCATTCTTCACACAGATGCTTCAGAAATAAACATCCTGCAAGAACAAAGATTCATCTTGGATGGATCGCTTCTTGGCAATGGGCATCAACAGCTAAGAAGATATTCCAAACACATGTCAGAACCTGTTCCAGAGTATTGAGCAGTCTTGCAGTTGAGTTTTCTCCATCATCTTACCTTGTATCTGACAGGGGGGGAAATGATGGTCATCTACAAGCTTCAAAGCCACATCAAGCGAGCCTGAGCCACAACCTGCCACACCAGTTTCAGAGTTGTAGCCAGAGACAAAGATGCCTGAACATGCCTTCAGTTGGCAATCTGGGACACTTCCTCTAGCAGAAGACTCCAGCTTCTTGCCAGTTTTGGAAGAGTTCCAAGAATTACAGAGTTGTTGGTCATCCTTAAACCATCACAGATTGAGAACACTTCCTCTAGCAGAAGACACCAGCTTCTTGCCAGTTTTGGAAGAGTTCAGGAATTGCATTAAGCATTCCAGAGTTGGTGGTTATCCTTAAACCATCACAGGTGAGACTTCCCTTTTCAGGTTGAAGTTTTACCTTTTATGCGGGGTGAGACCTCCCTTTCATGGTTGAAGGTTTCCCTCTTTAAAACAATAGGATCACTTCCTCTAGCAGAAAACTTCAGTTTCTTGCCAGTTTTGGAAGAGTTCCGGGAACTGCACTAAGCATTCCAGTGTTGGTGGTCATCCTTAAACCACCGCCCTTTTTTACCAACATTTCATAGAGCACATTCAGCCTAGTGCTGCCATGCATTTTTTTGCACATTTTGTATTACAGCTCTCTTCTTGGACTCATACATAACCCTTCGGATTAAGGGGGGGAATGTTGGACACCTAATCCTAAAGGGTTAGTGTGGAAGCTGAAAAGACTAAGCAGTCCAAGAGACCTTGGGATCTGAATCCCAAGAGTCACACATTGTACTATAAATGTATATCTGATGTTAATAAAAATATGTACTCAATGATTTATCTTTCATATGTTTGAGCTGTCCATGTGTGTTTAACATGTGACACTTTATATCGTCGCAGGGTTGATTCAATCCTTAGACGCTGCTTAACCTTAGAAGAAGCCAAGTTAGTGTTGAATGATTGCCACAGTGGAGCTTGTGGTGGTCATCTATCTGGGCTTTCTACAGCCCAAAAAATCTTGCGTATAGGGTATTTTTGGCCTTCGATTTTCAAATATTGTGTTGAAGTGGTCAAAAAATGTTATCCTTGTTAGGTTTATACTCAGAAAATGCACGCTCATCTAGCTCCGCTTTTTCCTGTTATTACCGTCATTCCATTCACAAAGTGGGCCATTTATTTTACAACTTATAATCTTCCTTCAGAAAAGGGTTATAAGTATATTATTGTAGTAGTGGACTACTTTACAAAGTGGGTCGAAGCTATGCCCACTGTCATGAATGATGGTGAAACAACAGCTCTGTTTCTTTTCAACCAAGTCATTTCTTGTTTCTGTATTCCAAAGGAGATTGTCACTGACCAAGGAAGTCATTTCGAGAACAAGATGATGGTTGAATTGGCTCTCAAGTTAGGTTTCTGGTAGGATCATTCATCTCCTTACTATCCTCAGGCTAACGGTTAGGTAGAAATCATGAATAAATCCCTGAAATTTATCCTGCAAAGGAAAATTAACAAGGCTCAATCCAATTGGCATATCATGTTATATCCTGCACTTTGGTCATACCGGATGTTGGTTAAGGCTGCTATGGGTTTCACTCCTTTTCAACTAGTTTATGGTTTGGAATCAATCTTCCCTATGGAATGTGAAATTCCTTCACTTAAATTAGTTTTATAGATTCTTCCAGACAGTTCTAGTCTTGAAGAACGCCTTGTTCATTTGGAACATCTTGACGAGCAGCATCGAGATGCTCCCACAATTAACGAAGCTCATAAAAAGAGAGTGAAAGTACAATATGATAAGGTTGTGCATCCTACGATTTTCTTTGAAGGTGACCTTGTCCTAGTCTATGACGAAGAAAATATGCCTTGGGGGTAAGTAAATTTAAACCCATGTGGTATGGTCCTTTTATCATTAAAAATTTCTTTAAAAAAAAGAGCTTATGAATTGGTTGATTTTAACGAAAATGATTTGTCGGAGTCGATAAATGGGTTGTATCTTAAAAAGCATTGTGCCTAGGATTCTACCTAGTATTTGCTTGGTTGTAGATATTGTATATATTTGTGCATATCCATCTATAGGTTTCATAGTGATATCAATATTTTTTATATTCTTTGGCAACTATCGATGGATGATTTGGTATATCTAGGGTTCATCGATGATGCTAGTCGACATACCCAGAATTTGGCTTCCGCAGCTTGGGTTTTACTATCCATCCAGTCAGTTATTGGTTTCAAGAGGCATATGTATCGACCCTACTTCAAATAATGTTTCCAAATATACTATTGTGGTTAACCTACTATATGAAGCAATATCTCTTGGTATTGATTCATTAGTAGTATACATGGATTCACAACTGGTGGTTTCTCAGTTAAACAACATCTATCATGTGAGAGATCCTTATTTATATCACTAATTTCTGAGAGTGTGTTTATTACAAAGATCATTTAATTTTATCACATTTATTCATATTCCACGATCAGAAAACTCATTTGTTGATTCCATAGCTAATCAAGCATTAGATTGGCATATTAATCATTCATCACATTAAAAATAAAAAATAATCGAACATCATCTGTATATATGATCATCACATCATGAAACCGTCTGTATATAGATAGAAGTTTTTTGTTCAAAATGTTATACAAAATTGGGACAAAATGTCCTACAAAATTAGGGCTTAAGCCCAATCATGCCTATCAAAATCTGGACATCTCTAATCTATATCTATGGGTCCAGCCCCAGATGTGCATCTCAGAAGAAGATGATGGCATTAGCCACCCATCAGAAGAGCTGCACCCAATCTTGTGGTACTCCTACCACACGTCTCTGCATAGCCTCTAGTATATCCTTTATCACTTCCATAGGTACCTGGTGAGTCAACCTCTCCAAGTTCCTCTGTACGGTATGGAAAAATCTGTCAGTCTCAGCTGCGACACTTTCCACGCCTCTTCCACTATGCATGTGCCTAGGTAGACCCTTAAGTATTACTAGTCCCACATCTGTATCATGATCAAATAACTTTGTAAGAATATTTGTCTCATCAAAAATAATTTCAATTCATAATTTTTTAAATACAAAAAAATAAAATAACTTTAAAACTTAAAAATATTTTTACCTACAGCACCCCATGCAGCTTCTGGTGGAAGCACTAGATCTGGATCCCCTCTGAAGTCTATACCTGCATAGGGGTAGTCCTCGATGGAAATGACTTGTTGTTCCCACCAAAGGAAAAACTCGTCATCAAATTTTGTTCTAGGGACCTCGCCACCCCCTAGTCTCTTCATCAAATCAATCCATCTACCTATACGTGGATCCCTCAGGCTACTGATGGTAGAGAGAACTTTGGGTTGAAGCCCTGGTATCCTCTCAAAGAAGAAAGTGCAAAGGATGGTACCATACCCAAAATGTTGGGTATTACTCTTTTCTATAGGAGTGAGTTGGTTTCTCAGATTGATTAGGAGGGATGTACACGAATCAAAGACTGTGGTGAAGTAATTGACTGCTAGGCTCATTATAACACGCGATGCTTGGTGCATTGAAGCTGAACCTACTACCCTCACAATAGTAGGAAGGAGAATTCTAAGGGGTAAACCCTCCACATTCTTTATTTGGATCTATGTCTGTACCTTATCATTATTCCCAGCGCAATATATGTGAATATAATAATCTACGCTGAGGCAGCCTTAGGCCTTCCATTGCAAGCTAACTAGTTCCCCTCTTCGGGAAAGTCCAACGATGAAGTATATATCTTCTACTTCAATTTGCAAGAGCATTTTATCAATCATAAAATAATCCTCTTCTGGATCCCAGTACTTCACAAGCATCTCCAACAACCTTGTGTTGGTTTTCATATTAGGAATTTTGAAAATTTCAATAATCCACACCCTCTCAATGCATCCAGTGACAGTGGATCATTCATCACTGCATTGTCTACTACAGTATGCTCTCTTTCTTTCCATTTGATAGTCATCCTGCAATTCAAACATTTTCACCCATTAAAATTCATAATTTAAAAATTTCCACTGCGCACACGTGGGTTCACTTCATACAAAGTTGCGTATAGGGCTTAGTCATACGTGATTTCAGTATTCTCGTCTGGCATAGACGTAGATAAAAAAATCTAAAAACAATATCTCTACGGTAAAAATCTTGAAAAAATGTTTGAAATGTATATAAATTCATTAAAAGATCGAATTTGAGGAATACCTAGATGTTTGGTAACTATTCAGGCCGACAAATAGGGTGGATTGTGGTTGCTGGTCTTTGCTCCAGAGATCCTTCTCTCAATTTATCAAAACACAAATGAGGTTTGTTGGGCCAAAATATCTATTTATAACTTGTAATTTGAAAAAAATTTAATAACCCACATTCACAAAGTTTACCTTTTATTTTTTAATAATTTTATAAACCATGTGACCTTTTGGCTTTGAGTGTTGGGATAGGTTGTCTTTCAGGTTAAATTGAAGACATTGAGATTTTTTCTACCGCTTTGATTCCATGATTGCTAACCTATTATGGCAGGTATTGTTTTTCGTCACTACCATATAGGTTAGAGAAGATCATTTTTCCGTTACATTATGCATTCTAGCCTCCATACTGCGATATGGTGCCTTAAGGTCGACTCCATTGTGTTATGATTCTTAAAACCATTTTCACTCACTGACTTATAAAATCATGACATGATGGTAGATCCTTTCTTTACATGGTTTTCCTAGTTAGATCCTCAGTGACATATGTTTCCCATGCTATAAAGATTAAGTAGGCTCGGGAGTCCTCTTTAGTCCTGCCATGAATTTTTGCGATGAATCTTCATTCTCCTTCTTCTTCATTGCCTTTCTAGCTTTACACCCTAGAGGCTCCCACATATTGAGTTGTACTATTGCATTGCATGTTGACTTTCTGTACCTTTTGGCCTTAATCTAGCTTCACATGGACTCATGTATAAGCAACTTTTTGCAAAATCAACCTTGCAATCACTTATCCTCTGCATCTTGACACCTTTTTCCTGTGGAAAGAACATTCATTTGAGTGTCATTGACCAGTGTCATCACCTTGCATGGAGCATATGAATGTTCCCCTCCTAGGAACTAGTGCATCTGTATTTGGACACTTGTTCTTTATACCAAAGGCATTCTTTTATTCTTTTTTAGGCTTTTCAAATATGAAAAAGACAAAAAAATAATATATTCCAAAAAAGAGCAGGAGCGAAACTTTACTTCCATATTTGATGGCAAAAAGAGTTATTTGTGTCACCCCTGAACAAAACACTTAAAACAAGTCTTTCCTCCATCAGGATGGGCTTTAGCTTGACTTAGGAGAGCCATAAACTTGTTATTGAGTCAATACTCCTCTAGTTGGTTACCTCTTCCAATCATATGGAGAGTTTGTTTATGCCTCTTGCATGACAAACTTATACAAAGTTATCATATGCTTCCATATAGTCACAATTGAGTCGTGCTTTTGTTCAAGTGAAGTAAACATGAGTCAACCTTTCTGTGGTGTCTCTTGACTCATATTCAGTCATCCATACCTAGTCTGTTAGAGTTATGTTCAGTATCACATCACCTATTTGGTCCTTTTCTCGTTCTGGTTTGAAAAGGTCTCCATTGACTTCTTGTTGGTGTGTTTGCTCTTATCGACTTTGACACATTGCTCTGAGAGTAGGCCTAGAGTCGCAGCCTAGCCCTATTTCCATCATTGATAGATAACCTTTTGCTCAGTTTTATCACTCTAAAATTTCCCTAAGGTTGTCATGTTGTGATTAAAGAAATAATAGTGGGTACCACAAACCTACTTTTGAGATCAGGATCTAGCCTTCCTAAAGCTCAGAGAGGGCTCTCTCTTAATGATTTAACTTTGTTGAGTTAATTTATTTTAGGCTAGTTGTTTAAGCTTGGTTGGATTTTTATTTAATTTGGTGGTGGAATCACTGATTTATATGGATAGATAAGCGTCTTTTTACCATTGGGCCATGGAGTCCAAATTTCAAGAAAACAAGACTGAATCAAGTTCTAAAGATAGTGTTCACTAGGCAAGGTAGCTAAGTAAATTGAGATCTTTTAGGATGGATGGTGAAGTGGTTTTTCAATCGGGGTCAAGGAGTAGTTAAGGATTCCTCAAACCAAATAATGAAGGAAATGAAAGAGGTCAATTGAAACAAGGGAGAAATGAAGAATTCCCTACTGTAGATATCAGAAGAAAACATTAAAATGAATAATTGTTCAAGACAGAGTGTACTTAAACAAATTCTGAAATAACATTCCAGTTATTTCATTCAAATCGTAAAACATGCATGTATGTGAAATACTTAAGAAAAATAACAATTTAACAAATGAAAGATACTTCACTGAAGTGTCCCAACACATGAATCCTATAATGCAATGCCTTTATTATTCAGTCCAGTCTGCTGACCTGAAAATGTTACAATAAACCCTCAGGTTCTTAGATCAATAATAACTATAGAAATGTTCAGTAATCCACACTCTATATTTCGAATTATGAAGTATTTATACAAAAAAACCTTATTACAAAATATCCTAAATTGTTTTAGGAATTATTCAAGGAAAAAGAAATATCTTCATGCAAGAAGATAGAGACAGATATGTAACTGATGCAAGTTGTCCCTCTTTTATTGTTTGTTGTTTTGACCTTTTGCTTCTTTCTCTCTTTTGTTGCTTCTATACGTTGGTTGTCCTTTTGCTATGCCTTTGAATAATACTCTTTCATTTAGTTGATCTATTGTTTTACCTGCACTACTCTGTATTCATTGTTTACCTTGCACTTTTACAATAAATCATTCAACTTTTCCTAAGTCTCTACATCTGGTACTTTAATATTTACCATTCTTCTATAGAATTCATCAGTTTCCGTGTATTTTGCAAAAGTGGGTTTGTTTACAAAAATATGTTTTACCTCATGCTAGAGGTAAAAGAGGTTCTCAAAATTCTGTTAAAGGACTTTTCCTATAAGCATCCCTTTCATAGAGGAATTGTTGGCTTGTTCCTTTGCCACTTCTTTGATTTTCTTATCATAGTCTTCATGTGGCATCAACCTGTCATTAATCACCAATGGATTAGGCAGACCTTTCTGCCTCAAAGCATCAAATTTTACCATAAACCTAGCTATTGCTAGCTCCATTGTTTGGCATTTATCCTCAAGTTGTGTCATCAGGTTCCTCTTGGTGATTACCTTCTTTACCTCTAGTATGGTCCTAGTTCTGTCAGCTATTCCAAGCTCCTGCAGTTCATACTTGTTCTTTGAGTTAAGGAACTAGATTATTCTTGAGGCTTCTTCTGGCATATTTCCAAGTTCAACTCTAACCCTTTGAATTGCTTCACCAGCCTCTTTGACCAAGTCATTCTGCTCAAATATCACCTGTATAGATGGCCAAATATCATTGACTGAGTCAATGATATTTGCCCATAAAAGTTGTTTTGCTTGGGATAGTGACTCTTTCAGTGTTAATTCTTTCTCTAACTTCTATATCCTTTCATTCAATCTGCTTGACTTTTGAGCTTCATTCTTATGCATGATTTGATCCAGTTTCTTTTCATCCTCTAGAATTTTTATTTGTTCCTTAAGTCTATTTATTTCAGTGGTTTGGATGGACATATCCTCCATGGCTTTGACCAGTTTTCTTACTTCATCACTAGGATGAGTTTTTGCTGTTGTTGAACTTGTTACTGATGTAGTTGCTGATGTAGTTGGAAGTGTTGTAGCTACTGGAGCTATTGTGGCTAGTGAAGCTGCCAAAGTAGAAGGAACAATTTAGTAACTGTAGGAATAGTAGTGGCAGTAGCTTCTTCAATGGTGGCCTATTTCTCCTGTACTAACTTATCCATCTCATTCTCCATTTCTTTTAATTCAGAATTTAACTAAAGAATGAGGTACATCATCTCATCTTTCTAGCTTTGGCTCTCTAGAACTTCCTTGGTCTGTGGATGTTCAAAAGGAGGCAATTTTAGTTGCTTCTTCAATGCAGCAATGTCTTCATTCTTCTTTTTTATGAGCTTTTCTGCTGCCTTGATGTCATTTGGATTATAGCCAATCTCAATAACCAAGTCTTCTAGTGACTTGATTCTGTTATCCTTTTCTTGTGAGGATGCTTTCTCTAGCTTAAACTATGTTGTGATATTGTCTAGAGAATTTTGAAGTTTTTGTACACTCATAGCCTTGTTGGTCATTGTTGAGTATATCATTTCTCCTGCTTGCTTATGAAATTCAATCTGATCTATGGGATGAACATCCCTGGCCAAAACTTCAAATTCTATCTTTTTGTAATCTGCTGATGACTTAGGCTGTTGTATTGTGGGCTGCAAAAAGGTCATTTGCATTTTACCTGTTTTAATGTCAAAAGCTGAAAGTAACCTATTCTGATTGCTAGGAGTTTGTTTGAAATATTGGGCATAGGTTTCAGCTTTCAATGCCTCATTTCTCAACTTGATTTCTTTATACTTCTCCTTTATATCTTTGTCTTTATCCACTGGTTTGTTGGATGAAGAGACTTCAATACTAAGTTGCTTCTAAATACTTTGAGTATTAGAGGTGGAAGGCTGATGAGTTTCCTCTGAAACTACTAGAGCTATGTTCTCTCTGAGCACTGTACATGTATCAATGATTTGAAGTGTCCCAACTGTCTCAACTATCTCTTCTTGCTCATTTATAGGATTTATCCTGGGCTTCTTCTTGTACATGATTTCAAATTTTTCATTTGTTGTATCCTTGTTGGAGCAAGAACCTTCTTCCCTAGTCCTTTTTGCATTTCTTTCCTGTAGGGCTGGAGTATGCAGAATGGAACTAGTACCCATATGTTTCTCCATATCTATCAAGGTGTTTTCCAACCACTCTTACTGGTTGGCATATTTTTCAATGTCTGGCCTAGACTCATGCATGAAAAGGCTCAATTTAAACTTGAGTCTTAGTTTGTTTATGACTCCTAAAGGGTCATACTACCATTTGAAACTGCTACTGAACTTCATTTCCTGTAAAGATTTTTTTGCTTCTTCTCCAGCTTCCCTATTATTGCACATAAAAGGTCCTAGCTGGTTTTTTATTTTGAACTGTGTTTTCTTGCTAGCTGATAGAAAATTCACATCATATGAGTTTATAATCTGACTGATATACTCTAATGAAAATATTCTTATGGGGAGATATTTGGCAACTTATAGGGACTGATCTGGCACCCATACACCCTAATTTCAGTGTGGTCTTGGTATAAATACCAGTCTCCTATTCTACTATTTTTAGACAACTGTAAAACTCTCTTTATTTCATCACTGATCCTGGGTTGATTGCTACTGCTTAGCATATTAACAACTGGGTGAACAAAGGAATCAATGAACTCCTTGTAGCTGAAAATAGTGGAATATTTTTGGATTAAGGGTGTCCAAAAGATAATAGATCTAGGATGGCCCTTAGTGTCGAGCTTTTGGATGTTGACTGGAAACCTGTCTGACTGGAAATATAGAAACATGCGGAACAATACTGAAGAGTATTTGAATACTCTTTCATTTGGCAATCTCATCAATTGATCATGGATTCTATCTGCTAAGAACTGAGCAAAATTGAAAATTGTAGCTGGAGGCTTGCCTGGGCAAAAAATAGAGAGGAAAGCAAGTATAGGCTCATCTACATGCTCATTAGTGGTATATCCTAGAATACAAGAGAGCATGGTTACAATTTGTTTGGCCCTCACAAAGAAAATTGTGGCAGAGTATGGAGGATTGTCTGTAGGAATATGAGCCTCTTCTAGGATGAAAGTTTGAAAAATTCGAGACCTCTTGGGAAGGTCCAACTTCAAGTACAGTTCAAGTAGGTTTTCAATAGAAAATGGGGTTTCATTTGGCTTTCGTTGGATCTGCAACATTTGTCTTATTGACTCTGTAGTGGTTGTAAATAAAATATGTTGGTTAGGAGAGACTATGGCTCTTTGGCTTGGGATATAGCAGAGTTCCATAGGTGGATGATTTCAAGGAACTGGTATACCTGTGGGAACAAGTATTTGGGAAAATTTGATTCCCATAACTGAATATCATCACTGTGGTTGAGGAATTTGTCTTTACTCCAGTAGTGGAGTTTCAATAGATGGCTAGGGGAACTGTGTCTTTGATTTGAAAATCACTATCGGCCAATGGGAGGTGGTCAATATCCAGGTGAGGGGTTTGCAGGGATTTTTCATTCAGAATGCTTTGGGAAGCCATAGTTTTGTTTATTTTACTGAATTAATTACTATCTAGCTTAAGGAGTAAGCTCAAGACTTCTGGAATAATGCAAAAGTTGAATACAGTATGTAGAAAAGGGTTTCTTGGATGCATAGTGGGTTTCTTTAGTTTGGCAAGGTTTTTTAATTAGTTCAATTAATTAACCTTTTATAAAGATTGTGCAGATATTTAAGTATAGGTCCTTTCTGGTACTTTCAGGAATACCTGGAAAATGATGATTTGGTGTGCAGTCAGGGTTCTATGGGAGCAGTGGAGGCTTTCTTAGGCTTGAATGGTATTTATGCTGCTTCAAATATGAGTCTGCAATGTCTTCTCGTTGTAAGTGGGGTTAAAGTGGTTGAGCAGATCTTTGGGGTTTATAATTTGTCAGGTGAGGTTGCTTTGTAAAGGAATAACAATGAAAAGGGTAAAAAGGTGGCTTTTTGGCTTTTAACCAACAGTGGTTAACCTTTGGGCGCAGAATTAATGTTTGAATACTAGGTAGTTTCATCCTATGCAGGGAGGCGGTATTATGGCTTATCGCACCGCTTTTGAGTGTAGGGTGGTATTTTTCAGAGCACGTGATACAATGTGGGGCTACCATGTAGAAAAAAGGTGATTGGGCAAAACCACGAATCTTGTGTGCTTTTGGGATTTTATCAGTCGGACGATGGGAGCGCGCTATATCGGTATGGGCCGTTGGATCTAGAAGTGGGTGATCAGAGTGCTATTCCGTGACAGAGTTGTGAGGGATGAGTCGGGATGTGAGGTCGAGTTTAATTTAATTGTATGGGGAAATAATATATGTGATGGGTTTTAAAAGGTGGGAACCATGGGTTATACGGCGAAGGGTTATAACCCATATACAAAGATTTTTGGGATTGGGAATATAATATAGTGGGATGGTGAAATATACAAAGCGGGAATAAATGTATAGAAATAATATAACGGTTGAGTTAAAAGGGTATCGGGGAGGGTTTTTTCAATGGGGCCTGATACATTTAACTTTTTAAACTTAGGATAAAGGGGTTTTAGTGGGTTTAAATGGAAAAGGAAAATTAATACAAGGATAATGATTTTTAAAGGTTAATGTCTAGGGAAAGGTGTGAAATAAAGGGAAAAGGATTAAGATGAAGGGAAAAGGTTTTTTCAATGCAAATGTGTTAGAATAAGAGGAAATGAAAAGGGAAGGGTCCTTTGGAATCAAGAAGGGGAAAAAGATCAGGGAATGAAAAGTAATGAAGAGGTAATGAAAAGAAATTAATAAACTAGACATGTAGGGGTTTAATGAAATGAGGGGAAATTAGTGAATAAGATTTAGTATTCAGGCCCAAAATATATATAACTTTTTAGGGTAAATACCCAAAGTAATATATGACTTTAGTGAAAGTCCTTTTTCTTTGATAATTCCTCCTGCACATGAAACATAGGATAAGCATAATGAAGGTGCATTTCAGCTTGGAACCTGTTGATGCCCCGAAAATCGTTGCATCAACATCGGGGGATAACCACCCAGTCCGGACCTTAATACAGCTCCTTTTCCGTTTGGGATGGTGGCTCTGACTGGATATAATGGGACCAGTTTCCCAGTAATGAATAAAAAGGGGATGGATGAATGATTGTTTTTCTAGTAAATGATAATGAGTGGATGACTTAATCTAAAAGTGAAAATACAAATGACTATTCTATCCCAGGAAGCTTCTATTCTCAAGCGCAACGCTTGATGATCTCTATTCATCAATAGGCATATAGATGACTCCATTCAATAAACATAGAGATTCATTCACATAATAATTGCTTTGTTCAAATAGTTGAACAAAGTAATTAATAAAACATTGTTACACTTATCCTTTTGTATTACTAATACATGTATGATTAGAAGAAAAGCATGTTGTAAACATCCAATAGTGGAAAGTATAAAGAATGTTGTTAAAACACATGTATATATTCAATAATAGCAAGATTGATAAAATAACAATTCACATAAAAAGAATGAATTCAGACATAGATAGTAGTACCATATGAGCTGCAAATCATTCCCAACATCAATCGCAATTATAATTCCTTCTTCCGACTCAGAAATACTTTTAAATAAAGGTAGTAGTGCACATCCACATAAAAGCTTCGTTATCAAAATTGGAATAATTGGCCCAGTCTTTATAAAAAAATATACCTGAAGTACAGTAGTGCAACTTCAGGTTTAAGTCATATACAAAAACTTACGACCATTTCCAATGCATTGAAAGGGTCTATAAATACTTGATTAAAACTAACTAACTATAAAATTAAAATGCTACTTAATTTGTACAACTTGATCTTGAATATCTTCCTCATAGCAATCTGGTAGTCGGCATCATGATTCATCACTCTGGCTGTTTGCCTTTCGACCTGAGTTGGCATATCGCTAGCATTGGTTCCACTTCTTGAGGGCGGCTGAGACGAGAATTGAGTTGAGCAGCATAGGTGGCATCTTGTATATCGGGAATGATACACCCGATTGCATCTGTTAGGCACTTGAGGGTGGCTCTCTCGCTGTATGGTTTTACTAAGAACAACCAATAGGTGTCCCAAGTTAAACTGTTAATACCTGCGATCAATCTCCCATTCTTTTCCAGCTCTTGATAACATGATTGCTCCAATGTTTTAGCCAATAGTAATTTACCTGGTGTACATTGAGAGATCATATTAGATAAATAGAGAGTATCATTAATTAATTCAACCAAATTAATTGTGGTTAATTTGCATCTAGAAACTCCTCTCTCTGCCTTCATTAACTGGGACTGCCATTCCATAAACAGGGTTTCTTTATGGGATTCTAAGATTTTTGGCAAATTAGCTGCCTGTCCCTCATCAGTGTCCTGCCAATCAAGAAAATTTGTCAAGCTCTCATCGGCCTGCTCTAAGTCTATTCTAGCATCGACTGATTTATCGATTATTGATGTTTTTATGTCACACAGGGGTTCCACTTGAGCAATTTTCTGACATAATAATCTTATTTGTGTTACCAATGCCTTATTAATCTGTAGTGCTTCTGCTCTGAACTCGGCAGGTTGCGGAAGATTCTTGAACTTCTCTATTTGACCTGATAATTGAGCAATTTGCTCATCTTTTGTCTTTACCATCTGTTCATTCATAGCTTTCAATTTTTCTAATGCTTCCGACATCTCTTTCTGCTTTTGAATTGCACTCGAATCAATCCTTTGTTTCTCTTCATGTAACTGCTTATTCAATTGATTATTTATCTGTTGCTGCATGGACAATTGTTGTTCTAATTGTTCTACTTTCTGTTGTGCCTCCGATAGTTGTGCTTGTAGCAAAGCGATTGCCTGGTCCTTTTCTTTTAATAGATTACTCACTTCTGATGCCTTGTCCATGGTGGCCGTGAAATAGGCTCCAGCATATTGGGACAATTTTGTTAGGTCATCAGAAGGATCAAACTCCTCCTTCCAAACCACGTTGGTTGTCACTGTTTGTTCAGGGAATAGGGAAGGTTGATCAATCCTTCTCCTTTTCCACTGTCGCTTTACTACGGCCCTATGCTTTAGGCTATAAAAGACATCCAATGGAGGTATATGCTCCACTTGAAAAATGATCAGATCTGAAGGATCTTTGGGAATTATTTCTATGTGTGTAGTAGGGGGTAGGCCGCTGGTTCCACTTGGAACCTCTTTTGATGTTGTATCCTATGTATCAGCCACTTTGGATGTATCGGCTTCCTTTGAGCTTTCTAGATTGCTTATGATTGAATCGAATTGCTGCCATTCCTGGAGCAACTTTGGGTCAATCTGGGCATCGAAATTCACGTCTGTGTTGCTCTGCTCCTGCTCTTTCCTCTACGCTTCTTCACATATCTTCTCGTGTTCTTTCCTCTGTGCTTCTTCCTATTCTTTCCTCTGGAGTTCCTCTTGCTCTCTTGTTTGGACTTCTCCAGCAATTTCTGATGTAGCAGGAGGTTCATTGGTAAGTCGCTATTCAGGCTCGCTTGACTGTGTCATCGGGGCCGTTGCTAACAAATCTAGAGGCAAAGTTTGCAACCTCTTCTCTCTAAGTCTGTTAAATTTGACTAACCCGTCGTCGTGATATCTCATTCTAGCTAGCGTTTGAACCTGAAATAATGACTCGGCTGAGGAGAATAGGTCATCAAACTCATCTTCTTTATGTTCAAATTTAGTGAGTTTTGCCTGTTCAAGTGCATTATAGGCGACTTTGTTTGGATCAAATCGCCTGTTAGGAAGAGTGGCGAGATTCAGTGTATTTATCTTTTTTGCTTCTTTCTCTGCATGTTTGTAGTCATGCAGAGGGTAAACGCCACACCTTAGAGGAAAAGGAGGCCAGACCTGCTTCTTTTTATTCCTTAGAGTTTGTGTAACTCCTTCGGATGTAAGCTGATATGCTATCTCTCGAACCAATAGCTTGTCGGGTATATACAAGGGGAGGATATGAGGCCTGGCATGACTGCCAAAAACTCTTAGATATGTGAATTTTTCTTCTCCAAACCAGTTTCCTAAGGCTGTCAAGTCAATCTGTGCTTGTGAGGAAATCTTAGGAGCAGGTTTGTCAAAAATTGCATAGTAAATGGGTAATATAAATCCATTGCAAACTTGATATAGGTGGTGTTTATAGTGGGCTTTCCACAACTTCTGGTGGTAGATATGAATGGGCATGGGGTCCTGTGGAGTCCATCTCCACCCCAACACAGGAAATTCAGAGTTAAAACAGAGAGTGTCTAAGATGTAGGCACTAAAGTAAAATGGAGGAATGAACCTTTCAGTAACGCGGGATTTGTTTCTGAATTCAAGAACAGCTGTTGCTAACTTATCATATAGTATATTCCCCCAATCCATTATTTCGCTATTGTATGCTGCTTCCATTAAAGGTACCATCTCTATAGTGAAGTTTGAGGAATCATGCAACCCCCAAATCCTGCACATCATTACTCCGGCATAACAATAAGGAGGACACAAGGAATCGATAGAGTACTTACCCGAAGACTCATGCTTGTGTTTTGTTGGGTTTTGTCTCCAATCCCGTATAGGTGCTGATTCAATGTCATTTTCATCTCTGAACTTCTCCAGAAACGCTTTGTTATACTTCTTCTCCGGTGCGGGCAAATGGTACATTTGTCTCAAATCATCGGGTTGAAACGAGTCGAACACTCTGCCGTCAATAGTGCAAAATGTTCAGTTTGTAATTGGGATTTCCTCAATTTCCCATCTTACCACATCTATGTATGGAAGAATTTTCTCTCAAGCTGCTATCCAGTGTAGGTAAGAATCAGCCAAATCCTTTAGGGTTGCATCAGACTTCCGGGTCGAGTTTGCTGTGGCTTGTACTGATGTTACCTGAGGCTCTTTGGCCTCAACCAGATTATAGATGCTTAGCCAAGTAGTTTTACCGAGACCAAGACATGTGGTGTCCAAGATTAATCCCTTTCTACTTGGTCCCGGATCGGCAGTGTGTTGTCCTGTTACTGTGGAAGCTGAAGCTGTTCCATATTTCTTAGACTTCTTCCCCATTTGGCCTGAATTTGCTGCTTCGGAGGAGCTCTGCATAGGAGATAAACTGAACGTAATGCGGAGAATAGGTGGCGCAAACCAAATATGAATGAGGTATATTAATAAATGAATAATGGAGGATTAACATAAGGTGGTCGTGGATACAATATCTGAAGAGATTTTGGTCTTACTGTTCCATTAAATGGCCGTTTAAACCCGTCAATCATTTAAATGCTCATCATATCGTTTATTGGCCGAATAATTCATTTAAGCATGGCTTTGATGTTTTGGCGGTTGGGCGTAAGTGAATCACTATAGGGAAGAGAAAGGCCTTTAATACTAACTAACCATAATATATCCCAACCTTATCAATCTTTTTTGAAAGTTGCGCCTAGCTTTATCGCAATCGGTGATCGGGGGAATGCTTAAGTTGTTATATTCGTGTCCTTTCGGAATCCCTGATCGCCGATAGCGATATCGCCAATTCGCATTGGGAGTTTTTAAAAGAGGGCTTTTAGATGCATGCATGCTACATTCCCCAATCGCCGATAGCGATATCGCATCGGAGCAAAGAGGGGCCTTTTGTTATGATCGCTTGCCTTCCCGATATCCGATAGTTATTCGTGCATTATCGCATCGGGGAAAACCAATGGGTCTTTTGTCATGCATCCTTTATTACTGTGATATGCGATCTTGCGATCGCTTTATCGCAATAATAAAGGATTATTCATTTTTTTATTATAAGACCGATTATGTGCTTTCTCAAGAAGGTTTATAATTTTTTATTTCTTTTCAGACCTTTTGAGGAATGATAAGTTGATACCAATTTAATCTAAAAGGGACCCATTTCATATTATAGTTTTGAAAATAAAAATTTTATGAAATGGGGGGTTGTTGTACAACACAACAATTGGCGATTCGCTAGGAGAAACAGTTATCTCTGAGAAATATTGAAATACTTAGACTTTCTTTGAATAGGAATCTTATCAAAGAGGAAAATTCTAATATAACTAGGTATACATACATTCTGAATAAAATAAGAGCTATTTTTGCTAATTTCTTCTCTTGTTAAAATTAGATACATTCTAAGTTTTAAATTGGCCTCTATTGGTTGATAATGATAAAACAGAAAACTTTCCAACTTAGCCTTTTTAATTGGCTCCTTTGTCATAGGTAGAGCCTCTGCTGTTTAACCATTTGACTGTCCATTATCCCATCCATTTCAAAGTATGATTAAAAGAATGAATTCAAAGCATGCTTTCATATTTTGTATTTCTTTTTGCTTTTCTATTATTTTGTAAGATAAAAAGCCATTGTCCTAGTTTGGTGGGCAGCTGTTTGACAATGCCATTCACTGGTAGTAATCTAACCGAACAAGCTGGCTTGTGATGAGACCCCTTGTCTTATGATTATAAAGCCATTACCCTGTTTTGGTATGCAGTGTTGGTAATGTCGGTTAAGTTATTTCCCAATGATCATGGTAAGCAGGATTGTAATAAGACCCCTTATCTTTTATATCAAAATTTTTAGAAATACACTCTGAGTAATCATAAACTTTGATGAATGGGATGGACAATTTTCTCCTTAAGGGAGAATGGATGACAGGGTAAGATTTGAAGATGCTAAGATTGAATTAGTCTCTATTTTGATATTGATAACCTTTTTTGTGGCCAATTTGAAAACCATAAAATGATTTAGAAGACTTCTAAATCTTGAAAAGATTTCACAAAAATGAAATGTGGTTTCAGAATGTGAATATACCTAATTTCCTAGAAATTGTCCCTTTTGTTTAAGGCCTCTATTTTAAAAGTAAATATCAAAACTACTTCTTTGAGAAAATTTTCAATATAGCAAAGGCCAATGGAAGATACCTTACAACTTTATTTCCTAATGGTCCTACAAATGACAAATTCTACTGAACTTAAAAAGGGAGAAGGGGTTACCTCCTCAATTGAAGAATTTCTTTAAGATGAGGCCATTAACAGGAAGAGAATCTCTCGTACCTGATAAATCTTGTAATATGAATGTCGCATGGCCTATATTCTCGCAGATCTGAAATGGTCTAAGCCACATTTTCTGGAACTTGGTGTGTTTTCCTTTATCCTCATGGGCTTTGTCCCATTTCAGAACTAGATCACCAACCTGCAACTGTTTTGAACTGGATGAAGTTGAATCAAAAGATGACTTGATTATTTGTTGATGTTTTGCATGAGTAATTTTGGCCTTTTCTCTTTCTTCCTCTAATTTTAAGATTTGATCATGTCTAAATTGAATAGAAGAAGAGGGGCTTTCTTCAATAAACTGAACTAGGGCTAGAGAAGGAAGCACTAGATTCATTGGTAGCACTGCTTCTTTCCCATATACAAGGTTGAATGGAGAAGAACCTATGGAAGCCTTCTGCATTATTCTATCAGCCCATAGTGCGAATATTAAAGATTTGTGCCAGTTTTTATGATTCTGTTCAATAGTTCGCTTAATAATTTTAACTAGATTTTTATTGGTAAATTCTGCTAAACCATTACCTTGGGGATAGTAATTTGCAGAATATTTCAGTTTAAACCCTCTTTTACTAGCGAACTCAAACATAGCATTTCTAGAGAAATAAGATGCATTATCGAAAACAAGAGCATTTGGGACACCAAACCTGGTAATGATGAATTGATCTATGAATTCCATAATTGCCTCAGAATTTGTTGTCTTTAAAGGAATTGCTTCAACCCACTTAGTAAAGTAATCAGTGGCAGTAAGGATATACTTATGCTGTTTGGATGAATGTGGAGTGATTTATCCAATGATGTCCAATTCCCATTGCTCAAATGGTTGTTCAATGTTGACTGGTTGCAAAGGGAAAGCTGGCTTTCTTTGTCTTCCACTGGAAGTTTGACAACTTCGGCATTTCCTTACATATTCATGACCATCTCTGAACAAGGTGGGCCAATAGTATCCGGCATGAATGATTTTGTGGGTTGTTGTGTCAACTCCAAAATGTCCTCCTGCTGGTCCATCATGTAGTTCCTGCAAAACCTTTTGTGCTTCAGGTTTTTCTAGGCATCTTAACAAAATTGAATCATAATTTTGCCTAAAAAGTACATAATTAATGATTGTGAAGTTTTTTGCTTTTAATCTAATGGCCCGTTTGTTTTTATAAGACAGGTTAGGAGGTGCATATCCATTTTTCAAATAAAATATCAAGCCTGCATATTGTGATTCAGAATCAGTAATACTGATCTGGTTGATTTCTTCAATATGTTCTGTATCACCTGGTTTTTAAATGTTGGATGCTCCTGCTAATAACCTGCAAAAATCTTGGCCTCTAACAATCTTTGCTGGCTTGATTTCCAAGTCATATTCTTGAAGTGTTGTAACCCAGTTTGCCCTTTTTTCACCTAATTCCCTTTGGATTAGTAATTTCCTTACTGCAGGAAAAGGAACTATAACTTTTGTATGGGCTTTTAAAAGGAAGGGTCTGTAATGTTTGGCAGCTTTAGACACAGCAAAGGCTTGTTTTTCAACTTCGGAATAATTTAGTTCAGCACCCTGCAGATTTGAACTATAAAATGAAATCGATGCTTCCAAGTTGTGATCATTAATCTGAGTGAGTACTGCTGCATAAGATGAATCAGATGTGATAGTATACAATTTGAAATGATTAGAAAAATTAGGAGTGTTTAAAGCGGGGGCATTGATTATTGATTGTTTGATTGAATCAAATGCTTCCTTTTCTGCAGATCCCCATCTAAACAGTGAATTTTTCTTAATCATAGTTTGTAATGGTAAAATGATGTGGGAAAATTCAGGAACAAATCTCTTGACAAAGTTAATTTGACCTAAAAATGACTGCATAGATTTTTTATTATGAGGAAAAGGAATTTCAAAGATTTCTTTAATCCTATCCGGATCAATATAAATACCATCTTTGGAAATGATAAAGCCCGAGATACCATACCTTCTGTAGCGTTCAAAGATTTGATTTAAATCATGCAAGTGATTGGATCTTTTCTTGGAAAATACAGTAATATCATCTAAATAGACAACTACTATTTTGTTGATCAATCCTTTGAAAGCTATATCCATCGCTCTTTGGAACGTGGCTCTTGCATTAATAAGTCCAAAAGGCATTTTCTGATAAGCGTAAGTTCCCCATTTCGTTCTGAAGGTAGTTTTGAGTCTGTCATCAGGATGAACCAAAATTTGGTTATATCTTGAAAAACCATCTAAAAAGGACATTAACTCAGAACCTGCTACTAAATGGAGTATCTGCTCCATAGTAGGTAATGGGAAGTTATCTTTTTGGCTTGCCTTATTCAGATTTCTAAAATCTATACAAATCCTGATGTCGCCATTTTTCTTCCTAACAGGCACCATATTGGAAACCCAGTTTGAGTGCCGAACGGGAAAAATAATCTTAGCTTTCAAGAGTTTATTGAGTTCTGATTTTATTTGACTCTCTAAGTTCGGATGTATTTTCCTCAACTTTTGTTGAACTGGTTTTTGTTCAGAAAACATTGGAATAGTATGCTGGATGATAGATGCATCGTATGTTTTTAAATCGTCATATTTCCAAGCAAAGACATGTTTATTTTTCCTTAATAATCTAATGAATGCTATCCTTTCTTCCACATAAAGTCCTAATCCCAAATTAATGTTTTGAGGATTCTGCTCAGTGCCAAGATTTATCAATTCAAATCTTAAGGTGGAACTTTGGAGCTTTGCATTGGTCAGTGGTTTAAACATGTCTTTAATATCGTAAAGATCCTCAAGTTTAACCATAGGTTTTGGTATTGAGTTTTCCTCGTGCTTTTCTTTCATCTGAAGATCATGCTTTCTTTCCTCAATGATCTGATCATCGTAGGACTTGTCGGAAGTCAAAAAATGTAAGATGTCTTTACCGTGATTGAACACTCGCCAATTAGTGACATTGTCAGGAATCGATGGTCTAAAAAGTAACTCTACTGAAAATCTATCTGGGCTATAATCTTCGGAGGGTAGGAGTTTGGAAGCGACATTGGCCAGCAAGTCAGCTACTGAATTCTGAGACCTAGGGATGGGAGAAATATTGAATGCTAAAAATTGAGAGGTGATTTCTTGTACCAGCGACTGATAATGTTTGAGATGGCTAGAAAGACAATGAATTGTATTTCGCACCTGTTTAATAACAATTTTTGAATCACCAAACACTTTCAAATATTGAACCTTGAGGCCAATCGTTTTGTATAGTCCTTGAACTAAGGCTTCGTACTCAACTGTATTATTCGTGCATTCAAATTCCAACCTATAGGACAACATCATTTTTTCTCCCTGTGGGCTAACCAAAATGCAACTGCTCCTGAGCCTTCGCTTGAGTTAGACCCATCAAAATATAGTGACCAAAATAAATAATTATCAATAATTTTATGTACAGTTTCCTCAGTATCGTTAAAACATCTTGATCTATCTGTTTGTGAATAATTTTCGATCTGAGATGTGGAATTGTTTACTGAGAAACGAGATGGTTGGGCAGTGAAGTTGCCAAAGAATGATTCAGATGAATAATTCCCAAAGATATTGTTATTAAATGCTATTGGTTGATTCTCTTGTTCAAATTCTGTAACAGTATGGGTCATATGTTTTTCCTGATTGATTTTTATTTGATTTGGCTTTCCCTTGTAGGGTAGCCACATATGGGACCAATTGGTAGAAATATACCCATGGAGCTTCTTAGACCAATCCCTACTCAAAATTAAACCATAAAACTCAAGTATATCGGCGATTAAGATATCAATTCTTTGAACTACTCGTGGATCAGCCAATAACCTGATATTTACAGAGTTAATTTCCCCTAAAACCTGGACTTTGGTTCTATCTAACTGCACAATGTGAATTGCGGACTTTTGGGGCTCAATGTTCAGTTTGGAACAAACTGAAGCTGGCATTATATTAGAGGATGCCCCTGAGTCAATCAAACAATTGTGTAGATTTCGATTATAAATCTTGTAGGTTAAGAGGAAAGGAGGAGTATGGGAATTTGATCTGTCTCCAATCAGAATCGTATCAGTAGCTTCAACCCTACCTGAAGGTGGTTGACCTGAATCATTTGCAACTTTAGCACTGGGAAGAGGTGAAGAAGGAACATCATTCAATTCCTTGAGAAGCAATTTATGCTGATGTTTTAGTTTGCTAAGTTCAAACATGGTAATGTTTTCCTTAGTCTTCTTCATATCGTCAACAATATTGTAATCCATTGAATCCGATACTACCAACGTTTTAGATGTTGAAGGTATATTTGAGGATAAAGGTTGGTTTTGTGGTACTGTTGCAGCTCGTTTCTTTGTGGATACCTTTTCCTTTGTAGTAGTAGCACCTACACTTCTTTTCTTTGAATTTGCCTGGATAGGTTCAGGGGCACCTTTACTCCTAGTCGTCACAGGAAAAGCTTCTTGTTCATTTTCTGTATCGGAGTTAGGTAATATGAAATCCCACATTCCATGGCATTCAACAACTTCCTCTTCTTCATCAGTTGGTGAAATTGTTTCATCTTCTTCTTCTTCTTCAGGATCTGAATCTGCATTAGATATAACATTTGGTGGTTTGGATTCGGTTTTCTTGAAATTTCTAAAGGGCCTTTTTGTTGAGGTTTCCACTACTTGTTTTTTTATTTCAACCATTTCATTTGACAAAGTCTTGAGGACCTTTTGTAGACTCTCCATGTCATATGGATCTTTAGGGGTTTTCTTCTTAGAATCATCTTTAAAAGAAACTTTTTTGGATTTTCTATCTTCAAGAGCAGCTTTCTTTTCTAGAGCATTAATACATTTTTCCACAGCAAGTGCTTCTTTCATGTTTTCAACTAAAGTTGGTTTTCTGGCCCTGTCTACGAAGATAGCTATATTGGCAGGTAGGGCAGTTATATACCATTCGCTTCTGATTTGCTCACTTGGTTTGGAGGCCGTTGGGATTTTATTCAAGAGTTTATTGAATCGCGCATTGAATTCTTTAATCGGTTCCCTATGCTCTATCCTAAGATTAGAGAGATCATTAATTAATGTGGCTAAAGATCTATCATCACCATACTTAGTAAGAAACTGTTCTTGGCAAGTGTTCCAACTAGTAATGGATCCAGAGGGCAGGGAAAAATACCAAGATCCCGCTGATCCTTGCAAAGTATAAGGGAAAAGCCTAACGACAACATCTTCCTCTGTTACTCCTTTCAAATTAATTGATAACATGAAGTTATTAATATGTTCTTCAGCTTGTATTCCATCATCTGGGTTAAACTTGGGTAGCCATTTTTCAGGAGCATCAGGAAATGCATGTAATGGTGCAGGCATATTGACCGCACCAGGTCTATTCCATGGATTTGCCATTGAAACACCAGTAGTGGATGAGATTGCTGATGAAATTCCAAATGTTTGGGAAGGAATTGATATTGAGGATTGAGCCGGTTGGGATGTTGAAGTTCCTAATCCCTGATGAACAACAATATGTAATGAGGGAGTGGATGGTTGACTTCGCACTGGGGAAGATGAGATGGAGGATGTGGATGAAAATTCTTCACTGTCAGATCCTTCAGTATTCTTCTTGGCCCTTTTCCTTTTAGGTAAGGGTAGCTCAGTAGGTTCGATACCGAGCTTTCCGCTCTGAAGTCTAGTGAGAGGATGAAGGAGATTGAATTGCGAAGTCTCACTGCTTTGAGATACCTCAGATTTCTGTGGTGATATCGAGAAGCCTTGAAGTTTATGGATGAGTAACTGAACTTTAGGGGACTCAAGACTTAATCGTTCTGGAGTATTGTGGGTTTGAGCAGTGGTAGTTGATTCCTCTTCCTCTCGCTTGGATACTGGAGAACCAGCATACGATTGGGAAGTACAAGGTGATGTGGAGGGAGATTTACTCTTAGAATGGTCTGTAGATTTGGGTTTGCTCGCCATTCACAG
This sequence comes from Pinus tabuliformis, assembly GCA_031772625.1. Classification (NCBI taxonomy): domain Eukaryota; kingdom Viridiplantae; phylum Streptophyta; class Pinopsida; order Pinales; family Pinaceae; genus Pinus; species Pinus tabuliformis. The sequence continues at coordinate 1,194,854,215 of CM062811.1, forward strand.
TTCAGCCCTCCTTCTAGCGCCAAAAATGTTGATGCCCCAAAAATCGTTGCATCAACATCGGGGGATAACCACCCGGTCCAGACCTTAATACAGCTCCTTTTCCGTTTGGGATGGTGGCTCCAACTGGATATAATGGGACCCGTTTCTAGTAATGAATAAAAAGGGGATGGATGAATGATTGGTTTTCTAAAAAATGATAATGAGTGGATGACTTAATCTAAAAGTGAAAATACAAATGACTATTCTATCCCGAGAAGCTTCTTTTCTTAAGCACAACGCTTGATGATCTCTATTCATCAATAGGCATATAGATGACTCCATTCAATAAACATAGACATTCATTCACATAATAATTGCTTTGTTCAAATAGTTGAACAAAGTAATTAATAAAACATTGTTACACTTATCCTTTTATATTACTAATACATGTATGATTAGAAGAAAAGCATGTTGTAAACATCCAATAGTGGAAAGTATAAAGAATGTTAAGGAATTTAGACTTCTGTGATCCATAACATTGTTTAGAAAATCTTCGGCAAAATCACATAACCAATCTTTTGTCGATGTGTTTCGAACCAACCAGTGTGGTTCATCGTCAGGACAAGTTGAAGAACCAATCCGGTTTAGCTTGAATAAATAGAGTGTGCAGAGACTCAAACGGCTATATTTCCAACAGCTAATTTTGACCTAATGATCTTAGTCAAACAACCAATTTAGTTATTAACATTTATAGAAATAGCTAAAATAGGTAAATTTGTTAATTTAAATAACTGATTATGTATATCTAAAAACAAATAAATAAAATTCATTATTATATATTAAGAGAATTCATTTGATAATTAAAATATCCATATTTTATTTAATTCTAATGGTCATTATATAATTTAAATACAAATAAACGGTATTAAATTACTATTATTTTTAGAATTTAGTCACATTAGGTAATAGTGTATATATTTAATAATAATTATTTAATGGTCCATTAGATCTTCTATATTTATTTTTTAATTATAATGGTCCATTCGAGATTAAATTAATAAGTTATATACAATAATATATGTTTAATAAATAATCTATATTTACTTAATAATTAATAATACCAAAACTATTAAAAACAAACCAATATTATTCATGTTAAATCATTATTATTCATAGAATTTAGTTACATTAGGAAATTACCATAAAGAATGTTGTTAAAACACATGCATATATTCAATAATAGCAAGATTGATCAAATAACAATTCACATAAAAAGAATGAATTCAGACATAGATAGTAGTACCATATGAGCTGCAAATCATTCCCAACATCAATCGCAATTCAAATTCCTTCTTCCGACTCAGAAATACTTTTAAATAAAGGCAGTAGTGCACATCCACATAAAAGCTTCGTTATCAAAATTGGAATAATTGGCCCAACCTTTATAAAAAAATATACCTGAAGTACAGTAGTGCAACTTCAGGTTTAAGTCATATACAAAAACTTACGACCCTTTCCAATGCATTGAAAGGGTCTATAACTACTTGATTAAAACTAACTAACTATAAAATTAAAATGCTACTTAATTTGTACAACTTGATCTTGAATATCTTCCTCATAGCAATCTGGCAGTCGGCAGCATGATTCATCACTCTGGCTGTTTGCTTTTCAACTTGAGTTGGCATATCGTTAGCATTGGTTCCACTTCTTGAGGGCGGCTGAGACGAGAATTGAGTTGAGCAGCATAGGTGGCATCTTGTATATCGGGAATGATACACCTGATTGCATCTGTTAGGCACTTGAGGGCGGCTCTCTAGCTGTATGGTTTTACTAAGAACAACCAATAGGTGTCCCAAGTTAAACTGCTAATACCTGCAATCAATCTCCCATTCTTTTCTAGCTCTTGATAACATGATTGCTCCAATGTTTTAGTCGATAGTAATTTACCTGGTGTACATTGAGAGATCATATTAGATAAATAGAGAGTATCATTAATTAATTCAACCAAATTACTTGTGGTTAATTTGCATCTAGAAACTGCTCTCTCTGCCTTCATTAACTGGGACTACCATTCCATAAATAGGATTTCTTTATGGGATTCTAAGATTTTTGGCAAATTAGCTGCCTGTCCCTCATCAGTGTCCTGCCAATCAAGAAAATTTGTCAAGGTCTCATCGGCCTGCTCTAAGTCTGTTCTAGCATCGACTGATTTATCGATTATTGATGTTGTTATGTCACACAGGGGTTCCACTTGAGCAATTTTCTGACATAATAATCTTATTTGTGTTACCAATGCCTTATTAATCTGTAGTGCTTCTGCTCTGAACTCGGCAGGCTGCGGAAGATTCTTGAACTTCTCTATTTGACCTGATAATTGAGCAATTTGCTCATCTTTTGTCTTTACCATCTATTCATTCATTGCTTTCAATTTTGCTAATGCTTCCGACAGCTCTTTCTGCTTTTGAATTGCACTCGAATCGATCCTTTGTTTCTCTTCATGCAACTGCTTATTCAATTGATTATTTATCTGTTGCTGCGTGGACAATTGCTGTTCTAATTGTTCTGCTTTCTGCTGTGCCTCCGATAGTTGTGCTTGTAGCGAAGCGATTGCCTGGTCCTTTTCTTTTAACAGATTACTCACTTCTGATGCCTTGTCCATGGTGGCCGCCGAATAGGCTCCAGCATATTGGGACAATTTTGTTAGGTCATCAGAAGGATCAAACTCCTCCTTCCAAACCACGTTGGTTGTCACTGTTTGTTCAGGGAATAGGGAAGGTTGATCAATCCTTCTCCTTTTCCGCTGTCGCTTTACTACGGCCCTGTGCTTTGGGCTGTAAAAGACATCCAATGGAGGTATATCCTCCACTTGCAAAATGATCTGATCCGAAGGATCTTTGGGAATTATTTCTATGTCTATAGTAGGGGGTAGGCCACTGGTTCCACTTGGAACCTCTTTTGATGTTGTATCCTATGTATCAGCTGCTTTGGATGTATCGGCTTCCTTTGAGCTTTCTAGATTGCTTATGATTGAATCGAATTGCTGCCATTCCTGGAGCAACTTTGGGTCAATCTGGGCATCGACATTCACGTCCGTGCTGCTCTGCTCCTGCTCTTTCCTCTACGCTTCTTCACATATCCTCTCATGTTCTTTCCTCTCCACTTCTTCCTGTTCTTTCCTCTAGAGTTCCTCCTGCTCTCTTGTTTGGACTTCTCCAGCAATTTCTGATGTAGCAGGAGGTTCATTGGTAAGTCGTTGTTCAGGCTCGCTTGACTGTGTCATCGGGGCCATTGCTAACAAATATAGAGGCAGAGTTTTCAACCTCTGCTCTCTAAGTCTGTTAAATTCGACTAACCCGTCATCGTGATATCTCATTCTAGCTAGCGTTTGAACCTGAAATAATGACTTGGCCGAGGAGAATAGGTAATCAAACTCATCTTCTTTATGTTCAAATTTAGTGAGTTTTGCCTGTTCAAGTGCATTATAGGTGACTTTGTTTGGATCAAATCGCCTGTTTGGAAGAGTGGCGAGATTCAGTGTATTTATCTTTTCTGCTTCTTTCTCTGCATGTTTGTAGTCATGTAGAGCATAAACGCCACACCTTCGAGGAAAAGGAGGCCAGACCTGCTTCATTTTATTCCTTAAAGTCTGTGTAACTCCTTCGGATGTAAGCTGATATGCTATCTCTCGAGCCAATAGCTTGTCAGGTATATACAAGGGGAGGACATGAGGCCTGGCATGACTGCCGAAAACTCTTACATATGTGAATTTTTCTTCTCCGAACCAGTTTCCTAAGGCTGTCAAGTTAATCTGTGCTTGTGAGGAAATCTTAGGAGCAGGTTTGTCAAAAATTGCATAGTAAATGGGTAACATAAATCCATTGCAAACTTGATATAGGTGGTGTTTATAGTGGGCTTTCCACAACTTCTAGTGGTATATATGAATGGGCATGGAGTCCTGTGGAGTCCATCTCCACCCCAACACAGGAAATTCAGAGTTAAAACAGAGAGTGTCTAAGATGTAGGCACTAAAGTAAAATGGAGGAATGAACCTTTCAGTAACGCGGGATTTGTTTGGAACAGAAAATGCCAGAACGCAGAATAGATATATAAATATTTATTAAAAGATATGAAAAATGACAGATGATGTCTGATTACAATGGGGCTCCTGGCTTAAATACCGCCATGGACACCCTTTGGGAAAGGGCATGATCTTATGATCGTGCCCTTTCGCCTAACTAAACCTAAATTAAATTATAAACCTAAAATTAACTATTTTTTACATAACATTGCCTTCCTCTCGAAAGAATGCTTTGTCCTCAAAGCATACGTAACGACGGATGTTGTTGACAAAATACTTCATTCTCCCAAGAAGCTTCTTCTTCGGGCAAGTCCTTCCACTTGATCAGATATTCCTTGATAGTACGATAACGAAGCTTTCTTTCTCTAGTAGACAAAATACCTTCTGGTTCTAAAATGACTCTTCCCTCATCATCTAGGGATGGAAGTGTTGTTTGCGCTGTTTGATTGTTACCTAGGGCCCTTTTAAGGCAAGATACGTGGAAGACGTTGTGAACACGACTTGTCTCTGGAAGGCTTAAACCATATGCAACTTGGCTAATCTTTTTGTTGATCTAATAAGGTCCATAAAACTTTGGTGCCAATTTGTTTTTTCCTTTCTGTTTTAAGGATAATTGTTTGTATGGTTGGAGCTTAACAAATACCCATTCTCCAACTTCAAACTCTCTTTCGGTTCTGATACCAGATGGAACAGAAAATGCCAGAACGCAGAATAGATATATAAATATTTATTAAAAGATATGAAAAATGACAGATGATGTCTGATTACAATGGGGCTCCTGGCTTAAATACCGCCATGGACACCCTTTGGGAAAGGGCATGATCTTATGATCGTGCCCTTTCGCCTAACTAAACCTAAATTAAATTATAAACCTAAAATTAACTATTTTTCACATAACATTGTTTCTGAATTCAAGAACAACTGTTGCTAACTTATCAGATAGTATATTCCCCCAATCCATTATTTCGCTATTGCATGTTGCTTCCATTAAAGGTACCATCTCTGTAGTGAAGTTTGAGGAATCATGCAACCCCCAAATCCTACACATCATTACTCCAGCATAACAATAAGGAGAACACAAGGAATCGACAGAGTACTTACCCGAAGACTCATGCTTGTGTTTCGCTAGGTTTTGTCTCCAATCCCGTATAGGTGCTGATTCAATGTCATTTTCATCTCTGAACTTCTCCAGAAACGCTTTTTTATACTTCTTCTCCGGTTCGGGCAAATGGTACATTTGTCTCAAATCATCGGGTTGAAACGAGTTGAACACTCTGTCGTCGATAGTGCAAAATGTTCTATTTGTAATTGGGATTTCCTCAATTGTCCATCTTACCACATCTGTGTATGGAAGAATTTGCTCTCAAGCCGCTATCCGGTGTAGGTAAGAATCGGCCAAATACTTTAAGGTTGCATCGGACTTCTGGGTCGGGTCTGCTGTGGCTTGTACTAATGTTACCTAAGGCTCTTCGGCCTCAACCAGATTATAGATGCTCAGCCAAGTAGTTTTACGGAGACCAAGACATGTGGTGTCCGAGATTAATCCCTTTTTACTTGGTCCCAGATCGGCAGTGTGTTGTCCTGTTACTGCGGAAGCTGAAGCTATTCCAGATTTCTTAGACTTCTTCCCCATTTGGCTTGAATTTGTTGCTTCGGAGGAGCTCTGCATAAGAGATAAACTGAACGTAATGCAGAGAATAGGTGGCGCAAACCAAATATGAATGAGGTATATTAATCAATGAATAATGGAGGATTAACATAAGGTGGCCGCGGATACAATCTCTGAAGAGATTTTGACCTTACTGTTCCATTAAATGGTCGTTTAAACGTGTCAATCATTTAAATGCTCATCATATCGTTTATTGGCCGAATAATTCATTTAAGCGTGGCTTTGATGTTTTGGCGGTTGGGCATAAGTGAATCACTATCGAGAAGAGAAAGGCCTTTAATACTAACTAACCATAATATATCCCGGCCTTATCAATCTTTCTTGAAAGTTGCGCCTAGCTTTATCGCAATCGGCGATCGGGGGAATGCTTAAGTTGTTATATTGGTGTTCTTTCGGAATCCCCGATCGCCGATAGCGATATCGCCAATTCGCATCGAGAGTTTTTAAAAGAGGGCTTTTAGATGCATGCATGCTACATTCCACGATTAAATAGTTTGGCTACCTAACTATTAATCTGCCAAGATTAAATAGTTTGGCTACCTAACTATTAATCTACCTAACTACTAATCTGCCAAGATTAAATAGTTTGGCTAGATATTTCTTCTCTATCTATCAACATGAAATTTAAAATGAATGAATCAAGATTAAACAATTTGACCGTCATGGATTGTGGCATTTTTGACAAGCTGCACACAATCTTATTTTGCCAAGTAGAGTAAAAAAGTAGTGGCATTTGAATTTGCATCACTTTCATAATCTATTTTTTATCTCTTTTTGGTGGGGTTCATATTTTATTTTCTTTTTTAATCCTTTTCTTTTATTCCTTTGATTTTTCTTTTAGGACTTACCCTTTTTACATTTTTTATTTTTAATATGGGAAAACATTTTGTAGAAAGTGTTAGAGTCGGTCCTTACCGCCCTCCGTCAGATATCTTTTCGCTTTTGCATATTATTTTTAGGTGTCTCGCTTTTTCCACTTCGTTGTATTTCGCTAGGGGCATGCCATTGACTGACGAGGGGGTCTGGTTGTCTTGTGTTTCCTCATGCTTGTACCTGCAGGGTTAGTCCAAATTCCTAAAAAATTACTAAAGTTCATCGTCATAAATAATTGGTTTCGTTAAAGAAGAGTCTTTAGTCCTAGAGTCTAGGGTTTTTAGTCCTTTGCATATATGTAATAGAAGCCTGCAGGTCATGAGGTTGGTTTCAAAGATTTTCATTTTATATTCTTTCTCAAAAAAGCATTTAAAGGCATTTTTAGTCCAAAACTCTATTTTGGAACTAAAAATTGTCAAACTTCATTTTTGTAATAAATGTATTTGTTTCATCACAAGAAGATCCAGATGCAAGCCTCTGATCCTTTCCAAAGCCAAATGCCAGATCCCTGAAAAATCAACAAAAATGATCAGTCCAAACCTCAGAAAAGCATGAGAAAATCAAAAAGCAGTGTTGTATGGAAAGACCAAAAGTGAAAAGTGCCAAACCTTACAAAGTGGGTTTTTGAAATCAATTTAAATCAAATGAGATATTTTGTTTACTTATAAAATGGGAAAACAAGTTCATTTTCACACAAATCCCCAAAGCAACATCGTGTCTAAGCGTTTGAAGGCCAAAACCGTGAGTTACATACTTGTGGACTGTGTTGGAGGGTGCGCTATGCATTGGAGATAGTGCGCTACGCCCCGGGCAATGCGCTATGCATTGGGTTAGCGTGGCCAGTGTAAAAATACACGGGCGCTACACATCAGGCTATGCGCTACGCATTGAGATAGTGCGCTACGCACTCAGTCCAGCAAAAAATTTCTTTATATTCATGCGCCCAGATTGTGTCTAATTGCCTACAAATCTGCAAGTAGGTGTTCTATGACTGGTTCAATCAATTTCATATCGTTTATAGCGTGTTTGAAGAGAGGTGTGAAGTGTTGAATGTAAAAAACAAATGAAACCCTAGGTCAAAAAATGTAACCCTAGGCCTCACCAAAATCTGCCTTAAAGGTTTTTATGGATGATTGGTGAAGATTTTTCTGCTTTCCCTTGGTGAAACATAGCCTCATACCCATGTGTAAGCTTTGAGCCAAACAACACTTCATATTTTGGTCCATTTTTCAAACTGTCCTTATGACTGTTTTATACCCAATACATTAAAACAAAATGTCCATTATGACATAAGTCTTATGATGTTTGGTTGGCCTTTGAGTATGTATTGACATTGTGATTTCACCATAGCTACAACACACATCCTACATATTGCAGACCTCCTATATATTGCAGTCATTGTGTTTTTAAAGCCATGTCAGACACAGATTCAATTTATGAGCAGGAGAATGACAGTGATTCCACAACAGAGGGTAATGTTCCTCGGAGGTCTCGCAGAGCTGGCAAAGGTGGAAAGCATCTCAAAGAAGAGCCCACTTCTTTAGCTCAATTGCAAGCTTGCCCGCTTGCAATGGATTGTTTTCGCCACCAGTCATGCTATCGCTATTGTGAGCTAATTTCACAAATTCACCATCATCGTGAATTAGCTCGCTTGTTTGTTCTACATTTACATGATGGCCATGTAAACCTTGCTAGAGTTAATTTCATTTTGTCACCAGAGACTATTGCAGAGGCCACCGGGATACCAAATATTGGAGAGCAATGGAATAAACGTCAGCAACTAGAGAAATCCTATTATGAGCCATACATCAAACCTGGGTATATGAGGCACTTGAGTAGAGTTTTTCCTTTCCAGTACCTGAATGATTAGTTTGCACCTTTGATGAAGCTCATCATTCGGTATTTCAGTTGTGAGGGCAGATTCTCCCATCTTTATGCGTACCATGTAAGTTTGTTGATGCATTTTACAAGGGTACGTCTGATGAACATTCCATACTTCATGTTTCACAACATAGAGAGGATGGTTGTATTAGTACAAAGGAAGACCTCAGCACAGCAGCACAGGATTATTTATCATTATGCGTTGATCAAGATCCTAGTGGTTCATTAGTTAGCACAGCAAGGTATTACTTGGGAGGATTTCATTTCTCGCAACCTTTTCACAGTGCCACAGCCACCTCCCGAGATTGTTCATGATGAGGGAGGGCCTTCACATCAGTTTGACATTCCTGAGACCGAGCATGTCAGCACTCTAGCATGTGTGACATATCAGCGAGGCCACAGGGCCTTATTTGCAGCTACACGGCGAATATTATCTCCACATGGTGTGGAAGGGGTCTCGCCTTCTTCTTCAGTACAGGTACAGGTTCAGGACAGAGGCAAGGAGCCAATTTACAAAGAGGGCCATTCTGGTGGTCATGATATTGATGTTGCATTGAGTGATGTGGATAGGAGCTCTCCTAGCTTGAAACAAAAGACCGAGATTGATAGATTGAATGAGAAGTTGCTGAAGGCAGAATGTTGGATCAAATACTTGGAGCAGCGTAATAAACAGTTCGAGGACGAGCACACACTTATAGAGCTGCGACGAATCCGTGAAGACCGTAGGTTGGCCCGTAAAAAACCGGGTGATTTGACACCTGTTGCGCGGCAATTTCTGCTCGAGAAGGTCAACTGACATTTGGAGGGGTTGTTGACGAAGGCCAATAGAGACAAAGACTTGCTTCGTCACATGAAGAATCATTACTGGGCTCGCATGCATGTTTGCAAAGCAAAAAATGAAGATTTTGCAAAGGAGGTTGAGCAAAGCACTAAAACAGCGAAGGAGGCTAGATCCACTTCGAGTTTTGGCCGAGGCTTCACTGGCTGAGCATGACACATGATGGAGGGTCTTCGCTCTGAATTTAAGCAAATTCGGAGAAAATTTTGTCATTTTGAAATTTTGGTCTCAAAAAAAAGTTTTTTCCGCTCAATGGGTAGCGCGCCTGCGTGCTCGCTTTTGATTGGGGCACTTGCTGGAGAAAAACCTTATATTTTTGGGTTTTTCATGATGAAATATACATGCTTAGTCATTGCCAAGGCATTTCATCAAATTATGGATGATCAAAAGGCCTAAAAACACCATGAAAACCACCTTGCTGCCACCTTTTGCAACAACAGGAAGTACTTCTGGGAGAATGTAGTTTTGGAGGGGCAAATGAGCTCCAAATTGGAAAATTCCACTTGGGTTGGAAAGTAGACATCCAGGGCTTTCCAATGAGCTATCATGACCTCAATTTGTATGTCGAAGTGCCCCAAAAACAGGCTGAAAGGTGCGCTACGCATTGGGATCAAGTCGCTACGCATTAGGGTTTTTGGTCCAGTTTTCATCCTCCAGCTCAGGAATTCGGCCAGTTTTCACCAGTTTCACTCCTTGATGTAATTTTTGACCCAACATGATGTAATTTGATGTATGTAAGGTAACATGGCACCTATCTACCTTATTCTAGATGATTCATTTACAAATTAGCAAACCATTAATGTAATGAATCAGTTTCCTTCTTTTTAGAAGCAGGTTGTTTTGGTCACCTAGATTCCTGCTCCATGTTTAGAATTTGTTGAAACTGCTCTTAGAAGGAGGAGCTCGACCCCTGGAGGTTAGGGTATGAGGTTAGCTTGATCTATATATGTAAATTTTCAATCAGTAGCACAGGTTGGACTCTTGGGAAGATTTTGCACACTATTGTACATATTTTTCATATTTTGGCTAAGGGAAGATCAGAGATTTTGCAGCACCTGTTGGGATCCTTATGGCTTTGTGTGTTGATGGTGTGTTTCTTCTGTAAATGTAAGTTGTTAATGTGTATCATTTTCCTTCTTTCATCTTCTACAATTAAACAAATGAAGTGTTAAGGTAAGAATCCATAGATTGTTATGCTCTGCCTTTAAGTTTGTTTGATTTTCCATGTTTTCGTCAGTTTGAAGAGGATCCATATTCTCTTTTGCCCTCTTCAACTCCTTGTCAATCTAATCCGTCCATACACCTGATCAAAAAGCATCAATACTATTGCCTACCTCGCCCCAACTCGATCTCTTCAAAAATCTGACCTCAATCCCCGCACCCAAAATTGGTTTTCCCATTTCTCCAACAAAAATCTCAAAACTCTAAATCAAACTTTCCTATCTCTTTACTAGCCTAAAATTAGTATTAAATTTGAGTCATCTCAGCCCCTTTGAAGACCTTTTTCCGAAATAGACCCGGAGAGAGCCCTCTCCTGTCCTCGTAGGGCTAGCTACGAGGCTAAGCTTGGTTTGATGTGGCCTCGAGTTTTGCCTTCCTCAGCCTAAGGCAGATTCGAACGCTAACATAGTGGCGACCATACTGGGGAAGAAAATGGTTTGCTTTTTGATGTCATTTGTTTTATAAGCTACAGATGGGGCCTCAATTTATGATAGGTAGCCTTCGAAACGCTTTTGCTTTGCATTAGCGGAAGTAGATAAACGCTGCTTTAGTCAATATCCGGTCTAGCTTGTAATCGTGACATCTAACTTGTTGATTGCCCCAGTACATGTATCAAGTTTAGATCTGATTGTTGATGGTGGACAACGATCAGACACCGGCAAGGCTGAAATCATTCACCTAGCGACTTCATTCACTGAAAAATCCAGAGATCAATGCTTCATGGTGACTCCATTGTAGGAAGATTAGTTGCTTTGAGCTTTTCAAGATGGATAGGGTTGCAAGAAGATATGCTCCCATGAGCCGGGATCACATTCCAGGCTTTCCAAATAAAATTCCCAAGGTAGATTGGTCAAAGAATTTGCCTATGTTCAGAAATGTGGAAGGTAATGATGCTGCTCTTCATCTGGTGAAATTTCACATTCATGTGCATCGATTAAAGATCAATTTTCCTAAGGACTGTTTGATGAAAATGTTTATGGCTACTCTGGAAGATGAAGCCCGATCTTGGTATGAAAGTTTGCCATCTGCTTGTATTTACTGTTTAAAGGATTTTCATATCATGTTCTTTGAAAAGTATAAAGAATCTTATCCATCCTTGATATTAGTTCAGAACTGTTGTAGCCATGTTCATAGTTTTATTGAAAATCTTGAGAATTTTTATGGGGATAATGAATTGATGGACAGAGAAATCATGGAGGCTCTGTACAAGAATCCATTTCAGCAACATGAAGAGAACCTAGAGGATTCCCATAGAGACGATCATGAAAATTTGCAGCAGGACCAAGATCTTAGTACGGTGGAAAATGAAAAAATTTTGCATCTTGACAGTCAACAGGAATTGCATGAAATGGATCAGCAGTATGAGGAAAATATGTATACTCCTTCACTTGAAATCAATGAAGACACTCACTGTGTGAACAAAAGAAAACAAAAGGTATTATCTCCTTTATCTAAAGATGAGATAGATCTACTTTTGAGAGGTCTTGTTCCAGCTCAAGTTAACGCAGATCTGCAGTGTGCACATGGTCAAGAAGGTGATGGTGGACCTTCTTCCTCTTCTGAAAAGGATGACAGTCCTGTAAGCAGCTTTATAGATCAGCAGGTTGAAATTTTCTATATGGCTGAAATTGATGAAAGAGAAGCGCTTGTTTCAGATCTGCCCACAAAAGAAGACAGCATGCAGATTGCAGAATGTGATAATGTTAGGACAGCTACTTCAGTTCTAGATTCAGATTGTGATGACCAAGCATACCTTGTGCTGAATCCTGAAAAGGAGAGTTTTGTTGTTGAGATCATAGACAGAGTTTTTGATCCAAATGTTCTCATACCATCAGAACAGAGCCTGCATGAGGAGGTAATTCAGTCAGTTCATGAAAAGCAAGATGAGATCTTCATTCAAGTAAGTGAAACAGTTCCTTTGGATGAATATATGGTAGATGATAGAAATGTCATTTTTGCACTTCAAGAATCAGCCGAAGTTTCTTTCCTTATGATTGAAGAATGTAATAAGGAACTTGATAATTTGGTTGTGATATCATATGAAGATGACCTACCATATTGTCAGACTACAGAAGATCCGAGCATACAGGATTACCTTTTAGATTCTTCATATGTTTCATGTATTGAAATGTTTTTACAAGAGGAGATCTGCTCATCTACCTGTTCAGAGTTTTTTGAAGCCCAGGAGCATACTTTTACTGAACTACATGATAAAGACAAATCAGAATCAGAAGAGAAAGACTTGTTTCTTCAACAGGAGGTAAATCTTCATGTTTTTCAGGATCCTATGGCAGATTTGTTATAGTCAGCAGTGAAAGTGATTATTACAGTGTTCAATGATGAAGGAGATCAAGGTCAGCTATGTTTTTGGATGCCCAGTTATCAGTTTGTATTGTTGACCAGTAGATCTGATCTGGGAAATTAGTCAAGAAGCCATCTGCTTGATTGGTTACATTGGAAAGCTCAATATACATGATTGTACATATTTCATTAGTATGCAGGTGGTTGTCATCATGATTCCAAAATCTTGATGGATTGTTGTCGTTTTTCCAAAAAGCTTTGTAAAGTCTTGTTTTAAGTCAGTCATGAGTCATTTGTGTTTGGTCCGTTGAGTCAGTTTTTTCAAGTTATTTCAGTTTACCATCGAGTCAGTTTGAGTCAAGTTTCAGTTAAGTTTCAGTCATTTTTCAGTCAAGTTTTCATTCAATAAATGTGTCAAAGGTTTTGTGTTATCCGTTCAAAATAATGACGCCATCGCCCAATAAATGAAGGCACTGTCTAGCTCTTCCAGAGATCTACCGTTCTTGGCATCTCCAAGGAGCCACCATCCCCATTGGAGCCAATGTTAGAGTCAGTCCTTACCGCCCTCTGTCAGAGATCTTTTCACTTTTGCATATTATTTTTAGGTGTCTCGCTTGTTCCACTTCGTTGCATTTCGCTAGGGGCATGCCATTGACTGACGAGGGGGTCTGGTTGTCTTGTGTTTCCTCATGCTTGTATCTGCAGGGTTAGTCCAAATTCCTAAAAAATTACTAAATTTCATCGTCATAAATAATTGGTTTCGTTAAAGTAGAGTCTTTAGTCCCAGAGTCTAGGGTTTTCAGTCCTTTGCATATATGTAATAGAAGCCTGCAGGTCATGAGGTTGGTTTCAAAGATTTTCATTTTATATTCTTTCTCAAAAAAGCATTTAAAGGCATTTTTAGTCCAAAACTCTGTTTTGGAACTAAAAATTGTCAAACTTCATTTTTGTAATAAATGTATTTGTTTCATCACAAGAAGATCCAGATGCAAGCCTCTGATCCTTTCCAAAGAAAAATGCCAGATCCCTGCAAAAATCAACAAAAATGATCAGTCCAAACCTCAGAAAAGCATGAGAAAATCAAAAACCAGTGTTGTATGGAATGACCAAAAGTGAAAAGTGCCAAACCTTACAAAGTGGGTTTTTGAAATCAATTTAAATCAAATGAGATATTTTTTTTACTTATAAAAAGGGAAAACAAGTTCATTTGCACACAAATTCCCAAAGCAACATCGTGTCTAATTGTTTGAAGGCCAAAACCGTGAGTTACATACTTCTGGACTGTGTTGGAGGGTGCGCTACGCGTTGGAGATAGTGCACTACGCACCGGGCAGTGCGCTACGCATTGGGTTAGTGCGGCCAGTGTAAAAATACACGGGCGCTACGCATCAGGCTGTGCGCTACGCATTGAGATAGTGCGGTACGCACTCAGTCCAGCAAAAAATTTCTTTATATTCATGCGCCCAGATCGTGTCTAATTGCCTCCAAATCTGCAAGTAGGTGTTCTATGACTGGTTCAATCAATTTCATATCGTGTATAGTGTGTTTGAAGAGAGGTGTGAAGTGTTGAATGTAAAAAACAAATGAAACCCTAGGCCTCACCAAAATCTGCCTTAAAGGTGTTTATGGATGATTGGTGAAGATTTTTCTGCTTTCCCTTGGTGAAACATAGCCTCATACCCATGTGTAAGCTTTGAGCCAAACAACACTTCATATTTTGGTCCATTTGTCAAACTGTCCTTATGACTGTTTTATACCCAATACATTAAAACAGAATGTCCATTATGGCATAAGTATTATGATGTTTGGTTGGCCTTTGAGTATGTATTGACATTGTGATTTCACCACAGCTACAACACACATCCTACATATTGCAGACCTCCTATATATTGCAGTCATTGTGTTTTTAAAGCAATGTCAGACACAGATTCAGTTTATGAGCAGGAGAATGACAGTGATTCCACAACAGAGGGTAATGTGCCTCGGAGGTCTCGCAGAGGTGGCAAAGGTGGAAAGCATCGCAGAGAAGAGCCCACTTCTTTAGCTCAATTGCAGGCTTCCCCGCTTGCAATGGATTGTTTTCGCCACCAGTCATGCTATCGCTATTGTGAGCTAATTTCACAAATTCACCATCGTCGTGAATTAGCTCACTTGTTTGTTCTACATTTACATGATGGCCATGTAAACCTTGCTGGAGTTAATTTCATTTTGTCACTAGAGACTATTGCAGAGGCCACCGGGATACCAAATATTGGAGAGCAATGGAATAAATGTCAGCAACTAGAGAAATCCTATTATGAGCCATACATCAAACCTGGGTATATGAGGCACTTGAGTAGAGTTTTTCCTTTCCAGTACCTGAATGATCAGTTTGCACCTTTGATGAAGCTCATCATTCGGTATTTCCGTTGTGAGGGCAGATTCTCCCGTCTTTATGCGTACCATGTCTGTTTGTTGATGCATTTTACAAGGGTACGTCTGATGAACATTCCATACTTCATGATTCGCAACATAGAGAGGATGGTTGTATTAGTACAAAGGAAGACCCCAGCACAGCAGCACAGGAGTTTTTATCATTATGCGCTGATCAAGATCCTAGTGGTTCATCAGTTAGCATAGTAGGGTATTACTTGGGAGGATTTCATTTCTCGCGACCTTTTCACAGTGTCACAGCCACCTCCCGAGATTGTTCATGATGAGGGAGGGCCTTCACATCAGTTTGACATTCTTGAGACCGAGCATGTCAGTGCTCTAGCATGTGTGACATATCAGCGAGGCCACAGGGCCTTATTTGCAGCTACACGGCGAGTATTATCTCCACATGGTGTGGAAGGGGCCTCGCCTTCTTCTTCAGTACAGGTACAGGTTCAGGACAGAGGCAAGGAGCCAATTTACAAAGAGGGCCATTCAGGTGGTCATGATATTGATGTTGCATTGAGTGATGTGGATAGGAGCTCTCCTAGCTTGAAACAAAAGACCGAGATTGATAGATTGAATGAGAAGTTGTTGAAGGCAGAATGTCGGATCAAATACTTGGAGCAACGCAATAAAAAGTTAGAGGACGAGCACACACTTATAGAGCTACAACGAATCTGTGAAGACCGTAGGTTGGCCCGTAAAAGACCGGGTGATTTGACACCTGTTGCGCAGCAATTTGTGCTCGAGAAGGTCAACCGAAATTTGGAGGGGTTGTTGGTGAACGCCAATAGAGACAAAGACTTGCTTCGTCACATGAAGAATCATTATTGGGCTCGCATGCATGTTTGCAAAGCAAAAATGAAGATTTTGCAAAGGAGGTTGAGCAAAGCACTAAAACGGCGAAAGAGGCTAGATCCACTTCGAGTTTTGGCCGAGGCTTCACTAGCTGAGCATGACACATGATGGAGGGTCTTCGCTCCGAATTTAAGCAAATTCGGAGAAAATTTTGTCATTTTGAAATTTTGGTCTCAAAAAACAGTTTTTTCCGCTCAATGGGTAGCGCGCCCGCGCGCTCGCTTTTGATTGGGGCACTTGCTGAAGAAAAACCTTATATTTTTGGGTTTGTCATGATGAAATATACATGCTCAGTCATTGCCAAGGCATTTCATCAAATTCTGAATGATCAAAAGGCCTAAAAACACCATGAAAACCACCTTGCTGCCACCTTTTGCAACAGTAGGAAGTACTTCTGGGAGAATGCAGTTTTGGAGGGGTAAATGAGCTCCAAATTAGAATATTCCACTTAGGTTGGAAAGTAGACATACAGGGCTTTCCAATGAGCTATCATGAGCTCAATTTGGATGTCGGGAAGTGCCCCAAAAATAGGCGGAAAGGTGTGATAGGCATTGGGATCAGGGCGCTACGCATTGGGGTTCTTGGTCCAGTTTTCATCCTCCAGCTCAGGAATTCGGCCAGTTTTCACCAGTTTCACTCCTTGATGTAATTTTTGACCCAACATGATGTAATTTGATGTATGTAAGGTAACATGGCACCTATCTACCTTCTTCTAGATGATTCATTTACAAATTAGCAAACCATTAATGAAATGAATCAGTTTCCTTCTTTTTAGAAGCAGGTTGTTTTGGTCACCTAGATTCCTGCTCCATGTTTAGAATTTGTTGAAACTGCTCTTAGAAGGAGGAGCTCGACCCCTGGAGGTTAGGGTATTAGGTTAGCTTGATCTATATATGTAAATTTTCAATCAGTAGCACAGGTTGGACTCTTGGGAAGATTTTGCACACTATTGTACATATTTTTCATATTTTGGCTAAGGGTAGATCAGAGATTTTGCAGCACCTGTTGGGATCCTTATGGCTTTGTGTGTTGATGGTGTGTTTCTTCTGTAAATGTAAGTTGTTAATGTGTATCATTTTCCTTCTTTCATCTTCTTCAATTGAACAAATGAAGTGTTAAGGTAGAATCCATAGATTGTTATGCTCTGCCTTTAAGTTTGTTTGATTTTCCATGTTTTCATCAGTTTGAAGAGGATCCATATTCTCTTTTGCCCTCTTCAACTCCTTGTCAATCTGATCCTTTTATACACCTGATCAAAAAGCATCAAGACTATTGCCTACCTCGCCCCAACTCGATCTCTGCAAAAATCTGACCTCAATCCCCACACCCAAAATTGGTTTTCCCATTTCTCCAACAAAAATCTCAAAACTCTAAATCAAACTTTCCTATCTCTTTACTAGCCTAAAATCAGTATTAAATTTGAGTCATCTCAACCCCTTTGAAGACCTTTTGCCGAGATAGACCCGGAGAGAGCCCTCCTGTCCTCGTAGGGCTAGCTACGAGGCTGAGCTTGGTTTTATGTGGCCTCGAGTTTTGCCTTCCTCAGCCTGAGGCAGATTCGAACGCTAACAGAAAGCAAAAGTATGTACAATATTACAAGACTATTCATAGCCAATTCAAAATTATGAATCCTATTATTATAGGACCCTAACAGTGGCTCCACATGGGGATGGAATTTCCTGGTGAAATGTCAAGAACTTTAAGAGCAGTAGCCTTTGAAACTTCGACTGTGGTTGCCTTGTAACTGCTTCTTTGTGATCTTCTTTATTCATACATATGATGTTGCATCTTTCAAAGCTTAGGGCCTTCTCTTCGGGCTTAAACCTCAAAAGATAATCATCCAATCCAATCTAAATTTTTCAATGTTATGTACAATGAGAAAATTAAACAACTAAACTAATGTTAATATGGGGATAAGTAATGCTTCAGCATTCTCCCATTGACTAGTCCACCTGGCAGATCTGTTCCATCTAACTGCCTCAAGAAAAATGCATTGTTACCTTTGTAACCATAAATGATATAAGGGCCTTGCCATAGGAAATCAAATTTACCATGTTTACCCTTTTCTTCTCTTCTAGAATTCCATTTGAGTACTTTGTCACATATGTAAAAATCATCAACTTTGGTTTTCTTGTCAAAGATATTTTTGATTTTATCTTGGATCACTTGGGATTTGACATAGACTTCTTCCTTAGTTTACTGCAAATGTATTGTCCGATTTATCCTCCTTTGGATATCACTGGATTCTACCTGTAGCTCTAGAGTAATTTTCATCACTGGTACTCCTAAAGAGGATGGAAAGCAACATGCATTCCATATACTAGTTGATAAGGAGATGTACCAATGGAATTTTTTGTAGTTAGTCTATCTGCCCATAAGGCATTAACCAACTTTTTGTTCCAGGTCTTCTTATTGTCTTCTAACAATTTCTTGATGATATTAACAAGGATTTTGTTTGAGGATTCTACCAGACCATTATCTTGAGGGTAATAGGTTGTGGAATGGCTAAGGATAATGTGGTATTGGTTACAAAATTCCACCATTTTCTTGGATTTGAAGGCAGCTGCATTATCAGTAATGAGCTTTTGTGGGCATCCAAATCTTGAAAGGATATTGTTTTCAAGGAATGAGATGATGATAGAATCAGTGGCTTGTCTAGAAGGGATGGCTTCTATCCATTTAGTAAAGTAATTAGTGATTGTCAAAATGCATTTATGTTGGGCTAAGGAGGAGGGGTGAATTTCACCAATGAAGTCTAGACCCCATTGCTGAAATGGCATTTCTCTAGAGATGGGTTTGAGGGGTAATGGTAAGAGTTTCTTCTTGCCTTCAAATATTTGGCACTTGTGACAGGAGGTCACATATCTTCTGACATCTGCAAAAAGGGTGGGCCAATAAAAACCTACCCTTAAAATCTTATCAACAGTTGTTTTCCAGTATAGGTGTCCTCCAAAATCTCCTGCATGAAATTCTTGCATGACTTTGTCAGCTTCATCTTTTAATAAACAAGTTAACAAAATGCCACCATTATCTTTCCAAAATAAAGCATTGTCTATGATATAATATTTCATTGATTTCATTTTCAAGAATCTACCTTTAGTTATAGATAAACCGGGAGGAGCTTGTAAAGTTAGTAAAACAAATATGATATCTGTATACCAAGGTGAATCTAGAAAAGGTTCAATGATCTGTGGAGTTTCCATCTCTTCCGAATCATCTAGAGCACCAATGAAATTTATATCTAAGGCCTGAAAGTTCGATTCAGCCATGAGTTTAGCTAAACCTTGGCCTTTGATTAGTTTTGTGGGCTTTATTTCAATATCATATTCCAAAATAGTGGCAATCCATTTTTCTCTCTTTCCTTCAGGCCCATTCTGTGTAGAATGTCCTTCACTACTGAATTTGGAACATATGCAATGATGTGTGAGTATAAAATGTACACTCTGAAATCATTTATGGCTTTTACTAAAGCAAGAACTTATTTTTCCATTATATTATACTTTAGTGTAGCATCTCTCAAAGATTTGCTCAAGAATGCAATAGGCTGCTCATAACCTTGATCATTCTTTTGCAATAAGATTGTTGCACTAGTATGTTCTGAAGCAAAAGAAAAAATTATAAAATCTCTTTTGAAATCAGGACCTATGAAGACATGTGTTTTAGTAAGGGCTTATTTGATTGCCTCAAAATATTGCTTAGCCTCTACTGTCCACTTAAGTGTTGAATCTTTCTTCAACATGTTATTCAATTCTCTGGTTAGTTCTTCTAAGTTAGAAATGAATCTTCTAAGAAAAATTATTTTACCTAAGAATGATTGCAATTCTTTAATGTTTCTAGGGTGACTGGTATTTAGGATTGCCTCTATTTTAGCTGGATCAATTCTAATGCCCTATTTTGAAATTATGTGTCCCAAGAGTTTACCTTCTTCTAGCCCAAAGAGTGTCTTTTTGGGATTCAAAGAAATGCCCAATTTTCTACATTTACTAAAAACTCTTCTCAAATGATCTAGATGTTCATTATCTGATTTGGAAAACACTATGATATCATCTTGGTAAACAATCAAAAAGTCATGGATTTCTTTTTCAAAAGATATGTCCATTACTATTTAGAATATTGCTCCAGCATTCATCAATCCAAAGGGCATGTTCAAATACATGAAAGTACCCCAGGGAGTGGTAAGTGCAGTCTTTGCTTGATCCTTTGGTTGAACTAAGATTTGGTTGTATCCATAGAATCCATCAAGTAATGAAATTCTAGATGAGCCTACTACCCTCTGGAGAATGTGGTCCATTTTAGGGAGGGGATAGTTATCCTTAAGTGAAAATTTGTTCAAGTTTCTGAAATCAACACAAAGTCTGATTTCTCCTGTTTTCTTTCTAGTGGTGACTAAATTAGAGACCCAATATGAATATCTAATAGGTGCTATGATTTGTGCGTCATACATCCTTTTTACTTCTTTTTCAATCAATGGCATAAGAATTGAATTAATCCTCCTAAGCTTTTGTTTAAAGGGTTTCTGATCTTCTTTGATGGGTATTTTATGTTGAATAATGCTGGTGTCATAAGACTTGAGGTCTTCATAACTCCAGGCAAAGACATCTTGAAATTCTTTAAACAGACTTATGTATTTCAGCTTTTCAGCTGGAGGTAATGCTTTGGATAATTTAATAAGCTTAGGTTTCTCTTCTGTTCCTAGGTTGCACTCTTCTATGTCTGATCTTAAGGGCTCCATTTTTGGTTTTCTAGCTACATCATTTGAATCAAAAAAAATTTCTAATGGGACTAATCCCTTAGGAAAAAAGTTATTTTTAAGGTTTAAAATCTCATAATCATCATTGACTATTTCTTCTATTTCTACTTTTTCTAAGTTATCTACTTCTACTTTAGTGAATTTAGTCGGTTTATTTACATCTACAACATTTATATCTATCTCACTATGTATGATGTCTTCTACTATACAATCAATATCTATGTGACAGTTTTGGAATTCTCCCTCAACATTCATAAAATCATAGATTTGAGAATCTTGTGAAAACATCTGCCAATATTTCAAATTATCAAGTATAACAGGAATGTGTCTTACCTCTGCAGTGTACTAGTGATTGGGCTGAAAAGGCAATCCACAAGTGCTAGAAAAAGTAGCCAAACTGTGAGCTTGCATGTTTTGTTTCCTAGGAATAACAACAAAATCAATTTCAAGAAGTTCTTTAATTAGATCTAGAACAGTTTCTCTGTATTGGCTAAGTCTAGGATTATTCACAGAATACTCTCCTTTAATTTGTTTTATGATTAATTCTGAGTCTCCCATGATAGAAACTCTCTTGGCTCCAAGGTTTCTTACAATTTGCAATCCTAAGATTAAAGCTTCATACTCTGCCATGTTGTTTGTGCATTTAAAGTTTAATCTAAAGGCATGACCTTCAGAATGATTATTTTCCATGTTATGAATCCAAACTCCTACACCTGCTCCTAATCTGTTCACTGAACCATCAAAGTCTAAGTGCCACCTAGATTCATGAAATATATTATCACTGTCAGGTTCTTTATGTTCTTGTTTTACAACTGTGTTGTTGTCTTTTTCAATGTTTAAAGTACATAAAACTAGCATTTGCACCAAATGTTGCAAAGGGAACGCCGTAAGGCATAAATTGAATTATGCAAATACAACAAAAAAATACTTTGATAAAGAATAAAAATATATTGAATGCTCACATCAATGTCCCATTAACTGGAACCACTTAGTAGACATATCTATGAACATTAGAATTACACACAATGATCAGGAAATTTCTCATATAGAAACAACACCTTCCACAACAACCTTTTCTCACATCCACATTTTAAAGTAGACATATCTATCAACATTAGGATTACATACCATGATCAGGAAATTTCCCATATACAAACAACACCTTCCACAACAACCTTTTCTCACATCCACATTTTAAAAAATGGCTTGGAACATGATTGGAATATCCCATATTGCCTTTTTCATTATGTAGATAAATCTTTCCCATATACAAACAACACCTTCCACAACAACCTTTTCTCAAATCCACATTTTAAAAAATTCCTTGGAACGTGATTGGAATATCCCATATTGCCTTTTTCATTATGTAAATAAATTTTCCACATTACTATTTTCATCATGAAGATTGTTAGTTCATTGTTGTAAAGTGTCAGTGTGTTAAATTCAATACTACAAGTTCAACAAGTGAAAAACATTCCTTAATTAGCGTAATATGCATTTTTCTCTCACCGTGTATTTTCCAGTCATTCATTACAAAACTTCCATCAAATAACACAAGTAACAGATTAACATGTATTTTGTCTTCATTATTTTCATCACGGAGCCAAGAAACACGAAATCCTAGAGTGGGTGTTCGTTATATCCAAATCGTTGCAATGGATGTCACCTGCCATCAAAAAGAGCATTCCCATCCTTAGATGAACCCCATTCTTCTTCAGTTGACCACTTGATTTTATTCAATTCCCATCATTTTTTCTCCATTCATTTGCCCCATCTTCTTATCTATCAAAGGACTACCCTGGTCCTTCGAAGCATTACCACTAGTAACAAGGAGATCATCAGAAAACACACTTTACAACTTTGAATAGGGCTGAGACATATCACATACAAGAGTCTTCAAGCTGCAATATTTTGTTCAAATAATGCATGCTAAGATCATTTTTCTTAAATTTCAATTTATAATAAGTTGTAATTTAATATTTAAAATAATTATTTTAAAAAAATGTAGTAAACTAACAAAAAAACGTATGCAATAATGTGCCAAATTATATAGAGTAAGTTATGTATGAGTGGGTACTATGAGATATTAAGTGTAATAAAAAGTAATTGAATGGTGTTTCTCATAACTTTGGAAATTATAATAATTGTTATTTTATTTTTTAATTATTAATAATTATAATACATTTAATATAGATGAAATATTATTAATTAAACAGAAATCGAAATAAACAACTTCTAAAAACACCATTTTGCACTTTCAATTATATTTTAAATTATCCCACATGGATGTCAACGATATGTCATGTACTTGTTCACTATTTTTTTATTGATATCATTAATAAACAACTTTTAAGAACACCATTTAGCACTTTCAATTATATTTTAAAAAATCCCACATGGATGTCAACAATATCTCATGTAATTGTTTTGTTTTATTAATGATAATGACCATAAAAGTACATCGAAGCATATTCAATGCACCTTAGTTGCAACTTGCAAATTGTGATAGTTGTCCAGACTTCAAAGATACAGAATATACGGATATATGGAATGTAATGCAGGGCATCTTGTCACGCTTGGACAATATTTAACCAGTGCTCGCTTTTATTACGTTCATTTTTAACATACTGTCCACACACGCAATTGCGAAACTTGACAAACAAGACGCCAAGATAAGATTATCGCATACACAATTATGGTATTGATATTAAAATTGATCCCATGAATGCCATTGCTCTCTGACAGCATGACCTCTCCCCGCATCAATCGTGATGTAATACAAGACTACGTGTATCTCGAAAGTCATTAAATTATTCCTTACGTCTGCCACAATCCCAAAATCGCTAACGAATTTATTAGTGTTGATCCACTCTTAAATATAACCTCCAACTCCTCTTTTCTTCTTTCCATTTTTATCAAATTTATTGATGTGCACATTTATGCCAGAATTACACACATCCGATAGAATGGATCCGCACTGGTTGCTGAATGTATTCCATATAGAGGCAACTAACTGCATACGAGAAAGATTAAAAGGGAGATTACAATTTAAAGAACCTTCTCCCTAAAGGGTACTTTTCCTTCAGCTGTCTGGACTTCTAGTAAGATTGAAAGAAATGGTTTCACAAGATGCAGCACACGAAACCCACCACTTGGCATTTTTCCTTCTCCAAAGAACTGCTGTCATGTAATAACATAGTTACCATGCGATGCCAGATCCCTCTCAAAAAAATACCCAAGGAGATTACATTCTATAACTATTGTAGTATTTACTATTAATAAAAGCAACTACAAGAATATAAACCCTAGTTGATTTATGATAAAAAGAGTTGTCATACCCCAAACAAAAGCTGGACTACTACGACACCCAGAAACAAAAAAAACTAGTGATATCTACCAAACCCAAAACAAAACCTCGGCCATCTCAGAGAGGCACTTTTGAGCAAATGGAAAATGCTCAAGAAAACAAAACTCTCATTACCGATGTGAAAATCACCATCAAAATCCTCTCTTAGGCATTAGCAAGTAATGCACATGCAAGGGGGTAAGAGTACAATAATGCAATACCTACCTTACAAATTTGAGCCCGGAAAACTACTGATCCACTGCAAGGGAATTAATGATCTGCAATAGATGCATCTCTGCCTTCAAAATACCAGCTGCCTAACCTGAAAATCTGAAGAAAAACCTTGTTCACGGAGCAAAATATTATCGATATAATAAGTTAAGTCGGTTGACGATTCGTAAGGAAGATAGTTGATAGTTATTGCAGGATCCAACGACCCAGTAACAACCGTCACGGCTGGAATTCCTCAATTCAAATCAACAAGTAATGATTACCCAATTGTCTAACAACAAAATCGAATGGCACATATTTTGACACGAAAGCAGTTTGGGGAGTTCATTTCAGAGGGAAACGTCTGATTCTAGTATATGATGGTTACATGTGATTTATGATGTTGATCTATGATGGTTGTGTTTTGAGCTAACCATATGTGATATGTTTATACATGATGTTTTGATCAAATAGTTAGTTTGACTTGTTGTGACATGAAGCAAACTTGATTGCAAATGTACCTTATTGACGAGCAACCAATGACATATGATTTGAAGTTATTTCAATTTATTTTGAATCTAATGGAATTTATGTGCTTAGTACGGGAAGCACGGAAATCCCTGGTTGGGTGGTTAAAATCAAATACAAGAACTAGCAGCAACAACAAAGAAATTGGAACATGCAGCAGCATGCTGGTAAAGTATTCAGGAGCAGGTCCATTGTGGGATAGTGCTACCCAATAGCGTCCATTGATTGCCATGAGCATGCTATGATTGGTATGATGGTTTTAAGGTAGGGATATGCCTTGGTTTTTGTATCTTCTGATGCGAGGAAGCCTTGCTAAGGGATGGACTTTCTAGGATGGGGGTGCCTGCGAAACTTGGAAGGTGAGTGACTGCACGGAAGGGGTGGCTGGATTCCCGAGGGACTGTGTAGTAGAGAAGGGAAGGTCACGGATGGATTTTCTTTGGTCATTATCATTTCCATATGCAATCATATGCACATTAGGAGTGCACCTTGGAACAATGAGCTAGTAACTGTTCATTGAGAGGAAAAGTGGTGCAGGATTGCAGAGCTGGATATCAAATGCAGATTTGACTTTGTAGTGGATTCTAGACTTCTTCGGAAGGAGGTGAACCCTGGTATTACATTGATGGTGGAGGTGTGAGCCTATGGATTCCCTTGTTGATTGATATGGGCCTCGTATCCTTTATTTTTTGGTTAATAAAATGTGTATATGTGTATATCATTGTAAATACGTAATGAGCTATGTTATAAAGATCCAATATGTGGTATGGTTTTTATCTAGTCATGTTGTCATGATGTTTTTCTTTTGAGCAGGTCATTCACTGTAAATATTGCAATGAACTGTGTTATAAAGCTCCATCGGTTGTATGTTTTGTTTTCAGTAGTCATGTTGGTTATAGGTGCCATTGAACACCGAGGACTCTGTTCCCCCAAGGGGGAGGGTTCTATAATAGCCCTGGTGAAAATTCCATGTAAAAATATCTAAATACCACG
This sequence comes from Pinus tabuliformis, assembly GCA_031772625.1. Taxonomy (NCBI): domain Eukaryota; kingdom Viridiplantae; phylum Streptophyta; class Pinopsida; order Pinales; family Pinaceae; genus Pinus; species Pinus tabuliformis. The sequence goes on from CM062811.1 coordinate 1,194,880,155, forward strand.
GATGATGGGACACGTATTCCAAGATTAATGGTGGGCAGGACATCCTAGTGGGTGTTCATTTGGTTGTTTATGGTTAAGGAAATGGCTAAGGCATTAAAGAGGCAAAAAGGTATTTTGGCACATGTATTTATGAAAATAATGGAAATTAGGAGAAAAAGGATTTGAAAGGTCATAGGTTGCATGTGAGGAGGAAAATGAAGGAAAATAATGGAAAATGAAAAAAATAGAGGCCTCATTAATAAAAAGGCTTCTAAGGATGAGTTGGAAAGCTTCTTCATTTCAGAGTGAACCTGTTGTCAGTTCAGTTTTGGAGCTCTCTCTTTATTCTCTCTCTCTCTCTCATACTCTTGGAGAGTTCGAGTTTTCTTGGAGCACTCTTGGTGGGTGTGGCATACTTGGATTCGTGGAACAAGAAGAAAAAGGAAGAGTAGGAAAGCGTAAGAAGGCATAGACATCAACATCTACATCAAATTCACTTGCAAGTACTGAGTTGCATGTATTATTTCTTCACTAGTTTTGGGCATGCATGGCATATGCATGTGGTTTCTTGGTTGTGATCTGTCATTGGCATGGAGGATTGCCTGGATCGAGAATGGATTGCCTAGCCTTGCCATTTCTGGGATAGCCATGGTGATTGTGGATCTACTTTCATTTTTTTGTTTTGACTAGTTCCTGTGTTTCCTAAGGTGTGGGTTGAGTTACTAGTCCTAGAAACCCTAGTTCGAAAAACACTATGGAAGCCCTTGGTGGGTTGAGTTACTAGTCCTAGAAGCCTTGGTTGGACAAATGCCCTGGAAGCCATGTATAAGTTGTGGGTTGAGTTACTAGTTCTGGAAGCCTTGGTTGGACAAATGCTATGGAAGCCATGGAAGGCTTGGATGGAAACCAATCTGATGATGGTTTTTTTGGTGATGTCCGATCGTGAGGTGGAACCATTATTTGATGGCTTTAGGTGGACGGCCTCTGGAAGCCATGGATGAGTTCTGATTTATGTGTTCTATGAGATCCCACATTCATGCTTGGAATATGGAGCGAGGGTGAATGGATGAAGAGAGATTTGGCCCAGCCATTCTACGGTCGTGTGGAACGTGGTAGTCCCATCTCTGGTTCGTTAATTGCTTTCATTAATGATAAATCCATTCCCTTTATTTTCATGTGTAAAGGTATTGATGTATTTATGGATTTGATGGCTGATATGTTCCTTGTATTCATGTTCCTGTTATGTTGGTTATATGCACATTTTATGATAGCAACTATGTATGGCTCCCAGCATGTTTTTTACTTGTATGTGAATGTATAATATGTCTATGACTTAATGGAGGATAATGCAGAAAATGAAATGAGGGAACAATTGTTCATAGCAATTCTCAGATAAGTATGAGTTCCATACACTTAATTCTGTTATTTACACCCCTAGATTACATATCGATGATATGTTTGACGAAACGTCTATCATGGCTAATGGGGCTTTGGTTATGATCTTGTTCAATTTATTTCTTTTCTGATTCCATTTCCTTAAAGTCACCAAGGAGGTTGAATCTTATCCATAGAGGCCCCTAATCGCATGTTTATCCTTGGCTAGCCAGTTGCTTGGGTAGATATGGGAGGAGGGCGTTACATGGGCTAGCATCCTTCCTTAGAAGAAGTTGAAGGGGGTGGATCCCGCTTTCTTGGACTTAGTGTGGACTACCTCTCACAACATAAATGCATATATATTTGGGCTAGCGAAGCATGTAGGAAAACTAAACAAGAACACATATGCTTTTGGATCATTTAGATGTTGTTGAGGTGAGAAACAATTTCATTTTTTTCTTCTTGCTTCTCCCAAATGCAATGACACAAAATGGCCTTCATCTATTGATACAAGGTTATGGATTGCAAGTATTGATTATTATAACCCATGATGTGTATAGGGTCTAGAATGTAGCCTGAAATAACATGAATTCATGAATCAGAGTGAGCACTCTTGTCGTGAACTACCTAAGCGTGAAGTATATGGATTTCATATTGAACTTCTCAAGGGATGGATGAATGAATGATAGACACTACAAACTAAGCCTAAGACTGGTTTTGAGATTTGCTATGGGGGCCACAACCATCAAATCCCCATCATGAGTGGATACATTTTCATGACATGGTGATGGGGAGAAGAAGGGTTGCAACAGGAGTAGACATGAGAGGTAGGAGAAGGGAAGGAGACTAGAGGACAAAGCAAAATCAATACAGAGTGAGCACGGTTATGGAATTTAGAAATAGGGTTGGAGAATAGAGGCAAGTGAAGCATAGAGAGTAATAGGAACCAAAATCATAAAATAGAGAACCCTCCTTGAGAGGCGGGGAGGTCATGAAGCCTCCACACATGATAAAACCGACCATAGGAACAAAACCGACTACCTGAACCTAATAATAAGAGGCACAACAATGAAACTAAAACACTAATTACAAAGGTAGTAGGGAAGAAAATTTACCAACAAGATTCGAAGAGACAAATTCTAACGAAACCCAGAAGAAACTTGGGGCATGCCATTATGCCTTCAAAGGTAAAAAAATCCACTTTCTCCACAAATGAGAATTGAGAGTTATAACGTAAAATCAACAAGAGAGAATGAAAATGGAAGGCCATGCCGAAAGGGCCTAGACCTTCCTCAATCGACTTGCAACAATTTTGAGTGCAAGGGGAGGAAACATCCTACAAGTGGTTTGAATACATAACAAAGACTCGATATAACTACAAAGAGCCACTAGCTAAAGCAAGAAGATGAAGTGGAAGATAAGGCTCTAAGTTTATTGCTTTGGGGTGTCATTACTCTTAGTATTATTTGAATGCATGGGGTTTTTTGGCTACAACACCCCCTATTTAATGTACGAGGTGATGATGGGCTTGCCAACTTCTCCCATCCCTTAGCATGAAATTCAACATACACATCGAGGATTATTGATCAGAGGTGATGAGGATGTTTGAATGGTCACACCTCTCTTTGCATACTTCATTGCTTTGAGGGGAATCAAGATTAATATTTTGGTTCTTACATCCCAGGTTTGCAAGATAGTCAACCACTTTATTTCCATATTGACAAGAGTGTGAGGGAAGGAGGACATGAAATCAGGGAATCAAAGAATTAATGTGAGAGATGAAGTTTTCAAGCATTTGGATTTGCTAGATATTTGACGGAGAAGATCTATTAATAAGAGTATTCTAAGTATTAGTAGCCATTTGTAAGTCTCCTTCGACTTGAAGCTTTATAAAGCCATTGATAATAGCTAAGCAAATGCATGATTCCAAAGAAAAGAATTCCATTACATTATTGTTTTTTACTTCACAACTACTAGTAAACAAAAAGTTTTTACCATCATAGTTGCTATAGATACCTTTGACACCATGATTTCCTTTCGAAGCACCATCAAAATTTAATTTGATAATCCCTACTCAAGGGATAAATATTTTAGGTGAACCAACTCCAAGATGTAAGGAAACAGGGTCCAAATGGGGAGAGATAGTAGGGGAGAGCTCAAGTCTGGGTAAAAGAGCTACTCATTTAGGCTTGCTTCCCAATCTTGTTGATTCTAGTGAGAGGATAAAATTGTTTCCTGAACGCTATGTAGGATGATTTGCCAAACCACAAAATTTATAGAGTGAGCTTGAGGTTATGATCTTCCCTTATGAGTCATAGGAGGAATTCTGGCATCATAACCCAATCTCTGTGAAAGATAAAATTATTGAAGATTCCATGATAATATTGATAAAAAATAGTTATGAGGCCTGCATATTTTCTATCAAAATGCCTAAATAGCAGCAAAAATCAATCCCATATGTTCTCTGAAAAGTTGCAAGAGTTAAGGAGGTGCTCCATGTCTTCCTTGTTGGCTCTACAAAAAAAGAAAAGAAAATTGAAGGACCCTCAAACCCTTTTCTTCTAATTCTATTGTAGGAGAGATCTCAGCAGTGGTAAGACTTTAAGCCAGAGATGTTGAAGCCGACTGATGCTCATGATAAACCATTTCATTTTTTTACAAGAGCTCGATATAAATTTCCAAATCAAAACACCTAATTAAATAATTACATACACATAAATATTGTACTAATGCATAGATAGAAAAGAAAGTAAATGTTCAGTGGATAAATAGTCTTGTTTTGATGTTGAAGATGATGATGTGATTTACAATTGAAGTCACAAATTGTATGATCATCTCTATTTCAAAGGAGAATTTTCAATATTTTAATGAAAAATCATGTGGACTTATTAAGCTGACAGATGTAGTCTATATTGGAATTAAGGTTGAAGAATTTTATCTTTTCTATTAAATGAATCGCTAAGATTTCCTCTCTTGAGAATATTCTTCTGTCTTGTATATAATTGGACAAATGTAATTAGGGATTTCTAAAAGGTTTCTCAGTTACAAAATTCATAACAATTGTGTGTTTTCCATCTCCATCAACTCACGTCCTCCATCACCCATCCTAGCCATGTTAGAAATTTGAATAATGTTTTGTTTTTTGAATTCATTAGTATAGGCATTTCCTATTATATCGATAGAGGAATTTCATTTTTCTTGCCGAACAATGACATGAAAGTTTCATTTTTCTTGTCGAACAATGACATGCAAGTATCGACTTGACACGAAATTGAACCAAAATAAATTAGGTTTGTGGGAGAATACATAGATATGGGAAATATTGCAATGACTTTCAATGTGATTGTACCTTCAACATTGAGGTCACCAGTTCCATTTCTATTTTGAGGAGTGGGTTGCATGATCGCATTTATTCTCTTTTATTTTATGATGTTCCATTTCTATTTTGGGGAGTGGGTTGCATAATCGCATTTATTCTCTTTTATTTTATCATTTCATCAGAACGTGGGAGCAAAGAGTGAAGGCCCTATGGCCTTGAATATGAATATTTATTTGTACAGAGCAAAGAATGGTGGTGCAGAGAAGAGAAGGGAATCCCACAATCCTCGCCATTCTTCTTATTTTGAGCTCGACAAGTGATACCATGATATGCAACGAAACAGGTAGCTTCAAGAACCCATCATAAAGAATTTCTTGATGGCCACCTCTTGGATGACAAAATGGTTGTTGGACAGAATAATGTAGAGTATTTTTCCCGTATTCTCATAGAGGCCATGTTGTGCCATGACATTTTGGTAAACCCTATGGCAAGAATCTCGATGATAGTTGTGATAAGAACAAAAGAAGATGCCACCATATTCCATTTTTGTAATACCCTATTTCTCTTCTTCTTGCTCAGTGAATAAATATGTATACAATTAAATTACTTGTATGTTTATCTTATTTGTTTTTTTATATCGCTAATATTTTTTTATTCAAAATGAAAGAAGGCTATTGGTACATGGTAAACCATATTCTTCCCATCGACATTTAGAATGTCCCACCATAACCTTTTTTATCCTTCAAAATTATCTTTGGTAATTGGCCAATGTGTATTCCTGGTTCTATTTATGCAGAAAAATCTGTGATAGATTTTTCTTCTATCTCCCCCTTCTGACCAAATCATTGAAATGTCATGGAAATCATTTTGTAATGATTCTTCTACTTGATGCGTTGCTACCATACTGCTAGTGTATACCATATCACGAATCCATTGAGCTCCTTTTGGAAAAACTCTTCTTTCAGGAACTAGATGCAAAATATCAGTGTGTGGTTGTAGATCAGCATCTAAAACCTTAGTATTTTTTAATTTCCATGTAGGTTTCCAACTATCTCTATATTCAATCCAAGTTTTGTCTTCTCTGATAGACCTCAAGGTTTCTTGCTGCTGATTTGAGTCCCATTCAGTAACAATTATCATAACTTGTTCTTGATGCTGGATGTATTCCCTACTAATAAAATCAGGTAAACAATTCTCAACACCCTTAATGTGCTCAACTTCGAAATCAAAGTTGGCAAACAAAGCTTGCCACCTGGCAAATTTAACTTCTCCTGGCTTTTTTATATCCTTTGTCAATACCTTTTTAAGAGCTGAAGCGTCTGTTATTAAGAGAAAGGGTTTGTTGACCTGATGAATTTCAAATTTGTCTATACAATTCCACGCTGCTTTTACCTCTTTTTCAATGGTTGAATAGTTCTTTTCTGCAGGGTTTCAAGTGCCTGATACAAATTGCACTATTTGCTCTTCTCCATCCTTCTTTTGTTTAAGAAATCCTCCCCATCCGATGTCACTGGCATCAAGTTCAACAATTTTGTAAGCTTCATCATCAGAAATATGCAAGATAGGGAGAGATTTGACCTTAGCCTTTATGTTTATGACTGCTTTAGTATGTGCCTCAGTCCATGGTGAAGGATTTTTTCTGAGACGCTAGTTCAACAAATTTCTGTCTTTTGCACAATCCTTGTAGAAGTTGCTGACATAATTTAAACACCCAAGGAATCTCTGGCGCTGTGTCTTGTTAATAATTTCATCTGGAAATTTGTCAGAAAATTCCAGAGCATGTCTTTGTAGAGATATTTGGCCATTAAATATGGTATGGCCAAGAAACTTGATAGAGGTTTGGAATACCTCAATCTTCTTTTTACTGAGAACCAGACCATTTCTTTTTATTATCTATACAAAAGTCTGGATATGCTTAAAATGTTCTTGGACATTTTTAGAAAAGATGAGTATATCATCTATATACACTGTTAACCAGTCAAAATAGGGTTTGGAAATGGATTCCATTACCTTCTGAAATTTTTATGGTGCATTCTTCAACCCAAAAGGCATCACATTCCATTCATAATGACCAGCTGGTACACTGAAGGCAGTTTTTAACTTATCTTTTTCAGCAATGGCAACTTGCCAAAACCCTGATTTTAAATCAAACTTTGAGAAGATTTTTGTGCTTGCAATTCTTCCCATGAGATCTCCTTTGTGCGGAATTGGATATGTGTTATCTACTAGAACAAAGTTTAGGGGCTTATAGTTTATTACTAGTCTTGGTATACCTCTAACTTGTTCGACCCTTTTGTTGACATAGAATCCATAACAATTCCATGGGCTGTTAGATTCTCTGATTAGTTTTTTCTCCAACAGTTGTTTTATCTCTTTCTCGCAGAGATCTCTATATTCCTTATTCATTGGAATAGCTCTGCTCTTGCAAGGCCTTCCTGTATATTCTGCCTTATAGGGTAGCTCAACTGAATACTACTTCCTGTGCCAGAAAGCATTTGGTTCTTCGGCACAACATTCTTCTTCAATCTTTTTTCTGACCTCAACAATCTTCTTCTGGTTTACTAGATTTTTTAACTGTTCTGAAACTTGGATCATGGACTTTAAATCCTTGAGGTCCATTAGCTTGGATTCAGCTTTGTCTAATTCTTTCATTGCCTGGACCATTGTGGATATTCTTGGATTTGAGATATAAGGCATCTCAATCCTCTTGGGAACTCCTCTAGAAGTTGGGACAGTGATAAGATATCCTCCTCAATTTCCTTTCAGTCCGATCGATCCATGTGGTTCTGCTACTGCAAGAAAAACATTGCCTAAGATGGAATCAACAGAAATATCAGCAAGTGCAAATTTTAATTTGAGGGTTTTATTAGCCAAGCCAATCACTTTCATATTTGTAGACACCCAGTATTTTGCTGGAATTACTTTGGTGTTGAGTATATTTACATTTGCACCAAAGTCTATAAGTGCAGTTAATGAAAACATTTCATTCTGTAGACATAAATTAATATGTACATGGTGTTGTTGATATTCTACAGCCAGGATTCTCATTGCTTTAAATCCTGGAGTGGGATCCTTCTTTCCTTCAATTATCTCAACATTTGATCTGTGATAGACTGGTGAATCATATTCATCAAATGGATTTGCAGTAATAGACTGTTTTCCTTTTTCTAATTTTTCAACTTGGAGTTTTAAACCACAGATTTCAGATTTGAGATTATGTATCTCTCTACTTACCTCCCCCAAGGTGAGTGAGTGAACCTTATCTTGTTGCTTATGCCTTTGAAAAGATTTAGTATTCCGCTCATAGGAAGCATCTATGAATAAAGGTTTCTTTGAAGATCCCTTATTGGAAGAATGGAGTTGTTCCATAAAGGCATCTGTGAGATGATTTTTCGTTTCTCCATCTTCCATTGCACGAATTTGTACCAATATCTTCATCTCTTCTTCTTCTGTTTGTGCCATAAGCACTTTTTCTTTGTGCTGAGTAGGTGGCATGGCATCGTCTGAAGATTCACTGGAATAGTCGAAATCAGAATTAGTAGAATAATTACAATTAAATTCATCTGAGTCTGAACAATTGCATGGCTGGGCATGAAGATTTAATTCTTCATATTCTTTATCTGATGCACTTTCAAAAGAAGTGTTAGTATAATCAGTAGATGAATAAATAAGTTGTTGCTGCTGAGCCTGTTCTCGAATCACTACATTTGGGCAGTGATCTGTCTCGTGACTTCTGGACCCGCATTTCATACAAGGAATTAGGGTCTTTGTCTTGACTATTTTCTTCTGCACGTGTAGAGGTTGTGATTTCTTACCTCTATTTTTCTTTGATTCTTCTCCCACCGGGCACTTATTGGAAGTGTGTCCAGTTTTCCCACAAAGCCAACAAGTTAACTTGTTCCACTTTTCTTGTTTTGAACCATGTAAGTGGATGTTTGAAGGCTTATAATACTGAGTTCTTGGTATATATTTGTAATAGCCTTTGCAAGGCTTTGGAGGCCTGGAGGAGACTCTCTTTGTTCTTTTGTGAAGTTTGGTTGTTTGTTTTCTTTCTTTCTTGGCTCTTCTCTTGACTAATGGGTCAGCTATGCTTAAGCCATACCTGCTACAAATAGATTTAATATATGGAAATCTAGATAGCTTTTCAAGAGATTTATTTACTTTAGAGCTAGTGCACAAACCAACCAAAGATTTTGTAATGATTGAATAAATTTCTCCCCAGGTATAAGATTCAAAAGGAAACTAAAAAACATCTTGCAGATGAATATAGTCTACAAATCTAGAGGGGAGTGCTGCAAGATATACCTGCTTCCAGAGAAGATTTTTAGAATCCTTTACCTCATATATTCGTTGCATCTAATCCCTGTGGAAATCTTCATACTAAGACATCTTATTACATTTTAGATTCATTAAGATGACTTCATGTTTATCTGCTATCTCAATTTTTGAACCGCACCAATGCTCCAGAATCATGGAGGTTAAAGCTCCAATCATATTATTCTGTGTAGTTCCATCAGGATTATGTATGATATCACCTGCTTCATCTTTAAGCAGCTCATCCTGCATCTTTTGTACAAAAGCTGGAGAGGATTATGTTTCCCACCACCTTAATAGTGTTCCAATAAAACACTGAATAATAGTTTTGCATGCTTCTATTTCATTTTTCTCTCTGATACACATTAATTTATACTCAGTGAACATCATGTCAATCATTTGTCTTACTTGGCCAACACTGAGATTGTCTATATTCCACTCTCTATGGGAATCAGGAAAAAATGTGTGGGCTTCTGGGAGCTTCCCTTTGTCACTTAGATCTGGAGCAGGATATCTGTTGAATTGAATTTCTAAGGGCTCATAGATAGGATGGACTTCAGATTCTTTTTCCTCTTCCTTGAACAAGGATGCTAAGGAGATGTGTTCTGAAGACTCAACTTTATCTGTCTGAGGTGATGCAAGCTATTTTGGAAATAGCTGGGGAAATCTGTCAACAGGTTTGACAGGGTCTTGGATCTTCACACTCCTTTTATGTAGAAAGGAGGTAGGAATTTACTTGTCAATTTTAGACGCAGTCAATTTATCTACCTTCTCAACCAGTTCATTTATTAATCCTTTTGTAGACCCAAATTGGTCTACCATTTTCTCTTCTACTTCTTCTATTTTACTCAGATATTTTCTAGCATAACTTCTAACAACTTACGATGAATATTGTATATTATTCAAAAACTTATTTACATCATTTATTGAAACTTGAACAGTATTGAACTGTTCTTTGACTTCTAAGGATTTTGTTGTTTCCATCTCAAGGCCTTTTACAGCTGTATTGGTCCAGTTTATCTGTTCACTGGCCTTCTGTATTCTTCCATCAATTCCTAGAGCATTTTCATCTTTTAATACCAGAGGTATGGCCTTTGCAGTGCTTTGGCCTTCTCCTAACATAATGCCCTTATAAGGAGGGAATGTGGATATTGTTTCAAATTTGCTACCATCTAAGGTTGATCAAGAGTGTAGAGATGGAGTGGAGGCTGTGGCATCAATCATCATAACTTTTTCTAGTTGTCTCTTGCTATTCCATGAATAAAATGATATCCAGAAATTTGTATCATCCATATATTTCTTCCAGGCTTGAGACAATTTATTTTTTTCTTCAACAGGATGGCTTAGGCCAAAATGTTTAGCCTCGGGATGACTAAATAATTCCCAATTCAACATTGCTTTCATCCACTGGGAACTTATTTTATGTTTTGGACATCCATTCATTAAAGTAAAAAAAAAATTGCATCTCCATTACAGCTGGATTTTTACAGTCATCTAGGATTGGCCCAAACCTTGATTGAGGGATTAGGCCATTTGCTTGTTATAGGTAGCCTAGTCCATATCTCAGCTTTGCTGGCCTCATCATGCTGAAAATTTCTATTAACCTTGGATGTCCATTTTCCAAGGTAGTTATCTCATGCATCATCAATACATGTTCAGACTCATGAGGGAATGGTATGTCTGAGAATTTTGGATTATGACAAGGATTTATGGATGTAGAGGGTGGTGCTTCACCAGTCCTAGGATGATGGTTTTCATGTATAATTAATTCAGCAAGATGACTGAGATTTACCGCGGAATTGCATTCGGGACATTTGAATTCAAGGGAAGAAAAGTTAACTATTTGAGCAAAATCAAATAATGAAACATGTTTACATGAATTTAAAATAGAACTTGAACAAGTTGTATCTACAATATCTGGATTTTTGTACAAATTAGAACTTCTGCAAGCTGTCTATTCTTCTTTAATCAATGGTTGATCTTCTAGGAAATGAAAGAATAGCAGAAGATTGTTCCTCACAAATATCCGTAGAAGTTATATTTTTCATGGTAAGAGGTTTGGGATTTGACGCTACCGAGTGTTCTGGGAAAGTAAGGTCTTCCCATCTGATGGTTTGGTGTTCGATCTTTTGATTTCTTGAATCCGTTAATACTACCACACTAAATTTTGAATCCTTATTGGGTGCATGAAGTAATGCTGGATAGAGGGTATTGGTATGCCTAAAGCATCTTCTGGTTTGGATAGCAATATTATGTCTTTTCTTGGCCATATCAAATCCAGTTGTCCGGATTTGTAACTGAAGGATACTTTCAATTGTTTCATCATATAAATATACAGAAAAGTTTGGATAACAGTCAAAGTATATAGGGCCATTGGACAACGGTGCGACAATACCTCCTATCAGCGAACCAGTGTATTTATTGTGGGTCAAGTCTCTGAAAGTAGCTAAGACAAAAGTATTTACACCCTAGTGTGTCAAAGCATGAAGCCCAATTCTTATACAACCCAAACGGAGATATTGGGTTTTTGACCTCTTTGCTTCAGCTTGAAGCTGTTTTGGATCTAAGAGAGGAATGGACTGTACACAATCAGAGTTCTCTTGGATCTGACTAATTGACTCTTTAATGGATATTCTAGTAGCTGCTTTTAGATGAAACACTGATAGTCTGAATATACTTCAGAAGCGTTTTTACTTGAAAGCTGCCATCTAGCTGATGGTTGCAACTCTTCATACTCTAATTCGGCTGAGTTTAAAACACGACTAGAGGCGAATGCGAACATATCCCTGAGGGGATTCTCTTTCTTCTAACTCTCGGAAAGAAATAGATTTTCTGAAAGGATCTATTTTATATAGAGTGTTTTTCTGAGTACTCACCTTAACCAAACTTGGCTCTGATACCAATTTTACGCAGAGGTTTTGTTGAAGCTTGCAACAGCAACACAGCTGCTAGGCCTTGCTGAGTTTCTTCTCTGCTTTTGCCACTTATTCTCTTTTACACGAACCCATACACTAACCTAACATCCTGCTTCGGCAAACCATAAATGTAAATAATAATAATGTAAAGGAGGATTGCCTCAACAATAAATCAAAAGTTAAACGATTGTCACATGTTACGGTAGATAAGATGTACTAAGGCCGCTTAGATTGATACGATGGATGAAGTTATATATGCTGCTAGGTTAAGTCGGCTGTTGCGCGTGCTCTAGTGGGAGGAAACCTAATCAACTTCTACAAAACTATTTGTCCAACGACATGAGAGAGATGGCACCCCAATTTTTTTGGCAACCTTCAACGAGGATGAGAAATATGCGATCATACGTTGGCAGGTTTAAACAATTCCAAATATTTTGTTGAAGCCAAGAATTTGCAGTCAATATAGTAACAATAAAGCAGAGGGAATTCTTATGCCTACGCGACCATGTCAAATTAAGTTTTACAATCTCAAAATCAAACCTGCATGTTTATGCAAATCAATGTGTTGTATCATATCTATACAGCACCATGCTCTGACCTCTGTTGTATACATCCACATGATATGTGTCTACTTACCTATTTGCACATAAGAATGGAAATGTCTCTAGCACTTAAAATTACTTACGCTAAGCCCTCGTTTCCAAAAAAGTTGAAAGGAAACAGGGCTTCAAATTCGCGTTTGAATTCATCGCAACAATCAAAGGATTCAATAACAAAACCATGAAACCAAGCGCTAGGTGTTTGCATCTCCGACGTCAGAAAGTAGCCTATACGAAGATCCACCAAACATGTAATGATCATTATTAACATCAACGAAGGATCCCATCTGAAAATGGCATAAACAATAATAAATATGAGAAGCTTTAAGATATGTAATCGCTGCATGATATATGCGTTTGGAATATGCTGAGAAGCTAGGAATAATTCAAATCGCAAATTGTAAACGTCTGTATAATTTGAAATCACCATTTAACTGCCTCCATCTCAAGGCCTTTTACAGCTGTATTGGTCCAGTTTATCTGTTCACTGGCCTTCTGTATTCTTCCATCAATTCCTAGAGCATTTTCATCTTTTAATACTAGAGGTATGGCCTTTGCAGTGCTTTGGCCTTCTCCTAACATAATGCCCTTATAAGGAGGGAATGTGGATATTGTTTCAACTTTGCTGCCATCTAAGGTTGATCAAGAGTGTAGAGATGGAGTGGAGGCTGTGGCATCAATCATCATAACTTTTTCTGGTTGTCTCTTGCTATTCCATGAATAAAATGATATCCAGAAATTTGTATCATCCATATATTTCTTCCAGGCTTGAGACAATTTATTTTTTTCTTCAACAGGATGGCTTAGGCCAAAATGTTTAGCCTCAGGATGACTAAATAATTCCCAATTCAACATTGTTTTCATCCATTGGGAACTTATTTTATGTTTTGGACATCCATTCATTAAAGTAAAAAAAAAATTGCATCTCCATTACAGCTGGATTTTTACAGTCATCTAGGATTGGCCCAAACCTTGATTGAGGGATTAGGCCATTTTCTTGTTATAGGTAGCCTAGTCCATATCTCAGCTTTGCTGGCCTCATCATGCTGAAAATTTCTATTAACCTTGGATCTCCATTTTCCAAGGTAGTTATCTCATGCATCATCAATACATGTTCAGACTCATGAGGGAATGGTATGTCTGAGAATTTTGGATTATGACAAGGATTTATGGATGTAGAGGGTGGTGCTTCACCAGTCCTAGGATGATGGTTTTCATGTATAATTAATTCAGCAAGATGACTGAGATTTACCGTGGAATTGCATTCGGGACATTTGAATTCAAGGGAAGAAAAGTTAACTATTTGAGCAAAATCAAATAATGAAACATGTTTACATGAATTTAAAATAGAACTTGAACAAGCTGTATCTACAATATCTGGATTTTTGTACAAATGAGAACTTCTGCAAGCTTGGTCTATTCTTCTTTAATCAATGGTTGATCTTCTAGGAAATGAAAGAATAGCAGAAGATTGTTCCTCACAAATATCCGTAGAAGTTATCTTTTTCATGGTAAGAGGTTTGGGATTTGACGCTACCGAGTGTTCTGGGAAAGTAAGGTCTTCCCATCTGATGGTTTGGTGTTCGATCTTTTGATTTCTTGAATCCGTTAATACTACCACACTAAATTTTGAATCCTTATTGGGTGCATGAAGTAATGCTGGATAGAGGGTATTGGTATGCCTAAAGCATCTTCTGGTTTGGATAGCAATATTATGTCTTTTCTTGGCCATATCAAATCCAGTTGTCCGGATTTGTAACTGAAGGATACTTTCAATTGTTTCATCATATAAATATACAGAAAAGTTTGGATAACAGTCAAAGTATATAGGGCCATTGGACAACGGTGCGACAATACCTCCTATCAGCGAACCAGTGTATTTATTGTGGGTCAAGTCTCTGAAAGTAGCTAAGACAAAAGTATTTACACCCTAGTGTGTCAAAGCATGAAGCCCAATTCTTATACAACCCAAACGGAGATATTGGGTTTTTGACCTCTTTGCTTCAGCTTGAAGCTGTTTTGGATCTAAGAGAGGAATGGACTGTACACAATCAGAGTTCTCTTGGATCTGACTAATTGACTCTTTAATGGATATTCTAGTAGCTGCTTTTAGATGAAACACTTATAGTCTGAATATACTTTAGAAGCGTTTTTACTTGAAAGCTGTCATCTAGCTGATGGTTGCAACTCTTCATACTCTAATTCGACTGAGTTTAAAACACCACTAAAGGCGAATGCGAACATATCCCTGAGGGGATTCTCTTTCTTCTAACTCTCGGAAAGAAATAGATTTTCTGAAAGGATCTATTTTATATAGAGTGTTTTTCTGAGTACTCACCTTAACCAAACTTGGCTCTGATACCAATTTTACGCAGAGGTTTTGTTGAAGCTTGCAACAACAACACAGCTGCTAGGCCTTGCTGAGTTTCTTCTCTGCTTTTGCCACTTATTCTCTTTTACACGAACCCATACACTAACCTAACATCCTGCTTCGGCAAACCATAAATGTAAATAATAATAATGTAAAGGAGGATTTCCTCAACAATAAATCAAAAGTTAAATGATTGTCACATGTTACGGTAGATAAGATGTACTAAGGCCGCTTAGATTGATACGATGGATGAAGTTATATATGCTGCTAGGTTAAGTCGGCTGTTGCGTGTGCTCTAGTGGGAGGAAACCTAATCAACTTCTACAAAACTATTTGTCCAACGACATGAGAGAGATGGCACCCCAATTTTTTTGGCAACCTTCAACGAGGATTAGAAATATGCAATCATACGTTGGCAGGTTTAAACAATTCCAAATATTTTGTTGAAGCCAAGAATTTGCAGTCAATATAGTAACAATAAAGCAGAGGGAATTCTTATGCCTACGCGACCATGTCAAATTAAGTTTTACAATCTCAAAATCAAACCTGCATGTTTATGCAAATCAATGTGTTGTATCATATCTATACAGCACCACGCTCTGACCTCTGTTGTATACATCCACATGATATGTGTCTACTTACCTATTTGCACATAAGAATGGAAATGTCTCTAGCACTTAAAATTACTTACGCTAAGCCCTCATTTCCAAAAAAGTTGAAAGGAAACAGGGCTTCAAATTCGCGTTTGAATTCATCGCAACAATCAAAGGATTCAATAACAAAACCATGAAACCAAGCGCTGGGTGTTTGCATCTCCGACGTCAGAAAGTAGCCTATACGAAGATCCACCAAACATGTAATGATCATTATTAACATCAACGAAGGATCCCATCTGAAAATGGCATAAACAATAATAAATATGAGAAGCTTTAAGATATGTAATCGCTGCATGATATATGCGTTTGGAATATGCTGAGAAGCTAGGAATAATTCAAATCGCAAATTGTAAACGTCTGTATAATTTGAAATCACCATTTAACTGCCTCCGTGATGGTTTTGAGTTCGTCCAACATTCCATGAGCGTCATAGAGGTCATCTACAACGACTGCTACGATACAAAGTTTTGTGGAGACGATTATGCTCTGAGAAAACTCGGGCTCAAAAATGCATGTAACTGTCCAAAAGTAAAATTAACTCATTGCCTCCTGTATGAAAATGGGGGTGTACACTGGAAGAGCCAGGATCGCTTCCACTTCAAGCGCCATGACCCTTCATGTAATCGCCAGAGAATCGAAGCGGTGGCTCTTCCATATCCACATAACTTTCTTCGCTTCATGTTTCTCCGGCAAGCCATACACCTCGAAACGAGGATCCACGATCGAACGAACAGTCGCAGTTATTGCAGGATCGAACGAACAGTCGCGGCTGGCCTTGCTCAATTCAAATCAACGGATAAGGATTACCTAATCGTCTAACACCAAAATCCAATGGCACATATTTTGACACGAAAGCAATTTAGGGAGTTAATCTCAGAGGGAAACGCCTTACAGCGTAATGAAAGAATCCATATCAGAATGTACAGAATAAATAGGATAGTTCTTTGGTTTTATATGTACTACTGACCATGTATTTCATTAAAGTTTCTCTATAAAGCTTTTTGGGCTAACCGAATACTGAAATTGTGGCATAAGACATGTCTAGTTATAGAGATCCCTGAAATTTTTCTCCCCATGAGCGAGATAATATCATTCCATACTTTGGAGGATATCAAAAACTATAATATCCATGACAATACTCTTACCTGGCTATTGAACTAGAGTGACACACAAGTCTTTTATTAGGCCCAGGCATTTGACTTTACTAGAATTAAAAGAGAAAAGATCTTTGTATGGTCTGGTTATATCTAACTCCAATGTTTCCATGATTTCTTTAGGCATCAAATTGTGAAATGCTCCTGAATCTAACATAGCATTGTGTAAGATTTGATCATGAATACTCAAACTAATGTAGAATGGAGGAACACCACTTTGTTCATGTTTTCCATTTACTTCAGGGTCAAATATTAACTCTGGTTGGTCATCCTTTAGATTAACAGAGTCTTCTCCTTCATCTATATTCAGTGTTTCAGTGATTTGGGCTTTGTAGGAATCATTTTTTATCAATTCTATTAAAGGAACTGATATTTTCAATTTGGAAATTTCAATTTGGATATTAAATGGAGTCGTGTTTTGCCTGACTGAATGATTTCTTCCTTGGAAATAGGAGTTTATGTAGTTTTTTCTTTCTTATCTTCAGTTGCCAATTCAGTTTCTGTTTGGGTGTCCGTTGTTTTACTATTTTCAATTCATTGTTTTGGAACAGTTTGGGAAGCAATTGAAATCTGAATAGCATTTGAAACTTGGACATCCTTTGAATTTTTAACAGCAGCTGCTTTTTGAATATCAACTGAAGTTTGAACAACAGTATTTGTAGTGTCTACAATTTTTGCACTGGCTGCAATCTTTGGAGTGAAAGTTTTTTCGGTTTCCCTAGAGAGAATTTGCATCACTTTGGTCGCAGGAGCTCCCACTATTTTCTTAATCTGAGTTTGGATAATTTTATTAGTAGGGGATTTTGTGTTTTTCTTACTCCTAAGGTTATATTTCTTATGAAATTCATTAATGGAAAATCCATAACCTTGTTTATAATCAAAGGACTGTCCAGATTGTAACTGTAATTGTTGTAACATGCATAATTCTTGTTCTTCTTGGGTAAGAAAAATAGTATTACCATCATTTATTCCCAGTAAGTTAATCTGAGTGTCTTGATCTTCTTCATTTTGGTGAGAAATTTCAGAATAGTTTTCTTGGAAAGGCCGTCTAATCTGTTGATCAGGTGGCCCTTCTCTAGATTTACCAACATTTGGATTCTTCCTAAAGTTTGGATTTCTTATTTGAGGACCTTGTTGTTTATTATCCCATTTTGGTTTTCTTTCCATAATTTCTAATCTATCCACTAACTTTTCTAAAATTTTAGCCAAAGTATCTATCTTAACATCTGAAGTGGATGGTTCTTCCTTAATGGTAACCCTCCTCTCATTTGTCATTCTATCTCTTTTAGCCAACAAGTTAGCTTCTACACTAACTGCACCACTCTACATCTGTGCTAGAGTTGGAGGGTTTCTTTCTCTCAATTGGTAAGACATATCAGTGTCAAAACCATCAGGAAATTTGATTAGTGCCAAGTCTGGTGGAGGTTTGATATTTGCAGGGATTGCATTATAAATACCTTTTAACCTAATACAATAGTCCTGAATAGATTCATTAGGAGCTCTTCTACTGTTTTCATATTCAGATAATATTTGTAAAGGATTTTTCTTCCTTTCCCATCTATTAATGAAATATCTATGGAAAGTAGGTAAATCAGTGATATGACCAGCAAGTAAAGATTTAAACCATTTCTTGACATCACCTACTAGTGTTTGTGCAAATAATCTCATTTGTACATCTTCTTCATCAATTTCATGTAATTCAAAGTAATCATTCATTTTATTTACATGTTGTTGTGCAGTATATTGACCAGTACCATCAAACTGAAAGATTTTGCTCTGGTAGTCTTGGGGCATGGCATGTACTTGAGCCGGTAAGGTCAAAGGAGCATATCTGGAAGCCATGGCTAAGATTCTAGCTTGACTAGTAGGTAAAGTGGCAGTGTTTGAAGATGAACTTGAAGGGCTTGAAAATGTAGCAGAAGTGTTAGAAGATGAAGTTGAAGTATTTGGATATGGAAATAAAACTTTGGGTTGAAGAGGAAGCTTGGGGATGAATGATTCTGTGGAATGAAGTGTAGTGGAAATAATAGATGAGGCGGTACCAAATAAAGATGAATTTACAGACTCTGAAGGAATGGTAGAAGGCTGAGGAGTAGGAGCAATTAGGGAAAACAATTCAATTGACTGTTGAAAATAGGCTTCGTCTATGTGCCTTATCAAATTTGAGGTTAAAACATCACGTTTGTCAAAAGTGTCTAGAACATGTTGATCTAAATCAAGATGTATAGTATTCTTCTTTGGTTCAATAAATTGAATAAAAATAGGGTCTATTACAGTATCATGGACTGAAGTTTCAAATTGGGTATGAAACAATGAATGATCAAATGGTAAATCAAATTGAAGATCCTTTAAGTTTGATAACTCTTTAGGAAGTGAATTTTCTTTGATTAGTTGACTAATTTTTTCTTGACTTTCCACTTTATTATTTTTTCTTAAGATTTTGTCTGGGTTATCAAAAATTATAGCAAGATTTGGATCTGGATGTGCCCTGGTATAGTACCTTCTTTTGGAAGCCAGAATTTTAAATTTTTTATTTTTTTGTAATGAAACCTTTGACAACCCTAAAATTGCCTTAAGGTGAAAAGATGAGATTTAGGATTTTCTTTAAGGTTTATTAAACCGGTGACTAATTCCCCAGTATGGTCACCCCTATGTTATCACTCTAAAATTTCCCTAGGGTTGTCATGTTGTGTTTAAAGAAATAATAGAGGTAACCACAAACCTACTTTTGAGATCAAGATCTAGCCTTCCTAATGCTCAGAGAGCGCTCTCTCTTAATGATTTAACTTTATTGACTTAATTGATTTTAGGCTAGTTATTTAAGCTTGGTTGGGTTTTGATTTGATTTGGTGGTGGAATCGTTGATTTAGATGGATAGATAAGTGTCATTTTACCATTGGGCCATGGAGTCCAAATGTCAAGAAAAAAGGACTGAATCAAGTTCTAAATATAGTGTTCACAGGGTAAGGTAGCTGAGTAAATTTAGATCTTTTAGGCTGGATGGTGAAGTGGTTTTTCAATTGGGGTCAAGGAGTAGTTAAGGATTCCTCAAACCAGATAATGAAGGAAATGAAAGCGGTCAATCGAAACTAGGGAGCAATGAAGAATTCCCTACTCTGGATATCAGAAGAAAACATTAAAATGAATAAATGTTCAAGATAGAGTGTACTTAAACAAATTCTGAAATAACATTCCAGTTATTTCATTCAAATTGGAAAACATGTATGTATGTGAAATACTTAAGAAAAATAAAAATTTAACAAATGAAAGATACTTCACTGAAGTGGCCCAACACCTGAATATTATAATGCAATGCCTTCATTACTCAGTCTAGTCTACTGACTTGAAAATGTTACAATAAACCCTCAGGTTTTCAGATTACAAATGAAAGATACTTCACTGAAGTGGCCCAACACATGAATCTTGTAATGCAATGCCTTTATTACTCAGTCCAGTCTACTGAATTGAAAATGTTACGATAAACCCTCAGGTTTTCAGCTCAATAATAACTATAGAAATGTTCAGTAATCCACACTCTATACTTTGAATTATGAAGTATTTATACAAAAAAAAAACTTATTACAAAATATCCTAAACTATTTTAGGAATTATTCAAGGAAAAAGAAATTTCTTCATGCAAGAAGATAGAGACAGATATGTAACTAATGCAAGTTGTCCCTCTTTTATTGCTTGTTGTTTTGGTCTTTTGTTGCTTTCTCTCTTTTGTTGTTGCTCTACGCTGGCTGTCCTTTTACTCTGTCTTTGATTAATACTCTTTCACTTATCTGATCTGTTGCTTTACCTTCACTTCTCTGTATTCAATGTTTACCTTGCACTTTCACAGTAAATCATTCAAATTTTCCCAAGTCTTTGCATCTAGTAATTTAATATTTACCATTCTTCTGTAGACTTCATTAGCTTCTGTGTATTTTTCAAAAGTGGGTTTATTTACAAAAAGTTGTTTTACCTCATGCTGGAGGTAAAAGAGGTTCTCAAAAGTCTGGTAAAGGACTTTTCCTGTAGGCATCCCTTTCATAGAGGAATTTTTGGCTTGTTCCTTTACCACTTCTTTGGTTTTCTTATCATAGTCTTCAAGTGGCATCAACCTTTCATTAATCACCAATGGACTAGGCAGACCTTTCTACCTCAAAGCGTCAAATTTTACCATAAACCTAGCTATTTCTAGCTCCATTTTTTGGAATTTATCCTCAAGTTGTGTCATCAAGTTCCTCTTGGTGATTACCTTCTTTACCTCTAGTATGGTCCCAGTTCTGTCAGCTATTCCAAGATCCTGCAGTTCATACTTGTTCTTTGAGTTAAGGAACTGGATTATTCTTGAGGTTTCTTCTAGCATATTTCCAAGTTCAACTCTAACCCTTTGAATTGCCTCACTAGCCTCTTTGACCAAGTCATTCTGCTCAAATATCACCTGTATAGATGGCCAAATATCATTGACTAAGTCAATGATATTTTCCCATAAAAGTTGTTTTCCTTGGGCTAGTGGCTCTTTCAGTGTTAATTCTTTCTCCAACTTTTGTATCCTTTCATTCAATCTGATTGACTTCTGAGCTTCATTCTTATGCATGCTTTGATCCAGTTTCTTTCCATCCTCTATACTTTTTATTTGTTCCTTAAGTCTATTTATTTCAGTGGTTTGGATGGACATATCCTCCATGGCTTTGACCAATTTGCTTGCTTCATCACTAGGATGAGCTGCTGTTGTTGATGAACCTGTTGCTGATGTAGTTGCTGATGGAGTTGGAAGTGTTGTAGCTACTGGAGCTGTTGTGGCCAGTGAGGCTGCCAAAGTAGAAGGAACTATTGTAGTAACTATAGGAATAACAGTGACAGTAGTTGCTTCAATGGTGGCCTGTTTCTCCTATACTAACTTATCCATCGCATTCTCCATTTCATTTAATTGAGCATTTAACTAAAGAATGAGGTCCATCATCTCATCTTTCTGGCTTTGGCTCTCTAGAACTTCCTTGGTCTTTGGATGTTCAAAAGGAGGCAATTTTAGTTGCTTCTTCAATGTAGCAATGTCTTCATTCTTCTTTTTTATGAGATTTTCTACTGCCTTGATGTCATTTGGATTATAGCCAATCTTAATAACCAAGTCTTCTAGTGACTTGATTATGTTATCCTTTGCTTGTGAGGATGCTTTCTCTCGCTTAAACTATGTTGTTATATTGTCTAGAGAATTTTGAAGTTTTTGTACAATCATAGCCTTATTGGTCATCGTTGAGTATATCAGTTCTCCTGCTTTCTTATGAAATTCAATCTGATTTATGGGATGAACATCCCTGGCCAAAACTTCAAATTCTGGGTTTTGTAATCTGCTGATGACTTAAGCTGTTGTACTATGGGCTGCAAAAAGGTCATTTGCATTTTACCTGTTTTAATGTCAAAAGCTGAAAGTAACTTATTCTGATTGCTAGGAGTCTATTTGAAATATTGGGCATAGGTTTCAGCTTTCAATGCCTCATTTCTCAACTTGATTTCTTTATACTTCTCCTTTATGTTTTTGTCTTTATCCACTAGTTTGCTGGATGAAGAGACTTCAATACTAAACTGCTTCTGAATACTCTAAGTATTAGAGGTGGAAGGCTTATGAGTTTCCTCTGAAACTGTTGGAGCTATGTTCTCTCTGAGCATTGTACCTGTATCAATGATTTGAAGTGTCTCAACGCTCTAAGCTATCTCCTCTTGCTCATTTATAGGATTTAACTTGGGCTTCTTCCTGTACATGATTTCAAATCTATCATCTGTTGTATCCTTGTTGGAGAAAGAACCTTCTTCCCTGTACCTTTCTGCATTTCTGTCCTGTAGGGCTAGAGAATGCAGAATGGAACTAGTATCCATCTGTTTCTCCATATCTATCAAAGTTTTTTCCAACCACTCTGACTGGTTGGCATATCTTTCAATGTATGGCCTGGACTCATGCATGAAAGGGATCAATTTAAACTTGAGTCTTAGTTTCTTTATGACTCCTAAAGGGTCATACTTCCATTTGAAACTGCTACTGAACTTCATTTCCTATAAATATTTTTCTGCTTCTTCTCTAGACTCCCTAATATTGCAGATAAAAGGTCCTAGCTAGTTTTTTATTTTGAACTGTGTTTTCTTCCTAGATGATAGAAAATTCACATCATCTGAGTTTATAATCTACCTGATATACTCTAATGCAAATATTCTCATGGGGAGATATTTTGGCAGCTTATAGGGAGTGTTCTGGCATCCATACACCCTAATCTCAGTGTAGTCTATTGTTTTTAGACAACTGTAAAACTCTCTTTATTTCATCACTGATATTGGGTTGATTGCTACTGCTTAGCATATTAACATCTGGGTGAACAAAGGAATCAATGAACTCATTGTAGCTGAAAACAGTGGAATATTTTTGGATTAAGGGTGTCCAAAAGATAATAGATATAGGATGGCCCTTAGTATCCAGCTTTTGGATGTTGACTGGAAACCTGTCTGACTAGAAATATAGGAACATGTGGAACAATAATGAAGAGTATTTGAATACTCTTTCATTTGGCAATCTGATCAATTGATCATGGATTCTGTCTGCTAAGAACTAGGCAAAATTGAAAACTATAGCTGGAGGCTTGCCTAGGCAAAAAATAGAGAGGAAAGCAAGTATAGGCTCATCTACATGCTCATCAGTGGTATATCCTAGAATACAAGAGAGCATGGTTACAATTTGTCTGGCCCTCTCAGAGAAAATGGTGGCAGAGTATGGAGGATTGTCTATAGGAATATGAGCCTCTTCTAGGATGAAAGTCTGAAAAATTTGAGACCTCTTGGGAAGGTCCAGCTTCAAGTACAGTTCAAGTAGGTTTTCAATAGAAAATGGGGTTTCATTTGGCTTTGGCTGGATCAGCAACATTTTTTTTATTTACTCTACAGTGATTGTAAATCAAATTTGTTGGTTAGGAGAGACTACGGCTCTTTGGCTTGGGATATAGCAGATTTGGCATAGGTGGATGATTTCAGGCAACTGGTATACCCGTGGGAACAAATATTTGGGAAAATTTGATTCCCATAACTGAATATCATCATTGTGGTTGAGGAATTTGTCTTTACTCCAGCAGTGGAGTTTCAATAGATGGCTATGGGAAACTGTGTCTTTGATTTGAAAATATCTATCGGCCAATGGGAGGTGGTCAATATCCAGGTGAGGGGTTTGCAGGGGTTTTTCATTTAGAATTCTTTGGGAAGCTAGAGTTTTGTTTATTTTACTGAATTAATTAATATCTGGCTTAAGGAGTAAACTCAGGACTTCTGGAATAGTGCAAAAGGTGAATACAGTCTGTAGAAAAGGGTTTCTTGGATGCACAATGGGTTTCTTTAGTTTGGCAAGGTTTTTTAATTAGTTCAATTAATTAACCTTTTATAAACAATGTGCAGAGCTTTAAGTACAGGGTCTTTCTCGTACTTTCAGGAATACCTGGAAAACAACGAATTAGTGTGCAGCTAAGGTTCTGTGGGAGTAGCAAAGGCTTTCTGAGGCTTGAATGGTCTTTATGCTGCTTCAAATCGGATTCTGCAGCATCTTCTGGTTGTAAGTGGGGTTAAAACAGTTGAGCAGAGCTTTGGGTTTTAGAATTGGTCGGGCGAGGTTGCTTGGTAACAGACTAAAGTGAAAAAGGTAAAAGGGAGGCTTTTTGGCTTTTAACCAACATTGGTTAACCTTTGGGCACAGAATTAATGTTTGAATAGTAGGTGGTTTCATCCTACGTGGGGAGGTGGTATTATGGCTTATCACGCCGCTTTTGAGTGTAGGGTGGTATTTTTTCAGAGCATGTGATACAACATGGGGCTGCCACGTAGAAAATAGGTGATTGGGCAAAACCATGAATCTCATGTGCTTTTGGGATTTTAATAGTCGGACGATGGGAGCACGTGATATCGGTATGGGCCATTAGATCTGGAAGTGGGTGATCGGAGGGCTATTGCGTGACAGAGTTGCAAGGGACGAGTCAGGGTGTGGGGTCGGGTTTAATTTAATTGTATGGGGAAATAATATATGTGGTGGGTATTAAAAGGTGGGGACCATGGGTTATACGGTGGAGGGTTATAACCCATATACAAAGATTTTTGGCATCAGGAATATAATATAGTGGGAGGGTGAAATATACAAATCGGGAATAAATGTATAGAAACAATATAAGGGTTGAGTTAAAAGGGTATTGGGGAGGTTTTTTTCAATGGGGCCTAATACATTTAACTTTTTAAACTTAGGATAAGGGGGTTTTAGTGGGTTTAAATGGAAAAGGGAAATTAATAAGGGGAGAATGATTTTTAAAGGGTAATGTCTAGGGAAAAGGGTTAAGATGAAGGGAAAAGGTTTTTTCAATGGAAATGTGTTAGAATAAGAGGAAATTAAAAGGGAAGGGTCCTTTGGAATCAAGAAGGGGAAAAACATTAGGGAATGAAAAGTAATGAAGGGGTAATGAAGGGAAATTAATAAACTAGACATGTAGGGGTTTAATGAAATGAGGGGAAATTAGTGAATAAGCTTTAGTATCCAGGCCCAAAATATATAGAACTTTTTAGGGCAAATACCCAAAGTAATATATGACTTTTTTGAATGTCCTTTTTCTTTGATAATTCCTCTTGCACATGAAACATAGGATTAATCATAACGAAGGTGCTTTTGATCTTGCAACCTTGTGCACTCCAAAACCTCTTCTACACCCTAGCATTTTCTATTCATTTATTGGGTGCATTTGAGCTTGCGGAACCTTTATTTCTTTTTCTTCAATAAGAAAACTATGTAATTCTAATCTTATAACTTCCAGTTGCTCATATTAAACTGTTGAGCTCATTATTATTCTCTACCTAACTGTTGATCTTGCAAGATTAAATAGTTTGGCTGGATCTTTCTTCTCTATCTATCAAAATGAAATTTAAAATGAATGAATCAAGATTAAACTATTTAACCATCATGAATTGTGGCATTTTTGACAAGCTGCACACAATCTTATTTTGCCAAGTAAAGTAAAAAAGTAGTGGTATTTGAATTTGCATCACTTTCAGAATCTATTTTTTATCTCTTTTTGGTGGGGTTCATATTTTATTTTCTTTATTGATCCTTTTCTTTTAGTCCTTTGATTTTTCTTTTAGGACTTACCCTCTTTACATTTTTTATTTTTAATATGGGAAAACATTTTGTAGAAAGAAAAAGTATGTACAATATTACAAGGCTATTCATAACCAATTCAAAATTATGAATCCTATTATTATAGGACCCTAACAGTGGCTCCACATGGGGATGGCATTTCTTGGTGAAATGTCAAGAACTTTAAGATCAATAGCCTTTGAAACTTTGACTTTGGTTGCCTTGTAATTGCTTCTCTGTGATATGCTTTATTCATACATATGATGTTGCATCTTTCAAAGCTTAGGGCCTTCTCTTCGGGCTTCAACCTCAAAACATAATCATCCAATCCAATCCAAATTTGTCAATGTTATGTATAATGAGCAAGGTAAACAACTGAACTAATGTTAATCTTGGGATAAGTAATGCTTCAGCATTCTACCATTGACTAGTCCAGCTGGTAGATATGTTCCATCTAATTGCCTCAAGAAAAATGCATTGTTACCTCTATAACCATAAATGATATAAGGGCCTTGCCATAGAAAATCAAATTTACCATGTTTACCCTTTTATTCTCTTCTGGAATCCCATTTGAGTACTCTGTCACCTATGTAAAAATCATCAGCTTTGATTTTCTTGTCAAAAATCTTTCTGATTTTATCTTGGATCACTTGGGATTTGACATAGACTTCTTCCCTGGTTTGCTGCAAATGTATTGTCTGATTTATCCTCCTTTGGATATCATTAGATTCTACCTACAGCTCTAGAATCATTTTCATCACTGGTACTCCTAAAGAGGATGGAAAAACAACATCCATTCCATATACTAGTTGATAAGGAGATGTACCAATGGACTTTTTTATAGTTAGTCTATCTGCCCATAAGGCATTAAAGAACTTTCATATGCATCATATTTATACATCACCTTTAGGTCATCAAATCCCACAATATTAACATGGAATTCATGCAAAATTAGATTAAATATACTCAATGCATCAACTATGTTGTTTGATTTAGCACTTTTGTGTTTAATAACAAATGTGAATTTTTGTAAAATTCCACCCATTTAGCATGGTTTGATTTAACTTAGGTTGATTGTTGATAAACTGCAAAGAGTGATTTTCAATGTACAAAAAACATTCCTTGGGCATGGGATAATTTCTCCATTTCATTGATGCTTGAAAAGTGGCATAAACTCTTTATCATAAGAGGAATAATTTTTTTTCCTTCATTCAATTTTCCATTGAAATATGCAATATGTCTTCTGTCATGGCTTAGGACAACTCAAATTGTAGTTCCACTTGCATTTGTCTCTACCTGGAAATATTTATGAAAATCTAGTAAGGCTATGATAGGTTGTTTAGTAATCTTTTGCTTCAACAATCTAAAATTTCTATTAGTTTTTATTTTCCATTTAAATAGTTATTTACTTTCCTTAACAATCTCTATAATAGGAGCACAAATTCTAATGAATTTTTTAATAAATATTTTGCAAAAACTTTCTAAGCCACGAAATCTTCTTAACTCAAAGACATTCCAAATTTATGATTTTTTTAACCTTTTCCTGATCCATCTTCAAACTGTCTTTAGAAATCACAAAACTCAAGTATACCAATTCCTTCTTCATAAAACTAGATTTCTTTGAATTAATTAATACTTTTTTTCTTACAAGGTATTCAAGACAAACCTGAGATGTCTCAAATGTTCCTCCCTTGTTTGAATATATACCAGGATATCATATAGAAAGACCATGACAAATTTGCTAGTAAATTCTTTCAAAACCTCATTCACTAGTCTCATGAAAGTGTTAAGGCCATTTTTGAGACCAAAAGGCATCACCAACCATTCATACAATCCATGGTTAGTTTTTACAGCTATTTTCCATTCATTCCCATCTCTAATTCTAATCTAATGGGACCCACTCTTCAAATCAATCTTGGAGAAATACTGAGCCTCACTCAAATAGTTTATCAAATCATCAATGTGAGGAAGTGGAAATCTATATCTGATTATAATTTTATTTATGGCTCTAGAATTAGTACACATTTTCCATCCCCTATCTTTCTTTGGGCTAATCACTATAGGAACAACACATAAACCTAAACTTTCCTTAATAAGGCCCTTATCTAGCAACTCTATTACCCATGTTTTTACTTGTTCATTCATCTTATATGTTGTTTGATTTGGAATTATACTTGCTCCTGAAATCAAATCTATATGGTGATTAATTTTCCTAATAGGTGGTAAGTTACTTGGTAAATCATAAATAATAATATCAACAACCTTATCCAATATAGCTTGAACTTATACATGTAAATCCTCTGAATTTGTATTATTAAGTATTGCATTTGGCTTATCAATCAAATAAAAGTCTACTTCTTCCTTCTTGACCTCTTGTAGTAATTCCTTTCTAGTCATCTGCAATACACTAGGACCATGTTTTTCCTTTACTCCCTCATCTTGCAAGGGTAGCAATACATGTCTTTGACCATTCTTTTCAAGTGTATAATTATTTTTTCCACCATCATGTATTGCTTTTTTATCATACTACCATGGTCTTCCCAACAAAACATGGGAACATCCATAGGAATTATGTCACATAATACCTCGTCCTTATAGCTACCTGTTAGAGCCTAGATCTACCTCAGGCTGAGAAAGGCAGAATCTAGGGTAACATCAAACCACGCTTAACCTTGTAGCTAGCCCTACTAGGTCGGGAGAGAGCCCTCTCCTGACTTGGTAGGGCTAGCTACCAGGTTAAGCATGGTAAAGTTTGCTACCTGCTTGTATTTACTGTTTAAAGGATTTTCATGCCATGTTCTTTGAAAGGTATAAAGAATCTTATCCATCATTAAATTTAGTTCAGAACTATTGCAAGCATGTTTATAGTTTTATTGAAAATCTTGAGAAAGTTTATGAAGATGATGACTTCATGGATGATGAGATCATGGAAGCCCTGTATGAAAATCCATTTTAGCAACATAAAGAGGATACTTATCAAGATGCGCAGGAAAATTTGCAGTTGGATCAAGATCTTAGTACAGTGGAAAATGATGAAAGAGAAGGTTTTATTTCAGATTTGTCCATAGAAGAAGACTTTATGCAGGAAAGTCAAGTTTCAATTTCAGAATGTGATAAAGTCAGGTTGGCCAATTCAGATTTAGATTCAGATCATGATGATGATGAAGATTCAGATCATGACGATGAGGAAATCATTGAAACCAACCACTTCATTACACAAGATCATAGTCAGTGTACCATAGCTTCTTCTCTACTTGAAGATGAAGGAATTTTGCATCTTGATAGTCAATAGGAAACACATGAAATGAATCAGCAGTATGAGGAAAATTTGTATACTCCTTTGCTTGAAATTAATGAAGACAATCATTGTTTGAGCAAAAGAAATCAAAAAGTATTATCTCCTCTCTCTGAAGATGAGATAGATCAACTCTTTAAAGGTCAGGTTACAGCCCAAGCTAATGCAGGTCTGCAGTATGCACATGGTCAAGAAGATGTTGGTGAAGCTTCTTCCACTTTTGAAAATGATGAAAGTCTTGAAATTAGACTTATAGATCAGCGAACATATAATATTTTCTTTCACAAAGATGATAAGGCTGTCATGTTTGATAATCTTGAAGATTGTTTTCTGTTTAAGAATGACCTAGACCATGAAATTGAGGAATGTGAGTCTGAGAGACACAGTATGCCAGAATTCAAGTCAGTTACTATCAATCAGCAACCAATTGTTCTTTCAGATCAGAATAAAGGGAGTACTTGTATTTTTGTTGTTGGATCTCAAGACAAGATAGTGCTTCAGGATTTTCAAGATCCCTTCGGAATTCTTTTTCAAGCATTAGAGAAAATAAATGTTGCCTGGTTTCTTAGCATAAGCCTTGGTTTCAATTGTTATTATAAGTTGCCTACATGTACATTGTTCTACCTGCTCGGGGAAAGTGAGAGAAAAATTTCAGTATGTAGCCATCTTCTGGATTGGTTACATTGGAAGGCCCACTTCACATGATTGCACATATTTCATCAGTAAGTTGGTGGTTGTCATCATGATTTGAAGCCCTCAAATCTCAATGGACTGCTGCCATTAAAAAGTTTTGTAAGTACTTATTTCAGTTAAGTAAGTCTTGAGTCATTTTTGTTTTATTCAGTTTCAAAATAGTTTCAAAGTCAGTTTGTATTGTCATCATTCATTCAGTTTGGGGCCCGAAGTGAAGACTATAAAACTAAAGGTCTGATTTCAGTTTTGGTATCAATTATTAGCATCAGTTTTGAGTCGGTTTTTAGTTGCATTTCAGTCTTGAAATTGAGTCAGATTTTAGTCCTGAAATTCAGTCGGTTTTGAGTTAAGATATTGGTTTTGGTCTACCGAAGTTATTGACTCCATAGCCCAATGGACGAAGGCACTGTCTGCTTTCCAAAGATCTGTAGTTCTTGGCACCTCCAAGGAGCTACCATCCCCATTGGAGCCAATTTTAGTGTCAGTATCTTCATCCCTCCATCAGTGATCAAAATTCTCTTGTTGCATTGCATTTTAGGTGTCTCATTTGATCAGCTGCATTCCATTAGGATCATGGATCATCTGATGGCAGTGGCATTTTATAAATTTTTCCCTCATGATCTTTACCTGCTAGCCCATTTTCAGGTCATTTACAGTCATTTTTGTCTTTACATCTGCAAAAAGTCATTTTTAGGGTTTTAGGTCTCATTAGGTCTAGGTTTTGTCCTCAAGGTCTTGTAAAAGCTCAATAATGGTCAATGGGTGCATGAGGAGGTAAAATAAATTCTCAGCAACAAAAATTTCAATAATCACATGCTCAGTGATTGATTTTTTCCTCAAAACCCTGTTTTGAGGAAAAACAGAGTTTTTTTATGTTTTATGTACTAAATTTTATGTAATTTCATTTTTCCTATATGTAATAATTTCGAGATGCAGCCCTGGTCACTTTGCCAAGCTCCTGCATTCCAACCCCTGCAAAAAAGTCAAAAAGTCAAAGCATTTAGTCCATCAAAGGCAAAAAACAGTCAAAATGCCAAAACAGAGTTTTAAATTATAAGTGAAAGGCAAACATTACAAAGTGGGTTTTTATAAGTGGAAAATTAAAATCCTTTGTATATAAATTCTTTGTCACGTTGAAGAAGCTCATTTGTGTCCAAAGACTGAAAGAGAACAAAATTCAAGTCCTTTTTGAGCCGAAGGAGTGAATTTGTAGCCAAACCCTGAAAATTTCGAGGCACGGCGCACTTGGGTCAAGGCGCGGCGCAATCGGATAGCACGACACATACAGTGTAGGTTTTACATTGAAATTGTAACTGGCATGACGCACCAATGAGGCACGGCACACCTGTTAGTGGGCACGGCGCACTTGCCTCCAAAGCCCGAACTCATTCAAATTGCCTCCTCCAAGCTTCAAACTTGCAAATTCTTCATTCCACAAGTAAGTTAACATCTCCATATTGCCATTGCAAGGGTTTTCATTAGTTTGCATGGTGTTTCAATAGGTTAAGAACAAAACCCTAGTTCCTTGCACAGTTGTATTAAGAAAGCTACCTAGGGTTCGCAAAGTTACAATTTTTACTGTTAAATTCCCATCCTACCATTTTCACATCCTCTCACTACAATTTCATTCACCTCTTTTCTCCTTCCCTCTTTCACTTACACCTACATATTTCCCCTATCCCCAAAACTGAAAACCCTAATCCCTAACCTCACTTCTCCCAAATCCTAATTAACATCCTTAATCCCTAAATATCATTCCCCAAACCCTGTCATTCCCAAAAACCCTACAAGCAGCATCCCAACCCCTCATTCACATTCCCTATCAAATCAAATCCCTGTTGTTTAGTAGCAAATACCTAAATACCTATTGTCTTTATAAAATCTCTTCATACTCATCTAAGAAACATCAAACAATGGCAAACTTGGAATCAGATTCATCTTATGACAGAAATAAGGAAACAGTAACTGACTCCTCCGAAGAAATTCATGCACCAAGGAGACCTCACAAGGGTGGAAAACATATTCGAGAGGAGCCCACTACACTTACTGAGTTGTTGGCTTGCCCAATTGCTGTAGCATGCTTCAAACATCAGTCCTGCTATCAATTTTGTGAGATGGTGGAAAGAGTCAAATACCATCATGAGCTGGCCAGATTGTTTGTCCTCCATCTTCACAACGGTCAGGTCAATTTGGCAGGTGTGACATTCACTTTGACACCGGAATCTATAGCTGAAGCAACAGGTATTCTGAATGTGGGTGAGCAATGGAACAAGAGACAGTTGGTGGACAGGGAACATTATGAGCCTTATATCAAGGCTGGTTTTCAGAGGCAGATTAGTAGAGTTTTCCCTTTCAGGTATCTTCAGGACACATATGCTCCATTGATGAAGCTCATAATTAAATATTTCAGTTGTGAAGGCAGATTTTCTCGCCTGTATGCCTACCACATCAGATTATTAATGCATTTCACTAGGGTGAGGATGATGAACCTCCCCTATTTCATATGCTGGAATATCGAGAAAATGACCACATTAGTGCAAAGGAAACCTCCTCATCAGCAGTATAACAACATCTATCACTTTGCATTAATCAAGATTGTGGTTTTGCATCAGCTTAGTTTACTGAATGTTTCATGGGAGGATTTCATTTCACATGAGGTCTTCACAGGCTCTCAAGTACCCCCACCAGTTTTTCATGAGGCAAGAGAGCCTTCACATCAGCAAGAGATGCATGAGACTCAAACCACCAATGTGCCAGTGTTTGTCACTTATCAAAAGGGCACAAGGAGATTGTTTGCAGCAGCAAAACGAGTACTATCTCCACCCGGGGTGGAAGGGGTATCGTTTCCTTCAACAGCAAAGCATGTATAGGACAAGGGTAAGCAGCCATTTCATGATGAGGGCCCTTCAGAAGGTCAAGAGAGAGATTTCATTCTCATTCAGGATGATGACACCAATTCGGGCTCCCAAAGCTCAAAGCTCCAGGAGATCATTCAGGAACAACAAGCTGACATTCATGACTTGTCTCTCAACCTAGAAAGAGCCAAGTGGATAATCAACTATTTTGAGTAGAGGAACAAACAGATAGAGGATCAGCAAACCATCATGGAGCTCCAAAACATAAGAGAAAACCGGCAAGCTGCCAAGAGGAGGAAAGTCAAGCTGACACCACTTGAACAAGAAATTGATGCTAATCGTGAATCTTGGCTTGAGAGGGTAAACATGCACTTGGAAAAGATGCTGGAGAAGGCCAACAAAGAGAAAAAGATGTTGAGGCACATGGCCTATCACTATTTGGCGAGAAACAAAGTTTGCAAAGAAAGAATTAGGATTTTGAAGGCCAAGTTGAGGAAAACTTTGAGGAAGTGGAAAGAGCAAGACAAGCTCAAGATTTTGGCTGAGGATTCCTTAGCCCAACATAGCACTTGATGCAGGACACTTAGCCCAAATTTCAAGAAATTTGGGATACTTTTTGCCAATTTTGAATTTTTGGAGCAAAACACAGGTTTTTCTACCTGATGCGCCGCGCCACTTGGCGCGCGCTTTTGCTAGGGACCTCCTTTGGAGGAAAACTCAACATTTTTGGATTCCTCAAGAAAAAATATGAATGCCCACAAATGGCCAAGAAATTTTGTTAAGTTTTGAGCTTTCAAAAGGGTCAAAAACACCTCAAAATGCCCTTTCTGCCTCTTCTTGGCCACACAGGAAGTAGTGTTGGGAGAACTCACTTTTGGAGGGGCAAATGGACACCAAATTCAGAAATTCCACTTGTGCTAGAAAGTAGACAGACAAAAATTTCCAACAAGCCCACTTGGAGAAAAATTGGTGCACAGGAAGGCCTCCAAAATTAGCTGCAAAAAGGCGCTACACACAGGGACAGAGGCACGACGCACAGGATGGAAAATTGACTTTTTTGCCCAAAAACTCTGTTTTTCACCTAGTTTCTTCTCAGTTTGACTTTTCTCTCTCTCATATTCAAACTCATGATGTAATTTGATGTAACTTGATGGACTTTGATGTAAATATGCTAAAATATCACTCATGGAGGTAGATACATCATGAAAAGGTAGTTTTGAACTGAATGAATCAGTTTCCTAGATTTTAGAGGCAAGTTGATCCACTACCTACTTTTCAGTTCTTAGTTTAGACCTTGTTGGAACAACTCCTGAACTCATGAATATGACCCCTAAAGCCTAGCATGAGTTGTTTGTTGTCTATATCTAGTACCTTTTCAGTCATTTGTCAAGGTTGGACTTTGTGAAAGCTTTGAGCAGCATTGTACATTCATCTCTGCAGTTTGGCAAAGGAATAGACCAGGGTTTGCAGCCTTTTGTGGGATTCTTGTGGCAAATTGATTTGGTATAGTGCTTTCTTCTGTAATTCAAGTTTTACATGTGTTTATGTATGCCATTTTCTCTCTTTTTTAGCTGAACTAAATGAATCAAGGATAAAGGTAGAAATCATTGAAATTGCAGTGCTCTACCTAGGGTTTGTTTGGTTATTTATGTTTTCTACTGTTTGAAGAGGATCCTTGAGACTCTCATGCCCTCTCCAACTCCTCACCAGTCCTAAGACTCTCCATCTCATTCAATTTAAAGTACTAAAGAATTTTCCTACCTCGCCCCACAGAAACCTCTACAAGACTGAGTCCATTCCCCAGACCCAAATCTACCTTTCACTTTTGAGCCAGCAAAACATCATCAAATTCAATAAAACTCCTCTGAGCATATACCTAGCCTAAAATTATTCTTTACATCAGTCATCTCAAGCCTCATTCGCTATATTTTACTGAGATTGACAAGGAGAGAATGCTCTCCCGGCCTGGTAGGGCTAGCTACCAGGTTAAGCGTGGTTTGATGTTACCCTAGATTCTGCCTTTCTCAGCCTAAGGTAGATCCAGGCCCTAACACTACCAATCTAAACTTCCACCTTGCATTGTTCATTTACCAAAATTTGATGTTCTTTTTGTAGCCATCATAATTTATAAAGCATAGGGTGTGTTATTCTTTTCAATTTTAATTTTTATACCATCTAAATAGAAACCAAAGTATTTGTACTATCACTATTAATCAAAACTTTGCAACACTTACCCTTTGACTTGCATACAATTCTAAATAAGTTGTTCCTCTAGACGGTCTCCTTAGCTTCTTTCTCTGATTTGCCCAAAACTCTCTTCATTAACAATGATTCTCCCAAATCAGTAGTCTCTTATATTATTGTTTAATCCACACTCTCTTATTTTTCCTTTGCTACATGTGTACTTGTTTGACGCATGAGATGATTATTTGGACATTCCCATGACATATGTGGCAACTCACCACATCTGTGTCATGATAATCTTACACTATGCCCAATTTACTCCTATTTTGTTCCCTTTTTAATTCAATTTCTCATTGATTCATGTTTGGATGTTACTTCATTATTGTATGTTTTCTTGTTTTACTTTCTAACAACTACTAAACGCATGTGTAGGTAGCAACAACTTGTACATATAGTGTATTTTCAGACTCTCTTCCAACAAAAATCACATAGAAATAATTGTTGGTGTACCCTTATTGATCCATGGTGATATGACACTTAATGGATAATTGGACTTAAAGCATTGGTTGGTTGACAAGTTACCCATTAATTAAAACAATTTTTTTTTTCCTAATTGAGTAGTTAAATTGGCTTGAGAATAAGTCAATTTATTGGTATCCCTTCGCATATGGAACTATTCAACCTTACAACCCAATTTTTCAACTAGAGCTCTAAATCTTCTAAGGATGACTTCAAGCATGAGATTTATGGCCTTTGATCCAAATGACATGTGCCTCAAGATGATCAATGAATCTTCTTGGATAAGGAGATGTCTTGAATGGAATGAATGTGCTAAGGTAATGCCTTGCAAAAGAGCATATGCCTCTATTAAATTGTTAGAGAGAACTTGTAGTTGTGCCTTCTAAATGTAAATAAAGATATTAACAATATGTTTTTTAAACATTTTTACGAATAAATACAAATTTTTTGAATAAAAACTTAATAAATAAAAAATTTGAAATCTATATAATTTATTATTGAAAGTTTTAAAATATCAATTTAAAAATAATAATAATTAATTACATCGTGTCTATTTCATAATAGTCCTTTCACGATTTTAATTTAATTAGGCTGATGGTAGAGATTTAATCTCCATGGAATATGTCAGAATATTCATAGTAGTATTCATAGATCAAAGATTAAGATTTATCTCCAAGTTAGTTATGCTCTTTTCATTAATTAATTAAAGAAAATGTCATATCAACACATGCTATATTGAACATTGAGCATGTGGTATTTTCCCATAGTATTGTAATAGGAGTTATTTACAAGTTAATAATTTCCATAGTAAAATGAGGGTGGTGGTGGTGATGGTGATGGTGGTTAATGTCCACTGAGACCAAATTGGTCTATCGGACCTATAATTTTCTTAGTTCTTAATTGTCAGGCTTCTCGTCTTTCTTGGCGAGATTGGTGCTGTAGCTTTTTTTTTTATCTACGGTCTTACAACTTCCTTTATCTTGCATCTCCTTCATCTCTATTGGTTCTTGGGACATTGGTGTCTTAGCTTCGCGATCTGTTGTGTTCGTCCTTTTGAAGATAGTCGGAGAATAAGTTTGGTCTGGGAGATCTTCTTTCCTGTTAAATGAAGATTTATTTTGTGCCGTATTTGAATCCTCATAACTGTTGATGCTTGAGGGGTTGTCGAGTTCACTTTTTTGCTGTTAGACGGGGCTTTCCCCTGCTTGTCTTGAGAGTTGTTTCTTTCTTGCCCAATTTCTTGTGATTCAGAGTTTTCTGGAGAGTATTCTTCCTTGATGACAGTGTAATGTTCTTTTTGTGCTGCTTCCCACCATGTAGATCTGTGGTGATTCTTTCTAGCATAATTTTTCTGGGAGGCTTTTGGGCAATTTTTGGCTAGATGGTCTGTCTCAAAGCAGGATCGACATCTGAGGAGGGCACTTTCATAATTGAGTTTCTGGTTCCACACATAGTCTTTACTTGTTAGGTTTATTTTAGCTGGGAATCCAATGCTGAAGTCCATTTCCACACAGATGTGTGCATAGGTGGTTCTGGCATATTCCTCTGTTTCTGGGCACCTGCAGTAAAATTTCCCAATTGCATTTCCAATGGCTTTTAGCGAGGAGAAATTCCAGAGATGCAAGGGTAGGTTTGGCAATCTCACCCAAACTAGTGTTGTGGTTACGACTGTAGTTGACGGATCGAATGATGGGTTCCATGGCTTCATGAATAGGCCTGAGTTTTCCCAAAACCAAGGGCCAAAATCTAAAATACATTGTCTGCTTTCAGGGTTTTCAAAATCTACTATAAAGAAACCCCTAGCACAGGGGTAGATATTAATTTCATAAAAAATGACAGGCTTCCATACCTCCGAGATCCAACTGTGGAGAGTTGTTAGACGCGGCCAAAAGCCATTGAACCGGCAGATTAGGGCACTTTCAGAAAACTTCAAAGCTCCATCGAGTGAGGGCTGGACCACCTTGACAGTGGGAGCTGGGGCTTCACTGACGATATGGACAGGGGCTTGCGCCCAAAGGCGGACGGAACTGAGCTAGCAACTATCTTCGCGAAGCTGGGAGCCATCTGCGGAAGAAACCCTAAGCGTCAAGCTTCCAGATATAGTGTCGACCCCAAACCAAACCCGAGAGCGCGGCCTCTGCTTAAGACCTCAAGCTTCGAACTCAGACCTACAAAAGAATGCGAGCTTGCAGAAGAAACCCTAAGTGTCAAGCTTCCGGATATAGCGTCCACCCCAAACCAAACCCAAGAGTGCGGCCTCTGCTTAAGACCTCAAGCCTCAAACTCAGACTTGCGGAAGAAGGCAAACCTGTAAAAGAAAGGTGAATTTCCATAGTTGACTTGTTTTTTGAAATGTATATATATTTAACTCATATATTATTATTTTTTAATTAATAATAATAATAATTTAAAATGAAAATATAATTTTAATAATTTCAATGTTTTTTTTTATTTTAAATAAAATGAGAAATGCATCATGTGATAAATATTTTAATATTTATTATGAATGAATACGTAGTAACATTTACTAACTACTTAATTTATACAAATAAAATATTATTTTTATACAATAAAAAAATATTTAATTAAACTTTTAAATAGTTAATATAATTGCTTAATAAAAAATTATTATCATTAAAAATGGCGCGGTGTGAGTATGCCATGTACGAACCCTTGATTAAGGTTTTATTACCTCGCTTTTGTTAGCAAAAGCTAACTTTTTGAAATTAAAAAGAAAAGAAAAAAAGGTATACGCCCTCATGGAGTGCACACGGCATAAGCAATTATTTTTTCAGCACGGCATAAGCAATTATTACTCCCATCTATTTGCTTTTATACTCGGAAAGAAAGTTCCCTGTGACATGCACTAACACAAGAAAATATTATTCTTATCTACGTGTCCTTACACATTCCGTTATTTTCGAACCTCAACCATTGATTATTTCAGGAAAGTTTGTTCAAAGTCCGACATTATCCTTCAATTTTATTCAGAAGACGGCAATATTAGTTTTCAGTGTACTCAGTCAAGTATTAGGCTAAAGCAAAGACTAATAGACATATGACTTTTTGACTAAAATTTAATGGACATCTTGACTTTGACTTTTTAACCGTTGTAGAGTTTTTGTTTTCTTTATTACGACTCGAGTTTAGCGGAGAGATATTTTTTGAATTTTTTTTTAAAAAGTACCATTTACATAATAAAAAATTAATATTATTAATAGTTATATAATCTAATTTCAACACTAGATATGGGAATTTTAATTTATCAATATTTATATATTCCAATTTCAACTATAATTATGAAAGTGTAAGCCCAATAAAGTAAAATTTACTATCATATCAACAAAGACATACATTCTTTTTTCCATTTTCATTTCTCCATTCTTTAATAATAATCATGTATATAAACATAAATCACTATCATATAGATCAATATATACATATTTTCATCATGTATATAAGCATAAATCACTTATCAATATATACATATTTTTCATCACGTATATACATAAGCATAAATCACTTATCATATGGGTCAATATATACATATTTTTCATCAAAATTTCAGGGATATGTTGCTTTTGGCGAATCATTGTTGTTTCGAGAGTTTTGCTCCAATTTAATTAACCTAAAGATGTGAAACAACAATGATTACAAATTCTAATTGGATTTAAACTAGTATTACACCCTCAATCTCAATAAAATAAAATAAAATAGAAATATCATTCTAAAATTAACTTATTCCATCCTGAACCCACCGGCATTTTGATTTTTTATTTACCCTTCTTCGACAAAGTATGACTTTTTATAGCGTGAGGACACAAGTTTTGAATGCTTCCGGAAATTTCGAGGGTCATTCGACGTAGTAGACTCATGTAAATTTAGATTATGAAGTTTTGAAAATTTATTTGTAAATATCTCTATTATTCCTATGTGCAACTGAAATTAAAACAAAAAATGTTTTCAATTTTATAATAATTAAATCTATTTATTTATCTTAAACATTAAAGATATCCAAGTTTATTTTAATTTAGTCATTAATTCAGGGTGAATATAATTATTATTATATTTATTTATGTATATAAATTGAGTTATTATTGTTATGTCAGTGATATTTAAAAAGAGAGGTTTTAATTCAAGTAAAATGTTTCGAAGTTTTGGACTAGTACTTTACTTTTTTATTTATAATGAAGATAAGATTTTTCAAAATAGAAGCAACTTTGAGTATTATTTAAAGATTAAAAGTTAGTTTTAGTTTAAATATTTGAAAAAAAAAAAACAATGTCCCTTGTAGTCATCACTAATGCTAATTTTAAGGGGGCATGTCTTTTTTAGTAACGTCCAACCTTAATCCCATTTATAAAATCAAATACTATCTAAATTATAGTTTAAACTCTTGCCATGTATTTGTATTTCTTGTTTTCAAAGCGGAAAAACCTATCAGAAGTTAGTTGTCAATAAAAAAATGGCATCCATCACTAGCTACTATCGCAAATGCTTCTTCACTCTTCACTATTAAGGAAAACCACAACACCTAGTACAATTTAAATACTTGCCTTGTTTTATTCGTTAACCAACGATGAATGTACACTAACTCATCACCATTATTCAAGGAAGACCACACCATTTGAAATGGCCCATTAGTGGTCTAGTTTCTAGCCTTTCTTTCCAGCACAACCTAACAAAGTTTCTAGCCTTTCTTTCCAGCAACACATAATTTTTGTCTTTCATACCAATTTTGGAATTTTGGTTGAGATAGCACACCCATAGATCTTAATCTATAAGAAAATCCCTTCACAACTCAAAATCAATGCCATTAAACTTGTTAATCTATAACTTAAATATGCTTCCCCAAGATCAATTTATAACTTAAATATGTTTCCTTTTTCCTTTGATTTTCCCTTGCAACCAGCTTCCCATTCGAACCAAAATTAAATAATAGAACTTTAATTTTAAAATCTTGATCCAAAAATATGCAAACCTTTACGTTTAAAATCACCCTTAAAATATATCTTCATTCACCTTAACCAATCTAGCAAATTTAACACTTTGCAATGGAATTCTTCAAATTTATAAACAATTTTTATTACATATTCATACCATAGATGACACGATATCATTAACTCTTAAACATATTTAACTCTCTTAGGCTACAATGGTAAACCTCTGTCAACGACATGAACGAACGATGCGGAAATTAACCCAACATGACATAAAGCTCAAGTATATATATATATATAGATGATCTCTGATATGTTTCATGTTTCTGTTTTAATTGTTTCACTGGTATCTGCGTCAGCCATGTCTCGCCGCTTTGCTTCTGTTTTGCTCCTCCTCAGCGTGCCTTTGCCTTTTTCTTTTGTGATTACTGCAGGATTCACAGATACCGGAGATGGTGAGCTCTATCGATATTGGTCAATGGGCACCTAATAAGTAGATTTACTCGTTAGAAATTTTAACAGTGTTAATGTTGAAATAAGTGGGTAATTATGCATTTCAATGTGTTCAGTGGGCACACTGTTGTCGATACGAAAGCAACTGGGAAACCCACTGTCGACATGGAAAGGCGGAGATCCGTGTGGTTCAAAATGGGATGGCGTTTCTTGCATCGGTAACCGAATAACTTCACTGTAAGTATTTTGTGCATCTTGTCTTCAAATCATGACAACATCTTGTCTACTAAATGAATATCCATGCCGTTTATGCAATTTTCTTGAGCTCTACAGAAAACGTAGGGAGTTGCTTCTAACTGAATATTTCCATGGATACAATTTTACAGGACGCTCTCTTCAATGAATCTCGATGGACAATTGCCGATTGATATTGGGCGGCTTTCAGCACTACAAGTTCTGTAAGTTGATTGATGAAGTAATTGCAAGGGTACCACAGAGTAGATACCGTCTAAACCCATTTCTCCAATGAATATTGAGGTTGCTCAGTAGAGTTCATTTGGCTGAACTCCCCCATGTGTATATCGGAGATTTGTTTACTTGGTGCAATAATCTTTCTATTTAATGCCGTCAATGCACCGTGTAAACTTTATCCAACATTTGAATACACATTGTAGTGGGGATGGATCTTCCAGGGTTACCCTCTAAACAGAGCATCTTCCTTCTTTAAATGCAATTCGAATAATATTAACAAAAATTACCTCTTGCGTTTGCATGGTAAATAAGAGGGTATAATAAGTAGATTGACTGAACAAAGTCATCATTGCAGGGATCTGTCATACAATCCAGGCCTGACCGGACTGATTCCAAGTACTTTGGGTGATTTGCAATACCTTCACACGTTGTAAGCATTTTGAACCCTGTAATTCAATCGTTGGTATTCTTGTTCCAATTCTTTACAATCGACTAATTTTTAGCTCGTTTTAGAATATTGACAGGGTGTAGGTTTTCTGGGCGCATTCCAAAGGAGCTGGGTAAACTGCAGAGACTGGTTACTCTGTAAGAAAATACTCCCAAAAAACCCTTTTTTTCTATGAACAAGTACACTTTGTGACGCCGTGAATCGTTTGATTTTGGTAGGGACATGAATTCAAATGATTTATCGGGAACTATTCCTCCATCATTGAGTAATCTTACGGGACTCTACTTATTCGATTTGTCCAACAATGGCATCGGTGGAGAATTACCAGTCGAGCTGAAGGGGCTTGTCAATTGCGGTCACTTGTAAGTATTACATTTTTATTTGGGATAAACTTTTACTGCGTGCAGGAATATGCACTTTATACCTTGTTACCTTCAACTTGTGGTTATGTTGTTGATGCTTCAAGCCATTTGAATAAAAACAACCTGAATGGATCGATTCCGCCGGAGGTTTTTCACGAGAATATGACCTTAAAACATGTGTAAGTACCATATTCATTATACTGTAAGGATTTAATTCAACTCATGATAAATTATTTTGATCAAATTAGATTCTCAACCTAAAGCCACTGTCCACTCTTTGCAGGTTATTTGATGACAATTCATTCACAGGAAAGATCCCCTCAACTATTGGGACTGTGTCATCCTTGACTGTCCTGTGAGTCTCCCATATCTATTTCCATTGGATTTCAAAGTACAAAGTCCCCAACTACTCTTTGGTGATCTGTTGGAAATAAAGTTTATATTCATTTACACTTATATTTATTTTAGATTTTTTTAATAAGATGACTGAGTGGTTTGGGATGTCATTTTTCTATTTGGTTTCAAATTTTATGGGAATATTTTTGGCGTTAAAATAGTAGGTTCCTCTATTCACTTGGAGTCTTAGCTCTAACAAAGATAAATTCTTGGTATATCTGGTTTTTGGTCTCTGGGTGTTAGTCACTGGATATTCTCTTAGTGTTATAGCCACAGTAATTATGTTTGATCTGAAGCCTGGGTCAAATTACTCTAACTATTACCCATTCTAACTAATTACCCATTCACCATGCTAGAAAAAGAAAAAGAAATTAGAGATGCCTGAAGAAAAAGAAAAAGAAATTAGAGATGCCTGAAGGAAATTATTGCAAGTGAAATATACTTTCACGATGTGCGTAGAGGGGCCTGAAGGATTAGAGATGTGTGAGGTTTAGGAAATGTAAGCATGACTGTTTTAATTAATATGTTCTAAGGATAAAATGAAATTTTTCTGGGGTAATAGGACAAGTGTACTTAGCTTTTCTGTCGAATCTTCAATATCTAAGAGTATCTATCGCTTTTCTGTCGAATATAAAAAGAGTGTTCATAAGCAGGGAGTGTAAGATGTGAAACGTATTCATACGCAGGGCTGTCCAATGTAACGATGTTCTCTTACTCTGATAATCTAAAATACTGCAGCAATATTTTTGCTGCTTAGTTCTCAATATCTTGACAGGCCATCTATTAAATCTTGCTTCATGATTAACAGGAGGCTCGATCGAAACTCTTTGGAAGGCTCAATTCCGTCCGACATCGCACGCTTGGAAAATATTAATGAATTGTAAGATCAACGATGTATTGCGCCTGTTCAGAGATGTTAGATCATAGTTATTGACCAGAAGAATTCATTGACTGTCTGCATTTTTTCAGGCATCTATCAAATAATCAGCTCAACGGTTATATACCTGACTTATCTTTGATGAAAGATCTTCAGTACTTGTAAGTAGAAAGTTCAAACTCTGCTCAAAAGATCTCGAATTGATTTTATCAAGTTAAGACTTCCAAGATTCATGTGTACGGTATTTGCTTTTATAGGGACTTGAGTAACAACTCATTCGATGTCTCCCATGTGCCCACCTGGTTATCTGCTCTCGCATCTTTGACCACCATGTAAGTTCAAGGGGTTTGAAATACAACATAAATTAAGCTTTACTATCTTTCGAACTAACTGGTTTTTCCTTTCCCTTTGCCTTGTTCTATAGTGTGATAGAAAACAGTAATTTAAATGGGCAGCTTTCTTCTGAAGTTTTTAGCTCACCGCAACTTGAGACAGTGTAAGTGTATTTAATATTTTCTGTGCAGTACCTTCAATGTTACATTGTTGAAAGATCAAACTTGAAAATTCAGTGATCTTCGTTTTCCAATGGCGTAGGATTCTCTCCAATAATTCTATAGATGGGCCTCTCTCAATTTTGGAAGGAAGTGTCAGTCAGCAGCTCCAATTGATAGACCTTCGATACAACAACATCACGGACGTTCCATGGGGGAAAAACCTTACCAAGACTTGGGCGTATGGATTTCCATGATAACCCTCTAAACTGATTCATGTGGATTTCTGATTCATTTATATGTACGGGAAACCTTGTAGTATCTATTGGACTAGGAAGGGGAAGAGGGAAAAAAATCTTTGGATATGTGAAACTTTCTGACAATTAAATGATGCGATATTAATCTACTTCTATTCCAAAGTTGTACACCTTCAATTCTTAATGTAAATCTGTTTTTTTTTTGGCCATGCAGACTTGAAGGTAACCCAGTTTGTGATTCCCAAACATTCATATCAAATAGCCCCATATGCCGCCCTGATGACGATGCTCAAGACACGTCCTACCACACTGATATGGCGCATTGCGGAAACGATACC
Source organism: Pinus tabuliformis (assembly GCA_031772625.1). Classification (NCBI taxonomy): domain Eukaryota; kingdom Viridiplantae; phylum Streptophyta; class Pinopsida; order Pinales; family Pinaceae; genus Pinus; species Pinus tabuliformis. Next base: position 1,194,924,545 of record CM062811.1, read on the forward strand.
AACTGTACTGAAGATTCAGAAAAAGTTAATCCTCAGAGTTGTCAGTGTGCAATACCATATGTCGGCACCATTGTCTTAAGAGCTCCCTCCTTTTCAACTTTGACGAATATTAACAGATTTCAAAAGCTAGAGAAATCTCTATGGACGCAATTAAACTTGACGAAGGGGTCAGTATATCTCTGTTGCATGCGGTTTGATGCCAACATGTATCTGAATATAGTAGTCCGGCTTTTTCCACCCTCCAGAAGGAAGTCTTTTGAGCCATCGGAAATCATAAATCTTGGTTTTTCTTTAAGCAATCAAAGATATAGACCGCCTGAGGAATTTGGAACTTATTATTTCATACCATCGTCTTACATATTTTTAAGAGGTGAGGAACTGTAACTTTACTCTTAGTTCAGGTTTTCGACAAATATGGCATCTTTTAAAGTGTAGTGTACGTATGTATGAACTATTTTGCTGGCTGTTTGATTTCAGAAGGGTCGGGGTCTCTAAATACATGGGCCATAATTGGAATAGCAGTTGTTGTAGCAGTGTCGATCTGTGCCATCATCGTCGTAGGCATTTACGCGTTATGGCAAAGGAAGAAAGCAGCAAAGGCCATTGAATTATCAAACCCATTCGGTATGAGATCCTATTGTTGGGGAATCTGAGAATCTGCTTCTGCTTTTTACATATGTAAATTGGTGTTGGAAACAGAAACTAATTTCTGTTAGCTTTTCTTCAGCTTCTTGGGATGCAGCAAGCAGTCAACATAGTGGAGATTCTCCCAAACTCAAAACTATCAGAGTTTTCTCGTTTCAAACACTGAAAATGGCCACCAACAATTTCTCCAGGGATAACGAGATTGGCTCAGGAGGCTATGGCAAGGTATAAAAGTGTAGTAGTGTCATATAAGCTATTTGTACAGTAAAAAACAAGCTCTAACCTTAATCTCGGATAACTGAGAGCGATAAACAGTCACGCCATCAACTAGCTCCTCTCCCGACATGAATGAAACCACTCAATGCAGATCAATTATATTTAGGACCATGCATAACTTCAATTTGTTAAACTGATGGAAAACAGGGGATTGTCATTTGTGACTCAAAAAGAGTTTAGATTTGTGAAGTGATGAGAGGGGTGAAAAAATACCAACCCCAAATCTACTACCGACTTTAATTAGGATGAATGTATACTAATTTAATATTGCAGCCTCTGATTCCATAAATTTTGATGAGTTTAACTGGGAAACAGGGGATACTCTGCAAAATTTCTGATTGGTTTAACTGGTATAACAGGGGATTGGAGTCATTTCTGATTGGTTTAACTGGGGAAACAGGGGATTGGGACTCCAGATGATATGGATTTATGAAGTAATGATATGAATCTATGAAGAAATCAGAGGCGTAAAATTAGCAATGCTTAATCGATCGACTATAATAGGATGGATTTAAATGGATTTATCTATGATATTTATTTGAAATTTTCATTTATTTACATCACATTTTGGTTTCGATTTTAAATATATTTTATTTGGTTATAAATAAGAAAAATGAATATTTACTTAAGTAAATAAATGTTTTAAAATAAATTAATTTTCGATATAAAAAAGTCTTAATTAAATTCATAATTTAAATTTTATATTTTATAAAATATTTAAAATCAGGCAATTTCACAAAATTTAATCAGTACTAAAAGTATAATCAAAACTTCAATAATAGTAAAAAGATATACTTATATGTTAATATTTTTAATATTTAAAATTAAGTATAGTCTAATTTATAGTTGAAATAGTTTTTTCATAAAGTAATATAATTTCAAGTAGAAAAGTGATTTTTTGTTGTTTAAAATACATTTTTGGATTTTAATGAATTTAGCTGCCTAAAAAACCCTGAAACAATAAAATTCTAAAAACTAAATAAATGAAAACCCAAATTTTGGTTAAAAATAACCAGTAAAGAACTGAAACCCAAATTATGGTTAAAAATAACCAGAAAAATGTTGTGAAAAAAACCTTTTTCTCAGCCCATTAGACTCACAATCTTGAAAAAAATGATAATTATAATTTTTAACTTAATAAATAAGATAGTTATTATTAATGATGGATGGTAAATATTATTATTATTATTATTATGTATATAAATAAGATTTCAACCTTGTTAAATATCTCTGAATTTAAATATTAAGTTATTAATTTATTTTAATAGTTAAACTATCTTATTTTTATAAACCAGGAAAATGTATATTTAAATGCTTCAAAATAATTTTAAATTTTATTTAAAAATTAAATAATATATTAATTGAAATAAATTTTTGGAAAAATCACATTAAAAATATTTAATAAACTAATTTCGAACCAACTAGTATAATTTATCTAATTTTACTTTAAATAACATTTAAAGTAAGTCAATATTCCTTATTGCTATTGTTTAATAGACTTCTATACTTTAGTTGTGAAGAAGAGCGTTATTACCAGCTTTTATTTACCAATGCTATTTATCTCATAATTATTATTGTGAATTAATTGTTTTTTATATCTGCCAAATGTTCTTACATTTATAAGAAAACCAAAACAAACAAAGATATCTGCCAAATGTTCTATTGAATATCTGATGACTCACTAAATTCATGTGACTTTCGTACGGATATGCAGGTGTACAAAGGAATACTGCCCGATGACGGACAGATGGTGGCTGTGAAAAGGGCGAAGAAAGAGTCTAACCAAGGTGTTGCAGAATTTAAGACGGAACTAGAACTGTTGTCTCGCGTTCATCATAAGAATCTGGTGGGACTCGTTGGATTTTGTTTCGGGGAAGGCTCTGAGCAAATGCTTGTATATGACTACATCCCAAATGGAACGCTGAGAGATAATCTCTCAGGTAATTTTCTTCTCACATCTCATCCTCTTTTGGTTCCTGTCTATTTGCTTAGCTCACCAGAGAAATTGGCCGCGATTCAACAAAAGTATTTTGTCCATTCAATTAACAGGCAAAACCGGAAGTCGTCTTGATTGGAGCAAGAGGATGAATATCGCATTAGGGGCAGCGAGGGGATTGGCATATCTTCACGAGCATGCAGATCCCCCCATAATACACAGAGACGTGAAGTCGTCCAACATCTTGCTCGACGACAATATGGTTGCCAAGGTAGCCGACTTCGGACTTTCCAAACTTTTTGCTGACACCGGGAATAAAAATTATGTATCGACTCAAGTGAAAGGAACCATTGTAAGTATCATCAGCACACTTCCAAATTACCTTTCCATCTTTTCCAGATCTAAAGTGTTACAACTGCCATATACTCTCCATGGAAACTTTGGGATCTAAGTGCGTCCCCAAGTTAAAATACTTACTGTTATAGACCCCTGAGCTTAATTCTCCGAATATTCGGGGATGGGAGAGACATGAGCGCGGTCAAAAAATTGCTCGCGACCATGTGTCTGGCCGATTCTCGAATATTTCCATGTTAGACTCTATGAAAAATTGGCTATGAAAAATTGGTGATGTATTTGCCAGAATCCAAATAAATTAGTTGAGTGAGTGAATTAATTTAATTAATATTGATGTATCGTTTTAAAGATTGTAATTAGGATGGGTTGAATTCATATTTTGTTACCACTAATCTTTTTACATAAAATCTCTCTTCATTCGAAACTATAAAATGCGTCTAGCTTTCAACGGTGAAATGCTGAACAATAATGAGTTGGGCAGGGGTACCTGGATCCGGAATATTACATGACGCAGCAACTGAGTCACAAGAGCGACGTATACAGTTTTGGTGTTGTATTACTGGAAATTCTAACGTCTCAGCATCCCCTAATTGAAGGTGGAAAATATCTGGTCCGAGAGGTGAAGACAGCAATGGATACCGATGGAGTGAATACCGTCCGACGCCACATACTGGACCCCTTTCTCAAAGATTCTCCAATTTCTCAAACACTTCTTCAAAGTTTCGTAAGCTTATCGTTGCGCTGCGTTGGGGATTCGGCTGTGAAGCGTCCTAAAATGGGCGATGTTGTGAAGGAGCTGGAGTCGATCGTAGAATCTGTGGTAGGACCATACGAGGCCACGACAAAGACAGAGCAAGACTCTCCAACAGCTTCTCTACTGAGAGGTCACCATCCAAATGCGTCTGTAACTTCATCTATTTTCTTTGATCACAGCGGCGGATTCTCTGTGACCCACTCTAATATTTGATCCCAACTGATATTAATAGGCTAGATATAGCAAGTCTGTTAAGCAGCCTATTGGGCAAGTACTTTGCCACATAATGATATGGAACTTGGAACTTGAGCACAAAGGAATCGTGTAAGAATTTGTTGTATATTTTGCCAACACAATGATAAGCATTAATATCCAATTAAGAACACTTTGTGCCTAATAATATGGAACTTGAGCACAACTGATACCTATACTTGCACTACATCCACATACACATGACACAATTTGTGATATGACGAAGGGATGGATCAACACTCCTATGAGTATGTTTCTTAGCAAAATGAATTAATAAACAAAATTGTAATGTAATTTTCTCAAAGAAAAATAATTAAATTTAAAAATTTATTTTACTGGGTCGCAGAATAATTGAGACGAGAGACTTATTTTACAGCTCAGTATGATGTATAATAATGTATGTTCGTCATCAAAGTTGAAATTTTACTCATATAAATTAAAATTAAAATCTAAAAAAACACTATACAAAATATTTAAATAATGTCTACTCATAAAAAATTGCCAATAACAAAATTAATTCTCTCTTCATGTTAGATTCGTATTTAAAATAAATCTATATTAATTTATATTACAATTAAAATTTACATAAAAAATTACTGATTTTCCTTAATTATTAAATAAAAAACATAATTAGAGCCTTGGTCATAACCCAGCTTGAACAATATTCGATTGAACCATGTAAATTGTGTTATAACGACGTGATTAAATGAAAGATGTCAAAGGCGAGAACATGGATTCACAAGGTATTGTCACATGATGTGATGATTAGTGTTGTATCATGCAAAAATTAATATGAAAGTATAATAGAAAATTAAGCAAAGAGGCTGCAAAGGAATAAAAAATAGAATGCATTTCCGAGAAAATGAACGCATTTTTTGAAAAAATGAATATATCTAAATACTAATATTGATTGGCCCATATTTGTGGGAAGCATTATTCATTTTTTTTTAACGTAAGTTTTAAAGTTCTCTTAATTATGGTTGGCTTAAAGTGTTTTTATGATAATTTTTAAAAAAATTCTGGGAAAGGAATCTTTGTTTTATGTTTGGAAGAATAGATATGGATGAATGTACATTAATGATGATATCTCATGATGTGTTAATGACAATATAAATATAAAAATACAACATTTTGTTAATTTTCGGGATTATTTAAAGTAATTCTACGATGAATTTGAATATAGTGTAAAAAGATAAAATGTAAAAAAATGTATTAACTTACCAAATATATAATTTGTATATATAATAAGACTACCTTATTTTTCATGTAAAATGTGATGTATATGTTTATGTTAATGTAAGTTTGAGTACATAAACAATGGAATTTCGCTATAAAAAGTTATTGAGTGTTAAGGAACATATTTTTCTTATGCACAATTTCTTTTTTCAAAATTTATACCTTAATTTTACATTTTTTAGGATGATGAAACTTATTATATCGGGCAAATCACAATACTTTCCATTATAAAAAGGCCTTAACATTATCAAATAATTTTATTTTTTCCTTTTAGATTGTAAGTCTCTAGTATATATATATATAGTCTATTAGTGTACTATATATTGTAAGTGTAGTAAAGTGTAATATATATATATATATAGATAGATATATAGGTTAAGATGCAAAAAGTTATTCCATAAATACAAGATGTATTTTAAGATTACGAAATATATTAAAACGAGTGAGCAATGTAAACTTTTTGAAAATAATTATATATTTGGAATCTACACAATTAAATCCATAATTTTCTATACTTCCATCCACAAATGATTACCTATCCTATAGAAAAAATATAAGAAATGATATATTGATAAGCTGTAAAAAAAAATGGAAGTTTCAATGTATTTCTAGTGCAACCACAACTAGGTTTACCATTGTAGACTTATATATAAAGAAATAAACTCAACAAACATGTACATTAGAGTTGTAAGTCTTGTCCCCAAAAAGAATTAAAATGAAAACAATGCATGTTTGCTTTAGGAACACGTGTGTTCATGTTGGGTAAAAATGTCACAGTCTTCTTGAAAAAAATAATAACCAAGAATGTACATGTGTTCTTGTTGGAAAAAATATTTTATCCAACAAGAATGTGCACACATTCATGTTGCAAAAAAAACACACTCAACAAGAATGTGAATGCATTCTTATTAGGAAAACATTTGAACTCTCGCCCCTCTCTTCCTTTGCCATCTCTCTCTTTTGCTTGATCACTTGCTTAATATCTCCCCCTTTACCTTCCCTCCTTTCCCTTTTCCTCTCTATCTCTCCCTCCATGTCTAAATTTCTCTACCCCACTAACTCTCACCCACTTTGTCTTATATTTGTTACTCTCTCTCACTCTCTTTCTCTAACTACCCCCCTCCTTCAGTTTATTTCACTCTCTCTACCTCTCTATTTCCCTCACTTTATGCCTCTCTCCACCCTCCACTCACTTCCTCCCTCCCTCCCCACCTCCCCTCGCCATTTCCCTCTCATTGTTGAAAATGTATCTAGTGTGGGTCTTCGTAATGAAATTCAAATGTAATATTGATGTAATAATTATATTCATTTATTATGATGAATATTATTATTTTATTTCTAGTCCAAGCATGTTCTTCATGCTTCTAGGGTTTATTGAGCCAAAATAAAATTTAATATAAGTCAAAGAAACATATTTGAGTCAAAGTCCCATTTGGACTTCTTGGAAGAAAAATAAAATTATTTTTATTTGAGTCAAAAGAGTCAATTTTTCCTCCACAAGAAGAAGTCGACCCTCCTTGGACAAGTCAACCCTAGGGCAAATTATTTGGCCTCCTAGATGTGTATAAATAGAAGGAAACTCAACCACTTTGGAGACCAATCACACACTCACTCATTCACATCAAAATTTATGCAATAAGAAGAAGAAATTCAACAAAAGTCAAAGGAGAGAGAGGGAGAGGGAGAGAGAGAGAGAGAGAGAGAGAGAGAGAGAGAGAGAGAGAGAGAGAGAGAGAGAGAGGGGAGATAAAATCTAGTTTTGTGCCCTATTTATACTCACTAGGAACAGCCAAAGGAGAAGCAACATTAAGCATGCATGCAAAGGAAATATCCATCTGTCACGTATAATAATCCTTTTTGTGGTTATTGTTACTCATGCAATGATTTTGGCCATAGGGCTATTGATTGTAGGGCACATGCAAGGAATGTAAATTATACCAATAGAAGACATCAACCTATTCCTCTCTTCCTTCGTCACATATGTTTTTGGTGTGACAATATTGGCCATAAGGCAAAAGATTGCAAGCTTCCCATGTGTTTTAGGAGATCCAACCAAAGAGAGGAGAATATGCAAGGTCAACCGCATAAGGAGAAAAACGATCAACAGATGAAAATTTGGAGGAGAAAAGAGTAGCAAGGAACTTCCACCAAAAATTAAGGCCTGCATGGTCTTAGGGGGAGAATATGGTTGCATAATGAGTTGCATGAAAATCTTTAATTGTGAAATCATATCAAAAGTGCCCATGAAGAAAATTTTGCATATTGCAGGAGATGCATGTGTTTAGGGGGGTCCTTGAGGTTTGAAGTGCACTTTCATTTTCAAATATATTTCTATTGTAGTTTTATTTTAGTTCATCAACCATGTACATTTGTTGATTGTTTTGGAACAACTATCGATATGTTTTGGATTCTATTAATACTCATGATAATATGGCAGCAATGTAGTTATTCTTATGTGCATTGCCTAAGTGTGATGGGGAATCACACATTTAGGGGGAGCATTTTTGCTTCCAAATGGACTTGCATTTGTCAGTATCATGCTCACTTTGGAGGAGTTTTATTGTTCTTATTGATCATTAGTGTGTTGCAGGAATCAAGTCTTTGCTGCTGCTGCCATATAACAACAAAATCATATGTTTTTCATTACATATTTGGTATATTGATGATGATTATACTGCTAGATGATATTTATGTCATGTGTTGTGTTATCACCAAAATAGGACCCTGATAGGCTGCTCATCAAGTCAATCTCAATGTAACTATTTCAAACCAATCTTTTGGTTGAGGCTTAGCCTCCTCAACTTGAGAGGGCTCTCTCAAAGGTTAATGATATTGATTAAGGATATAGATAGATGGCTAACTCTACGGTTTATGATTTTATATGTTTATATGTTGAAATATGGAGACTTGCTACCATTGGGCTATGGAGTCAGTGACAGAGATAAAGATAACAACTAAGTCTTCTTATAAAACTGAGGCTTGCATATACTTCAATGAAAGAGTAACACATTCAGTAAAGTCTCAATAACTTAAAGTTCATAGGACTCAGAGCATGTGGGCATGAATTCTGAGTAATGATATACCAAGGTATTCAGAAGGAAAGTATTTAAAGTGATTCATCAGAGTTTAATACTTAAAGGAAGTCTGAGCATGAGTAACAATGAATTTTGAGTAATAAGTATTAAAACATTAAAGAAAAACATCCAAAGATAGGATTGAAGAACCAATTCACCATAGTTTAACACTTAAAGGAAGTCAGAGCATGTTCCTCCATGAATTCTGAGTAATAAGCATTAAGACAATGGAAGTAAAACATATCAAAGATAAAAGATAAAGCTCACTGAAGTACACTAAGAATCTCAGCTTCAGAAAAGTCAAACTGCTTCTGTATATATCAGTCCCTGCACAACATTTACAAAAGCAATCTTTTCCTATAACATTTTCCAACCCTTGCTGCATTACACCTCTTACTCTTTATAGAGTTCATTACAATCTTGGATTCCTTCCTCCAACATGAGGGGAATTTGAATTTATTTGACTTGACACCTATTCATACTTTAAACAAACTATTAATTGCAAGTGGTAGTTAACTAACAGTCCTAGAGTCCTAATACAATTAGGAGTACAACTCCTTATTATGCTAGCAACAACCTAGACTTTGGAATAAATTCGATATTTGACAGTTGCTCCTCCTCCTTAACTTTGAGTTTGGTGATGTTTATAACTTCCATGCTGGCCTTCAATCATCTCTCCTTTGACTGTCCTAAAAACTAGGCAACTGTCCCCTGCAATGTTGCTTTGGTCTTCAAGGATATTCTTCGAATTTTCTGCTTGCCACACTATCTCTTTTAGTCACATGACACATATTGAATTAATCATAGGACCCTACTCTTACATTTGTGCCAAAACAAAACTCCTTGAAGTTGCCTGAAGGAAGATAAACTGGATGAGCTACGAAATGTACTGTTATTTTGGTAGTGCAAGGCTTAGTTCTTGCATATATCTTGCATTCCTTGAGTTCATCTCTACTTAGGGTCTAAACATTCTCAAATGATCTTCTTACATCTCTGCAGTAGCATCCTTCTCAAAAATAGCCCCTGTTTCCTTTGAATATTAATCCAAAAACAAAACTGCAGCTACAGCAATTTCGTAGCGCGCTATGAAACTGCTGTGCATTGCATGTCACCTACACCAGTTTCATAGTGCGCTATGAAACTGATGTGTGAGTCAAATTACACAGTTTTTTCCCAAAAACTTTCCTGCTGAGGATTCTTCTCAGTTGTTCTCTTATGCCAATATGCCACATATACTTGAGCTTACCCATCCATAAAACAACTTCAAAAAGTAATGTCCTAGCTTCAATCAAAATTGTGTTAAGGTTTCATCACTTACTGCCTTATTCATTTGTGCTGCTACCTTGATTTGAACCTTCTTCTTCTGTGACTGTTGAGGAGTATATTGAGCAATCAGTGGTGTCATTGGTTCCTTAACTTTAGTTCTAGCTTTTAGTTTCACAAACCTGCTTGACCTAGCTTCTTCTTGGTGACTAGTTGTTGGTGATGGTATTTCCTTAGCCCTAGGGCTAAGTCCTGTTTTAGCTCTAAAACCAGACATAAATAGAAAAGCATACCATTCTCTATCTACCTTCTGAAGTTCATGCAAGACAATTAATTTGATTAAGCCATGATGGAACAATGATGTTTCACAAGCTTCTTTCTTCAACTGTATTTTAACAAACATCTTGCCTAAGCTTCAAAACAGATAGAAAGGTAGGTCTAGAGATATTATTCCAGTGAAATGAAATAAGAGCTTGAAATGGTAAGAATACACCTTGTGGTATCTTGCTTCGCATTTAAAATACCTTTGTATGCATGAGAGTAAGTTGGCAAATTAGTCTTTGACATAACTCCTGGGCATTACTTTAGTGAAATCTGAGTCTATAAATTCTGGCTTCAGGAATATCTTGCAGGGTGCCATCTCAAACTTGAAATTCTTAAACCATATCTCTTGACCTCTAGGAATCTCTGTGGCTAAAGATATGATCTCAGGAGAAACTGGTAATTCTAATGCTCCAACCTTTGTATTCAAACCTGTGAAATTGAGAGCGAATTCCTTGCTTACTTGGCTGTGACCTCCTTGTAGTTTTTCGAAAAACCTCCAGTAACCCACATTTTTTAAGGCTTCTTCAATTTCTTTATCCTCTGTGAGAGCATCTAAGCCTTCAGGCTCAGTTCTCAAACATCGGCCTAGTCTATGATTCTTCTTCTCTTCAGACATTTCTTCTTTAAAATCCCCGTAAAGGAAACCTGGAAGAAACTACCCTATTTAGTTTAAGAGCTACCTCGCTTGAATTGGATGAAGAGCTGCCTCACTTAAATTAGATGAAGAGCTACCTCGCTTGAAGCTTGCAAAATAATTTTGGTCTATGCTCACCCTGGGCTTGTTAACTCAACCTTAAGAAAAGCATCAAGTGCTTCTCATGCATGAAAATGACACAAAAAATGACCAGGACCAATTCACCCTTAACTTTTTTTTTGAAATTTGAAATGAGTGCAGATAAATGACTCCTAACGAATCTAATGATGAATGTGAGTGGTTGTATGTGATAAGTAAGGTTCATGGAATAACAGCTGATGATGAAACATTAACAGATTCTGGTGGATTTGATAGCTAGACAAGATTTGGCACGAATCCCCGATTTCGTAGCACATCCAGTGTAAATTCGAGGTTTTGCGCTACGAAAACTCCTAACTACGAATCCCCAATTTCGTAGCGCATGTTATGTATTTTCAGAGTTTTACGCTACGAAAACTCCTAGACAGTTTCGTAGCGCGTTCAAATTTAAAATGACCAAATACATGACACTTTTGGAATGATTGGGATCCATAATGGGTAAAACTAGGTTGTTGACCTTTATTTGATAATAGAAACGAGACTCTGACTCTATGACTTAGACTCTAAAATGAACATAAAAATGACTTGATCATGTCCAACACCATGACTAGAAATAAGGCAAACTTTCTAAAGTTAAAAAAAAAAAAATTAGGGTGATAACAGTGGCTCCACTTGGGATAGTGTGCCCTTGTGGTACACTAAGAACTAGTAGATCCAGTGCTGCAATCCATTCCTTTAAAAATAAAAACTCAAAAATTATGCCTAATCTGCTTCAAACTGTACCTAGTAAAAATTGATCAGTCAATCTTGAGCTTATTTTCATTTTCCTACCTACCTACCCTATCAATTGTAAACTTCTTTTAGCTCAATTAATGTGAAATTTCCAATGTAGCCAATAATTTGTTTTATCTAATATTTGAGTTTTTGACTGCATCGAAGGTCAAAGCAGCTATGATATTGCGATGACCACTACCACTGAAATTGCCTCTGATCTTCATAGAAAAACTGAAACATTGGAGAGTAAAACTCTTCCATGTATTTAGCTATAGGATCCCATAATACGTGATCAGCTTGATGATCCTCATAACATCCTGTTACTTCTAAGAACTGATCTTTAGTCACACAACATTTATTTGATAAGTTATCCAACTGCTTTTCTGCATGATTCCCATAGACAATGTAATTTTCCTCACTATTATGATCATTCTTTGAAGTAATCTGCTGCAAGGAATTACAGAAATGATCACCCTTTTCCTCTGCCTGAGGGTTATAAAAATTTCCTTCCAGTATTTCTTCTTGGTGTTTGCAATTATTTTCATCTTCATTATGATCCAAAGACTGACAAGTCTGTTGCATCTCTACATCAATCTCGAAGGATGTAATATGATTTTCATAGGTATACTCTTCTTGATTTCTATGTTGCATGTCATGGAATGTTATCCTTTCTTCTAGTTGTTGAAATGTATTGTTATGAAGAGCCTCTAGCATTTCTTCATCCATAAATTCATCATCATCATAACAATCCTCCAAATACTGAATAAGACTCAAAGAATGTTTACAACTATCTTTGACCAGCAATAAGGAAGGATGACATTCTTTATACATCTCATAGAATTCACCATGAAAATTAGCAAGCGAATATATTGAACCATTTTCCAAACCTTTATACCAAGACCATGCTTTTCCTTCTAAAGCAGTCATATACATCTTCATGATACAATCTTCAGGGAACTGAACCTTAAGACTGCGTACATGCATATGGAACCTAACCAAATGAAGAGCAACATTGTCTTTCTTTTCATCTTTGAATACTGGGAGATCCTCTAACCGTTCGACCTTTGGCATAGGATTTGGAAAACCAGGGATATGAGATCGATTCATAGGGGCATACCTGGCGTTCATTCTTGCAATGGCACTCATCTTGAAACTTCATCGGCTACTAATCTTCTACCAGTGGAGTCACCTTCCAATTTGTTATTTGATGCGTGGAGTCACCAAGGTAGTTGCAGCCTCAAACAGCTTCCTGAGCTCCTGCTACCTTCAGAAGTTTAGCACTTTAATTTCGGGAATGAGTAATCTTCAGACTCCCAGCAAATGCACCAAAATGTTATCACAAAAATAGGACCTTGATAGGCTTCTCATCAAGTCAATCTTAGTGTAACTATTTCAAACCAATATTTTGGCTGAGGCTTAGCCTCCTCAGCTTGAGAGGGCTCTCTCAAAGGTTAATGATATTGATTAAGGATATAGATAGATGGCTAACTCTATGGTTTGTGATTTTATATGTTTATATGTTGAAATATGGAGACTTGCTACCATTGGGCTATGGAGTCAGTGACAGAGATAAAGATAACAAATAATTCTTCTTATAAAATTGAGGCTTGTATATACTTAAATGAAAGAGTAACACATTCAGGAAAGTCTCAATAACTTGAAGTTCATAGGAGTTAGAGCATGTGGGCATGCATTCTGAGTAATGATACATCAAGGTATTCAAAAGGAAAGCATTTAAAGTGATTCATTAGAGTTTAATACTTAAATGAAGTCAGAGCATGAGTAACCATGAATTCTGAGTAATAAGTATTAAAAAATTGAAGAAAAACATCCAAAGATAAGACCCAAGAACTCAATTCACCATAGTTTAACACTTAAAGGAAGTCAAAGCATGTTCCTCCATGAATTCTGAGTAATAAGAATTAATACTATGAAAGTAAAACATATCAAAGATAAAAGATAAAGCTCACTGAAGTACACTAAGAATCTCAGCTTCAGAAAAGTCAAACTGCTTCTGTATATATCAGTCCCTGCACAACATTTACAAAAGTAGTCTTTTCCTATAACATTTTCCAACCCTTGGTGTAATACACCTCTTAATCTTTATAGAGTTCATTACAATCGTGGATTCCTTCCTCCAACATGAGGGGAATTCAAATTTACTTGACTTGACACCTATTCATACTTTAAACAAACTATTAATTAGAAGTGGTAGTTAACTAACAATCCTAGAGTCCTAATACAATTAGGAGTATGACTCCTTATTATGCTAGCAACAACCTAAACTTTGGAATAACTTTGAACTTTGACAACTACTACTCCTCCTTAACTTCGACTTTGGTGGTGACTATAACCTCCATGCTGGCCTTCAATCATCTCTCCCTTGACTATCCTGAAAACTAGGCAACTGTCCCCTGCAATGCTGCTTTGGTCTTCAAGGATATTCTTCGAAGTTTCTATTGGCCACACTATCTCTTTTAGTCACATGACACATATTGAATTAATCATAGGACCCTGCTCTTACATTTGTGCCAAAACAAAACTCCTTGAATTTTCCTGAAGGAAGACAAACTGGATGAGCTACGAAATGTATTGTTATTTTCATAGCACAAGGCTTAGTTCTTGCATATATCTTGCATTCCTTGATTTCATCTTTACTTAGGGTCTAAACATTCTCAAATGATCTTCTTACATATCTGCAGCAGCAGCCTTCTCAAAAATAGCCCCTTTTCCTTTGAAGATTAATCCAAAAACAAAACTGCAGCTACAGCAGTTTCGTAGCACGCTACGAGTCTGTTGTGCATTGCATGTCACCTACAGTAGTTTCGTAGAGCGCTATGAAACTGCTATGTGAATCAAATTACACAGTTTTTTCCTCAAAAAATTTCCTCTTTAGGATTCTTCTCAGTTGTTCTCTTATGCCAATATGCCACATATACTTGAGCTTACCCATCCATAAAACAATTTTAAAAGGTAATGTCGCAGCTTCAATCAAAATTTTGTTAAGGTTTCATCACTTACTGCCTTATTCATTTGTGCTGCTACCTTGATTTGAACCCTCTTCTGTGATCGTTGAGGAGTATCTTGAGCAATCAGTGGTGTCATTGGTTCCTTAACTTGCTTTCTAGCTTTTAGTTTCACAAACCTACTTGACCTAGCTTCTTCTTGGTGACTAGCTGTTGGTGATGATATTTCCTTAGCCCTAGGGCTAAGTCTTGTTTCAGCTCTAAAACCAGACATAAATAGAAAAGTAGACCATTCTTTATCTACCTTCTGAAGTTCATGCAAGACAGTTAAGTTGATTAAGCCATGATGGAGCAATGATGTTTCACAAGCTTCTTTCTTCAACTATATTTTATCATACATCTTGCCTAAGCTTCAAAACAGATAGAAAGGTAGGTCTAGAGATATTATTACAGTGAAATGAAATAAGAGATTGAAATGGTAAGAATACACCTTGTGGTATCTTCCTTCGTAGGTAAAATACCTTTGTATGCATGAGAGTAAGTTTGCAAATGAGTCTTTGACATAACTCCTGGGTAGTGCTTTAGTTAAATCTGAGTCTATAAGTTCCGGCTTCAAGAATATCTTGAAGGGTGCCATCTCAAACTTGAAATTTTTAAACCATCTCTCCTAACCTCTCGGAATCTTTGTGACTAAAGATATGATGTCAGGAGAAACTGGTAATTCTAATACTCCAACCTTTGTATTCAAACTTGTGAAATTGAGAGCAAATTCCTTGCTTACTTGGCTGTGACCTCCTTGTAGTTTTTTGCAAAACCTCCAGCAACCCACATTTTTGAAGGCTTCTTCAACTTCTTTATCCTTTATGAGAGCATCTAATCCTTCAGGCTCAGTTCTCAAACACCGGCCTGATCTATGATTCTTCTTCTCTTCAGATATTTCTTCTTTAAAATCCTTGTAAAGGAAACCTGGAAGAAACTACCCTGTTTAGTTTAAGAGCTGCCTCACTTGAATTGGATGAAGAGCTGCCTCACTTGAAGCCTGCGAAAGAATTCTAGTCTATGCTCACCCTCGGCTTGTTCACTCAACCTTAAGGAAAGCATCAAGTTTTTCTCATGCATGAAAATGACACGAAAATGACCAGGACCAATTCACCCTTACCTTTTCTTTTTGAAATTTGAAATCAGTGCGGACAAATGACTCCTAATGAATCTAATGATGAATGTGAATGGCTACATGTGATAAGTAAGGTTCATGGATTGACACCTGATGATGAAACATTAACAGATTCTGGTGGATTTGACAGCTAGACAAGATTTGGCACGAATCCCTGATTTCGTAGCGCATCCAGTGTAAATTCGGGGTTTTGTGCTACGAAAACTCCTAACTATGAATCCCCGATTTCGTAGCGCATGCTATTTATTTTTAGAGTTTTGCACTACGAAAACTCCTAGATAGTTTCATAGTGCATTCAAATTTTAAAATGACAAAATACATGACACTTTTGGAATGATGTGGGATCCATAATGGGTAAAACCAGGTTGTTGACCTTTATTTGATAATGGAAATGAGACTCTGACTCTATGAATTAGACTCTAAATAGAACATAAAAATGACTTGACCATGTCCAACGCCATGACTAGAAACAAGGCAAACTTTCCAAAGTTTAAAAAAAAAATTAGCGTGATAACATGTTGTGTAGCTTCTATGGAAGATCAGATGATGTGTTGGAGATAGTTCATATAGAGTATGCACTTTATTGTTCATAGTTTCTATTCTAGATGTATCATGTTGTTGCTCATGATATCTTGATGCATGTTGATGGATGAGATATTGTGCAGTCATGTGGATGAGCCATGATGATTTATATTTCTGCTCATATATGGAGTATACATCTTGTTTCTGGTGATGATTTGTTGCTCACTAATTTGATTCTTGTGCCTCATTCATGATATGTTGTTCACCTATAATGAGGAGATGATGAGTTTCATGTGTTGTTGATGGTGCTAAATTTCTAGATCTTATGCTATTGTTGTTGTTTCCTAGTATTTCTTGGATATATGTTTGCTTGACCATATAGGAGAGATTATCTATATTGGTTCATATGCTCCCAATGTTGTTGTTTTTGCTATTGTTTTTCATGATTTGAGTTGATGATGCATTAAGTTGATGGTTGATTAGCCTCATGATGATGAGGATATGTATTTGTTGTTGCCCTATGACATATTGCCATGTTGCTACTATTAGATGATTTTATTGTTGTACCTATGTGGAGTATGGTGGTTGCTAGTGGTTCTAAGCCCATTTTTATAGTTTTACTCTCTGTTTTTTCATAATAAACATAATATTTTATTAGGGAAAATTTTAAGGATGTAAATTTATATCAGGCCAGGCAGTAACTCCT
Source organism: Pinus tabuliformis (assembly GCA_031772625.1). NCBI lineage: Eukaryota > Viridiplantae > Streptophyta > Pinopsida > Pinales > Pinaceae > Pinus > Pinus tabuliformis. Next base: position 1,194,941,534 of record CM062811.1, read on the forward strand.
CAAAAAAAATTGATTCGTATATTATTCCTTCAGGTTGGTCTTTATTATATACATGAGGGAGAGACTGTTCACTTCATCTCCCGATGACTGTTCATATTACTTATTATTTATTTAAATTAATTATATTCACCCAATCCTGATGATTAGGTGTCAACATTCCCTCCCTTAATCTGAAGGGATGTTGGTGAGTCCAAGGATCATTCTGAATCGTTCAAGCTTTTCTCTTCCAAGAGCTTTGGTGAAGATGTCTGCAATTTGTTCATTGGTGGAACAATGATGGAGATGGATTGTTTTGGCCTCAACATGATTTCAAATCAGAAGATATTTAGTATTGATGTGCTTCGTTCGATCATGGAACTTTGGGTTCTTGGCCAACTTTATTGCAGAGGTATTGTCAATATTGAGTGGAGTTGATTGTACTTATTTTACCTACAAATCTTCAAGAATTTTCTTGAGCCACACAATTTCTTTTATTGCTTCAGCTACTGTCGCGTATTATGCTTCTGTTGTGGAATCTGCTGGAACTGATTGTTTGCATGATCTCTATGAGAAAACTCTTGATCCAAGACTCATAACATATCCTGAAGTAGATACCCCAGTTTCTTTTTCTACATCGAAGTTTGAATCAGAGTATCCAATCAAGCTGAAGTTGTCCACCTGTGTATACTTGATTCCAAAGTCTTGAGTTCCCTTCAAGTACCTTAGAACTCTTTTTGCAGCAGACCAATGTTCCTCACAAGGCTTTTGCATAAACCTGGAGAGGATTCCAACAGCAAATGAAATGTCTGGTCTGGTAGTAGTTAGGTAGTTGAGACTTCCTACAAGCTGTCTATACTTTATTGCATCCTCAAATTATTTTCCTTCAATAGATGTGAGCTTTAAGTTTTATTCCATTGGAGTATTAAGAGGATTTCATTCTATCATGCCAAACCTGTTCAACAGATCTCCAATGTACTTCTTTTGAGAAAGAAATATGGACTTCGAATGTTGGGTTACTTCAGTACCAAAATAGTAATGAACATAGCCCAAATCAATCATTTCAAAACTTTTCACCAATTCCTTCTTTATGGATGTAGTGTAGCTTTCATTTTTGCTTATCATCAAAAGATCATCTACATATACCACAAGATATACAACTGTTTTGCCAACTTTCTTGACAAATAAAGTTGCATCATCAAGATCATAATGTTTGAAATTGAGTTTCAGAAGATGCTTAGTTAGTTTTTCATACCACGCTCGCGGTGCTTGTTTTAGGCCATACAATGACTTCACAAGTTTGCATACTTTATGTTCATGTCCTTTCATATCAAATCCTTCAAGCTGGGACATAAAAACATTCTCTTTTAGATCTCCTTTCAAGAAATAATTTTTTTACATCCATTTGATGGACTTTCCAACTGTTCTGAGCTACTAGGGCAAAGAGTGTTTGGATGGTAGCCCATTTTGCTGTGGGGGAAAAAGCCTCCTCATAATCAACCCCTTCCTTCTGTGCAAAACCTTTTGCCACAATCCTAGCTTTATGCTTGTCAAGTGAGCCATCAGCTTTATACTTGTTCTTGTAGACCCACTTGCAGCCAATTGGTTTGGTTCCTAATGGAGGATCAACCACATTCCAAGTGGTGTTCTTTATGAGGGCATCATACTCCTTTTGCATTGCTTCTTTCCATTCATCATGAGAAGTAGCTTCTTTGAGGAAGTTGGTTCAAAATCTGTAGACAAATCCAATTCACAATCATAAGAAACATCCATAATCAACAAGTGAATTAGAGTTATCTACATCACCTCCATTTTTCCGGTTTGAATTTCTAGTTCCTGTCTTTCCAACCTCATCAGGATGAACACTTTCAAGTGTCTTTGTCAACCACTTTGGGGGACCTTTCTCAGATGGTCCAGGCTACTCTACTGATTGAGTTGGGACTGAATCAAGGTTGAGTCTACCAGTTCTATCAATCACATCACTTAAAGCATCATCCGTTGTTGGAGTTTCATGCAGGGGAGAGTGTTCTTCATAAGAAGATTCGACATGTTGATCTAGTATAGGAATCCCCCCTTCAAGACGTGGAATCTGATTATCAAATTCTTGAAATGATTTTTCATTTGTGAATCTATCAAAGTGATCAAGTTGCCGCTCAACAACATTGTCAGTTTTGGATGATTCAAGAAAAATTACATCTCTAGATACAACAAAATTTTTATTGACTTCATCATAGAGACGGTATGCTTTGGAGGTGTTTGAATACCCCTAGAAGATACATTTATGACTTCTAGCACTATGTTTGCTTCTATGTGCCTTTGGTATCAATGCATAACAAGTGGAACCAAAGAGCTTCAGATGCTTTACCGAAGGAACATGTCCATACCACATTTTATATGGAGTCTTGTTTCTAATAGCATTAGATGGACATCTATTCTTTATATATGCAACACAAAGAACAGCATCAGCCCAAAACATTATCTTTACATTTTTGAAGAATAGAATGGATCATACCATATTGAAGATTGTCCTATTCATTCTTTCAACTACACCATTCTGTTGGGGATTATAAGACACAGTTGTTTGATGTTTGATTCCATGTTGGCGAAGATAGTTTTCAAATTCATTTGATGTGTATTCTTTTCCATTATCAGTGTGAATAGACCCAATATGAGATTGTGCATCATTTTCAATCCATTTATGAAAGTTTTTGAATGTTTAAAAAGCATCAGATTTGTTCTTCAATAAATAAACCCAACACATTCTGGTGTAGTCATCAATAAATGTCATCATATATTTATTTCCATTTGTAGAAGGAATAGGAATTGGACCACATAAATCTGAATGAATGAGTTCAAGTTTTCTATGTGCTCTTGAATGTGAATCATGAAAAGACTGTTTGCTATGCTTTCCTAGAATGCAAGCATCACATTGCTTAAGTTTCCTAGGAATTGTAGGCAAACCAGCAACACCAATTTTCTTTAATAAGCGGAGGCTGTCATAGTTCAAATGTCCAAATATAGCATGCCATAATAAACTTGATGAAAGTGTACCTTATTCATAATGAGAATTGTATGAGAAATGTTGTGCACGAGTAGAGCTTCCTTGCAGCTTGAGAAGCCTTTCTTCTTCTATTCCCCTCATGACAAGTGAGTGGTCAGATGCTTTTCTTACCTCAATCTTGCCATCAAATATATGAATGGAGTGACCTTGCTAGCGGATGTGGACCAAGGACAACAAGTTTCTCTTGAGCTGTGGGATATATAGGACATGATGCAGAAGAAAGTCTAAAAGACCAGGCAGTTTAAGCCTGATTGTGCCAAGCCCTGATGGCTTGATTTTTTATTGGTCTACAAAGTATACTGCTCCATCAACATTGTCAGTAAATTATTCAAAAAAATATTTTCTATGAGTCATGTGGCAGGTTACTCCTGAATCAAGCAACCAATCATTTTTCCAAGAAGCAAGTGAAGCATTAAATAAATCTTCATTTACGTCAATATTACATTGTGCCACAACATAGTGAGCGGATTCAGGTGCTTTAACTTTGTCTATATCATAAGTTTTACCTTTCTGTTGGTTTCTTTGTTGCTCAATTTTGTCCCATGGTAACTTGCATGTAGAGGCATCATGTGATCCATTTCTTTTGCAGCATATGCAATACAAATCTGCCTTTTCTCCTTGAGAGTGTCTACCCCCCTGCCTCTGAAATATCTTCCTCTTCTTCTTCGACCACCTCTTCCTCTTGAAGAATCTTGAGCAGGATGCTTTTCTTTATGAGCAAGGCACACAACCTGTTCAGAAGATTCAGGGACTGTCTTCTTTCCAAAAGCTTTCTCTCTTTAAGCAAATTTTTTCACAAGAGAGTCAAAGGTAATGTCTTTAAGGTTTCCATTTGCTTGCAATGACTCAAGATAATTGGAGTAAGTAGGATAAACTGCCTTGAGAAAAGCGATAAGAGGAATATCCAAATCAATTTTAGTGGCTTAGATATCACGCATTATAGACTTTACTTCAGATGCAAGAGCAAGAGGATCATTATTTTGCAATTCAAGAGTGAAGAGTTTAATCTTGAGTTGAACAACTTCAAGTGCAGAATGTGAGTCATAGAGTTCTTTCAACTTTCATAAGGCCTCGAAAGCAGTTGAAAATGGCGTAATATGGTGACTCACCTCTTCACTTACAGATGCTGCAATTAATGCATAAGCTTTGTTGTTCTTGTTTTCCCAAGTGGCGAGATCTTTGTCTGATGTAGGTTGTTCTAGCTGTTTGTCTCCATCTCCAATGCACACTCCTTTCCACAACTCATTGAAAATGAGGGTGTGTTTTATCATCCGGGACCACTCAGGATAGTTCTCTTTGCCAGTGAGAACTATTCCCACAATGGATATGATTGAATGCATACTGTAACAAAAACTTCTGCTGCAAAATTTTACTCTTAATGGGAAAAAATATAATTCTGATATGACTGGACAACAAATTCAACTGGACAGCAAATGTACAACACCAAGACTGTAATACACCAAGACTGTGTATTAAGGCAGCGTAAATACAACAAACTTCAATATATGTGGGCAACATTCAATGTACAACATACTTCCATATATATAAGCAACATTCAAGAAATCAGTCAGCAAGTCTGAAATGCACATACAATTTCTTTTTTCTTAAAAATATTCAACCATATCACAGCCTTGTTCCTCATTCCTTCAAATGCAAGAGCAAGTATTTTTTTTATCTTCTCCTATATTTTATTTCATGCTTCTTCTGAATCTCGTAAAGTTCAACACCAGTATCATCCATGCACTACACATATATCCATTTAGTTTTTGAAAATATATACCTCTCGATATAATGTATTCACCAAAGATGAACATTAACAATAGTGCGAATACACCCACAGAGTTTGCAACTATAAGATTCCATACCAGAGCAGCTATGAAGCGAAAGAGTCCCAAACCTGTTTGATGGAGGACAACATACAGGACAAACTATTGAAAAAAAAAACTATTTGGATTCGGGGAAAAATTAACGGTATAGTACGTAAGAGCTACCCACACCGCAGGTTCTATTAAGAAAGGAAGGAATTTCAGATATCCATATTGGAAGCGAGTAAAAAAATTGTAGGATTTTTTCACGGGTTCACCACACAGGTTCATTCAAAGCAGAGTAGTTGTGGATCAAAGGGCGAAATGGTTTCCTAATTTAGGCAGCAAGAAAACAGTGGACAAAGAGTGCAGTAGGCAGGCTCCACAGGGGGCATTGGACAGACTGCAAAAGGGAGTTACAACTAATTTGGGAGCTGGCATTGATACCATGTCAGGCCAGGAAGTAACTCCTCAAAAAAAATTGATTTGTATATTATTCCTTCAGGTTGGTCTTTATTATATACATGAGTGAGAGACTGTTCACTTCATCTCCCGATGACTGTTCATATTACTTATTATTTATTTATATTAATTATATTCACCCAATCCTGATGATTAGGTGTCAACAATTTATATTATAGTTTAGAAGCATTGGAAAAACTCACTAGTCAATTGTTGGGCATGGAATCCCCCCAGGCATGTTTTGGGGCTCAAAGCCTAAGTTTTGACCCAATATTGTTGTAAAGACTATGCGAATTGCTGGTGTGGAGCATGAAATGTATGACAGAGTCACAGGGTTGTCCGCCTAGTTTTGTAATGTAATATCGGCGAGGCGAGTGAAGTGGAAGCGAAGAGCAAGAGTTTGTGCCTAAGGGTGTCTTGGGTCATAGGGTAGCAGAAGGCTCTGCAGCTGAGTGCGCAGAGGCCTAGTAGTCTGCAGCTGAGTGCACGGACCCCTACAGCTGAGTGCGCAGGGCAGAGTCTAGTATGTAACCAAGGAAGAAAATAATAAAGAGCAGTTTTATCTTAATTTTGTGTATCTGTTCTTGGGTTATTGCATGTTTGATATAAATTGAAAATATATTGTTTATTTACTGCGTGCATCTGTATGAATGGTTTATATTGTTAAGTATAACTTAAATCATGCAAGTAGACTAAGATAATCAACTAACATTGGAATATCAGTAAGGACTTGGGTAATAACAACGTTCAGCCCCCGAGTAGGGCAGCGCAAAGGCAGCATCTCAGGCTGCGAGGTATGGGAAAGTGCGCATAGCAATGTGTGTGCAGGGTTGAACCGTGGACCACTTGAACTCATCAGACATCTCCAGGGTGCAGAAACCTGGTTCTAGAACCCTCCCATACTACTTTGGCTGAGACCTCAGTTCGCGCTCCGCAAACTATTGCTGAAAGGGCTAGTAGTACTGGGATTTGTTTGGCTAAATCATCTCTGAACCTGGGTCAGGCCCCAACAAGCCAACAAATGGTTCTATTGCCAGGACAGGGATCTGCATAAGAGATGTCTGATGTCGTGTCACTGGAATCCGACAAAGAAAGAAATTGAAGAGTGGCTGGATGGAAATATTCACGAGTTCGCAGCGTAGGAAAACAAGAATTCACGAGTATCGAAGGAAGAGTGGTTAGATCACTACTTATATATGGAAATCCATGAAATTTTCTTTGCATCCTTCCCCTCTAAGTTGTACGAGTGGATCCTAAAGTTAGTAGACAGTCAAGGAAGGTGTAGGCTCGACAAACCTATTGTGTGGACTCAAGAGTTGGTGCGCAGACTAGAAGCATCAAAAGATAAGATCGCACGAGCTGTGTACCATTGGCTTGATTGAATTATAGGAGGGTTTATCACCAAGTTTGCGGTAGACACTTTCAGCTACAACGAGGTGGAATGATGCTTCCTCAAAGGACCGTGAGGTAAGTACTTTAAATCTTTGAACACTTGGATTAAGATGCTACTGTGTGAAAAGCGGGTTATGCAAATCAATTGATGTTTGGGGCTACATGAAGTGGGAGGATCTATAGAAACAAAGGTAGCACAGAGATAGAAACTAGTCCCTTGATTTCACCTCGATGAGAAAGCGAGGAAGAGTTCACGAAAGTTTCACCTAGAAGTGTGATCAATCTGATAAGGCAACAAATTCTGGCATACCACCCCCACCTACAGCACCACCAGTTTCACCATCTTCACCTCCATCTCCGCCCACACCACCTCTGCCACCACCATAGTTCAATATGGAGAGCACAATAAAGTTGCCAGTGTTCAAAGGAGTATGGAATGAAGATCCGGACCAATTTTGGTTCGTGGTAAAGGATGTACGAGAAGCACAAAGGGTCATGGATGAAAACATAAAGAAATCAACACTCGTCAACACCTTGCAAGACCATGCACTCACATGGTACATTAAGCATTCCAACGACAATCCAAACGTGGGAATTTTGGATATCCAAGTTGTGCTAAACAAGGAATTTAGCAGGCCAAAATCGGAGACACAGTCGATTATCGGGTTTAAGGAAATCGTGATGCTTCCAGGTGAGACCCCCTAGGAGCTAGATCAGAGACTGAAGGGTATGATTTGTGAAGAAAATATGACCTTAACGAATGTGTAGCACTATGCATGGTTCGTAGCATCATTAACGCCGCATCTAAGGACTACGTTGTCACAACAGAAGCTATCCACTCAAGCCGAAGCATTGGAGATCATAATGAGACTGCACGAGACCCCAATACAAGATCCTAACTTGGGAGTCCAACAGATCCACGTGCAGTTGAAGAACTTGTGTCTGGAGATGCAGAGCTTGAAACAAGACAGGACAGCCCGCCCAGAAGCGTGTGAGGAGGAATGGTGCATAAAGTGCAAAGGCAAAGGACATGATAAGGACCATTGTCCAGTCTTCATGAACTACCTAGTGGGAGGAGGACTGATGCCATTGATACCAGAGGCATAAGTAGGACCGAGTGCAGCACCTGGATTATGGTGCACGATTTGTCAGATAGGAGGGAATCATGCTACAGTTAACTGCCACCTATTACAGAAGTATATGTAGACGTCCTAACAGTTGTTCTGTAGTTTATGTAGTTCAGTAGGCCATGATGGGCGCACTTGTAGGAGTTATGAACTGATGAAGGATCGGACTCCTACCTACAGAGTTCAGAAAGAAACACGACCTCTCGATCAAAATGCAGGGATGGCACGTACTGGATTTCGAAAGCGCAGAAAAGGTCGAGGTGGAATGGGACCAGGAAGGGGTCGCAGATAGCTGATTTGTTACAATTGTGGGGGCGCAGGGCATTACGCCCACGATTGTACAAATATGACGAGAGCATAATGTTTATATTGTACCCAGTTTGATCATGAGACGGAGGACTACCCCACACTGATAACCAAGTTGCGCGATAAGGGAACACTCCAGCCTCCCCTGACTCATAACCTACAAATAATGAAGTCTGAGTCGTGTGAGGAGGACCCGAATGTAAACACCATGCTCCGAAGCAGTATCACGACAGGAGATGACAAGGGAAAGTAGCTCGAAGAGAGTGCCTGGGTTCACAAGGCTCCAACAAAGGAACCAGAGTTCAATTTGGAGTGCGTGAAGGAGACATTCATGGAAGCTAAGAAGAGCTTCAAGGAGGCCTCCACTTTAGGAGGTAAAGACAAACTAGAACCGAAGATGGACCCATCAATGCTCACTACCATTCTAGAGACATGCATGAAGTTGTTGCGTGATAGCAAAGCGATGAAAGGGTTAGAAGAACTCATCACTAGATGTGCTGGATTAGGGGAACCACGCGTAGTTCGGAAGCTCGAGAAACACACAATGCGAACAGGAAGGGAGATGAGATTGACTGTGCAAATTAGAGAATATGAAATGGATCAAGTGATTTTGGATCTAGGATCATACGTGAACGTCCTACCAAAGCAGATATGGGAGCACATGGGCAGGCCCATGTTGCAATGGTCTCCTATTCAATTGCGAATAGCAAACCATCAAAATATCCTACCGATGGGAAGATTTCAGGGAATAACGGTAGATATTGAAGGTTTGAGCACACTTGCAGATTTTGAAGTGATAGAGATTGTTGATGACAACAATCCCTATCTTGCACTACTTAGAATAGATTGGGCCACTGACATGAATTGAGTGATAAATCTAAAGAAGCGCAAGATGATTTTTGAGAAAAAGTCACTATGCTTAGTGGTACCCTTAGACCCTACGGAAGGACCGCGCTACACATAGCCAGTGTGCGGCGACGATCTATATTGTATCTACAAGATAACTGCTTGGGAACAAGATTGAGTGAATCCTACAGCGGATTGCACGATTGCATGGGAGTGCAAAAGATCTTGTACCTCACACTCGAATGAGGAAATAGAACGATGGCAAAACCAGTTACATGAGGTAACCAGGCTCAACTGCAACATTATGATAAGGTCACTGTGCTATGTGATAATAGAGGTAAGAGATCTGCCTATGTATGATGGGTTGACAGTGGTGGGTGACTTCCTGAAAAAATTTGAAAAAGAGGTGCCAGAACAATAGTGGTTCGATCCTCTAAACTAGGTACTGCGCGCTACACCTGCAAAGTGGTGGGGTTTGCACCAATAGAATTTTGAGGACTGGCGGGAATGCAGAAGGATGATGCTAATGCAATTTGGAAAGCCTCAGATGCAGATTAAAGCCAGGTATGACGGACGAAACAGCCTGCATGCCCACCTCTCCAGATGGGTATAGGCGTATGGTACAGAACCTGCACGAATGCACACTATCCTCACGATAAGAAACGATACTGACAAGCAAGAGCAGGCAAGATGATGGCGCGAATGATGAAGTATGATAAGACCAAGTGCACCAAATATTATCCACGTGGAAGCCTTTGAAAAAGTATTCAAAGTACTGAACACGGTCCACCATGTGAGACGCACTAACTGGGACCTGCACGTACTAACGGTTTTATGGGCTTATAGGACCATGTGCAAAACCCTGACCACATGAGCACTTCTGACGTTGAAGTATGAAGCAGATGCTATAATCCCTGTGGAGCATGCAATGGATGGTCCACGCATGGTAGCACCCGTAGATACAACAGTTTTCGAAGCTCGGAAAGAAGGAATCACATAGACGCCAGAGAAAAAACAGATGAGACTTGAGGAAGAAATCCAACCGGGAAACCTTAGACTTAGCGGACTTAAAAAAGAAAGGGTACGGTTAAGAGAGAAAAGTGCTTTGATGGATGTGGAGGTCAAGAAGCTTGAAGACAATATAAGGGAAGAGTTTCTTGCCAAAAAAACTAGGATGGTAAGGCAAGGTGCGTATGATCATACTGACAAGTTTGAGAACTATCGCCATGAATTGATTAGTCTGATGCCTTGACCTAGACCACATATTGCTAAGCATAGGGACCAGGGTAGCACATTGCAAATGAGGAAGTGCGCAACCATAGAGGGTGGGGATTCTCCAAGAACCGTGATGGAGGAAAGAATGGAGCCCCAAACAGGTGGTGCGACCACCTAACTAGCCAGGGGAAGGACAGTCTTAGTGCTCCAGGTAGTTGGAAGGGAGCGCAGGACTATAAACTATCCTGCCCAGGAGCTACATGATGTTGGAGATGTTCGCAGAAGTAGAGAATCACAAGGTCCGCAACTGCGCATGGAAAACTTATGATTGTGGAGTTTCAGCATCATTTGAGGTGGAATGTCATTCACATCCAAATGATAGACAACCAATCACAAGAACACTTCACTACTATGGAGTGTTGGAGGACATTATAGAGCTTGAATTTATGTCTTTCAAGAAATTTATTTTTCGTGTTCAATGGTAGAAGCTTATTGAAGTGGGAGAAGAAAAAACTATCTTGCTCCATAATAATGGATTCCATATGATCAATACATCTAGGTTTGAAGTCACTTCTGAACCTCATGTGTTTCCAAGTCAATGTGACCAAAATTTTCTCATTCCAAATTTAGAACAACCTAGTTGGTCATTTGTGATTGATTATGATCCAAGAGGAAAAAGAGTAACATTTGTTCAATATGTAGAGGACCATGATTTACCTGAAGATGCAGAAGTTCCCCTTGAAGACATAGATGGCCAAGATGGAGATGATGAAGAATTTATTGTCAATGATGCATATGACTGAGACGAAGACCAGGACGAGTTTACTGAAGTATCTGAAGGACATGAGCAACCACATGGGCATCAAATCCATGAAGATGATGAATTCATTGATTTTAATTTACCTGTAGTTTAAGGTGATGAAAACTATGAAAATGATGGTATTAATTTATTTGTGGATTTAGTGTCTATTAATGATGGGGTGTATATGCCATCAGATGAGGAGATTTCATGCGAGGATGGCATTTTTTTATCACTATATTTACTTTAAGATAGTTTTAAGGATTCACTACAATAATTTTTCTTTACAAGTTAAGCATTGAGTTTTTAATTGTAATGAACATTAGGTAATTTGAATCTTTAATGTTTCACTTGTGACGATGACATTTTTTTATCATTATGTTTACTTTAAGATAGTTGTAAGGATTCACTGCAATATAATTTTTCTTTACAAGTTAAGCAATGAGTTTTTAATTGTAAAGAACATCAAGTAATTTGAATGTTTAAGGTTTTACTTGAAATACATATATATTTGGTGTTACCGATTATATTTTCTTATCAATTTTTTTATCAAGGTTTTCTTATTTTTATGTTATCATGTGTTTTTTAAGAATGTGCCCATGGGTGTTACCGATGCTACTATGGGGGATTCAATGATCTTAACTACTTTTATGGAAATGTTAACAAATGCATGAGGGCAAGATGCTGCTATGATGATGCATGCAGTTAGCTTGAATATTGTCTTTTATAGGTTCAATTATCTTATGTTCCTTATTATATTATGCTAATTTATGTTTGTGGAATGCAGGCAATCTCTAAAGTCATTCCAATCCCTATAAATTCTAGTGGTAAAACTTGATCAATCTTTTTGTGCATTTAATTAAATTATTTCACTATATCTATTTATTAATATTTGTGTTTTTTCTAAGCATGCATTTTGTTGGCATGCAAGATTAATTTATGCCCCTCAATACACCCAATGTTGCCATGCAGGGATCATTAATGCCCCCATATACATCCAATGTTATGCAAAATGTAATATTCAACCATCTATTTGCATGAGTTTGATTATGTTATTTTTTGAGAAATCTAGGGCATATATTTAATAAAGTTTTTGCACAACGACTCCATGATTTATGAGGTTACCAAGAGCTACATGATGTATTTCAATGGATCACCCCATCATTTTTTTACTTCTTGTACTTGCAATACTATTTTAACAAGTAACCCAAGCAACATATTATTCCAAAACATGATATCAAGTTACTTTTCTAGGGTTTTTATGTAATCAAGAGCTCATTTTAGGGTTTCTTAAATTCAAACCTTAGATCATACTCTTTTCCCTTTAAGTCATTCTAGATTTTATCCCATGCCCTAGAAATCAAATAACAGGGAACAAATATCCTAAGATTAAGGTTTCTAAATACTAGGGTTTTCTTAAAATATAAACCCATAAATTCAACCCTACTACATCTTATGATGGACCCTTTAAAAGAAAATTATTATACATACCTCATGGAAACCTATCTGTAGTGCTTATTATTTTGGTTGCCATGATTCTTTGCAATGGTACTATACATTTCATTGATCATTTTCCATCTTCATGACCTTCTTTTAATGAGTCTTCCGAGATATTGTCATTCTATAATGGGACTTGTTTGTTCATGTGTTCCATCAAGTTATATTATGGTTGCTTATGGAACATTTTGACTTAGTCCTGGAGGATCATTTGAATCTATTTGACTCAAACAAAAAAAAAATTGAAATATGTAACATGCCCAGATGGGTCTTTATGACAATGACTCAATGACCAATCTTAATAGCTCACAATTGGAGCTTGATCTAGAATACAATTCCTTGAAAATGACACCTGTTGAAAATAGCAACAAGAAATGCTAAAAATAGAAGTGCTAAAAATAGAATTCCTATAAATAGCATTTCTGGATACATTCCAATTTTAGTTAGTCGCTAAACTAAAATTGAGAATTAAAATTCGAATTTGATCTTAGCAGCTATTTGAAAAATAATTAATTAATTCATCTTGAATTAATTAGTTGGAGAAAATAAAACATGAAGTCTATGTGAAGACATGCAACAATTATCCCTTTGATTGAGGAAGTTATCCCTTAATTAAGGAGATCAGGATGAGTTGTACTTTGAGTTGTAATTAGTTAGCTCAGTTAATTGAGTTAAGTCCAGTTAGATTAGTTCCAACAGTTTGTGGAACTGATTGTGAGTTCAGTTAGTTAATGCATGCATGCATGTAACTAGTGTACTTCAGATAACTGAATATTCTCTCATAAATAACTCATGCATGTCAGTTCAGTCAGAGACCCAGTTGAGATCAGAGGAAGGGACAATGTACTATCAGTTGCAGGAATATTCCCATGAGGATATCTCTTGCATGCAGAAGGAATTCATTCCTTGAGGATTGTGCAGTTATTTCTGAGTTTGGTGAGTTGTGTGGGAGGTGAATTCACACAGATGGCAGCCAAAGACCCAAGAGAAACTGTGCAAGGAAATAGGAGGCTTGGAGGACTAAAGGAAGGCATATGTTGTGTCTATTCAGTCTATCAGTAGCATTGAGGGATTGTACTAAGAGCTTGATAGCTTGTGAGCTAAAGCTTTGTATAATCCGGAGATATTTCCACTTGTATGATAATACAGATAGCAGGCTCTTTAGTTGAGGCTTTCCCTAGAGTATTCTTCTGTGTTCATGTGTGATTGATTTCTCATTATCTGTTATATGTGTTCTATTTGATCTTGCTAAAATTCGATTAAGCTTCCGCAAGTTTGTTTGTAGAAGTAGATCAAGTATTTTGCTTTAGTATATTGCATTATCAAGTGATCTACAGTGAGAATTTCTACATGGTATCATAGCAAAGGTGATCAAAGTAGAGAACAGTATACAAGAAGGGAGAAGTTTGAAGGTTGAAGTTATTGATTACAGAAATTGAATTCTTATCACATCTCAAATTTCACCAATGGCGTTCAACGGTTTGAGACTCGAGTATGCCCTAGATGGTAGCTCGAATTATATAGCTTGGAAGGATTGCATGGAAGTAGTATTAGAGGACAACGGTTTGAAGGACTTCATTGATCAAGAATCCCCCAAGCCAGCGACAGCTAATACCCAAGAATTGGTGCAATGGAATAAATGTGTGGCTAGAGCGTGGAGGATTCTTCTGGAGGGAGTTCGAGACCACATTGTCTCGAGTCTCCATGAGAAGGAGAAACCATTTTCAATGTGGAAAACATTGAAGGATCTATATCAGAACAACAGTGATTAGAGGAAGCTGGCGTTGAAAGACAAGCTTCGGAAAATAAAGTGTGGAAAGAGAGACACAATCTCTACATATTTTAACAAGCTCACCACCTATAGGGATGAGCTTGGAAGTGTAGGAATCACGATAGTCGATGATGACATGGTGAATCTTGCTCTCCTCAGTCTTCCTAAGAGCTAGCATAGATACCAAGACTTAGTAAATGGAAGAGAGAAACTGCCAGATTAGGAACAACGATGGTTGGACCTGATGCAGGAGGTGATAAGGAGAAGCACCAGAGATGGTTCTTCATCAAAGCATGATGATGAAGAAAATCTAGCGTTAGCGAGTAAGGTGAGGAAAGGGAAAGGGAAGGCTTCCCATTCCAAATTGAGTTCTTCTGATGGTGGAAAGAAGATTGAAAAATCAAAAGTGCGATGCTTTCCTTGTCATGAGGTGGGCCATTATGCTACGAATTGTCCACAGATGAAATCAAATAAGGGATCGTCGAAAGGATCTGATGGTGAGGCACTGACCTCACAGTTCGAATTGGATTTCACCCTCATTGCATGCATGGTTTCATCGATGGTGGGTTGTGTTTGGTACCTGGACAATAGAGCCTCATTCCACATGACCGACGATAAGATTTTATTCAGTACCTTGGAGGAGAAGGACCTCCAGATGTGCATAGAGATGGGCGATGATGGAAAGTACCATGTTTTAGGTGAAGGCACGGTTTTGTTTCAGAGGGAGCACGGAGCTCCTCTCACCCTGACTGATGTAAAGTATGTGCCTGGACTGAAGAAGAACCTGGTGTTCGATGCTATGTTGGAAGACAAAGGCTATGATGTAGTATTTATTAAAGGAAAGGCATTCCTGAGGCACATCGACACTCGACAGACCAAGAGGATTAGGATTCGAGTTAAGAATCTCTACAAGCTGGAGGTAGATGACTATGTTGCATTGAGTTCCAAATCAGATTTGGTGTAAAGCCAAGATATTAGGGAGCTATGGCATATAAGATTGTGCCACTTGCACCATGGGGCCTTGAGGATCATGCAACAGATTTCTACTGGACTCCCCAAGGGTAAACTAGAGCAAGTCGATACATGCAAAGGTTGTACCTTGGGTAAGTATGAAAAATCTTCCTTTCAGGATCGAGACAGTTGAGCTAGAGCAATCCTGGAGCAAGTTCATACATATGTGTGTGGACCATTCTTGACAGCCTCCACGGCTAAACAGAGGTACTATGTTATTTTCCTTGATGATTTTTCTTGTAGATGTTGGATCTAGTTCATGCAAAAGAAGGATCAAACCTTCTCAAGGTTTTGTGAGTTCAAAGCCTTGGTTGAGAAAGAATTTGGAAATAAAATAAGGGAATTGCAAAGTGACAATGGTGGATAGTATGTCTCTCAATAGTTTAGAATACACTATTTTCATTCATCCAGATAAGTTATATGAGAAAGAACCTATTATGAAGCCAACTCACAAAAAGATAGAAAGGATAGATCAACGCCTTAGAAATAAGCCTCTTCGAGGGCACGACCTCCTTTACATTACACAAATGAGATGATTCAAATGACAACCTCCTTTCTATATATAGGAGTCTAAGGGGTCACAATATAGCCAAATCCAGCCTAACAATAATAATATAAAGGCACAAAAGAAACAATAGTGGGATTCTATGGGGCACAATAATAACAATATGGGGACAATAGGGGCACAAAAATAACAATAAGGGATACAACGACAATAGTAATGGGGGAATCACTAGTATTATAGCGACCTAACATGCCCCTCTCCTTCAAAAAAAAAAATTCCTTAATGCTTGAGTAGTTATGGATGCTTATGAATAAAATTTTCATCCTTCCATGTGGAAATTTCAACAGCTAAGTTCTTCCACTTGATGAGATACTCTGAAATCAATCGATTTCGTAGCTATCAAGTTCTTGTTTCTTTGACTGCTTCAGGTTCAAATATGATTTTTCCTTCCTCATCAAGTTCTGGAAATATTGTTTGAAATGGAAGCTTGTCACCTATAACCTTCTTTAAGCATGAAACATGGAAAATTGGGTGCACTCATGAAGCTACAGGAAGCTCCAATTTGTATGCCATAGTACCTATCTTTTGCAACACCTTGTACGGACCATAATACTTTGGCGATAATTTATTATCCTACTTAGCTTGCTTTAGGGACATTTTTTATATGGTTGTAGCTGTAGGAATACTTAATCACCTACATCAAAACTTCTTTCGCTGCAATGTTGATTGCCTTGCTGTTTCATTCTATTCTGCGCCAAGGTGAGGTTATCCTTTAAGAGTTGGAGAACTTGTTGTGATGCTCAATTTGATCTTCCACTACTTGAACCTTAGAATTTTCTCTTAAATATGATGTGATGGATGGTGGATGATATCCATAAAGCTCCATAAGTGGGGTCATCTCTTTTACAGTATGGAAGGAAGTGTTATACCACCATTCAACCAGAGGCAACCATTTGACCCATTGTGTATGTTTATCAGATACAAAGCAATTAAGATATGTTTCCAAACATTTGTTTACTATCTTATTTTGCCCATCAGATTGAGGATGATAAGATGATCTATAAGCTAATTGATTACCAGACAATAAAATAATTTTGTCCAAAAATTTGCAGTGAAAATGGGATCTCTGTCACTTACAATAATCTTTGGGTTTCCATGTACCTTTTGAATTGTTTCCATAAATGCAGTAGAAACTGTACTCGCTTTAATTGAATGAGATAATGCGAAAAAGTGTGCATACATGGTAAGTATGTCAACTACCACCATGATAACACTCTTTCCTTCGAACTTGGGTAAACCTGTGATAAAATCCATTGAAACCTCCTCCCAACATTGGCTTGGAATGGATAAAGGTTGTAATAGTCCTGGGGTCTTAATTGTTTCAACTTTATTTTGTTGGCAAACCAAACATTCCACCACAAACTTTTGAATATCTAATTTAAGGCCATCCAAAAAAAAATCATTCTTAACCCTGTGGTAGGTTTTTAGAAATCTTGAGTGCCCTCCTAAGGTAGAGGTGTGGAATTCCATAAGAATCTTTTGTTTGAGTTGGAATTCGTACATAGGTATAACCGATCCTTGTACCATAACAAATCGTTTTTCTAGCTAAATGTATCAGATGTAATGGGATCTTGTTGTATCATTTGAATGAGTCCCCACACTTCCTCGTCATTCTTCCATTCATCCCTTGCTTCATTTATCTAATCTGGTTGGATAATAGAAATGGTGCAAAGAAATGCTTCCACATCTTCATCCTTTCTTGAGAGTGCATCTGCCACAACATTTTTCTTCCCTTTTTTGTAGATGATTTCAATGTCATAACCCAACATATTTATGACCCATTTTCGCTGCTCTTCTGAAGATAATCTTTGTTCTAAAAATTATCTAAGACTATCATGATCTGTTTTTACCTTGAAGTGTCTTCCCATTAGTTAGGGTCGCCATTTCTTAAGTGCCTGTAGTAATGCCAAAATTTCCTTCTCATAAATAGCTTTGTGTAAATACTTTCCTTTGATTGGACGACTTTTGAAAGCAATGGGTCTTTCTTCTTGCATGAAAACAGCACCAATTCCATTTCCTGAAGCATCACATTCCATAATAAAAAATTTTGTGAAGTCCAGTGTAGCTAACACTAGTGCTTGGCACATTGCCTCTTTAAGATGTTCAAAGGCCTTCGTTGCTTCTGGAATCCATGAAAATGCATCTTTCTTCAATAATGTTGTTAGAGATGCTACTATCATCCCATAATTCTTAGCAAATTTCAGATAATATCCTGTCAACCCGAGAAATCCTCGTAGATTCTTTATGGATGTGGGGATTTTCCATTCCTTAATGGTTTTAATTTTGCTAGGGTCTACCTTAACACCTTCATGCGATACAATATGACCTAGATATTCCACCTCTTGTACTACAAAGAAACATTTGGAGTTTTTTTGCATATAATTGCTTCTCCTCTAATAGTTTGAGCACCATGTCAACATGTTGGACATGATCCTTCGAAGACTTGTTGTAGATTAGTATATCATCAAAAATTACTAACACAAATTTTCTAAGGAAGGATTTGAAAATGGAATTCATCAAACCTTGAAATGTAGAAGGTGCATTAGTAAGGCCAAAAGGCATGACCAAAAATTCATAATGACCCTCATGAGTTCTAAATGTTGTTTTTGGAATGTCTTTAGTCTTCATTATGATTTGATGATATCCTGAATGAAGATCCAACTTGGTGAAGTAAATTGATCCATGCAATTCATCCAATAATTCATGAATGATAGGAATGGGAAATTTATCTTTAATAGTGAGATTGTTGATCTCCCTATAATCTAAACACATGTGCCATGATCCATCCTTCTTGTGAACCAATACTACTAGAGTAGAGAAAGAACTTTGACTAGGTTGAATTATACCAGCCTCTAGCATTTCTACAACCATACATTCAATTTCACTCTTTTGGACATAGGGATATTAGTAAGGCCTGATGTTTGGAGGAACACTTCCTGCAATCAAATTAATAGCATGATCATGATCATGAATAGGTGGGTGGAATTTGGGAGTCTCAAATACCTTGGAATGATTGTCCAAGACTTTTTGGAGATATGGAGAAATGGATGATTTTGATGTGGGAACCTCTAGTGAACATAATTGTGAAATTTTGCCTCGTTGTTCTTTCTTTAGAATCTTTGTCATTCTGTTAGAGCTGATTATCTTTCTTGGCTTCCCTATGATAACCCTTAATTCCACTTCCTCTCCTTCTGAAGAGAATTTCATGAAATGTTCTTGACAATTAAAAGCTATTGTACCCAAGGATTGTAGCCAATGGACTCCCAATACAACATCAGCATCACCCATTGCAATGGAAAGCATTGGGCTATTCAATACATATTCTCCCATGGATAGCTTGATATTATGGCACCTTCCGTAGCAATTTATGTTTCCTCCACTTACAACCATCACTTGAAACTCTAGTGCTGGATATAGGAAGCAATTCAATTCCTTGACTATCTTACAATGAATAAAATTATGGGTACTTCCTGAATCAATCAACACTATTACATGTTTCTTCTTGATATGCCCTTCTATCTTGATAGTTTGAACTTTGAGGAGTGGTAATTCCAGCCAATGCATTACAAGATATGGTCGGATTCATTTCTTCTTCTTCTAGGGTTTTCTGTTGCTATATATCCTATCCTTTTGATGTTTCTTGTTCCTTTTCTTCCTCCTCTTCATAATCTATGTAAAATATTTTCTTCTCAGCACACTTATGACCTTTAGTGTATTTTCTATCACACCTGTGATAAAGCCCTTTTGCTCTTTTTCCTTCCAATTGTTGTGGTGTCAACCTTGTAGGTTGTGGATGGCTAGGGGTAGCAACACTTTCGTCTTTATGATTGTGAGTGGTAGGCTTCCTTGTTGCCATAATTTTGCTTCCCAATTTTCTTGCCAATCTGAATGCCTTCTCCAATGAATCTGGTTCCCAAAGGCGATCCTCATGTTGGATGTTATATTTTAAAGTCCCTATGAACACATCAATCCTATGCTCCTCTAGAATATATTTTACCCTTATATTCAATTTTTTTGAAGTCCTCAATGTGCTCCATCATTGAACCCTTTTGTTTGAGATTTATTAATTGGCTAAAAAAAGTGTTGCTTTTTGTATCCTCATAATGTGCTATCATTTCATCCGTAAAAATAGCCCAAGTGACAATTTTTTACGAGAGTAAAGCCATCGATACCATACAAACTGATTTGGTTCCAAATATAAAGTTGCAATGCATACCTTTTGTGTGTTTTGCACATTATGGAGATCGAAAAATTGCTCCATAAAATTCCTCATATCGATCTTTGGAACATGGTCGTTCTTCGATCCAACATTAGAGTCTATGATATCGTGATTAACATTTATTTTGTTCTCATCATTTTTTTCCTTTACTACCCTTTCACCATTAGTAAGAATTTATTGTAGAAACTTTGTCAAATTTGTCTTCAAATCTTCCATGCCTTTCTTTAAATCATGCATCTTAGCTTCCATTCCATCAATCTTAGCTTCCACGCCATCCATATTAGCTTCCACGTCATTCATCTTAGCTTCATGCCATACATCTTAGCTTCTACATATTTCTTTAAACCATCCATCTTAGCTTCTATTACTTTTTGTGCGAGTGAAATTTGTTGCACTTGGTCTCATAATTTTGATATATCATGTTGCATTTCTTCCTCTTCTTCATGAGTCATGCTAGAGTTTTCATGTTTCTTACTAGGTGTTTCCATTTTCTTTCTTTGGGGCTTCAACTATCAATTACCGATAATAATGCTTCACTATGCCCTTTGAATTCCTTCAAACCAAGATTATGCAAAAATAAAAATAAAAACCTACACACCTTTTTTCACTTTGTAGGAGCTCGAAATTGAATCTGATGTATCTCTATAACTGGATCTCCAACATCTGAAATTTCTTCCTGTGGTAACCCTTTGAGTAATATTTCTAACCCCGCAAGTCTGATCAAGATTGGATTCTCCAATGAAGATTTATGCCAAATCTCCCACGATGACCTGAGGACAAACCGGTTTAGTAGATCGAACTTGTACGACATGTCGTGGGTCAATGTTTCAACCTTAGATTCTGAAACTAATACCCAAAAGGATACAGTTCATCCTCTTTCTGTAATTCTTATGAAAATTCAATTGGATGCTTAGAGACAAAGTTATGATGATTTTCCTAATGTCACCTATTTGGAATGTAATTTTGGGGTCTGCAAAAACCCTAACTTCCTCATATTATATATCCACAAATGTAGTGAGACAAGATTTGAAATTCGGACCCGAGGTTCACACTGATTTCTTCTCAAATGGATTTTTTTTGTAGCTTCTGAAACTTCATAGCGCAAACGTTATAGTGAACATGCCACAATGGCTTGTTTGGAGCAACGAAACCGTAGAATCCAAAGCTCTAATACCAAATGTTATTGAACCAGCTCACAAAAAGATAGAAAAGATAGATCAACGCCTTAGAAATAAGCCTCTTTGAGGGGGCAACCTCCTTTAAATTACACAAATGAACAATTCTTATATGATTCAAATGACATAATGTCCTTTCTATATATAGGAGTCTAAGGGGTCACAATATAACCAAAGCCGACCTAACAATAATAATATAAAGGTGCAAAAATAGCAATAGTGGGATTCTATGGGGCACAATAATAACAATATGGGGACAATAGGGGCACAACAATAACAATAAGGGATACAATAACAATATTAATGGGGGAATCACTAGTATTATTGGGGCCTAACGGAACCAAGTGGTTATGCTTTTCAACATTTTCACCTACATTTCCTATCTATCGTTTTCTTATTGAATGGGAAAGTTGGGTTTTTGGGATTTTCAAATTAAAGTTCTACACTCATGGTGTTCATATAACATTTTGGTCTCCTTCTAAAATCTTGTTTGGTATGTGTAAAACGAGCATTGGTGCATATTTTAGTTGTTCAATTTCTAAAGATATGAAAATTCTATATTGATTTAAGACATGCAATATTCAATATCTACATGATACCTTTTCTTGACATTCCATTCATAAATTTGAAATTTGTAACAAGTATAAATTTTACTAATTAATTATTATATTGATTATTAAAAAATTAAAGACGAAGCAAGAATAATATATAATGTAGGTTTATGTGAATGGAAAATGTTAAGACAAAGGAATAATTATATAATGATAGGTGGACCATAGGGGTTGGGTTCCTTACCATCAATGTATTCTATATAAGGAGGGAGAAGAAGGAGAAGGTGACATCACTTTTTCTTGTGTAATTGAGGACAAGGCTAATAAGAGACAACATAGCCATGACTTGTTTTTGAAATATCTAGAGCAATAAGGTCTATCGCTAGGTGAAGACTAGAACTCCAAATATTTTTTACAATAATCAATCTAGAGTGAATAGAATGTCATATCTACATAGACCTTTGCAAGAGTACTCTATTCTAGGTGACGATAGAGTACATCATTTCCTTATTGGAAGTAATTAAACTTTTATCATGGTATAATTTAATTATAAATATTTAAAATACTAGATGTTTACAATCAATTTTATAAAGGGTTATGCGTTTCTTAATATTTTTGCTGGAATTTTAAATATTGAGATAGAAATTTGTAACAAGAATATAATGATCTCAATTCCTTGTGAATGCTATAGCTATCTACTATGTGTATTTTTTTCCAGTCGAATAGAAATATGATCAAATTTGTTTTTACTAACGATAAAACACAAGCATATTCTAATATATAAGAATTTTTTGTTATTTTTAACAAAATTATTATCAACCATGGTTTATTTAGAAAATAACATATATTAAACTATATAATGGATTATTAAATTGATAACTATTTAATATGGGTTGAATTTTAGTGATGTTTCTATGGATCATCTTATGATGTTGTGGATTATTTAGAAGTCACGTCACTAGTATGTCAAGTTTTCATGTCTCCTTTTTATGTTTATGCAAAATAAAGTAGAGAATGGATGGAAATATTTAATTCATGATACTAAAAATGGGATCACAAATTATCTTAACTTTACACAATATATTAACAACTTATCCATGTGAGAAGTACTAGAGTAGAGGGATTGCATCAACCAAGAATTTTCAATATATGAAAATATTAGGCTTCAAGAGTTCATGTGGTGTAGTGATGGATGCATTAAAGAGGGACAATCAAGTTAACTCAAACTACTAGAACGGGATATTCATGGGTGGAGGTTAAGTTGTACCCATTATGGGAGCCTCATCTTTAGTATCTCCTTCGTCTATATGTTCTCCCTAGGTGATGGAAATTTTTCACAAAACTATTTTGAGAGTTAACAATTGTTGATTACATAGTCATCTTGTTTCATTAATGGAATTATATTTCTTGATAAAATAATTAGCAAAAATCTTATTTTTGTGTTACGATTCAAAATAAGTTTTCCTTCCCCTAATATTATTTTTTAACTTGAGGAGGTGGAGGATTTTGAGGATGGCATATTATGTTCTTCTAAGTAATGTGAGCAGGCCTCGACGAAATTTAGGGCCTCAATCGAGAAACCTGGTGAAAGAGATAGTTGTTCGGTAAAATTTGTTGATATTGCTGTCAGGATCTCAGATGGCGCCTCCTACCTAACCTAGTCACAATAGCACAAAATTAAACTTTGAAGTTCCACTTTAATTCTTCCTGCTAAGTTTTTACCACGATCTTAAGGGACCTTGGTAACATAAGTCTGTTAATGATTAGTCATGACATTCTGGTGTAATAATACTTGTACATACCATAGAGTACATAACTCCATATCAATAACTAACCTTGTGTATCTATGTGGATGATATTTTGGTTATGGATGACAAAGTATCTTGGTGGAAATATGTTTGGATCCACATGAACATGGTGATATTATTTAACAAAATCCTCATGTCTATTCATCAATTTCATGTGTGATTAGTCGGACCCAACATGCACACTTGTACCAAGGATATAAGATTATGTAATCCTTTCTTGGATGACTTCATTATCAACATTGAAGGAAACATTTATACCCCGAGCGAAAACAAGGTGCATAGATGGCTTTCGTAGATCCACTAGAATGAACAAAATACCACCCTCCCTGTATTTCTCGAACATCCTGCACAGAAGGAGACACCACCAGCCCCGGTTGAACCTCCATTCCCCATTGTGCCAAGTACATGCAATACAGAAAAAAAAACCACCTAACATGACCCCGAAATATGCACCTCACCGAAAGTGGCCATATGTGAGCCGCATTAACCATAACTTGAGATTTTCACTCCAATGGCTCCACCCACCAACAAAGAAGCCTATAAATGGAGTGAAGAGGACCACTACTGCTAATTTGTTCTAGAAAAAACTAGTTCCCACCCGACCCAAACTGAAATTGCAAAAGATGAAATAGGGGCTCTTAGAGGGGCCACAGAAGCCCTTTTTCCTAATTTTATCCCACGTAAGGATCTTTCCGTGCCTGATGAGACAAAGAAAAGATGAAATCATGGTCCACAACTTTGAGTAGCAAATTTGTTTCCATAATGGGTCAGGAAGCTGGTTAGGTGACGTAGAAAGTGTCGAATAAGATTCTTTAAGAGAGAACATACCTTTTGAAAGGTGCCCCAACTGAATCTTGTCTGGTTTACCTTTGTTTAGAATAGGACGCTTACGCAGAATCAGGGTGAGGTCTTCCCAATCTAGGGGCAAGTCCCACTCTGGCCAATGATTTAGAGACATCCAAGATCTCCACTTCTTTAATGCATTGGAGTCTTACCAAAACTATCTAACTTTCTCCGCACCTATATGGGTGGTAAAATTTTGAATATTGCATAGAATTTCCTCTATATTAAGTTTGGGGTGTTGCATCAAGGCCTCCTCCCAAAATCTAGGTTTACTATCATTTCTGATCTCCCAAAAACCATGGTCCTCATTCAGTACTCGATTGTCTTTAGCCTTATTCCAAATGGAGGATCCACTCGGCCGGAATAAGGGCTGTAACAATCATGCAAGTTCTAATATGATGAGACCTATTGCTCATCCCATTGACTTGAAGGTGATGGTGGAGATCCATCGGAGGGGAAGACCATGGTTAGACTATGCGTTGATTTAGGTGTTACGTTGAAGGCTCAAATGTCACATCGAGTATCAGATGGCTAATTCTATGTGAATCAAACGACGGTTAAGCTCATCGGACTTTTGGTGACACGTTAAAGTTGTGACACGACTGAATGCGATAGGAATGTCAGAACTGTCGATCTTCCGCTTGGAGAGATTTGTCGTTTGTTTTTACACATTCATTAATGTTTCCCCAAATTTATTTAATTCAATATGTATAGTTGATTGATTTTAGTTATGTGATAAAATTCGAAAGGATGGGGGATTTTCAAGCATTGGGAAGGATAACTATACTATAATCCTTCTTGTAACTGACCAACCTTTAGTTGGATCAACGTCTAAGGGGATGCTTGCACAAGGAGAAATGTACACCAATGGAATGGTCAAACAGTCATGAGATGGAGGTGGTTCATCAACTTATTTATGGTAGTAAGCACCATAGTGATTTTCTTACCCTTTGAGCTTCAAAACATAGGGATTCAACCAAATTTAATGAATAGGTATGTTGCTCAATTTTTCTAAGTTTTAAGGGATCAAATCAACTATGAAGGTGGTTCATTATCCAACTAGATAAATCTTGGTGGTAAAATTTCCAATCCTTTAAACAACACATTGGCAACATAGGCTCACAAAAGGATTTCAATGGCCTCAATCACATTCAAGTTAGTTAGCACATAAACACATAGGGTACTAGCTCAAGGTCATGGAGCCTCATAATTTTAGAAGCGGGGAAGAATCCAGTTCCACTAAAATCTTTGATTAGTGAACTACTAAGCTACTACCTTCTCGTTAAGCAAACAAACCACTAAAGAGTTCATTTATAATGTGTGTATATGTAAAATTTCTTCTCTGTTCCTTGGCACAACTAAGAGAGCACTGCCTTAGCTCTTCAATTCCTTCTCCTCTAGGGTTGTCTCCTCAATCAGTGAGAGATAACATTGAAAATGATCACTTCTTACCCTCAACCACCTTACTCCAATCTCATCAAGAATGTTAGTGAAATTTTCCAACTTCATTCAACCCCAATTGCATCACATTAAATCTGTCACACCATGGGTTATTTTGGCTGCAAGAAACTTCTACATTTAATTTGACTAGGTACAGGTCATGTCTTGGTGAGAAAGTAAGTGGATTTAGGTATTAAATTTGGTTGGGTGTGGCTGTCAAAATACAGAAGCAGGTAAGCTTTGCTTAAACAAAACATACGTAAGTTTTTCCCTTCCTTAGTTGCATTAATTAATTTATTTTAAATGATCATTTTCATATGTTTAATTTTCCTTTCGTTCATGGTTCTCCACAATGGTGTTACAGTCAAAATTATAATTACAAGGGTAAGGTTAGAACATGGGGATTTCACAAGCCCCCCCACTCCACAATTATGTAGTGCACACAACCTAGTATTCACACAAATATGGTAAATTTGTTCCTTGTTGCAATAGGGAAATAGTCATTAGGAGGAATTATATTCGCTCAAGGCCTTAACGTCTTCAGGAGTGCCCATAAATTTGGGGTTAATGTTCTTACTAGTACCTTTTAGTCTCGATGTTCCCTACAACTAGGGGTGTTTTGGTCTTCGGAAGTTATACTCTTAAAGATGAATATGTTACCATTCGTAGCGATGCCTTTTGGAGATCCTTTTTCCATAAGAAAACCCACCTAGGGAAAATAATCCTTTTTTCTATTATTTTTTTCTCAAGACCATAGAACCATAGGAGTAATAATCCCTTTGGTATTTAGTCAACCTCTAAAATTCGATTTATGGGAAGATGATAAAGTCCGTGTGATGGTCATCATTTTTCCTAGATCCATTTGATGCAATTTTTAGGGTTTCTTGATATATTCGATTTGGATAAGCTAATCGATCATCACATATGCTATAACCCCAATTGGTCACCCATGCCTATTAAATTTCCTTTGAATATCCCAAATTTTGATGGAAATATAGTAGCTAATCACATGACACATATCACCACTGATCATTTGTGGTGTTCCTGTATCTCTTTTATGGATGTAGATTAGTTTAGCTTTTATGAATCTTTTAATTTTAGTAGTGTGAAATCTATCATGAAATTTTATGTTTATTATAAATTAATGTCTATCTCACTTTACCAATCATTTAATTTATATGAATGAATTAGTTATAAAATATATTATAATATTATTAAAAAACATGAAAAACAATGGGTAGAAATATACAATTTGTAATTTGTAATCATATGGGGTATCTAACATAGACAAAATGCTCTAGGTAGGTATCTTCATTGCAAAACATTTCAAGTGCTAGAAAATAGATTGGCCAGTTACTAATCAATGAGTTTCACCCGATGAGACTTTCTATAGGCAATTATGGTGAGATTATGGCCTCGAGAGTTTTTTCAAAGGTAGCTTCTAACAAAGATTTCCAAAGTCTCCATTTTGGTTGTTAAATGGATGAATAATAAACAAAATTTCGATATTTCTTGTGAAATAAATAATGTCGGTCGTTATACAATGTAAATTTTTCAAATATATAATTATCATTGATTTAATCATAGTCAGCTATAAAAACCATTAAATCAAAAAAATCTCAAAAAATATATATAACACCACTTTAAATCAATATTCACCCACACCAAATTTATATGCACAGTGGATGGTGTTGGCCGATGTCAGATTGAATTCCATCTCTACATTATTCGAGGGTTTTGTAAATATGCGCAGTGGATGGTGGTGGTCTGTGTCGGATTGAATTCCATCTCTACATTATTCGAGGGTTCTATAAATATGCGTAGTGGATGGTGGTGGCCCGTGTCGAATTAAATTCCATCTCTACATTATTCGAGTGTTCTGTAAGTATGCGCAACGGATGGTGGTGGCCTATGTCGTATTGAATCCATCTCTACATTATTCGAGGGTTCTATAAATTCTGCATTGAGATTTTAATTAGGTCAAATCAACATAATGGATGAGAGGGTCATAAAAGTTTATATCAACACACAAAGGTACAGAGACACGGTAAATAATAGAGAATTAGTTCTCAATATTCTGAGGTGTGCGCAGTGGAAGATGAGGTAAATGTAGGTGTTATCTCAACAAGAAGTCATCATGCTGGTCCATCCCTTGTGAACCATGGTGTTTATCACAATGGTGTTTGGAACCATGGAGATTTTTCCAACAGCTAATGCCGTAATTCTTCCTGGTCTATTAAGTTTAGGATTACAGTGTCAGTGCCAGAGGAGTATCAAAATTTATGTGCAGAAGGAGGGCCTCGTTTGCCCCATTGCAATGGAGGTTTTGTCGAGAAAATGGAGAGACCAACATCAATGTTTGAGAGCCAAGAGACGAGGGTTTGAGAGACGCTTAGGGTTTGAGAGCCACGAGACGAGGGTTTCTCTGATGAGCATTAAGGGCATGAGGCCCAACGATTATACCCCTTACGAGCATTCAGGGCATAAGGACAAATAATCCTTTATTGGTGGGTGGCGAGAGATAGATATTAAGACCCTAATTCATAGGAAAAGTGGGAGACAGGGGCGTTGGTTGAGTGGGAAACAACAAGAAACAGTGGGCTAGGCTGGCTGAAAATGGAAACAGGTCGGCTTAAAATGGAAACAAGCCAGTTGAAACCACTGAAATTGTTTTGGTGTAGAGGCTGAAAATCATTTTGGCGCCAAATTATTTTAGTTTTTATATGTTGGGGCTTTCATTGTGATTTTGCAAAGGAACTGGAAGCTAAGCTAGAAGTTTCAAGGAAGACAACAAAGGGTTTATTTTCCACATTTATTTTCCTTTCAATTTGATGTATTTTCCTTGCATAGTTGTATGCATTGGTACTATTTTCCTTGCATAGTTGTATGATTTATTAATATGATTAGAAAAGCTATATCTTGGTGGCTTATTAATTGTTTTTGCAATTTCTTGTCTATCTTGTAGAAACTGTATTTGACCATTCCTAGTCAATTTTTCTTGGATATTTTTCTCATTTTTTTGAACCTATAAAGATTGATATTGAAACTATGGATCGGAAGGAAGACAATCTTCTTCATAACCAACTCCCTCTACCTCAGTATTTGAAGTACCAGTTGTTATGCAATCTTTTAACACATGTTATTTTAGTTTTGGATGAGCAGTATCATTAAGCTGGAATGAAGTTTGTACCATTACATCTGCTGACAGTGTCAATTATGATCACATCGTAATTGGAATTTGTAGGTGCATAAGCACGCATAAATATTTTTCCTCTACCAACTACTAAGATTGCATGATGACTCTGCAAGTAAAATATATTCTTTCAGCCTACCGATGCAGGATAAGAACCCTTAGGAGCATTTTCCTTGCTAGAAATTGCTTGGGCAAGATGAGAACAAACACATATCCTGGTATAAGAGCAGTTATGGAAGGGGACTACCAAGAAAGTGTGTGTAAAGTGCAATGATTAGATTTTGGGTTTTTGTCAGTTAAAGTTTCTTAAATTCAGAAAACTGAATCACAGTAAGTGTATGGAAATTTTTTATCACATTAGATAAATAAGGGGACTATATAATAAATAAATATATAAAGTACCTATTAAAAC
This sequence comes from Pinus tabuliformis, assembly GCA_031772625.1. Lineage (NCBI taxonomy): Eukaryota > Viridiplantae > Streptophyta > Pinopsida > Pinales > Pinaceae > Pinus > Pinus tabuliformis. Next base: position 1,194,971,008 of record CM062811.1, read on the forward strand.
ATACCAAGGGAAATTACCTTTCACAATGATATAAAGCAGTTTAAATGTTAGAACCCTATGGTTGAAAACACATAAACCCAATATTCTACTGAGAGATTACTTTGCATGATGCGACAATTCTCTATTTTTCTCTCTCATGCTATTTTGATACAATTAATATTTTTTTTTTGTTAGATGTCATAGTAAATTTGAAGGTTTTATACATGATTGTATTAGAGTTTGATGAAGAGATCACTATAGATCTTCTATCTGTGTTCTCAACTTGATATCAGTGTGACTCTTCCTGTCCTGGCCAGTACTATTTATAGGGTTGTCTTAGGTTTGAAAAATAGGGTTTTCAACCATTTTCTGGGGAGCAAAAATAGAAGTCTTGGTTTTTCTACCCTCTCTGCCACCAGTACTCTCCATTATTTTATGTCTTTTTCATTTTCCCAGCAAATTTGAGGGTTCTTTATTGCATATTGGTGCTCTTCTGAGGCAACACACCATATCGTTTCTTTTACCATAATAATTCCTTGGACTCTGATTAGTAGTTTCCATGCATGCTTAATATGCTTATTTGTTAAGCTAACAACATAGTTCGGATATATAGTACCATATGGACAACTAGTATCTAAATTCCCCATTATTGTATCTATTTTTGCATGTTATTATTCCTTATGACAGATATCAAACAGTTCAACAATGCAAGGAGTATTAATTCCTCTTCAAAAAAGGGGTTCCAAACCTATTCCTATGAGGGCTTTAATTTTCTTACATATGGGAAAGTTACCCACTTTATTATTGATGACTGGGTTGGCCTAGTCACCCTCTTGGCACTAGTGCCCATCCCTAGAAGGATGTCAATAAACTCATGCACACTCATTTGTACAGCATATTCATTGATTATTTCAATCTAGTGCCATATTTACCCAAGGACAATTCTCTATTTTTCTCTCTCATGCTATTTTGCTACAGTTAATATTGTTGTTTTGTTAAATGTTGTAGTAAATCTGAAGGGTTTCTACATGATTGTATTAGAGTTTGATGAAGAGATCACTATAGATAGTCTATCTGTGTTCTCAACATGATATTAGTTTGAACCTTCCTACCCTGGCCAATACTCTTTATAGGGCTGTCTTAGGTCTAAAAAGTAGGGTTTTCAACCATTTTCTGGGGAGCACAAATATAATTTTGGGTTTCTCTACCCTCTTTTCCACCAGTACTCTCCATTATTTTATGTATTTTCGTTTTCCTAGAAAAATTTATGGTTCTTTATTGCATATTGGTTCTCTTCTAAGGCATCATACCATATCGCTTCATCTACCATAATAATTCCTTGGACTCTGATTAGTAGTTTCCATGCATGCTTAATATGCTTATTTCTTAAGCTAACAACATAGTATGGATAGATAGTACCATACGGACAACTAGTAGCTAAAATTCCCATTATTGTACCTATTCTTGCATGTTTAATTCCTTATGATGGATATCAAACAATTCAACCATGCAAGGAGTATTAATTCCTCTTCAGAAAAGGGGTTCCAACCCTATTCTTATACCTCCAAAATGGAGATAGGATTATATCTTCATCAGTGAAAAAATATTAAGTGTAACTATTTGAGTAGCAGGTCCAAACACATTGATTTTTACTTCAACTTGTTTTAACATAACTTTATTCCATAAGAGTTGAATAATATTATTCTTATATACATCATTACTAGATAGTTCAAGAGGATTCCTTAAAATGTAAACATTGCATTTCTTTTCAAATGTTGATTTCACAGTTTAATATAAACTAATGATAATTTATTTAAAAAATTTATATACAAAATGATGCTTGTTTGTTAGGAACACTACATGTTTGTTGAGCACCATATATGCAACCTCGTTGGTTTCACTATTGTGAATATCTAGTGGGTTAGGTTGGGTTGGGTTGGGTGGGGTGGGATGATTCTGATAATAAACGTAAACCCTTCTTCTAAATCATCTCATAATTTACAATAGAAAGAATATGTAGTGATCCATATGTTGTCACAGTGGCAGCTACCCTTCTTGATGGATGTTACATCCATGGCTACCCAGTTATAGCTATCATAAATGATGAGGGATAGGTGTTACTCTGTCTTTAGGGCCTTTAATATGCCCTCATCTTTTGTAAATATAGGGAGCATCTAGCCCTTCCCATCAAGGCATATTCAAGAGAATTATTAAAAGTTAGAGTCAATCATGTACCTAAGCTACTCAAGAAGATAGCTAGCCACACCAAAAATCCCACAAGGATGAATCCAGCTAAAGCAACTCTAGTACTCCCAATCTTCATTTCGCTCAGTGAGATGGACATGATCAATTCTCTTTTAAATATGGATCTCAGTTGTGTAATATTTTCAATCCGTAATTGTAGAGAGTCAACCAACCAGACCTTCATTTAATTTTATGCAATCTCTCACTTTAATCCAACTTCTGAATGTTGTTATATAAATCCTAAACAAAATCACAGGGAGAGTTTGCCTTGATATTGTTGCTCATACAAAATTCTCCATCATATGATTTAGAGTCCTAGAAGAGAATGGTGTCAATCATTGTCACACCACGTATCAACCCTCAATTGGAAATAGAAATGATCACACCACATCTCAAAGGATATATCATAAATGCTTAGGGATAGGTGTTACTTTGTCTTCAGGGCCTTTAGTATGCCCTCTTCTTTTGTAAAGCTAGGGAGCATCTAGCTCTTGCCATCAAAGTCATATTCAAGAGGATGATTAAAAGGCAGAGTCAATCATGTACCCGGGCTACTCAAGAAGATAGCTAGCACCACCAAAAACCCCACAAGGATGACTCTTTTAAATATTGATATCAGTTGTGTAATATTTTCGATCTATAATTGCAGAGTCTCAACCAACGAGACTTTCATTTAATTTTTTGCACTCTCTCACTTTAATCCAACTTCTGAATGTTGTTATATAAATCCTAAACAAAATCACAGGGAGAATTTTCGCTGATATTGTTTCTCATGCAGAATTATCCATCATATGATTTAGAGTCTTGGGAAGACAATGGTGTCAATCACTGTCACACCACGTCTCAACCCTCAATTGGAAATAGTGTTGATCACACCACGTCTCAAAGGATATATGATAAATGTTGAGGGATAGGTGTTACTTTGTCTTCAGGGATTTCAGTATGCCCTCTTCTTTTGTAAAGCTAGGGAGCATCTAGCCCTTTCCATCAGAGGCATATTCAAGAGCATGATTAAAAGGAAGAGTCAATCATGTACCTGCACTACTCAAGAAGACAGCTAGCACCACCAAAAAGCCCACAAGGATGACTCTTTTAAATATGGATCTCACTTGTGTAATATTTTCAATCCATAATTGCAGAGACTCAACGAACTAGACTTTCATTTAATTTTCTGCAATCTATCACTTTAATACAACTTCTGAATGTTGCTATATAAATCCTAAACAAAATCACAGGGAGAGTTTGCCCTTATATTGTTGCTCATACGGAATTCTTCATCATATGATTTAGAGTCCTGGGAAGACAATAGTGTCAATCACTGTCACACCACATCTCAACCCTCAATTGGCAATGTTGTTGAGTACACCATGTCTCAAAGGATATATCATAAATGTTGAGGGATAGGTGTTACTCTGTCTTCAGGGCCTTTAGTATGCCCTCTTATTTTGTAAAGCTAGAGAACATCTAGCCCTTGCCATCAAAGGCATATTCAAGAGTGTGATTAAAAGGAAGATTCATTCATGCACCTGGGCTACTCAAGAAGATAGCTAGCACCACCAAAAATCCCACAAGGATGACTCTTTTAAATGTGGATCTCAGTTGTGTAATATTTTCAATCCATAATTATAGGGAGTCAACCAACTAGACTTTCATTTAATTTTCTGCAATCTCTCACTTTAATCCAACTTCTGAATTTTGTTATATAAATCCTAAACAAAAGCACGTGGAGAGTTTTCCCTAATACTCTTTCTCATGAAAAATTCTCCATCATATGATTTAGAGTCCTGGGAACACAATGGTGTCAATCACTGTCATACCACATCTCAACCCTGAATTGGTAGCAGTGATGATCGCACCACGTCTCAAAAGATATATCACAAATGGTGAGGGATAGGTGTTACTCTGTCTTCAAGGCCTTTAGTATGCCCTCTTATTTTGTAAATCTAGGGAGCATCTAGCCCTTGCCATCAAGGGCATATTCAAGAGCATAATTAAAAGGCAGAGTCAATCATGTACCTGGGCTACTCAAGAAGTCATCTAGCACCACCAAAAAGCTCACAAGGATGAATTTTTTAAATATGGATCCATAATTGCAGAGAGTCAACCAACCAGACTTTCATTTAATTTTCTGCAATCTCTCACTTTAATCCAACTTTTGAATGTTGTTATATAAATCCTAAACAAAAGCACGGGGAGAGTTTTCCCTGATACTATTTCTCATGCAGAATTTTCCATCATATTATCTAGAGCCCTCAGAAGACAATGGTGTCAATCACTGTCACACCATGTCTTAACCCTCAATTGGCAACAGTGTTGATCACATCACATCTCAAAGGATATATCATAAATGCTAAGGGTTAGTTGTTACTCTGTCTTTAGGGAATTTACTATGCCGTCTTCTTTTGTAAAGCTAGGGGGCATCTAGGCCTTGTGATCAAAGGCATATTCAATAGCATGATTAAAAGGAAGAGTTAATCATGTACCTGGGCTACTCAAGAAGACAGCTAGCACCACAAAAAATCCCACAAGGTTGACTCCAACTAAAGCAACTCTAGTCCTCCCAATCTTCATTTCGCTTAGTGAGCTAGGAATTATTAATTATCTTTTAAATATGGATCTTAGTTTTGTAATATTTTCAATCCATAATTATAAACAGTCAACCAACCAGATATATTAGTTTGTATTATTCTGGGAGACATCTTAATACAGGTGCATGTTTTGTTCAGAGTGCAATGGTGGATTTGCTAGGTCTCCACCACTCAACTCCAGATGATGCTCTTTGTTCAAGACATTTTTTTGTTCGTTGAGACCAAAAAACTCCTTCAGAACTTTAACGATGGTTGTTTCCACTTTCGCTTCCAAATTTTCTACCTTGTATTCCAACTTCTCCATTTTGGTGATTATCAAATCCATTGTTGCATGCAGGCATTCCACATCTTTTTTCAGATCACCAAGTTGATTTGAAATCAAAAGAAAGTGGGAATGACTCTCACTGACTAGATTCTCTCCTATATTAGATATCAACTCTGAGACTTCCTTTTTCATCATGTCGAGTTTCTCATCTAGGGATTTATCAATACAATTCTGAGAATCTGAGGCCATATTGTCTGCTCTTCACTTTCTAATAATAATCAACTCCACTTTTAAATTTTGTATCCAACCCTTTATATCTTTGTCTGGGCCTGAGACAAATTCAGAGAGCTCTGCTCAAATTCAATGCTTACAGCATGTCCTCACTCAGAATGAATTTTAAGATCCATCGCTAAAAAAAAAATTGATAGCACACATGAACAAAGGTGACTAATCCAACTCTAAAACAATACTATTAGGTCTGACCCTGGTATAGGAAGTTAATATTTTATTGTTGTTTCTCCACTTATCCTAATACTTCTCCATACTCCTCATGTGTTTCCATCTAGTTTCCTTATTAGTGGGCTCCTTCATCCAAAATTGGCCATCCTCAAGACTCTGTTTCCTAGAATTAAAAACATTTTTATGCGGATTTTCATAGCTTAATTTCATCTTAATGAGGTTCATTGGTACTATCCTCCCTTGAAGGGGTGCAATCATGGGATATGACATACAGATAGATTATTTTGGTCTTCCATAATCATTCCTTGTGCCAAGTTAACTCCAATATTGGCTTGTTCATCTTCTAATCGATTGGTATCCCTTTTAATATGGCAGAGATCAAAACTCTCAAAATTATCTAAAAGGAGCTTTATTTAGTGGTATATTGGAGGAAAATCATTCCCCCTGCAATCCTTCATCTTATAACATTTTTGTACATTTTTTTATAGTAATTAATGAGTCTTCAAATACACTTATGTGATAGATACCATTTGCAAGTGCAATTTTTATCCCTTGCCAAAGGCCTAAGACTTATGCCTAATTATTTGAGGCTATGCCTAACCCACATGCAATTTTTTCTCAATTTCTCAAGGCGAACAGTAGCCCCTCTTGCTCCTACCTCCCCTACCTTTGTGATCTTTTCACTCATTAAAAAAAAATCAAATTAAATAGTTTTTTTGCCCTTCATAAATTTGATAAATCATATGATAAACCAGATTTTATGTTACCCAATATAAATCATCAAAATTATCATTATTATTATATTTTACTTTCACTTCAAATATTCACAATTCATTTTATAAATATAACAACATTTCTTCTTAAAATTCACATTTCATTTAATAAAGAAATATTAATTACTATATTAATAGTTAATTTAATTAAAAATTTATTTAATTTTTAAAATAATATATATTTAGAATTTTATTTTGTTATATATAAGCGTAGTTTAAAAAGTCCACAAATTAGCCCAGAAAATAATGGAAATTATGGCAAGATTATGACAAAATCTAGTAGAAAGTTTTGAAAATTTTGGTTACACTTGTCAAATTTCAAGATTTTGGCTGCCCCAAGAGTTCTTGATGGTGCTGAATCCATTTCCACCATCAAAAAACAATTCAAACACTCCAACATTCTAATGTTTTGAAAAAAAAATCCACATTCTGACAAGAAATCTTCCATCCAGAAAAATTTGTGACATCGGTCAACAACGCCTATATATAAGTATTTTGTTATATACAAGGAACCCATGAATTTCAAACCAAATTCGTCAATCCAAAATCTTAAAAGAATCTTGCATCATTCTTTATGTTGGTAAGTGAGGCAATTATATTATATTTCAGCTATACAAAAAAAATACATATTATTTGCCATTGGTTTCGTCATCTAAATGAAAGATAATACATATTATTATTTATTAGTTGTTTATCTAAATAAAAAAAATACATTACTGTTTCTTGGCATACCACATGGTACACATTCTATAAATTTGCATGGAATTTACATTGCATAGCCTATATCTATGATCATACTCTGTTTGCATGACTTAGCCTATATTTGTGATCATACTCATTAGGAGATTTACTAATTATTATAAGAAGAAGAAAAAATTGAATTCTGAACATGTTAGCTTGAGGGTGAGTTTATTTGTGTTGCCACTCTATTCTCTTCTTTCTATTGAAAACTAGGAAATTTAAAATTGTTTATCCTCTTTATGATTTAGGAGATCCAGTGTTTTCAGTTGGAGTCAAAGATCATCAATGCATACTAGAATTTTGGATTTACACTCACTCCTTTGCACCGACACTTTGCTCATGATGGCTTTCATGTGCTAATAAAGGTTAACTATTTGAATATACTTGTATTAAGAATCGAATTCACCCACAATTTCTTCATCCTAAACAAATTGTCTTTCTACTCTTACTTTATTTTCTACAACTTTGATTTTCATTTCTTTCTTCTTAAGATGTCTCCCAGAATAATGTATTAGTCATATATTAGTTTGTATTATTATAGATATCAGTCTATATAGTATGGAAATATGATAAAGAAAATTGTACATTAAAATAAAATAAAGAATGTACTTATATATATAAGTTTTTGAGAAATATTATAGGCATATTAGTAAATTTAGTAAGACTACATCATGTGAATTTAGTAGCTTGTAAAGTTTGAATTGGTCTACATTCACTACATGCATTTTAATCACAAGACTTCCTCACTGAAATTAGTATAACATGCATAAAAGTTTAAACTAACATATTTTAGAATAATTTTATGGTTTTACACGTTGTCATATATTTCAACATTTATTTATGTAATGATCCTAACTAGTGTCCACAAAATTTTCTTCACAAATTTTCTTCAGGTATTTATGTTGCTTTTGATATTTGTAGTATTTATGTTGTTGATTTAGTTAGAGTTTAGATTTATTTTTAGAAACAACTCTAAAATGATACTTCAAAAGTTTGTTTGTGACTAGTTAGATGCTTGTTGGAACACTCTGATAAGCTTGCCTCAAAGTGTTGGACAGATCTCCAATGCTCACTCAACACATTGGTAGAGTTTTGTTCAGGGTTTTGAACCTAGATCTCAAATTTTTTCATATCCAATTCCTACAGAAGCACTAAACACTACCTTGGAACAAAAAAAAAAACAAAATTACAAACAATCAAGTGATCAAAGAGCCAAAAAATACATTGAAAAACTACATATTCATAGATTCACTCCCTAGGTTTATTCATTGGTCATGTTCTGTTGAAAAAGAAGTAATACTCAAGTTAAAAATTGCACTCTTACTATGTAAAAAACATGGTGCATTTAGGGAAATAGCACATCGTCATCTGAATATTGAAATGAACGGGCAACAAGACCTACTCCAAGTACAAATGAATACTTCAATGAAATGATGTATTGCAGTTGAAAAATGTGCCAAAATAGGAAACTAAAGAAGCAAAGGCTTGTTGGTATCCATAGATTGGACCATGGAGTTTATATAGAAGAGGTACATTATAATTAGCAAATTGTTATTCTTATAATAAATAAATATGCACATTATTTAATACTTTATTACTGATCATTTCATTTGATTTTTTTATTTATGAAAAGTCACTTCTAGTTCCCAATATTCCTGAAGAACCAACAGATGATATTGATAATAACGACTCTCAAGATGAAGGAAAAGACACATTTATGGATGAAGCCACTTCGCAGATAAATGAGGTTGGTGTCAATGAATTTATCCAAGACTTCTACACATCTTTTGAAGAAGTTGTTGATTCACCCCTAGCTCATTTGGCTAGGACACCTCTTTATGCAAATGTTGAATCTTCTATATTGGCGACACTTATGTTGTTGTTTAACTTGAAGGTTACACATGGATTGAAAAACACATGCTTTACTGATATATTAAGATTGTATTAATATTCTTATAAATTAATACTCTAGATGTCTTCAAAGTTTTGAATATTGTGTATACTTATAAAAATCATTTGTTGCACTATGAAGACTTTTGGCAAACAAAATACTTCCAAAGGACAATTAGTTGCCTCATTCTCATAGAGAAGTATCTTCAATAATGAAAGACATTGGAATGGAGTACAAGACATATGATGCATGTCCAAATGACCATATATTGTACTATGGAAATAATGAAAATTTACAACAATGCCTAATGTGTCACACAAATAGGTATCGTCAAGATCAAGTATCCAAGAAGGTTCCTTATAAAATATTATGACACATTCCACTAAAGACAAGGTTTGAGACAATGTTCAAGTGCAAGGAGTTGGAAAAAAATATGGATCATCATGCAAAAGGGAGGAGCCAATATGGTTCCATGCGTATGGTTGCGGATAGTAAATATTGGAAAGAGATTGAGGTAAAATGGCCACATTTAAGAAATGAGCCAAGGAATGCAAGAATTTCTCTAGCAATGGATGGCGTAAATCCTTTTGGAGATCTTAGAACATCATATTATGTTTTGCCATTGTTAATTATAAACAACATTCTTCCCCCTTGGATTGCAATGAAGAAGGAACATGCAATGTTAACTCTTATCATACCAAGTACTAGAACATGTGAATGCAATGCTTTCTTGAAGATTATATAAAAATATTTCAATTCAATTAATCCTAATAAAGAACTCTTTGTTCACTTAGGGAAATATCAGGTAAAGGATATGGATGTATACATGGAGCCCCTAATTGTTGAGCTTCATGAATTATGGGATGGTGTAAATATGTTTGATGTATCAAGACCTATCAATGTTAGAAAATTCCTATTTCATGCAATTCTTATATGGACAATTCATGATGCTCTGGGGCTCTCTATTTGTTGTGGTAATAAAATATAAATTAGATTTATAATTATTGTGTTCATTTTAGCATTTACTAAATATGGTTTCCAATTTTATTTTAGGGCTAAAAACCCTTCCCATCATGTGGGCCAAAATTGTTCCATAGGCAGTCAAGGGATTTCAATAAAACTATCTATGATGAGTATCGAAAATTCTTACCACAAATCATCGCTATTGAGTGTGTGATAAACATAAGTTCAATGGAAGGGAATTGGGAATGAGGAAGCCAATAAAGATGAACCCTTCCAGGTGGAAAGCGATGTATGACAAAAAAGAAGGGACATGTTTTCCCCTAGGAATGAAAAGACTCTCTATTTTCTACAAATTAGAATACTATGAGAGCTTGCCAATAGCCCACCTATTTGATACTATGCACATCGGGAAAAATGTGGCAGAGTGCTTGTGGAAACATCTAAATGGAAATAACATTGAATCACAAATAAAGTTAAGAAAGGACCTTCGAGTTGCCAATATCATGCCGAACATGTGGTTGCATGATGACAACTCATATGTTCATGCTCCATGGACATTTACATCAAATGAGAAAGAAAACATCATTTCTACTATGAAAAGCATAAGATTTCCTTTTGGCTTTGGTGCAACATGATAAAACTTATTCACAAGAGATGGATCAAAGTTCTCAGGCCTAAAAACACATGATTGGCAAAATTGGATAAAGATAATGTTGTCACATGTTATATTTGTTGGAAACTTAATTAGAAAATTGTATATCCTAGTGATAATATCATTTCATGCATAATTGAACATGGTTATCTGTTAATAGTCATGCTAGTATAGTGATAAAATCAGTTCATGCATATTTGAACATGGCTATTTGTTAATGGTTATGTAGCATGTGTTGCCTACAGCAATACGAGGTACTTTTGACCACAATGTCACTTTGACTATTTACAAATTATGTAAATATCTGAGGTATTTTTCAATCCATCACGCATACTCTTCCATTACTCTTATCATTTGAAGTGCATCATTATTTGTGCCTTTATACGAGTTTCTACTTATAGTTTACAAGAAATAACAAGTCTTTATTGTAATACTTGTAGGTTGGTATCATTTAAAGAGATACATCAGGATGACTTGAAGTATTGGAAGAGGAATGTTTCACTTTTGATGTGTGATATTCAAATGTGCTTCTCTCCAAGCTTCTTTAATTCTCAAGAGCACTAACTTGTACACCTAGTAGAAGAGATTGAAAAGTGTGGTCCTATTCATATTCAAACAATGTGGCTCGTGGAGAGATATATGAAGGTCTTAAAACAATTTGTGAGGAAAAAGGCTCGACCAGAAGGGTCCATAGTTGAGGGATACATGGTTTTCCAGGCCATGGTTCATTTGAGTGAGTACTTACCTCAATTGCATCTTGAAGCTCCGCGATTATGGAATTATAACTAATCTCAATCATTTGAAGGAGAAAAAATAGAGGGTGAAGGGACTTCAAATAGGATAAAAGGTATTAAAAAAATTAGGACTTATTTTTATCTTAAGTTTTATATTACATGGCTTTAAATAATTATCAATTCATTGAACAAATACATTTTTCATTGTAGATGCTAAGGAGTGGGAGGCATTACTGTTATAGACATTTTTGTGCCTTACAGCTCTAAGCATGAAATGTCCATAATCCAAGGGATCCTAAGTCCCTAAGAGTGTTGTTCCTACCCCTAGAGGAACAAGGTCAACCAATTACAGCTTCTCCCAGAAGTGCTCCACCAGAAACTGCTCAGAATCAGTCAAATCAGGATTATTTCAGCTGCTCCACTAGCTAGCTGCGTTGCATAGCACCCCAGTACACTAGCTAGGTGCGTTGCAACGCACCTAAATGCACTACCACGGTGCGCTGAGCGGGAAATGACAAATGGCAGTGTCATTCCGCGAGTTGGACAGACAATGGAAGCTTCCAGAATCTTCCCCAATGACACTTGCCTCACTGAGTTCGACCAAGGATGAGTAAGAGGCTCTCAGTCTCCAAGTGGAAGCAAGAACTGACAGAGAGAGGCCACAAGTCAAATCATAAGCTGACTCATCTTCTTTTCATACATCTATATATGGATCCCTCATCCCAGAGATCCAGAGGCTGGAATTTTGTACTTTGCAGAGAATTGTTGTTGGTTTTGAGATAGAGATCAGTGCATTGGGTGATTTATGCTTTGTTGGAGGTGAAGAGGGGATTCCTTTGCTGGGGGGTTGATGTTGGATCAGGAATCATCGGTTGTAACTCCTCCTGGACCTTCTTGTGATATCAATAAAACTATTTGAGTTTCTCCTACATGCTTGTGTATCAATGATGTTTTTGTTATATTTGCATGTTTAGCTTAAATCTGATCCTAAGGTATTTATGAATGTAAATCCATGTCTTTGTGTAGTTTTCCTCTTCTGTGATCTTGCAGGAACTTGGTGAAGCTGGGCAAGTAAGGGAGCAGATAGCTGGAAGCTGTCAAAGAGGAGAGAGATTGGATCAAAGGACTAGCGCAAGACACAGGTTGGTTCATCCTATTCCTCTTCGTTTATAGTTCATAAAGAATAATATGAAAGTAGTTTTCCTTGTTTGTTGCTAAGGTACTGTCACACCTTAGTGGGATAGGGGCGTTCTGAATAGACACTTTTCCCGTCAACAAAATGGCGACTCCACTGGGGATCGTGTCTAGTTAGTTTGTTTGTGTTTCTCTTGTTGTTTGTTTCATAAACACAGAAGTAGCAATCGAACTGCATTTGCCATTATCAAGTGCAAAGTAGACACCTGCTACTTCAATCCTTTCACTGGATTTGTTTATGATTTGAACAGCTGATTCACAAATGATCTGATTACCCTTTGTGATAGCTCTTAGACCTCCTTTAAATCCACCCTCTGATTGTGCATTACTGATTGCTTTTACTCGGCCAAAATCCATAGATTAAACTGCAAACCGTGACCCAGAACCCGGATAGAAGTCTCGTTTCTGCCCCAGCGTAGGCACTGTGAAGAGACTCTGCATTTCAACGCAGTTCCCGAGAGGGCTACCTGCGCTGCAATTCAGTTTCTCTGTGTAACAAGTGCGCTGATCAGCCTAGCCCTGTGCAGTTGAGGTTCTTTGCTTCATTTTTTCAGTTTTGTCTCTGATTTTGCAGCCCGTGATCAGTGTGTATCTGTTTAAAAACCCCTTTTCTTTGCCTTAATTCCACCTCCTTTGTACAAAAAGACTGTATATGTTCTTTGTGTGTTTGTTACATCATTTACAGTTTTCCATTGAAAGAGTAGAATAGTCATACTGTCGTCCTTGGATTTAGATCTGTCGTAAGTGTCGATTTTGATCTTAGGAGAAAGTTTGTTTGTTGTTGACAGTTGATTATGCTTTTACTTTTGCCTTTGGTTTGAATTTGTCTCTTTCTAGTGTCGAAACGAGTGTTTATTTCAAAATCATAAAGTGTCATAATCTTCTCTACCTTTTGATTTCGAAAAGAAGCTTGTTTGTGTTTTTCACTTGAAAGCAAATTCAGATTTGTACATCAACTTTCTTTTTAGGCATCAATATTAAGAAAGTGAAAACAAATACATGCATATGTGCATTTGCATATTGATAGTATGTTTGGCTTGATTTAGGAAAAGTGCATCTACAGTGTGCTCTTTGCTCTTTGAGAAAAGATTGTGTCTTTCTTTTCCCCTTGTAGCTAGGATTTTCATTGCTGAAAAGAGATAAAAGCTTGCTTATCATCTTTAGATTGCATTTTAGGAATTACATCTACATCTCGTGGTGATCCCAAAAGGCAAACTTCTAAGAAAGATCAACTTAAAATAAATTGAATGAATCTAACAACGCTTTGGAACTTAACGCACAACATTTAGAGGTCTAGGCTAGAGACGTATTCCGGCGTCATAAAGCCTGGTAACTGTTGTCCTCACTGATGGTTGGGTGATTCCTCCACTTTGAGACGATAAGTGCCAGTACGGACTTGTGCTCCCACGTACCGTCGAGTATATATTGGGAGACCCCTATAGGCTTAAAACCTTTTATCCATAGGAAGCCGTGTCGGCCGCCCTACTGATCGCAATGCACCGAACACAGCATTCGGGAAGATTGACTGCCGTACCGTAAAAAGTATTCTGTAGTTTTGCGATTGGTTTGGTACTCCCTCTACCTAGATCTCCAGAGCAGTCCCTTTCGTTCCTTTTCAGACTCCTTAACGGAAAAGGTCCATCTAAGCACTTGTCACTTCAGGCTCATTAAAAATCAAAGGAGACTAGAGTCATCTTTTGTTTTTTCTCGACTCTTTAAAACTGAAAAAACAAGTTGTGTCCAAGCGTCTTAAAATTTATTTTAAACGGAATATTCATACCCTTTTCCTACGTTGATCTTAGGTTGAGAAAATGGAGTCTACCAACCAAGGAATTCCCCTTGGTAGGAAATCCTAGTCCCTTCTCCTCTTGGGGAGATGTTGGTGCACCCCATATGGCCACATTGTCGCTTCCAGGACTGACAATTGGTTTGCCGGTCTGGCTCTTTTCAACCAATGTCGTTCAGAACACCACTATTCCTGAACAATCGAATCAGCAACCAGACGAATCCAGAGTTGCCCACCAACCTTCTACTTCCTCTAATTCTTCCTCTCCCCCTTCCTCTTCGCTTGATGGGGCTGGCAAAGCCAAAAGTCAAGTTCCTAAGGAGAAGAAGGAGAAGAAGAAGAAAGAGAAGAAGAAGAAGGAGCCAAAGGCGAATGGGGGAAAACGAGTGTCGTCTAACGAAAATCCACACACTGCACCGACTAGGCCTAAATCGCCATGTGTCATTTGCAGAGGAGACCACTTTCACAGAGATTGTTCTTGCATCCCCCAGATACTAAGGGACTGGTCTCCTCGTTTGCACAATCCGGTGTCATCAACCTCTGATGATCATGTTGAAAGCACACCATCAACTAGCGAAAGTGAAGCCTCACGACAAAAAGGGAAAGCTAGATTTCCCTGTAAACTGTGCGAAGGCAATCATGCCGTCCACCGTTGTCCCTTCTTAGACGAAGCGAAGAGAGTTTTGGATGATCGTCTGGTTTCACCGTTACGGCTTCCTCCTGGATATAAAAAACTCTTGCCGAGTCCATCGCTAGTTGAGAATCCAGCTGGCCTGCTCAAGTGGTCAGCTGAAGCGCCTATCATCGAAGATAAACCATCTGAATCCATACCAGACGAAAGTCAAAGGGTCGAGGCGGCAGTTGATCCGGTCTTGCCTTCAGAGGTTTTATCTTCGGATGATACAGTCACTGAAGAGAACAAGGATGACACCGTCCAAATTCTCTTCATCAACATAGACTCTGACGAACATGGGGGCAATCTACCCATTCCCTTACCGCAGGAGGGAAGTTCGTCAGAGCCATACCCGGTCGTCTACTCGGTCCCACCTCCAAGCAACCTAGTTGTCTCCTTCGACTGGAATCAACTAGGCAGACCCCGTTTACCAGCAAGCATACCATTCTGAATTATCGTTCAAATATATAAATGGACATGGCTGGTACCATCATAGATGAGGGGGCTTCTGTGAGTATCCTTTCCTCTATTGCTTCGAAAGCGCTTGGTTCGCCATCGCTGTTGCCTGAGATGAGAAATATGACAGGCTTTGATAAAGGAACCAGTCGACCTTTAGGGATCCTTCCCAATGTGCCCATAACATTGAGAGGGAAGACAGTTCAAATGAACGTAATGGTAGTTCAAGGACCCTTGGATTATAACCTACTCCTTGGACGAGACTATATTTATTGCATGGGAGCCATCGTCTCCTCACTCTTTAGAGTAATGTGTTTTCCGCACGAAGGAAGAGTGGTCAAGCTCGTGGACCAGCTTTCATTTCCCAGATCACGCATCGCAAATAGTCATATACCATCCCTAAATGGTCTCTTCACGCAAGAAATGTCTCAATCCCCGGTCCGTCCTCCCGATGAGCGCGAGTAATTCGGAGGGATATGACTGAAACCCAGGGGGCATGCGTCCTGGTCTGCTTCGGCAGGAAAACTTCGGGTATAGGGTAGGTTTCCGCGGGAGAATATGACTAGTCTGTACCCCGTCCGTGATTGGAAGAGGGGTTATTCTAGAACAAGATTCTCTTGTCAAAGTTATGTGAGTTGACAGAGCTAAGTCACTCACCCTTGTTTATCTCGGTAGACACCGCCGAAGAAGTGTTTTGTTTGCACTGCAAATAGAACAATCTTTGGGTAACCTGTAAGAGGTAAGCCTTTCCTGATAGAACAAATGTTTTGTCTGCAAATTGAGGGGTAACCTTGAAACCATATTTTATACCTGGGGGCATGCAAACCTTTTGGAGTGCAAGCAAGGGGCGGCTATTGATTTTTTAAATTTTTAGGACCTCTAATCCTTTAAACTCGTAGGATTAGTCGTCACCTAACTTGCATAAAGAAAGGATGTGGGGCAAAAATCTAAAAGTTTCCGTTTTATATGAGACATTCTTATCATATGACTGGATTAATCGAGCAGTTTTAGCACATAGTTCAAGCTCGTTAAAAAATAAACATAAGACATGAGCAAGTGTTTCCACCCACGTTTAAGCTCATTAAAAAATGAACTATCCTCCGGTAAATAACCACCGTGAATGAAGATTTCAGCCATTAAATCCTTGGTTGTGTTTGCACCGTCACCTCCACTTTTCCATTGGCCGATCATTCACCTCCATTTGATTGTTTACCCATTTTGAGGAACAGCTGCGAAGAGTGATTTCACTAGCCATCCTTGTGACACTGCCGTGATTGGAAAATTCCAACCCTTACCTGGAATTAGCTGCTACCCATTTTATCACTCGTTCCTCAAAAGACGAGTCTTCTTTAAGCTCTTTTCAACTGACTCGTAAAATATGAAAAGATTGCCGAGTTTTGGCCTTCCAGCTCGTTAAAGCGACCGGAAGTGCTATCCCTCCTCTAGATTTTAATCTTTTTGGACCTGAGGGATTATTGCACAAAAAGATCGAGCGCTTGTTTTGTTCGGCTCGTTAAAACTATCGAAAATTCATCCCTTCTGTATTGTTTTATACTTTTTCGGGCTTAAGGGATTAGATGACGAAAAAGGAATTTTGGAGTTACCTTTACGTACCTTTTCAGACTCTCTAAAAATGAAAAGGACCGAGTTATCTTTGTCGTTAAACTCGTTAAAAAGATTAATAGCGACAAACTTGTCTTTAGACGAGAACGAGTTTCACTATCGCTAGGCTCGTTAAAACATAGCGATGGGTTTGCCCGAAGGGCAAATTATAGAACAAGCATATGTTATCCTCCTCAAGCTTGACAAAAATAAAGAGGTACTGGTCAGCAATGACTGGGGAAAAATTGGGAAGAAATTCAAAGAATCTTTATTGGTAGCAAGTCGCTCTTGAACATGACACTTCCACTCCGTGCCTAAGTCGGGTTGGGTTGTTTCATTCACCGGTCACATCACCATGGTCATGCCATACCATCCACATTTTGGGTAAATGCTACGAATCCATCACATAAGTGTCGCTGACATGTTCGAGAGAAGTCATCCAGAGAAGTCACCCGTGTCCCATCCACTACCATACATTATACTTCATTCCTTCATGACCGCCATCCTGAACCATATATCATCAGATCGTTTTCACCTCCATCAAAATAATTTGCTCCGTTCCGTGTCATTGATGTGGGATTCATCAAGGCCCTCCTTTGACGGATCGCTTCTTGTCGACATCAGCTCATTATCCAAGAAGTTGATCTAGGAACACCCCATTCAGTACTTTGAAGCTTGCATGCCTCAATGGCAAGTTTCTCACTTCCAACGACAGGTATACATCAATGACCTTCGACCGAAAGATTTTGCGTGGTGTTCAACGCCAAGTCCTTTATTCACACCATGTGAATTGTACTGCAGTACCTTGAGGGTCATCAACATTATCGGTGATTCCTCTCGCGCTTGTTAACAGTTTACATCATCGACTGGTAATCAAGCGATGTCTTTCCATGTTCGACTTCAAAACATTTCTCACATGGATCGACTTGTACTTCGAGTGAAGATCGGACGAGATTGAAGACCCCGGATCTAGTTTCATCCATCTGGGCTGCGATATATATTCAGGAAAAATAAAAACATTGACATGTACAACATTGCAGCACAGATAGTCATCCTACCAAAAGGATGATGACTCCATCAGAATCATCAGTCTACCATCAGACGATTGTCTGTCCTGTGTACATAAAAATGAGTTTATAGAGCTGAGCATGGGAATGCCCGCCTCAACTAGATCATGAAAACAGTATGAAGATAATGTATTGTATTGTATCTTATTACGGGTCTCCTCCCAGCATTGAAAGAACTTCGGATCCTCCTAATAAAGCATTTCACCCGATAAACGGCCTCATACTTTAGGGGGCAACTGTTATAGACATTTTTGTGCCTTACAGCTCTAAGCATGAAATGTCCATAATCCAAGGGATCCTAAGTCCCTAAGAGTGTTGTTCCTACCCCTAGAGGAACAAGGTCAACCAATTATAGCTTCTCCCAGAAGTTCTCCACCAGAAACTACTCAGAATCAGTCAAATCAGGATCATTTCAGCTGCTCCACTAGCTAGCTGCGTTGCATAGCACCCCAGTACACTAGATAGGTGCGTTGCAACGCACCTAAATGCACTACCACGGTGCGCTGAGCGGGAAATGACAAATGGCAGTGTCATTCCGCGAGGTGGACAGACAATGGAAGCTTCCAGAATCTTCCCCAATGACACTTGCCTCACTGAGTTCGACCAAGGATGAGTAAGAGGCTCTCAGTCTCCAAGTGGAAGCAAGAACTGACAGAGAGAGGCCACAAGTCAAATCATAAGCTGACTCATCCTCTTTGCATACATCTATATATGGATCCCTCATCCCAGAGATCCAGAGGCTGGAATTTTGTACTTTGCAGAGAATTGCTGTTGGTTTTGAGATAGAGATCAGTGCATTGGGTGATTTATGCTTTGTTGGAGGTGAAGAGGGGATTCCTTTGCTGGGGGGTTGATGCTGGATCAGGAATCATCGGTTGTAACTCCTCCTGGACCTTCTTGTGATATCAATAAAACTATTTGAGTTTCTCCTACATGCTTGTGTATCAATGATGTTTTTGTTATATTTGCATGTTTAGCTTAAATCTAATCCTAAGCTATTTATGAATGTAAATCCATGTCTTTGTGTAGTTTTCCTCTTCTGTGATCTTGCAGGAACTTGGTGAAGCTGGGCAATTAAGGGAGCAGATAGCTGGAAGCTGTCAAAGAGGAGAGAGATTGGATCAAAGGACTAGCGCAAGACACAGGTTGGTTCATCCTATTCCTCTTCGTTTACAATTCATAAAGAAGAATACGAAAGTAGTTTTCCTTGTTTGTTGCTAAGGTACTGTCACACCTTAGTGGGATAGGGGCGTTCTGAATAGACACTTTTCCCGTCAACAATTACATTTGTATGTTGCATACAATTCTAACTTTATGTTGAAATGGATGGAGAAGTACGCTTAAAAAAAGAAATTAGAAGATGAAAATGCATGGGCCGATATATATAATAGACATCGTGAAAACACCACTCGAGGATTTCCTCTAATCCATAAAAGAAAGTGGCTAGAGAGATACCCATGGAATTGGCTAAAGACCAGTATTGAACATGAGGCAACAAAAGGGAATGATAGAGTAACAAAACAAAAATTGAATTTCATTAAAGGATCTATAAATGGGGAGGTGATATATTAATATATTGCATGTTTTTAATAAAATTTTTGTTAGATTTCATATCCTTGAATCTAATTAGTTTATATTTATATGAATTTAGGTAAGATGTTACAAAGGAATGTGGAATTTTGGTCATCATTTTCGCATCAGAAAAGTTGATGAAAAGAGAAAAACTTATGATTGTGGAGTTTCAGCATCATTTGAGGTGGAATGTCATTCACATGCAAATGATAGACAACCAATCACAAGAACACTTCACTACTATGGAGTGTTGGAGGACATTATAGAGCTTGACTTTATGTCTTTCAAGAAAGTTATTTTCGTGTTGAATGGTACAAGCTTATCAAAGTGGGAGAAGAAAAAACTATCTTGCTCCATAATAATGGATTCCATATGTTCAATACATAGAGGTTTGATGCCACTTCTGAACCTTATGTGTTTCCAAGTCAATGTGACCAAAAGTTTCTCATTCCAAATTTAGAACAACCTAGTTGGTCATTTGTGATTGATTATGATCCAATAGGACAAAGAGTAACATTTGTTCAATATGTAGAGGACCATGATTTACTTGAAGATGCAGCAGTTCCCCTTGAGGACATAGATGGCCAAGATGGAGATGATGAAGAATTTATTGTCAATGATGCATATGACTGAGACGAAGACTAGGACGAGTTTACTGAAGTATCTGAAGGACATGAGCAACAACATGGGCATCAAATCCATGAAGATGATGAATTCATTGATTTTAATTTACCTGTAGTTGAAGGTGATGAAACTATGAAAATGATGGTATTAATTTATTTGTGGATTTAGTGTATATTAATGATGGGGTATATATGCCATTAGATGAGGAGATTTCATGTGAGGATGGCATTTTTTTATCACTATATTTACTTTAAGATAGTTTTAAGGATTCACTACAATATAATTTTTCTTTACAAGTTAAGCATTGAGTTCATAATTGTAATGAACATTAAGTAATTTGAATGCTTAATGTTTCACTTGTGAGGATGACATTTTTCGATCATTATGTTTACTTTAAGATAGTTGTAAGAATTCACTGCAATATAATTTTTCTTTACAAGTTAAGTAATGAGTTTTTAATTGTAATGAACATCAAGTAATTTGAATGTTTAAGGTTTTACTTGAAAGACATATATATTTGGTGTTACCGATTCTATTTTCTTATCATTTTTTTTATCAAGGTTTTCCTATTTTTATGTTATCATGTGTTTTTTAAGAATGTGCCCATGGGTGTTACCAGTGCTACTATGGGGGATTAAATGATCTTAACTACTTTTATGGAAATGTTAATAAATGCACGAGGGCAAGATGCTACTATGATGATGCATGAGGTAAGCTTGAATATTGTCTTTTATAGGTTCAATTATCTTATGTTACTTATTATATTATGCTAATTTATGTTTTTGGAATGCATGCAATCTCTAAGTCATTCCAAACCCTATAAATGCTAGTGGTAAAACTTGATCAATATTTTTGTGCATTTAATTAACTTATTTAACTATATCTATTTATTAATATTTGTGTTTTTTCTAAGCGTGCATTTTGTTGGCATGCAGGATTCATTTATGCCCCTCAATACACCCAATGTTGGCATGCAGGGATCATTCATGCCCCCATATACATCCAATGTTATGCAAAATGTAAGATTCAACCATCTATTTGCATGAGTTTGATTATGTTATTTGTTGAGAAATCTAGGGCATATATTTAATAAAGTTTTTGCACAATGGCTCCATGATTTATGAGGTTACCAAGAGCTACATGATGTATTTCAATGGATCACGCCATCCATTTTTTACTTCTTGTACTTGCAATACTATTTTAGCAAGTAACCCAAGCAATATATTATTCCAAAACATGATGTCAAGTTACTTTTCTAGGGTTTTTATGTAATCAAGAGGTCATTTTAGGGTTTCTTAAATTCATACCTTAGATCATATTCTTTTCCATTTATGCCATTCTAGAGTTTATCCCATGCCGTAGAAATCAAATCATAGGGAACAAATATCTTAAGAATAAGGTTTCTAAATACTAGGGTTTTCCTAAAATATAAACCCATAAATTCAACCCTACTACATCTTATGATGGACCCTTTAAAAGAAAATTATTATACATACCTCATGGAAACCTATTTGTAGTGCTTATTATTTTGGTTGCCATGATTCTTTGCAATGGTACTATACATCTCGTTGATCATTTTCCATATTCATGACCTTCTTTTAATGAGTTTTCCGAGATATGTTCATTCTATAATGGGACTTTCTTGTTCATGTGTTCCATCAAGTTATAGTATGGTTGCTTATGGAACATTTTGACTTGGTCCTGGAGGATCATTTGACTCTTTTTGACTCAAACAAAAAAAAAATTGTGCAATATGTAACATGCCTAGATGGGTCTTTATGACAACGACTCAATGGCCAATCTTAATAGCTCACAATTGGAGCTTGATCTATAATACAATTCCTTGAACATGACACCTGTTGAAAATAGCAACAAGAAATGATAAAAATAGAATTCCTATAAATAGCATTTTAGGTTACATTCCAATTTTAGTTAGTCCTTGAACTAAAATTGAGAATTAAAATTCGAATTTGATCTTAGTAGCTGTTTGAAAAATAATTAATTAATTCATCTTGAGTTAATTAGTTGGAGAAAATAAAACATGAAGTCTATGTGAAGACATGCAACAATTATCCCTTTGATTGAGGAAGTTATCCCTTAATTAAGGAGATCAGGATGAGTTGTAATTTGAGTTGTAATTACTTAGCTCAATTAACTGAGTTATTTCCAGTTAGATTAGTTCCAACAGTTTATGGAACTGACTGTGAGTTCAGTTAGTTAATGCATGCATGCATGTAACTAGTGTACTTTAGATAACTGAATATTCTCTCATAAATAACTCATGCATGTCAGTTCAGTCAGAGACCCAGTTGAAATCAGAGGAAGGGACCATGTACTATCAGTTGCAGGAATATTCTCATGAGGATATCTCTTGCATGTAGAAGGAATTCATTCCATGAGGATTGCGCAATTATTTCAGATTTTGGTGAGTTGTGCGAGAGATGAATTCACATAGATGGCTGCCAAAGGACCCAGGAGAAACTACACAAGGAAATCAGAGGCTTGGAGGACTGAAGGAAAGCATATGTTGTGTCTATTCAGTCTATGAGTAGAATTGAGGGATTGTACTGAGAGCTGGATAGCTTGTGAGCTAAATCTTTGTGTAATCTAGAGATATTTCCACTTGTATGATAATACAGATACTAGGGTTTTTAGCTGAGGCTTTCCCCAGAGTATTATTCTGTGTTCATGTGTGATTGATTTCTCATTCTCTGTTATATATGTTCTATGTGACCTTGCTAAAAATCGATTAAGATTTCGCAAGTTTGTTTGTAGAAGTAGATCAAGTATTTTGCTTTAGTATATTGCATTATCAGGTGATCTACAGTGAGAATTTCTACATGGTATCATAGCAAAGGTGATCAAAGTGGAGAACAATATACAAAGAAGGGAGAAGTTCGAAGGTTGAAGTTCTTGATTATAGAAATAGAATTCTTATCACATCTCAAATTTCACCAATGGCATTCAACGGTTTAAGACTCGAGTATGCCCTAGATGGCAGCTCGAATTATATAGCTCGGAAGGATCGTATGGAAGCAGTATTAGAGGACAGCGGTTTGAAGGACTTCATTTATCAATAAGTCCCCAAGCCAGCAGCAGCTAATATGCAAGAATTGGCGGAATGGAAGAAATGTGTGGCTAGAGCAAGGAGGATTCTTCTGGAGGGAGTTCGAGACCACATTGTCTCGAGTCTCCATGGGAAGGAGACACCATTTTCAATGTGGAAAACATTGAAGGATCTATATCAGAACAACAACAATCAGAGCAAGCTGGCATTGAAAGACAACCTTTAGAAAATAAAGTGTGAAAAGGGCGACACGATGTCTAAATATCTGAACAAGCTCACCACCTACAGGGATGGGCTTGGAAGTGTAGGAATCATGATAGTTGATGATGACATGGTGAGTCTTGCTCTCCTCAGTCTTCCTAAGAGCTAGTAGAGCTACCAAGACATAGTAAATGGAAGAGAGAAACTGCCATATTAGGAACAACTATGGTCGAACCTGATGCAAGAGGTGATAAGGAGAAGCACCAGAGATGGTTATTCATCAAAGCATGATGATGAAGAAATCTAGCATTAGCGAGTAAGGCGAGGAAAGCGAAAGGGAAGGCTTCCCATTCCAAATCGAGTTCTTCCCATGGTGGAAATAAGATTGACAAATCGAAATTGTGATGCTTTCATTGTCATGAGGTGGGCCATTATGCTACAAATTGTCCACAGAAGAAATCAAAGAAGAGATCCTCGAAAGGATCAGATGGTGAGGCACTGACCTCATAGTTCGAATTAGATTTCGCCCTCATTGCATGCATGGTTTCATCGATGGTGGGTTGCATTTGGTACCAGGACAGTAGAGCCTCATTCCACATGACCGGCGATAAGAGTTTTTTCAATACCTTGGAGGAGAAGGACCTCCAGATGCGCATAGAGATGGGTGATGATGGAAAGTACCATGTTTCAGGTGAAGGCACGGTTGTGTTTCAGAGGGAGCATGGAGCTCCTCTCACCTTGACTGATGTAAAGTATGTGCTTGGACTGAAGAAGAACCTGATGTTCATTGCTATGTTGGAAGACAAAGGCTATGATGTAGTATTTAATAAAGGAAAGGCATTCTTGAGGCACATCGACACTCAACAGACCAAGAGGATTGGGATTCAAGTTAAGAATCTCTACAAGCTAGAGGTAGATGACTATGCTGCATTGAGTTCCAAATCAGAGTTGGTACAAAGCCAAGATATTAGGGAGCTATGGCATAGAAGATTGGGCCACTTGCACCATGGGGCCTTGAAGATCATGCAACAGATTTCTACCGAATTTACCAAGGGTAAACTGGAGTAAGTCGATACATGCAAAGGTTGTACCTTTGGTAAGTATGCAAAATATTCCTTTCAGAATCGAGACAATCGAGCTAGAGCAATCTTGGAGCAAGTTCATACAGATGTGTTTGGACCATTCTCGACAGCCTCCACTGCTAAACAAAGGTACTATGTTATTTTCCTTGATGATTTTTCTTGTAGATGTTGGATCTACTTCATGCAAAAGAAGGATCAAACCTTCTCAAGGTTTTGTGATTTCAAAGACTTGGTTGAGAAAGAATCTAGAAATAAAATAAGGGACTTGCGAAGTGACAATGGTGGATAGTATGTCTCTCAATAGTTTAAGCACTTCTGTGGAGCATAAGGAATTAAACAGGAGATGACGGCACCCCATAACCCACAACAGAATGGGGTGGTCGAAAGGAAGAACAAAACGATTATGGGAGTAGCTCGGGCGATGTTGCATGGCCAAGGCCTACCACTTCATTTGTGGGCTGAGGTATGCAATACAGTAGTATACTTGCAAAATAGAAGCCCGCATAATATACTGGGGATGAAGACACGAGAGGAGGCTTTCTCCAGGAAGATACTAGATGTGAGTCACTTCAGGATCTTTGGCTCATTAGTATTTTTCCATGTGACAAAAGATGCCTGGAAGAAGCTAGAGCCAACAACTAAGTTGGGGATACCTGTGGAGTACACTAATACACCCCACAACTATCGGGTGTTCTTGCCTACCAATCAGAGAACAGTGGTATGTAGAGATCTAAAGTTCGACGAGCAGAAGGTAATGCAAGTTTCCCTTGAGAGGGAGCTAAAGTTGCATGCACAGGAGGAAATTTTGGTTCCTAAGGAGGAGGAGCCTCAAACTGATGCAGAGCAGCCGCATGTAGAGGATCTAGGAGTGGAGAAATCCACTCATGCAGAGTCTTCTAGAGATGGGCAGAAACGCTCAAGGGAAGCTGACATATTGATGATGGATGAAAGAGATAATGTGGGACAACCATCTTCTTAGCGCAGACAAAGGAGGTCAACTGAGTAGTACACTGGTTACATGGCCTTGGTTGGGGAGTGTGTAGAGACTGAACCATCTTCCTTTGAGGAAGCAGTGCAGCAGCTAGTCTAGGTTGATGCTATAGTGGAGGAGTACGACAACATAGTTCGAAACAGTATTTGGGATGTTGTTCCAAGACTAGAGGACAAGTCAGTGGTGAGTTCCTGATGGCTTTACAAGGTAAAGAAAGTAGCTGATGGGAGTGTGGAGAAACATAAGGCAAGGTTTGTTGCCCCTGGTTTCTCACAGGTCGAGGGGATCAACTATGATGAGACTTTTTCTCTTGTAGCAAGGTACTCATCTATTAGATTGATGTTGGCACTATCATCACAAATGGGTTGGAAGATCCATAAAATGGATGTGAAGACTGCGTTCCTGAATGGCAATATTGAGGAAGAGGTGTACATAGAGCAGCTGGAAGGATTTGAGACCTTTGATCATGAGTCGCATGTGTGCCGACTCAAGATAGCTTTGTACGTGCTGAAGCAAGCACCTCATGCTTGGTACACTAGGATTGACAGCTATTTCACTGGGTCGGGCTTCATAAAGAGTGAAGCAAATGCAAACCTATACCACATCATGGTAGAAGGTAAGCCATTGATCATTGTTCTTTATGTTGATGATATGATATTGACAGGTGATGATCAGTTGGTCAAGTCTTTCAAGGAGCACCTTGCAAGAGAGTTCGTGATGAAAGACATGGGTCTCATGCACTACTTTCTAGGCATGGAAGTATGGCAGAAAGATGGGGAAGTGTTTGTGTCTCAAGGCAAGTATGCCAATGAGATACTTAGGAGATTCCACATGGAGAAGTGCAAGCCCATGCAGTCTCCTCTAGCAGGTCACTGGACGAAGGAGGATGCTACTTCAAGTGAGGTAGTAGCTGCTACCGTTTATCAGCAGCTTATGGGTTCATTAATGTATTTAGTGAACACACGACCAGATTTGTGCTTTGCGGTGAACCAGCAGAGTTAAGCTATGGTTCAGCCTACCAAGCTGTTTTGGAAGGCAACGAAGCATGTACTAAGATACCTCAGAGGCACATCTCAGTATGGATTATGGTACAAACAAATAGAGGGAGTGAAGCTTCAGGGCTTCACAAATGCCGACTGGGTAAAGAGTCCATCAGATCGGAAGAGCATTTTAAGAGGAATTTCCATCCTTGGTTTAGCTGCAGTTTCTTGGTATGGTAGGAAATAGAGGTCAGTTGCACTTAGCTTAGCAAAGGCTAAATACATGGATGCCAATTAGACAGCATATGAGGCCATTTGGATGCAGAAAATTCTAGTTGGATTGTTTGATTAGAGGATGGATCCAACTGTGATCTATTGCGATAATCAAAGTTGTATCAAACTCTTTGAGAATCCAGTATTTCATGATAGGTCTAAGCACATTGATATCCGGTATCATCATCTTCAAGACTGTGTGGTGAAGAAGATCATGTTGTTATAGTATGTTTCGACCGAGGAGCAGGATGCAGACATTTTGACTAAGGCATTGTCAAAATGAAATTCGAGTTCCACAGAGACAGGATTGGGGTGACAGATAATCCCTTTCTTGTTGAGAGGCAATGTTGAAAATACTAACAAGAAATGATCAAAATAGAAGTTCTAAAAATAGCATTCCTATAAATATCATTTTGGGATACATTCCAATTTTAGATAGTCCCTAAAGTAAAATTGAGAATTAAAATTCGAATCTGATCTTAGCAGCTGTTTGAAAAATAATTAATTAATTCATCTTGAGTTAATTAGTTGGAAAAAATCAAGCATGAAGTCTATATGAAGACATGCAACAGTTATCCCCTCGATTGAAGAAGTTATCCCTTAATTAAGGAGATCAGGATGAGCTGTACTTTGAGTTGTAGTTAGTTATCTCAATTAACTAAGTTAAGTCTAGTTAGATTAGTTCCAACAGTTTGTGGAACTGATTGTGAGTTCAGTTAGTTAATGCATGCATGCATGTAACTAGTTTATTTCAGATAACTGAATATTCTCTCATAAATAACTCATGCATGTCAGTTCAATCAGAGACCCAATTGAGATCAGAGGAAGGGATAGTGTACTATCAGTTGCAGGAATATTCCCCTAAGGATATCTCTTTCATGCAGAAGGAATTCATTCCTTGAGGATTGCACAACTATTTCTAAGTTTGGTGAGTTTTGTGAGAGGTGAATTCACACAAATGGTAGCCAGAGGACCCAAGAGAAATTGTGTAAGGAAATAGGAGGCTTGGAGTACTGAAGGAAGGCATATGTTGTGTCTATTCAGTCTATGAGCAGCATTGAGGGATTGTACTGAGAGTTGGATAGCTTGTGAGATAAATCTTTGTGTAATCCAGAGATATTTCCACTTGTATGATAATATAGATAGCGGGGTTTTTAGCTGAGGCTTTCCTCACAGTATTCTTCTGGTTTCATGTGTGATTGATTTCTCATTCTCTATTATATGTGTTTTATTTGATCTTTCTCAAAATCGATTAAGCTTCTGCAATTTTGTTTGTAGAAGTAGATCAAGTATTTTTCTTTAGTATATTGCATTATCAGGTGATCTACAATGACAATTTCTAATACTCATGCCTCAAGCATAACAAAAATAATCTTCTTTTTCCTTTCTTTACATAAATTACATAGAATTGAGATTACATATGTCATTATGAAGACCGAACCTAGTTACAATTTCAACATTATTCATCTATTATTCCAGGTTATTATTTAAATTTGTGCCTTGTAGGATGATTTTAGGGTGACTCCAACAAGTATACAATCTGTTGGTATATAGGGTCATGTTATGCCATCTACACCTAGATCAGAACCCCATAACATTCCCTTTACATCAAATGTGGGTTCAGTCAGAATTATCCCACCAAGACCGAAACAAGTTTCTTTGAGTCTTATAGACTCACAAACAAGAATGTTAAGTCTCCTACCAGCTATTCCTCAAAATTTTCAAATCACACAAGAAATAATTGAACAAATTCAGTTATGGGAAATGCCATTGTTGGAGAGTGTAGTTCCTGCAAGAGATCAACAGGTAAAATAATTTTATTTTTTTATAATTTCATTTGTTAAGTTTAGGATAATTATTTTAGAAATGAAAAATATTTTCATATTTTGGTTGGGTTCTTAACAGTTCCACAATTTCATTGTAAATGTAGGAAGTAAGTGACAAAGTGCCTGATGTACGTATAAGGGCATCTTCCTCAATTCCCAAAACTACAAAAATATCATCGGTGACCACAAAAGGAATGAAAGAAGTTACAATCTTCCTCACTTTAGAAGGAAATGTCTTGAAGGATGAAATGGGGTTGAAATTTTATCACTTTATTTTTCGTCGTGCAAAACAATTATTTGGAAATACCATCCAAATGGATTGAAGGAAACAAACCAATGCCAAAAAAGAAGAACTATTTAAAGATGTAGTAATAGCATTTGGTAATCCTGGATTTGATAAGGAACTTATTTTAGAGATTGCAAGTAAATACATTCACTCAAAGAGGTCCAATTTAAGGTCAAAGTTGACAAAAAATCTTGACGTATCCACGTCCAGCTTGGATCACAGACCAAGTGACATGGGATGAACTTATGAAAGATGCCAAGTTTAAGAGGTAAGTCTGAAAAAATCGAAACTATACACCATCTACACAAGGAGGAGCTAAGAGACGACTCTGAGATACAAGAAAAGCAACCCAAGCTAGGGTGTCAAAAATTGGATCTCACAAATTAGGCTTTGTTGGATATAATAGTATTTGTGGTGGCATGGTAAGTGATATCTCCATCTATTATATTTTCTATTTTACGCAAACCATGGTCACATTGAGTTCATTGTATCTTATTAGTTATTTCACCTTATAAATATGATTATCTCTGTTAATGTAGGTTCACCAGTTTTAAAAGGAAGCTTCAGAGGAAGACTTAAAATATGCTTTATTACATGGTTCCCAAGGTCTCTGCCAACACATGATAAATCGAGGGGAAAAATTAATTACTGGTTATGGATCTGAGGTTAGTTGTTTATAATATTTTTTGAATAATGCAATAATTCAATTGAAGGTATAATGTTATTCTAACAAGTTAAAGTGTGTTGTGTACAGGAATCAGGTGAAACATCTGGGAGTCAGCATGGGGAGGAGATACAAGCACATGATGATTCGTTTGTTGCACACAATCATTCAATTGTCATTATTGAACCTTCATAGGAAACCATTGTTGAATTTTAGCGAATGGGAGACAGAAATAATGAGGAGGGTGTTCAATGTGAAGAGCATTCCACACCCACAATTAATGTAGTGCCTCACAAAAAGAGAACAAAAAGGATTGATATGTGTTAAATTTTAATAGCTTGAACGTGCATCGCTCTAGCTTCTAAGGAGTGCACTAGGTTGTGAGGATCCAAACATAAACTAAGTCTATGTGCAACAAAACAAATTTTGAAGATACTTTGTTTTTTGAACTTTGTGGAACAAAACAAATTTTGAAGGTACCTTGTTCTTTGAAGGTACCTTTTTCTTCTACAGCACTATTTTTTATGTGAGTGGCACAATAGAACAATGCCTTGACTCTACATGATGACTTGAATATATTGTGACTTTGGGTTAGCAATAGTTTCCTTCAATGTCACTCTTACAACTCTTCTGGACTATATGACCTTGTACACTTATGATAGTTCATAATTGAATTTTTTTTGTCGAGAATTATATTTTAGATCAAACCTGTTTTGAACTTAATGCTTGTTGTTATGTTTGTGTTTCCAAGAGGAAGCCCAACCATCACGTTAGTGAGGGATTCTAATTAAATGCTTACTTAAAAAAATTTGTACACTCAGCAATGGTAATTGTTCAACACACAAGGTTTTATCATTATATAGAATGGGAGCATCGTTAGCATTAGCTGTCATGTTCAACCGATTTAGTTCAGTTCAAGTCAGTTGTGTGTGTGGTTACTCTGTTTCTGTGTTTCTAATTCTGTTGCAACATATTCTGTAATGTACGATAGAAGCAAAGAAAGTGATTGAAAGATATGATATCTGTTGTAGATCTGATCCAAAAGATATAAGAGAATAGAAATAAACCCAAGAATAACAAGATCAACTATAGATAAATGCTTCTTTATTATCAAACCCTTAAGGTAGGGCAACACCATACATTCACTCCTTAAGGAAGGAGAACACTCCACAAGCTATATGCCTGTTCATACAATAATAATTCTCTTCATCTTCATATCTCTCCATGTGGAGTCTCTAGCCTCTATATAGGCCTCATACATACAATACCATGCATCATTACCATGGTTTCCTCATACCATCAACTAATACCATGGGCCCATTACATTATTATTAACTACTTGTGGTCCCTTACATGACATGGGTTAACCACCTTATTTATTACTATGGCCCATCCCATTATTACATTATTACCTTGGGTACCACCCTTGGTACCCCATATTATCCCCCCTAGGTATATAACAATATCCAACAAATAGAAGGCAGCTCTGGTCATGAAAGGAGTGGAGTTGAACCATAACATAGTGCAAATAAGTAGTGCTTTACTGAGTCCACTGTCAACTGTCAACTACAGAACAAAAGCTCACCCTCTTATTGGAAACATTGTCTATTTGAGAAATGCTTTTTTGGTAAACAAATGATTCACGACTCCACTTATTTCTGTTATGGAAAAGTGATGTTCTGAAAATTGTTCAGTGTTGGCATTAGGAGAAATGATTGATTTTTAAGGTAAAATTGTTCATTATTGATTTTTTTATTGACTTTTATAATTTATATGATAATGTGATGCACCCTTTAGGTGCTTTCTTTGATATTCAATTTTGTCCTGATATAAGTGGCACTTTATGCCATCAATACTCTGCTCACATCTTGTTTCTACAATATTTCAATTATTTAATGTTGCCTTGCCGCACATAGATTATGTAGTGCCCATTCCAAACCTTCTTTTCCTATGCTGCCAAATGATTTTGCAGTGACTTTTTCAACACTTTGATGTGTTCTCTTTTGATCATGAATCTGAAGTGTTCTCATAGGAACTCTTTGCTATTCCATTTCAATCAAACATTTACTATCCACTAACTTTGATTCTTAAAGTCACTTTGTAACATCTCCACTTCTAATAATTTGGAATAACATTGCTCATTCAATATATTTGTCTTCACATAGAGATTTAAATCACCCTTCTTTGAATAATAATCAACCTCTAAAAAGCAGAGATCTTTTCTCTTTGTTAACTAGCTGAGGTCTCCTTCTCCAAGTAGCAAGTTCCTACTAGATTGACCCTATGGTCAATTAACTTCCTCTCAAAGAAATATGAAAAGATTTCTTCACCACGTACTTTCGCAAATCGACCTTTAAGCCCTTGTGCTTGCTGCCCTACGTGCCAACTCTACAAATCGATTTACAAATTGATTATTCCATTCCATAATCCCCATTCCACAATTGAACTCTGTTCTTTATTCTTGTAGCATTACTCCACCATGCATAGGTACAAACCAATTGAACAATCAAATTTATTTTTCACACATACAACCTCCAGATACATGAGTTACCTCCACAACGAAGCCATTATCTTGTAGAGATCAATTTCTACCATTATAATCACCCAATAAAAACAACGATCACTCACACATTCAATTGATTGATGATCACATTTAGTTATCTAGAGTTAAAGTCAAATCAAGACTTGGGATCAAGAATTCGTTAAAGTCGATGAGGCCACTTTGTGCGACCTTATCCTGGTATTCTGTCAGAAACCCTTATTTAATTAGGAATT
The DNA here is from genome assembly GCA_031772625.1 of Pinus tabuliformis. NCBI lineage: Eukaryota > Viridiplantae > Streptophyta > Pinopsida > Pinales > Pinaceae > Pinus > Pinus tabuliformis. The sequence continues at coordinate 1,195,003,416 of CM062811.1, forward strand.
TGATGGTTTGGTATTCTTTGAAAGCCTGATTTAATTATGGTTTCGAGGGGTTGTTACTTTATCGGAAAACTTCATTTTATTAAGGATTTGGTACAAAAATTATTAAGGATTCAGTCGTTTTGTAAGGATTCAGTGGCTTGCTATCTCTCAAGAAACCCATTTAATTAGGGTTTCAAGTTTTCTCTGTGTTTACCTTCTAGATTTGCTCTTGTGGACCTGTGGTTGGGGCTTTCTAGGACAGTTTGCAGGGTTTGTGGACTGCTGGCCTGTTTGAGGCATTCTATCTCAGGGTTTTTGAAATCTTGGAATTGTTCAATAATCTTGAGCTTATTTTTAATGGATATTTTGGGGCATGCAATTTGAGACTTTTATGAAAATTTTCAAGGTTTCTTGCAATCCATTTGGACATATTTTTAAGAGGTTCCTTCTTCGAGTGTTTTTTTCATTGATATATTTCGTTCACCCAATTTAGGGCTTCTTTATTTTTGGTATTTGCTTAGTTTTGGTGCTAATTTCGTCAAAAAATTATAGTTCTCTTATTCCATTGCTCCTGTTTGAACTTCTAGTCTTCTGGATATTGTTGAAGGACATATTTTTAATGAAATTTTTTGGGGTCTGGTTAGGGTTTCCATATCCGAGACAATATTCTCAATTGGATTGTATTTAAAGTTTGGACTTTCTGTTTTTCAAGTTTAATGGTTAATTTAATTATTTTCCTGGGTGCCCAAATTATATGGTTTTCTTTTAATTTAATTGATGCTTTTCTGGGCACATTTGTAGTGCTACAGGTTTTGTTTTCATTGTCTTCTTAGGTCCTTCGTAGGGTTTGACAATTTAGTATTGCTAAAATGTTTTCATGATGAATTGCATATGGTCAAGGATTTCTAGTTTCGAGGGGTTATTCGAACTAATTTTTCATATGCCCAATCGAAACTTACATAGTTTCTGTGGGTTTAATTTCCAGGTATATTTTGGGTGAGGGGAAAATTAATGTTTCTAATTTTATTTTCTTGGTTAATTTGTGAGTTTAATTTTCTACGTTTTGTTTCAAGATTCTTTCTCTTATGAAATCAAAAGGCTTGGAAAATGTATATGCATTTTTTGAAAGTGTTTTTTTGTGTATTCTTGAAAAATAAAATATGAGGATTCATAGTGTCGTTTATCATAGGCTTTTGGTTGTATGGAAAATTAATGTTTTTCTCATTTTCTATTTTGTTACTAATTTTCCTAAATTGCCCCAACCTACTTCAGAACCTGATTATTCGGATATTTTCTGGTTTCAAGGAGTTATTAGAACTAATATTTCAGATCTCCAATTCTAGAGTTTTTTTATTTTCCTTGGTAATTTTTGGGTTTAATTTCCAGGTTTTGTTTCAGGATTCTCATTAAGCTTATTGTATCATGAAATAACGTAGGAATTCTGCAGCAGCAAGCAATCTCATCACAACACATCAAAACAACGCAGAACTCAGGAACTCCATCAGCTTCTTGTATTCAAAGTCTGAAACTTACAGCGTAGCTCTTCAGAAGAAAAATCAACAACCCCAAATGCGTTCTGCAAGGGGATATATATACAAAAGGTGGATACAAAATATCTGAAAGATGAGTCATTAACTCATAACTTTCCTTACCAACTCTTTAAGAATAGTAGATACAAAAGTTATTGCTATTGAAAAGATTAATAAATAGCTGTTTATTTTTGTCAGAGATCTTTGACTTTGGAACCAATTGGGCTGGCCGACTGATGCGCATTCATTGCGGGAATTTTTCGCTGCTTTGCCAAGACGCTGCTACTTTAGCCACATTATTTGTACTCATCCATTTGTGCCTAGTCACCATCCTTGTCATTCAGTTGCTTTTTTCCATTGCCACTCCAGGTAGACTAAACATATGAGTCATTTGAAAATGCTGATTTGTGACTGATCCAAGGATTTTGATCAACAAACTTGATTTATCAGAGTAATGTTTCTATCATGCCTTTCCACCAATCTTCTGTAGGCAGTTGGTGTCTCTGTATTTTAATTAAAGTCTCATCAGCCTCAGTGTATTTATAATAATTTGGTGGCACTTCAAAAAGATGTCTGATTTCATGCTCAATAAAAAATAGATTCTCCAGCTTATCATAAAGACTTTGTCCAGATGGGGGCCCTGTTTCCTCTGAGGTGCTTGAGGATGCTGTGATTTGATTGGTGGCATAATTGTTGACCCTCTTGGCATAATGTTCATGTGATAATAATCTTCCTGCACTGGTTACCAAGCTGGGAAGCCCTCTGCTATGCAATGCTGTGATTTTTGCAATAAATTCACTTACCTCTGCTTGCATCTCTTGGCACTTTTTGTCTAATGCTTGTACATAATTCCTCAGGGTTAGCACCCTCTTTATTAGCAAGATGGTATCTGTCCTCTTCCTGATACCCATTTTTGCCAGCTGAGGGCCAGTGCGATTGTTGAGGACTTGGATCATTCTGTTGGCTAGCTCAGGCATATTCCCTAAAGATGCTCTGGCTTTTTGATTTTCAAATTGAGCCTTGTTTATGAGATCCATTTGCTCATGGATGGTCTCAATGGATTGCCATTGGTCTATGATGGACTGACCAATTTTGGCCCATAAGATTTTCTTGACTTCAATTAAAGTTTTGTCAAGAGTAAGCTCCTTTTCTAATTCTTTTATCCTTCTTTCAAGAGCCCTTACCTCTCTTGTCTTCTCAGCTACATTCTGCTTTGATTTGTCATATTTTTCTTCAAGCATAGCCAATTTTTCTTTAGCCTCCTTTAGTTCTGCCATCTGTGCTTCAAGAGCTTCTAGTTCTTTCATCATATTTTGCATGCTAAGGCTAGGTGTCTGCTCTGATGTTGTTGTCTGTGCTGTCACTTCTGGAGCTGGTGCTGAGCCTAAAGGGCCTGCCTCTGATGTTTGTCCAGTGGGAGGACCTGCTAAAGTAGTTACAAGATGCACATCTTCAATGGCTGTAGATGTCTGTGCTGGCTGGGGTGGTAACTCTCCATGTTTTGCTTTTAATGCTACCTCCAAGGCACCCTCTGTTTCCACCAATCTCTTATGTAAGGTCAAGAGTAGAGCAACCACATCCTGATCCTTCTTTTGCTGTGCAACACCTTCAGTTTGAGGGTGAAGGGTAGCTGGTAGCTTGATTTGTTTTCTCAGGGCTGCTATATCCTCATCCTTTTTCTTCATTAAGGCCTGCACACCTTTAGGATCATTGGGATCGTGTCCCAGCTCTATAATGATTTCTTCCAAGGACTTAATTCTGTTGTCCTTGGCCTGAGATGATGCCTTTTCCAACTCTAACTGAGCAGCAGTATTATGTAGAGAATTTTGTAACCTGTGTGCCATTAAAGTTTTGTCAGCCAAGGTAGAGTACACCATCTCCCCAGTTTGCTTATGCAACTCAATCTGATCCATGGGGTGGATGTCTTTAGCAAAAACCTCCAAATTGGTTCTAATATAGTCAGCAGCTGATTGAGGTTGCTGCATAGTAGGCCTAAAATGACTAAGAGTCATTTTTCCTTCTTGAATATCATAGGCTGCCATTAGCCTCTGCTGATTGGTTGGTGCCATCCTTAAGAGTTGATTGTAGAGCTGGTATCTAAGTGGCTCATTTCTTGCCTTGATGTCTGTGAACTGCTTCTTGATACTAGAGCCTGACTTGGTCCGCTGCCTTGAAGAACTTACTTCTACCCCTTGTTGCATTTCTTGCTCCTGCTGCAAGGAGCTGGCCGATGTTTCAATGCTAGAAGGAAGCATAGTCTCAGTTGGTCTTTCAGGCATTTCCTCCTCAGAGAAAGGATTTAGCCTCTGTCGCTTTTCCCCTGGTTGATCTGTTGAGGCTGTTAGAGGAGTTTCCTCTTGCCTATCCCTTTTCTTAATCCTTTCTTCATTGGCTGGTGTTTGCAATATTGGGATTTCAACTGTTGTTTCCTGCATTGGAGGGGCTTGCCCTTGAGTTTGCTGATCTGTAGAAGCAGGTTGATCAGCCATTTCTTCTTGTTGCTCCACATTAGGGAGCTTCTCTTCTTGCTGCATTTCTTTCCCTTTAGCTGTGGTTGTTGCTTGGACAACTTCTTGGGCAGATTGCTGGGGAACGGTGGAAGAGGAGGCGCTTTCTCCAAGATGCCCAGGGGCTGAGGAAAATACCTGGTAATGGCAAGGCCGAGGACGCTTGAGAGTTGATGAATTTGTGTTGACAGCAGCTCAGGGGATTGAATTTGCAACTGGACATGCAGACGACATAGTGCAGTATGCAAGGAAATTCCACAATTGACTAATAGAAACGCGAGAAAATAATGATTTTGCGCGAAAATATGTAAAAAATGGGATTTTGGCACCCCTTTGCGAATGACGTCACTGGTCGGGCCCGGGTACGGCATGATGACATGGCAATGATGCAGGCGCAGGAACAAACAGTGGTAAGCGGTTTTATCAGACCGCTTATTGTACGGGGATGGTAATTGTCAGTGGTCGCCCGACGCAATAGAAAATGGACACACATCCCTAGTACGGCGTAAAACCACTGACAATTTCGGAGGCTAAAGGTCGGATGGCGGAGGGGTTCTGAAATCCCCGAGAGCCATCGGATGGGAGGGCCCAGATCCGACGACAGACGGAAAGACAAGCTGCCAGCGCGATAACACCAGGACCCGCCGATTATAAAATTATTATTTTGGTAAGGCGCGGTGGAGAAAACCTTTGGTAAACGATAAAAAGTGGGTATGCGGACATATAATACAAATGAGTGCGAAAAGGGGAAGTGACCTTGTAAACTGTATAGCGGATGAGGGTTATTAAATTGACCAGATGTCAATTTAAATCCCAAATATAATCTGGAAAACTATATACATGAGTCCCTGCTTTTATCAACATTGTCCGAACTTGAGAATATATGGCTATAATGCCCAAGGGGGGGGTATGTACATATATTATATTTTTTTTTGGGTTTTTGCATAGAATGCTATAATAATAGGGGGAGGGGAAAACTTAGGAAGCTATATAATAAGGTTAGAAGTCAATATGAATCTGAGATGTGAAAGAGGAACAGAGAGCTAAGTTTAAGGAGTAAACTTAGATTTAGAAGCAGATGAGAGTGAGAAATGATTTTGCACAAGAAATGTGGCTTTCTTGTGTGATGGAAACCAACACTTTGGCTTAATATTTCACAAAAGATAAGGTGATGCTAGGACTCGTTGGGGAGATCCCAATGGTCCATTGGAGGGATGTTAGAAAGAGATTTACTGGGGGGAAATAGGGAAATTAGACATGCTTCCATAGTTTACCATCAAAATGCTGCATAGATACCTCTGCTTTAGCTGACATGAGCCTTCTTTATCAAGGCTAAAACTGGAGAGAATCAGGCTTCTACAACCCCTGGCTACCTACCCATCTTAACATTCCTAGCATTTTTTGTTACTTCAGGGAGGGTGCATTTAGACTTGCAAACCCTCACTTACTCTTTTCTTTTTCTTTTTCAAATGATTTGCTATCCAAAACTACCCTTATTACTTCCAAGGGCCCAGATTAAATAGTTGGGTGCCTTTATTCTCTACCTAACTACTAATCTGCCAAGCTTAAACTGTTTAGACAGATTTTCTTTCTCTATTCTACAACATCAATTTAAACATGGCATGATCCAGATTGAACTGTTGGATCACCCATTTAACAAGAGGAACAGTACCAAAATCACTTAGAAATGTGTTTGTGCACAAAAATATGGAGCCTTTGTAGCATCAAAGCTGAACATATTTGGAACTTCCCATGCCAATCATGAAACATGAAACCTATTGGTATAGGAGGCTAACAGTGGCTCCACTTGGGGATGGCTTTTCCTTATGAAAGGCCAAGAACAGCAGGTCAGAATGCCTTGGTCCTTGATTTTTGCTGGAATCTGAAGCTTCCCTTTCTTGATGACCAAAACTGGAACTTTGCAGGGCAACACAAAGATCTGAAGTAGTGCATTTTCCTTTGATCCTTTTCAAAATTTGTTATGCTCGGTCCTTATTTAACTGCTGAAAATAAACTCCTAAAAACAAACTAGTAATGTACAAGGCAATGCTAGGTTATATTCATGGGAAGTAATCAAAATAGTGCTTTAGCATTTGGCCATTAACAGGGCCCTCTTCAGCCTCAGTGCCATCTAGATTCTTTAAGAAATATGTGTTGTTTCCTTGCACTGCTTGAACAACAAAGGGTCCTCTCCAAAGGAAATCAAACTTGCCATGCTTTCCTTTGTCTTCTCTTCTTGAATCCCATTTAAGAACTTTATTGACTATGAATAAATTTTCTGCTTTGGTTCTTTTGTCAAAGATTTTCATGAGATTTTCTTGCAAAATCTGAACTCTGTTGTATACTTGCTCTCTGGTCTGTTGTAAATGGATAGTTTGGTTTATTCTTCTTTGGATATCATTGGGTTCAGCCTGGACTTCTTGTAATAACTTGATAACAGGGAATCCCAGGGATGAAGGAAACTTGGCCTCCATTCCATAAACCAACTCATACGGGCTTGTTCCAATAGATCTTTTGGTTGTCAACCTGTCTGCCCATAAAGCATTTACAAGTTTTTTGTGCCAATTTTTCTTGTTTTCCTCTAATATTTTCTTGATGATGTTAATGAGGCTCTTATTAGATGATTCAGCAAGACCATTACCTTGAGGATAGTAGGCTGTGGAGTGACCTAAGGTAATATGAAACTTATGGAAAAAATTGATCATTTTCTTGGATCTGAAGGCAGCAGCATTGTCTGTAATGATCTTTTCAGGGCAGCCAAATCTGGATAAGATATTGGTTTCAAGGAACTGAATGATGGTAGAATCATTTGCCTGCCTACATGGGATAGCCTCAATCCACTTAGTGAAATAGTCTGTGGCTATCAGAATCCACTTATGTTGGCCTGAAGATGATGGGTGAATTTCTCCAATGAAATCTAACCCCCATTGTTGAAAAGGCTTCTCTGTAGAAATAGGCTTGAGGGGTAGTGGCAATAATTTCCTTTTGCCTTCAAATACCTGACACTTGTGACATGAAATAACAAACTTCTTAACATCGGCAAAGAGAGTAGGCCAATAGTACCCAACCCTTAATATCTTGTCCACAGTGGATTTCCAATACAAATGCCCTCCACAGTCCCCTGCATGAAATTCTTTCATAACATTGTTAGTGTCATTCACAGTTAAACAATTAAGCAATATGCCTTCATGATTTTTCGAAAACAAGGCACCATCTGCAACACAAAATTTTGAAGCTTTCATCTTTAAAAATCTTCTTTTAGTTCTAGACAACCCTGGGGGAGCACACAGGTTTTGCAGTATAAAACAAATATCAGCATACCAAGGGGATTATAAGAAGGCTACATTGATTTGTGGAGTCGCCAGCTCCAGTTCATTGTCCAGTTCATTTATGTCTAGGGCATGAAAATTCGTTTCGGACATTAGTTTAGCCAAACCTTGCCCTTTTATCAGCTTAGTGGGTTTTATCTCAATATCATACTCAAGAATGCTAGCAATCCACTTGCCTCTTTTGCCTTCTAACCCTTCTTGAGTCAATATGTCTTTCACAATGGCATTTGGCACATAGGCAATCACATGAGAGTATAGAATGTAAATCCTAAAGTCTTTGATGGCCTTAACCAGGGCATAGGCCTGCTTTTCCATGATCTGATATTTCAAGGGCGCATCTCTAAGCGCTCTGCTGAAAAAGGCAATGGGTTTCTCATTCCCTTGATCATCCTTCTGCAATAAAACAACAACAATAGTATGTTGGGAGGCAAAGGAGAAAATAATGAAATCTCTATCAAATTGGGGACTTGTGAGGACTGGTGTTTGAGTCAAGGCAGTTTTAATGCCTTCAAAGGCCTGTTTGGCCTCCAATGTCCATTTTACTTTGGAATCTTTTTTTAACATGTTGTTTAGTAACCTTATCAATTCTGCTAGGTTTGGGATAAATCTTCTTAAAAAGTTGATTTTTCCCAAAAAGGCTTGCAATTCCTTAATGTTTCTCGGATGGGGAACTTGTAGAATGGCTTGAATTCTGTCCGGATCAATTCTAATACCCTCTTTTGAAATAATATGGCCTAGCAACTTACACTCCTCTAGTCCAAACAAAGACTTCTTGGGATTTAAGGAAATGCCATATTTCCTACATGTCATAAATATTTGCCTTAGGTGTCTAAGGTGCTCTAGGTCTGATTTTGAAAAAGGGGTGAGGTCATCAAGGTAAACAACTAGGAAATCATGTATTTCCTTGGAAAAAGCAATATCCATTGCTCTCTGAAAGGTAGCCCCTGCGTTCTTCAGTCCGAAAGGCATTTTAACATATTTAAATGTTCCCCATGGTGTTGTGAATGTTGTTTTATCCTGATCATCAAGGTGAACCAGGATTTGATTGAAGCCTGAAAAACCATCAAGTAATGAAATTCTTGAAGCTCCCACCACTCTTTTTAGGATGTGATCCATCTTGGGTAGGGGGTAGTGGTCTTTAAGGGATACTTGATTCAAATTTCTCAAATCAACACAAAGCCTAATCTCACCTGATTTTTTTCTTGTAGGAACAAGATTGGAAACCCATTCTGAAAATCTAATGGGTGCTATAATACCTGCTTCAAACATTTTCTGTACTTCCTTCTCAATTAAAGGGAGAAGAATTGGGTTAATTCTCCTTAGTTTCTGCTTGAAAGGCTTTTGATTTGGTTTAAGAGGAATAGTATGTTGAATGACTGAAGTATCATAGGACTTTAAGTCCTCATAACTCCATGCAAAAACATCTTGAAACTCTTTAAAGAGGTCAACATACTTTGGTTTCTGATCGGAAGGCAAAGACTTGGACAGTTTTATTATCTTGGGCTTTTCAACTGTCCCAATATTGCAGTCTTCAATGGCAGCATTTAGGGGTTGCATCTTTGGTTTTCTAGGAATATCATTCGAGTCAAAGATGTCTTCTAAAGGAGTCAGGCCTATGGGTAGGAAATTGTCTTTCAACTCAATAACTTCAGCCTCTGCTTCAGCTATTTCGTTAAGGTTGATTTGTTTAAGCTCTTGCACATTCTTGTTATCAAAGGTCGTGGGGCTCAGCATTTGACTTGCTGTTTCAGCTGATATGGTTTGTTGGTTTTGGTTCATTTGCTGTTGTGGGTCATCCATAGCATCAGCATCAATATTTAAACCTGAAAATTCTTGCTGTAAAGTCAGGAAATTATTTATTTGTGCATCATTTTCAAAGACTTGCCAGTCTTTGACATTGTTTGGGACAGCAGGTCTGTGCTTTATTTCAGCTATGAAACAGTGATTGGGCTCAAAGGGCAATTTACAAGTGCTAGCAAAAGTAGCTAGACTATGTGCATGGAGGTTATGGGTTCTGGATATCTTGGTAAGTTGGCATTCAGTGAAAGTGTTGAGTATTTCAGTGGCAGCAGATCTGTATGCTCTCAATCTATTATCATTAGTGACAAAACTACCTTTCATCTGCTGAATAATAAGGTCAGAATCTCCCAGAATTGACACTCTTGTGGCTTGTAATGATTTGATTAATTTAAGCCCTAGTAGGAGAGCTTCATACTCCGCCATGTTGTTAGTGCATCTGAAATTTAGCCTATAGGCACGACCCTCTGCATGATTGTTTTGCCTATTGTGGACCCACACTCCTGCTCCTGCTCCTAACTTGTTAACTGACCCATCAAACTCAAGGTACCAGAGGATGCCTTGATCTTGGACAGTATTAGGAGACTCAGTTGAATTTGAAATGGACAGTTGAGATTCTTGTTTTTCATATGATTTATCTTCTAAGACAGTTTCATCAATTGACTGCATGGTTTCAAGGTTTTGGACAACTGACTGCTCAATTGTGTGTGCTTCTTGTTCCAGGGCCAAAGGTTTATCATCAGCTATAGGGGATGAACCATCATTGAACAGGATGAAAGAATCCATGTCAGAATGGATTGCATAAATAGGAAAATTTTGGGGTTTTTCCTCACTGCTCACCACATATTTCATCAATGTCTCTCTATACAGTCTCTTTGGTTGCCCAAAGACTGAAATAGTGGCATAGGACATGTCTAATTGGAGGGACCCCTGGAGTTTGGCTCCCCAGGATCTTGATAACAGCATCCCATATTTAGGTGGGATATCAGCTACCACCACATCCATCAGGATAGTTTTGTTTGGGTATTGAACTAGGGAAACACACAAATCTTTGATTAGGCCCAAACATTTGACCTGGCTAGAATCAAATGAAAATAGGTCCCTGTAAGGTCTTGTGATGTCTAAGTTTAGTTTCTCCATTACAGATTTAGGCATGAGGTTGTGTGAGGCTCCTGAGTCAAACATTGCATTGTGTAATATCTTATCATGGATATGTAGACTGACATAAAAGGGTAAAACACCTGTATTTATTGTTTTTCCATCAACTTCTGGACCAAAAAGTAACTCAGGTGTGTCATCCAGTACGTTAACATCATCCCTATTCTCAGGTATTTGAAGGGACTTTTTGATTTGTTGTTTATATACATCATGTTTAGCAAGTTCAGAGAGAGGGATGGCTATCTTCAATTTTGCAATCTCTGCCTCGAGGTCAAAAGGCTTTTCAGATTGAATTTTGGTATTATGACTGACAGGCTTTTCTTTCTCAACTACATTTTTAGTAATTTTGTCTTGATTCTCAGTTTCATGTTGGAGTGTTTCTGTTTTGGAGACCTTTTGAGGAGTGTTATTTGGATTGTCCTCTGAAGAAGATGTTACCCATGGCTGGTTTTTTGAGGGGTATGTCTCAGTGACATCCTCTACTGTTACTTCTTTTGGGTCTGGATTTGTTTTGTCAACTGGTTGTATGAGGATAGCCTTCTCCTTTATCATCTTGGGCTATTTGGTATCCTTTGTTTTGGCAGGTTCAGGGACATCTATGGTCCTACTCCTTAACTTATATTGCTTATGAACCTCATAGACAGCTGTGTCATAGCCTTCTTTGAAGTCGAATGACTCCCCGGATTTGGTTTGGAATTGATTGATATCATTCTCCTCCTGGTCTTCTTGGGTTAGAAAAACCTGTTGCTCATCATTTAAGCCCATCAAGTTGATGTGAGTGTCATCTATTGGCTCATTTGATGTTGATGCTTCAGTAAAGTTTTCTTGGAAAGGAGGTCTTATGTCTTGATCTGGGCCAGCCCTTCCAGCATTTGTGTTCTGGGTTTTCCTGAAATTTGGGTTCCTTGTGGTATTGGACTGTTGTCCTTCCCATGAAGCTCTTCTCTCAACACTTTCTACTCTGTCTCCCAGCCTTTGCATGCCGCTGATAATAGCATCCAGCTTTTGCTCTAAGGTTGAGGGTTCTTCCTTAAAGGTGGTTCTTCTTTCCATTCTAGCTCTGTTTCTTTTAGCAATTAGGTTGGCCTCTACGCTAACAGCAACATTTTGCATGTCTGCAAGGGTTTGAGGCACCCTTTCCTTTAACTGGTATGCCATATCCGGGTCGAATCCATCAGGGAATTTATATAAGGCGAGGTCGGGTGGAGGCCTCAAATTCTGTGGTATTGCATTATAGACATTATTGAATCTTGCACAATACTCCAAAACAGTCTCTTGTGGGCCTCTTTTAATTGTGTCATATTCAGCTAGTATGTGCAGGGGGTCTTTCTTTTTCTCCCATCTGTTGGTAAAGGATTGGTAAAGCTCATCAGGAGTGGTTATGGAATTTGCAGCAAGTGATCTGAACCAAGTTCTTACATCACCTGTTAAACTTTGAACAAAAATTCTCATTCTCACGCTATCATCATCTATCTCGTAGTTTTCAAAGTAATCTTGCATCTTCTTGGTATGCTGAAGGGCTGTGCAAGATCCAGTACTGTCAAAAAAAGTGATTTTAGATTGGTAATCTTGAGGCAAGGCCCCAGGATTAGCAGGTAGTTGCAGGGGTGCATATCTATTGGCCATATTCACAGGGACAAGTGGAACAACAGGGATAAATGGAATGACTGGGACAACGGGGATAATAGGAGTAACTGGAACAGCAGTAACAGCAGCAGTGGTAGTGGTAGTTGTAGCATGTGCAGTGAATGGAGGTGTAAAAGGAGTGCTTTGAGATGTGGATGATGAACAAGGGGAAGCAGGGGATGAACGAAATAAAACCTTGACAGGAGTTGGAACACCGCTTGGGTGAACTGTCTCAGGGGTATTATCAACAAAATCTTCTCTCTGCTCTTGCTTCCTAAGGATCTTTGGGATTAAGTTTGGATTTTCAAAAGCAGCAGGGGGATTTGGGTCTGGGTTGGACCTTGTATAACGAGAATTCTTTTTGGGAGCCAACTTCCAAATGCTTTATGGTATATTCTGGGAATGCTTCTAGAACTAGCAAGGAACTGATCAAATTTTGAAACAGCTGTATAGAACTTAAGACTGAATAAAGATTGACTGAAGCAGCTTTTATATACTCCTGCAAATGCAAAGCAAAAGCAGTTTCCAAGGCTTTCTGGCTGTCATTCAGACTTTATCTACAGCATTAAGGAGTAGGCAGCAGTTGGAAAATTTGTTCTTCCCCAGTGGAGTCGCCAATTATGTTATCACTCAGGTTGTTCCCTTTGACTCCTAAGGGAATACGGCCGAGGTAACCACAAACCAATCTTTGGACTACAGGTTCTAGCCCACCTGTAATCAGAGAGGGCTCTCTCTTTAGGATTTAGCTTTGTTTTATGGGATTTTAGGCTAGCTTTGATGTACTGAATTTGTTTGAAGTTTGGTTGGGTGATATCTTCTAATAGAGGGGCATGCAATGTTCAGAGAGTTTTAGTCCATTGGGCATTGGAGTCAGTGATCATGTGTTGCTTAAGGTATTTGGTGAGAATGATGATACTGCAGAGCCAGATAGGCATTCATGAAACAAACCTTCGAATTTGAGAAGAATGGGATGCAATCAGTCAGTGAAAAGCAGTTAAGATTCTTTCACTATGCTGGTGAGATGGAAAAGTAAAATATTATTCAGGAGCCACTCAGAGTTCCTAAACAGTACTTACCATGAAAGATTCAGTGTAAATGTGAGCAATTAAGAGTTTCACATTCATAACTAATTCTGAAGAAAACATAATTAGCAGTAGAGATTGAGCTTAGGGTGTTTAACAAACAAATCCTGAACTATTCTTCTTCTCTAATGCTAAGACCATGAAACATACAGCATATGCGGATTTTGTGAGCGAAGAAAACATAAAAACACGGTTCAGAAAACTTATTGTATCATGAAATAACGCAGGAATTCTGCAGCAGCAAGCAATCTCATCACAACACATCAAAACAACGCAGAACTCAGGAACTCCATCAGCTTCTTGTATTCAAAGTCTGAAACTTACAGCGTAGCTCTTCAGAAGAAAAATCAACAACCCCAAATGCGTTCTGCGAGGGGATATATATACAAAAGGTGGATACAAAATATCTGAAAGATGAGTCATTAACTCATAACTTTCCTTACCAACTCTTTAAGAATAGTAGATACAAAAGTTATTGCTATTGAAAAGATTAATAAACAGCTGTTTATTTTTGTCAGAGATCTTTGACTTTGGAACCAATTGGGCTGGCCGACTGATGCGCATTCATTGCAGGAATTTTTCGCTGCTTTGCCAAGAAGCTGCTACTTTAGCCACATTATTTGTACTCATCCATTTGTGCCTAGTCACCATCCTTGTCATTCAGTTGCTTTTTTCCATTGCCACTCCAAGTAGACTAAACATATGAGTCATTTGAAAATGTTGATTTGTGACTGATCCAAGGATTTTGATCAACACTCTTGATTTATCAGAGTAATGTTTCTATCATGCCTTTCCACCAATCTTCTGTAGGCAGTTGGTGTCTCTGTATTTTAATTAAATTCTCATCAACCTCAGTGTATTTATAATAATTTGGTGGCACTTCAAAAAGATGTCTGATTTCATGCTCAATAAAAAATAGATTCTCTAGCTTATCATAAAGACTCTGTCCAGATGGGGACCCTGTTTCCTCTGAGGTGCTTGAGGATGTTTTGATTTGATTGGTGGCATAATTGTTGACCCTCTTGGCATAATGTTCATGTGATAATAATCTTCCTGCACTGGTTACCAAGCTGGGAAGCCCTCTGCTATGCAATGCTGTGATTTTTGCAATAAATTCACTTACCTCTGCTTACATCTCTTGGCACTTTCTGTCTAATGCTTGTACATAATTCCTCAGGGTTAGCACCCTCTTTATTAGCAAGATGGTATCTGTCCTGTTCCTGATACCCATTTCTGCCAGTTGAGGGCCAGTGCGATTGTTGAGGACTTGGATCATTCTGTTGGCTAGCTCAGGCATATTCCCTAAAGATGCTCTGGCTTTTTGATTTTCAAATTGAGCCTTGTTTATGAGATCCATTTGCTCATGGATGGTCTCAATGGATTGCCATTGGTCTGTGATGGATTGACCAATTTTGGCCCATAAGATTTTCTTGACTTCAATTAAAGTTTTGTCAAGAGTAAGCTCCTTTTCTAATTCTTTTATCCTTCTTTCAAGAGCCCTTACCTCTCTTGTCTTCTCAGCTACATTCTACTTTGATTTGTCATATTTTTCTTCAAGCATAGCCAATTTTTCTTTAGCCTCCTTTAGTTCTGCCATTTGTGCTTCAAGAGCTTCTAGTTCTTTCATCATATTTTGCATACTAAGGCTAGGTGTCTGCTCTGATGTTGTTGTCTGTGCTGTCACTTCTAGAGCTGGTGCTGAGCCTGAAGGGCCTGCCTCTGATGTTTGTCCAGTGGGAGGACCTGCTGAAGTAGTTACAAGAGGCACATCTTCAATGGCTGTAGATGTCTGTGCTGGCTGGGGTGGTAACTCTCCTTGTTTTTCTTTTAATGCTACCTCCAAGGCACCCTCTGTTTCCACCAATCTCTTATGTAAGGTCAAGAGTAGAGCAACCACATCCTGATCCTTCTTTTACTGTGCAACACCTTCAGTTTGAGGGTGAAGGGTAGCTGGTAGCTTGATTTGTTTTCTCAGGGCTGCTATATCCTCATCCTTTTTCTTCATTAAGGCCTGCACACCTTTAGGATCATTGGGATCATGTCCCAGCTCTATAATGATTTCTTCCAAGGACTTAATTCTGTTGTCCTTGGCCTGAGATGATGCCTTTTCCAACTCTAACTGAGCAGCAGTATTATGTAGAGAATTTTGTAACCTGTGTGCCATTAAAGTTTTGTCAGCCAAGGTAGAGTACACCATCTCCCCAGATTTCTTATGCAACTCAATCTGATCCATGGGGTGGATGTCTTTAGCAAAAACCTCCAAATTGGTTCTAATATAGTCAACAGCCGATTGAGGTTGCTGCATAGTAGGCCTAAAATGATTAAGAGTCATTTTTCCTTCTTGAATATCATTGGCTGCCATTAGCCTTTGCTGATTGGTTGGTGCCATCCTTAAGATTTGATTGTAGAGTTGGTATCAAGTGGCTCATTTCTTGCCTTGATGTCTGTGAACTGCTTCTTGATACTAGAGCCTGACTTAGTCCGCTGCCTTGAAGAACTTACTTCTGCCCCTTGTTGCATTTCTTGCTCCTGCTGCAAGGAGCTGGCCGATGTTTCAATGCTAGAAGGAAGCATAGTCTCAGTTGGTCTTTTAGGCATTTCCTCCTCAGAGAAAGGATTTAGCCTCTGTCGCTTTTCCCCTAGTTGATCTGTTGAGGCTGTTAGAGGAGTTTCTTCTTGCCTATCCCTTTTCTTAATCCTTTGTTCATTGGCTAGTGTTTGCAATATTGGGATTTCAACTGTTGTTTCCTGCATTGGAGGGGCTTGCCCTTGAGTTTGCTAATCTGTAGAAGCAGGTTGATCAGCCATTTCTTCTTGTTGCTCCACATTGGGGAGCTGCTCTTCTTGCTGCATTTCTTTCCCTTTAGCTGTGGCTGTTGCTTGGACAACTGCTTGGGCAGATTGATGGGGAACGTTGGAAGAGGAGGTGCTTTCTCCAAGATGCCCAGGGGCTGAGGAAAATACCTGGTAATGGCAAGGCCGAGGAAGCTTGAGAGTTGATGAATTTGTGTTGACAACAGCTCAGGGGATTTAATTTGCAACCGGACATGCAGATGACGTAGTGCAGTATGCAAGGAAATTCCACAATTGACTAATAGAAACGCGAGAAAATAATGATTTTACGCGAAAATATGTAAAAAATGGGATTTTGGCACCCCTTTGTGAATGACGTCACTGGTCGGGCCCGGGGACGGCATGATGACATGGCGATGACGCAGGCGCGGGAACAAACAGTGGTAAGCAGTTTTATCGGACCACTTATTGTACGGGGATGGTAATTGTCAGTGGTCGCCCGACGCAATAGAAAATGGACACGCGTCCCTGGTACGGCGTAAAACCACTGACAATTTCGGAGGCTAAAGGTCGGATGGCGGAGGGGTTCCGAAATCCCCGAGAGCCGTCGGATGGGAGGGCCCAGATCTGACGACAGACAGAAAGACAAGCTGCCAGCGCGATAACACCGGGACCCGCCGATTATAAAATTATTATTTTGGTAAGGCACGGCGGAGAAAACCTTTGGTAAACGATAAAAAGTGGGTATGCAGACATATAATACAAATGAGTGCGAAAAGGTGAAGTGACCTTGTAAACTGTATAGCGGATGAGGGTTATTAAATTGACCAGATGTCAATTTAAATCCCAAATATAATCTGGAAAACTATATACATGAGTCCCTGCTTTTATCAACATTGTCCGAACTTGAGAATATATGGCTATAATGCCCAAGGGGCGGTATGTACATATATTATATTTTTTTTTGGGTTTTTGCATAGAATGCTATAATAATAGGGGGAGGGGAAAACTTAGGAAGCTATATAATAAGGTTAGAAGTCAATATGAATCTGAGATGTGAAAGAGGAACAGAGAGCTAAGTTTAAGGAGTAAACTTAGATTTAGAAGCAGATGAGAGTGAGAAATGATTTTGCACAAGAAATGTGGCTTTCTTGTGTGATGGAAACCAACACTTTGGCTTAATATTTCACAAAAGATAAGGTGATTCTAGGACTCGTTTGGGAGATCCCAATGGTCCATTGGAGGGATGTTAGAAAGAGATATACTGGGGGGAAATAAGGAAATTAGACATGCTTCCATAGTTTACCATCAAAATGCTGCATAGATACCTCTGATTTAGTTGACATGAGCCTTCTTTATCAAGGCTAAAACTGGAGAGAATTAAGCTTCTACAACCCCTGGCTACCTACCCATCTTAACATTCCTAGCATTTTTTGTTACTTCAGGGAGGGTGCATTTAGACTTGCAAACCCTCACTTACTCTTTTCTTTTTCTTTTTCAAATGATTTGCTATCCAAAACTACCCTTATTACTTCCAAGGGCCCAGATTAAACAGTTGGGCGCCTTTATTCTCTACCTAACTACTAATCTGCCAAGCTTAAACTGTTTGGACATATTTTCTTTCTCTATTCTACAACATCAATTTAAACATGGCATGATCCAGATTGAACTGTTGGATCACCCATTTAACAAGAGGAACAGTACCAAAATCACTTAGAAATGTGTTTGTGCACAAAAATATGGAGCCTTTGTAGCATCAAAGCTTAACATATTTGGAACTTCCCATGCCAATCATGAAACATGAAACCTATTGGTATAGGAGGCTAACACAATCAAAAGTTTCGTAGAATGTACATGGAATTTTCAGATTGTATTTCCTATGTATTCTTGAAAAGAAAAATATGAGGCCGCTAAATGCAGATTATCATAGGCTTTTGGTTGTGTAGAAAACTAATGTTTTTCTTATTTTTTGTTTTGATGGTCCAATCTACTTGAACCTCCCCCAACCAAATGGTTTGGAACCTCTAAGGATAGTTACCGATGGCTTCTCCAATAAATTAATGTTGCATCAACTAATTTTTTTTTTTTAGTTCCTGTTCTTTTTTAAATGCCAAAAATCTTATGTGGAGGATTGTTTCCCATGTATTCTGAGATCATTTAATTATCTTTGTTTATCGCTAAATGGGTTTGTGCTGACAATCTTAGCCTTTTTGTTGACAGCCTTTCCTTTGTTTTGTATTTTTAGAGTCTAGATGGGTACACTATTGCATCAGCTGTAGGAGATGAGACTCTTAGGTTTTTGCAAGTCTTTGGAGCTCCTGATACCTTAAAGAGGACCAAGAGTAAAGATTCGGCTGGTGATTTTAACATGTATCTCACGCATATCCATTGAGTAGATTTTCCTCATTCAAGAATTAGCACAGAGGTATTATCTGCTCACATGGATTTAGCCAAAACTAGCTGACCTTATGGAAGTATCCATATATGGTTAACATAAGAGAGATTTGTAGGTCACATGTCTAGAGTGCTACATATGGAAGAGGTATTCATTCTGTTGATCTATCGCTAAATGGATTTTGTGTTGAAAGTATTTTTTTTGTGCTGACAGTCTTTCCTTTGTTTTTGTGTTGACACAATGATAGTCTTTCCTTTGTATTTGGTAAGTATTCGGAGCTATTGATATCTTAAAGATGACCAAGAGTAAAGATGCGGTTTCAATTTAGTGAGGAGGTCCAAGTGGCTTACCAAGACAACACAAAGAGCACATGAGGAAGTAGGAGAGCCTAAGATTTCTTTCCAGTGCATCATTGTTGTAAGAAGTTTCCTAATTATGTTGCACTGATGTATTCCATTTTTGTTGTAGAGTCTTCCAGTTACGAGGAGACAACAGGTGAGAAGGTATGGTTGGATGCCATGATAGATACAATAATTTTGTTAGCTTTGGTATTTGATTTCCCTTTATATCAGATGTGTGTAAAACATATTTTCTTTAAATCCATTGAGGAAGAAGTATGCATTAACCAGTCACGATGTTTTGAGTTGCATCGATGGGATACCCATGTGTGCAAGTTGAAGAAGGCCTTTTCTGGGCTAAAATAGCCTCCATGTGCTTGGTACTCATGGATTAATGAGTACTTGTAGATTATGGGCATCAGTAAGACAATTTTAGGTCCTAACATGTATTATTTGTTTGATTATGATAAATTCAATATGTTTATATTTGTCTTGTGTGTAGATGACCTACTCCTAATAGTTAGTTTAAGAAAATCTATTGCATGGTGCAAGAAGAAACTGGCAAGTGAAGTTGACATGAAGGAAATCAACCTCATGCATTATTTGTTGGTCTTGGAGGTTTGGCTGAGTTGAGGTGAGCTGGTCCTCGAACAGGGGCAAGTAAGCAATTGAGATTCTAAAGAAGTTTCAGATAATGGACAATAAACCCTGGGCTAATTTTATGATACATATTTGGAAGTTATCGGTAGATTTAGATACAGATTTGGTTGATTCTTCAGTGTACAAAAAGTAGATAGGTTCCCTAACATGTCTGGTAGACTTTAGCAGTCAAATTGTCGTGTGGACGAGATCCCTTGTCTCACAAATAAGGGGGGCTCAGACACCAATTTAGTGTCTAGCTTGGCTGCTAATATATGGTTGAGTTGATGTTGTTGCAAATTTTCTCCATGGTCTAAGGTATGTGAGGTACTTAAAGGGCACACTGGCATAGTGCTTCACATTTCTTTGAGCTGCTGCATGATTTTGTGGATTTTGATTGGGCTAGAGATGCAAGTGGCAGGAAGAGTGATTCATGGTTTTCTTTCAACTTGGGTTCAGATATAATATCTTTGTTAGGCAGGAAGTAAGTGGCAGTGGCACTTAATTTGGCAAAGGCAGAGTATATTGAAGGCAGTTTTGATAGTTGTGAAGTCATATGGCTTCACAAGTTGACAATAGAGTTGATTAATCAGATCTCGTCCACCGTGATTTACTGTGATAATAAAAGTTGCATCAAGCTCACTAAGAATCCATTGTTTCATGATTGTTCCAAGCACATTGATATCTTGTGCCATTTTATCAGGGAAAAAGTTGAGAAGGGTGCAGTTATCCTAGAGTAAGATTCTTAGGTTACTGATATTTTGATAAAGCCCTTGCTAAGAGATCATTTGAGATGTTGTGGGAGAGGCTTGAGAACACTTTCCCTGCAAAGAGGGAGCCATCTTAAGTTTAGTGTTAAAAATGCATGTGTCAGCCTTAGATGTGTTTTTTCTGTCCAGTTCAGTTCAAAAATTAGAATGCCATGTGGATCAGACTTAGCTAGGGCACACTATTCCACAGGTGAGGTGATCTGTTATAAGCATATGTTGCATGTAGCCTATGTACACTTCCTTAGAATACAATTAGGGTTTGATTAGGATGCACGAGTTAAGGTATCCTTGCTGCTTTTGTTATTCATTTAGTTTACCAGAGTTCTAAAATTAGAATGGCATGTTGATCAGGCTTAGCTAGGGCACACTATTCCACAAGTGAGGTGATATATTATAAGCATGTGGTGCATGTACCCTGGGTACACTTCCCTAGAGTATAATTAGGGTTTGATTAGGATGCACTAGTTAAGGTGTCCTTGCTGTTTTTTTATTCATTTAGTTTACCAGAGAGTGCATGCACTGTTTTCCCTTTCCCAAGCTAATAAAGAAAAATACAGATGATTTTTTGAATGTCGTAAATTGTTTTGTTTTTCTGTCAGTTTTCAGTTAGCATTTGAGATTTCAAATCGAGCACACAGAAGTAGTTTTGAGAGTTCCTTAAGTTTGCAGGTTTGTTTTCCATGTAGTGAAATTTTAACATATTGTTCTAGACATCGAAAAATAGTTTTCTTCAAGTAAAGTCTGGTCAATATTTCCTAGCCTTTTGTATGCACTAGGGATGACTTTAGAAAAATTGTCTTCATCTGAATATTTTTGGGAATTGGTTTAAGTATGTAAGAGGACATAAATATTCACTAATTTCTAGCAATTCTATTGCATTCTGGATGGAAAGTATACTACATATCAACTGGTGCTTTAAACATGTATTTCAAGCAGATTCGTTAAGCATATTTTCCACTTCAGGTATGAGCACATGGGTATTATCTACAGTATAATAATAATTTGTTACATTCAAAATATTATAAATAAAGAAGATTTTGTAAGCCTCTCCTGTTTAACATAACTGTTTTTCCTTCTTTATACCATTTCTCTAACCATTCATGAGTTCATTTTTAGTGTATCAAGAGGCTTGTGATTTGTACATGGAGATGACATTCTAGACATGTACAAGTCTGACATGGAAAGGGTAGTCTTCCTAGGTAAGAGTAGCGAATATACTCTGTACCATAGCGATTTTGTTGTAGGAATAAATTGTTACATTCCTTGCAATTCAAATAGGCATCAACTTATGTTATATTGAAGATGTTGTAAGTCTATCTTGCTTATCATATATGTTTTTTCTTTTTATTCCAGTTCCCTGACCATTCATGAATTCATTTAGTTTATTTAGAGGTTTGTATAGAGGGGCATATTAAACAACCAAAAGCATGTTCATGTATTAGGTATAGTAGTGAAGGATTGGATTGAATAATTTGACCATATTTTCTTTTTAGTTGAGTAGAGGACTAATTCTCAAGTAAGAAGAGTGAATGTGATGTTCTGAAAACTGTTAAGTGTTGGATATATCCTTCAACCAACCCCAGTTTACGACTTTGTCTTTGTATATTGAACTTACAATGTTACACTTCCATGTTAGTTTCATGTTTTATTTTTGGGTTTTTCTGCCTCTTAATGCTTGTAATGGATAGATTTTTATACTTGAGCAAACAGCCCAGGTTGGGATTGAGAATTGGACAAGTTACAAAACCTCCCTTTTCTCTGAATGGGATTCTCTTGCAGTCAAGATGATTGAGATCCACTGCTATATCTATCTTTGCAGGGGTTCTGCCTTTTTGTCACCTAAATAATTTTTCTTTTAAGAAATATTGCTTATAGAAAAGTTGTTGCCCTAGGATGTATCTATGTCGTTAATCACTTAGCCGTGGAACACTGATCTCCGCCTTAATTCAAGCCCAAGCCTTGAGTACCTCACTGCTTGCCCCAGGACCACACTCCTGTGGGATGTTAGGATGTTACCTAGATAATTAAAAATTGACAGTTGCTGATTTTAACATTTGTATTTTATTTTTAACTTTCATATCCTTATTTACAGTCTGTGGAGCGAACTTTGGATACCCCTGAGCTTGTGGATGATTATTACTTGAATCTGTTGGACTGGAGTGCCAATAACTTTTTATCGATAGCTCTCAGTAATATGGTGTATTTATGGGATGCCTCCAAGAGCACAAATTCTGAGCTCCTAATAGTTGATGATGATGTTGTTCAAATAACCAGTGTTAAATGGGGAGCTGAAGGAAGACATATTGGTGTTGGCTTGACTAATTCTATTGTACAGCTATGGGATTCTACATCTAATAGACAGGTATATTCAATTATTTTTTTCTCATATTTTCAGTTGCTTTATTTGTTTCTAGATGCAATCTCATTCACTTGGTAATGTTTTTCAATGAACACAGTTGAGAGCCTAAAAGGGTCACCAATCCTGTGTAGGTGCGCTTGCTTGGAATGGTCATATTCTTACAACTGGTTGCCTTGATGGTTTAATATTTAATCACGATGTCTGCATCCGTGATTCCATTGTTCAAACATACAGAGGACATGTGAAAGAAGTGTGTGGTTTGAAATGGTCTATGTCTGGCCAACAACTTGCAAGTGGGGGGAATGACAATTTACTTCATGTATGGGACAATAACATGTCATCCTCTAATGTTGCAACTTGACATCTTCACCAGCTTAATGAGCATTCTGCTGCAGTAAAAGCCTCAGCATGGTGCCCTTTCCAGAGCAATCTTTTGGCATCTGGTGGAGGTAGCGCTGACTGTTGCATTAAGTTTTGGAATACTCATACAGGAGCTTGCCTAAATACTGTTGACACTCACTCTCATCTTTTCTCATTATTATGGAATAACCATGAGCATGAGCTATTGAGTTCACATGGATTTAGCCAAAACTAGCTGATCTTATGGAAATATCCATCTATCGTTAATATAGCAGAGCTTACTAGTCACATGTCTAGAGTACTGCATCTAGCATAGGTATTCATTCTATTGATATATCGCTAAATGGGTTTATGCTGATGGTCTTAGCCTTTTTGCTAACAGTCTTTCGTTTGTTTTGTATTTTCAGAGTCCAGATGGGTACGCTATTGCATTGGTTGCAGGAGATGAGACCCTTAGGTTTTGGCAAGTCTTTGGAGCTCCAGATACCTTAAAGGGGACCAAGAGTAAAGATGTGGCTGGTGCTTTTAACATGTATCTCACGCATATCCGTTAAGTAGATTTTCCTCCTTCAGGAATGAGCACAAAGGTATTATCTGTGCACATGGATTTATAAAGAACCAACTGACCTTATGGAAATATCCATATATGGTTAAGATAAGAGATCTTTACAGGTCACACGTCCAGAGTGTTACATCTGGTAGAGGTATTCATTGTATTGATCTAATGCTAAATGGATTTTGTGTTGAAAGTATTTGTTTTTGTGTTGACAGTCTTTCCTTTGTTTTTGTGATGGCACAATGAGAGTCTTTCCTTTGTGTTTGGCAATTCTTTGGAGCTCTTGATACCTTAAAGAGGACCAAGAGTAAAGATGCGGTTGGTGCTTTAAACATGTATTTCAAGTAGATTCATTAAGCAAATTTTTGCTTTACATATGAGCACATGAGTATTATCTATGGTATAAGAATAATTTCTTGCATTCAAAATATTATAAATAAAGAAGATATTGTAAGCCTCTCTTGTTTAACATAACTAATTTTCCTTCTTTATACCATTTCTCTAACCATTCATGAATTCATTTTTAGTGTATCAAGAGGTTTGTGATTTGTACATGGAGATGTTGCTCTGGACATGTACAAGTTTGACATGGAAAGGGTAATCTTCTCATGTAAGAGTAGTGAATATACTCTGTACCATAGTGATTTTGTTGTAGGAATAGATTTTTACATTCCTTGCAATTCAAATAGGCATCGACTTATGTTATATTGAAGATGTTGTAAGTCTATCTTGCTTATCATATATGTTTTTCCTTTTTATTCCAGTTCTCTAACCATTCATGAATTCATTTAGTTTATTTAGATGTTTGTACAGAAGGGCATATTAAACAACCAAAACCATGTTCATGTATTAGGTATAGTAGTGAAGGATTTCATTGAAGAATTTGAACATTTTTTCTTTTCACTTGAGTAAAGGACTACTTCTCAGGTAAGAAGAGTGAATATGATTTTCTGAAAAGTGTTTAGTGTTGGCTAAGCAACTGTTACTGCAGATATCTATTTCCAAAGGATATGTATTTGTCTCTAACTGGAACATATAGCCTAGCCCGTATACATGGGTATGTTGAACATGTCTTTTGGAAATTTAAATCTCAGTGAGGGATAGCTACAGCTCGAGTATAAATTATATTTTTCCCTACTCGAGTATAAATTATGTTACCCTTATGATCCTCGTTACAGTATGCAACATGTGAGATGGAGTAATGGAAAATGGGCTCCATAAAATCGATTTTATGGAAGTATAGGAAAGGTCATGGTAGTTGTTTCACTTATTATATATTTAGGTATAACATTTATTAATAACTTAGGCTGTTGAAATTACATATATCAATTAATAAAAAAAACTATATTTAAACAAGCTATTCTGATACTATTGAAATATTTCCAAAACTGGAAAATTACATATATCAATAATTTTGATTTAGCAGATGTTGAGAGATCATTATTACTAAGGTGAAATATGGCTTTGAAGTTAAACTACGGTGAATGGAAAAATGAACCTTAGCTCCAACCAACCACTGGAACTACCAACCTAAAACAATGAATTCGAAGGTATAATAGATTCAAAGAATTATAAAAGAGTCGAATAAGAAACCAACAATATATTCACCTTCAAGTTTAGTCGCATTCAGATCATGTATTTAATCCACCTCGGTGATCCGATCTAAAGATCGATATCAAGATCAAATATTTGAGATGCACCATTATCTGTGTTTTCAAACATAACATGATCCATTAAGATAGAGAAATCAAGCAATAGGTTGCAGGCAGAGATCAGTTTCTTGATAAAACACTCTTCTAAGAAGATTTTTCCAAAGACTTTCCATCCCATTGCAGAGAAAAATAGGTGCTTTACTTTCATTTTAAAAGGGTTTGAAACTTACCTTGTATTTTCACTAGTATTCATGACATTTTTGGGCTTTGAATGGGAACAAACAGTGCTACCAACCAAAAATAGAGATGGTATCATCATTAAAAATTATGTTTATATTAAAGAGTAAATTGATTTTGTTTCTGAGTCATTTTTATATTGAGAGTTTAATAAGTTTGCAGAATTTTAATTTTACTTCAATTATTAATTATTATAAATATGCTAGGGGTTTTTATTATAAAAAAAATAAAATGACTCTACTATTGCATTTGCAAGTGCTCCAAGGAATCAGGCAAGGAAAGGCAAGTGATAATGAAGAAATATTAAGAGTGCACACATTTCTATTTCAGGTACGCACTACATTTATTTTATTTTATTTGAGTAAGTAGCTCTCCTGTAAATGGTTGAGAAATGTTATAAAACTTTCCTTACAGGAATTTATTATTTTATTCTTAACAGGAAGAAGGATGGGTGGTTTGGTGTGCCTCCAAGAAACGATTAACTGCCTAGAAAAAAGCTAGTGATATAGACTTATCTGCAACTTTAGCTTGCTATGAAGTTGATCATAATAGTTCATTACCTGAATTAGATTCATTGGATATGAAGCTTCCTCAGGAACTAGATCACCACCAATTTGGATACCAATTGCAGCAATTCTTGGGTTGCAAACAGGAGATGGAGCCAACTCGAATTGTGAAAGTTAGTAGTGGAGAAGATAATTTTGTAGGTCCCCAATAGATTGAGAATATTCCTATATCATGTGTGTCAATTTTCCAACTTTTGTAAAACCTTCATGAAGACAGAATTTCCAAACAATTGTAGATTCAAATGCATATACATTATTACAATTCTTTGTTATCAAGGATGTTATGCTCTTGACCTGCGAGAAGATACCAGAATACCAAATATGTGAAGAAATATACCCAGAACATAGAACAATAAGAAATAACAGCATGTATTTTATTATTCAGAAAGGAAAGTAATGCTCACTTGCCTCTTCGAGGGGGCAACCTCCAATAGAGCTACGCTTAATTACAAAATAAGACACGATGCTCCTCAAGGGGAGTCTCTATCCTTTATATAGGATTCGTACATGCAATACCATGGGTCAGTACCATGGTTCTTATTAATACCATCTATCTAATACCATGGCCCATTTGCAACTAACTGTGGTCCGTTCTTTAAATGTGGGTCAACCACTTACAATTATTAATATGGGCTTTATTGACTCTTTAACTAACTATAACTATGACTCAACCCCATTACATAAATAAGGGGGTTAGGTTTGGACCCTAACATGCCCTGCCCCATAAAAATAGCCTTGTCCTCAAGGCTGAAGCCGTGGAAACTATTGAAGAATAGTGGTTGGTTCCCAGGTCGCATCTTCTAGAGAGGTGTCTTTCCACTTGACGAGGACTTCCTTGATCGTGCATCCATGCAAGTGTCATTCTCGCATGTCAAGAACCTGTTCAGGTTGGAGCCAGATTGAACCTTTTTCATCCAATTTTGGTAGACTAGTTTGAATTCTACAATGATTCCCAACCACTTTCTTGAGGCATGAGACTTGGAAGACGGGATGGATTTTTGTAGTGGGTGGCAAGGCTAGCTTGTAGGCTACTTCTTCGATGCGCTGAAGTATTTGATACGGTCCGTAGAATTTTGGAGATAATTTCTGACAACCCTTGTCTTTGAGTGATGTTTTCTTATATGGTTGCAGCCTCAAGAATACCTGATCCCCTTCTTGAAATTTGCGCTCTGAACGATGTTGGTCTGCCTGTTGCTTCATGCGATTTTGAGCTTGATGGAGATTCTCTTTGAGGTGGGCCAGCATGGTTGCACGGTTCTATAGGAGTTGATCTACTACTTGTACCTTCAAGCATCCCTGGATATAAGAAGTAGGTGAAGGAGGGAGTTGACCATAAACAACTTCATATGGAGTCGTTTTGGTGTTGGCATGATAGTTAGTATTATACCACCATTCAGCTAGAGGTAACCACTGTACCCATAGATGTTGCTTTTCTGAAGTGAAACACCTAAGGTAGGTCTCCAGACATTTGTTGACTGCTTTAGTTTGACCATTAGTTTGGGGATGATAAGAAGTACTGAGTTGTAGTTGGGTACCTTGTAGCCTGAAGAGTTGTTGCGAAAAGTTACTGGTAAAGATCGGGTCATGATCAGACACAATGGAAGTGGGCATGCCATGCAATTTGAAGATATGGTCCATGAAAGATTGAGCCACCAAAGCTGGTGTAAAAGGGTGGGGTAGGGCACAAAAATGAGCATACTTAGAAATTCTGTCCACAACCACCATGATGATTGACTTGTTGCCTGACTTCGGAAGACTAGTAATGAAATCCATAGAAACCTCCGTCCAGATTGAGGCAGGGATGGGCAATGGCTGTAATGTGCCTGGGGATTTGACTGTTTCTCCTTTGTGGCACTGACACACATCACACTTAGCTACAAAAGTAAGAATGTCCTTTTTCATGCCCATCGAAAAGAATGAACATCGAGTGCGAGCATAAGTCTTTTGAAAGCCTGAATGGCCTGCAGTGGGAGATGAGTGCAACTCTTCCAAAATGCGACTTTTGAGGGTGGATGTTGGTGATGTGCCTACTTTGTCCTTGTAGTGAAGAATCTCGTCCTGCCAAGAGTAGCCCGTTATGGAATTTTGATCCACTTGTAATTTATCAATGAGTTGGGAGAGAGAAGGATGTGAAAACCATTCCTTGTGAGCCTCTTCAATTCACTCTGGAATGGGAAGAGAGGTTGCTAGCAAGGTGATTTCCTCCTCAAATTGGCATGATAAAGCATCTGCCCTTTCTTGTAAATTATCTCATAATCATATCCCAACATTTTGGCTAGCCATTTATTTTGTTGTGGTGAGGATAGGCATTGCTCAAAAAAATATTTAAGGCTTTGATGGTCTGTGCGGATTTGGAAATGCCGCCACAATAAGTATGGTCACCAAGTATCCACTGCATGTAAGATGACCATCATCTCCTTCTCATAAGTAGATTGTCCCAGATTTGTCCCACTTAGTTGTTGGCTAGTGAAGGCCAAGGGTCGACTTTTCTGCATTAAAACAACCCCAATACCTGTACTTGAAGCATCACATTCAATCAAAAAAGATTTGGTGAATTCAGGTAGTGCCAATACGGGAGTGGAATGCATGACATGTTTGAGAGCTATAAATGCCTGTTACGTTTCATCATTCTAGAGGAATGAATTTTTCTTGAGAAGGTGAGTGAGAAGTCTAGCAATTCGACCATAATTGTGGACAAATTTGTGATAGTAGCTGGTGAGACCCAAATATCCTCTCAAACTCTTCAAGGTCTTTGGTTGAGGCAAATCCTGCATTGCCTGGATCTTTTTGGGATCCACCCTGACACCTTCACGCCCCACAATGTCCAAATACTCAACTTCTTCCATGCCAAAAGAGCACTTGGATAATTTGACAAATAATTTATGCTTCCAGAGCAGTTGCAAGAGCAAATCTACATGTTAAAGATGTTTTTCCCAGGTAAGGTTGTAGATGAGGATGTCATCAAAGAAAACAAGGACAAATTTTCTGAGATATGGTTTGAGCAGGTGATTCATGAGGCTCTGAAAAGTGGATGGGGCATTACAAAGACCAAATGGCATGACCAAGAGTTCATAATGACCTTCATGAGTTCGAAAAGAAGTCTTTGGAATGTCTACTTCTTTCATGCGAATTTGGTGATAGCCCGAGCGAAGGTCGAGCTTAGTAAATAATTGAGCCCCATTTAGTTCATCCAGCAAATCATCAACAACCGGGATGGGAAATTTATCTTTGACTGTCAACTTGTTGAGGGTCCTGAATTTTGGACACATATGCCATTCCCCATCTTTATTGAGCACCATGACCACAGGCGATGAATAAGGACTAATGCTAGGATGAATGAAACTAACTTCCAGGAGTTCCTTGATGATTTTTTCAATTTCATTCTTTTGGGAGAAAGGATATCTATATGGGCGCACATTTGGTAGTTGTGCCCCTGGGACCAAAGTAATTCTATGATCATGTTCCCCTCTTGAGGGTGGAAGCTCATGAGGCTTGTCAGAGACCTGCAGATGGTTGTTTAAGACCTATTGCATCTCAAGATGAATATGAAGAGAAGTGGGTTCGAAGGCTTGGATGGCATTAAATTGGGCTATAACTCCATGGTGGTCTTTTTTTAAAAAAAATTCCATCCTATGCGAGCTGATGATAGAAGGAGCACCTACCTGGAGTCTGCAGAGGGTATGTGTGTGGTTATTCTTCTTAAATCTCATATAAAACTCCTCGAAATCCATTGTGATTG
Organism: Pinus tabuliformis; assembly: GCA_031772625.1. Classification (NCBI taxonomy): domain Eukaryota; kingdom Viridiplantae; phylum Streptophyta; class Pinopsida; order Pinales; family Pinaceae; genus Pinus; species Pinus tabuliformis. Next base: position 1,195,032,827 of record CM062811.1, read on the forward strand.
AGCCGAGTGTGCAGAGCCATTCAACACCTGATCTGAAAATGAGATATAAGACAATAATAAGGTATTACAGACTTATGTGCATGGATTAGTCTATGTCATTTTATGCAATGGATCCATAAGATTGCGAAACGCACAGATAATGAAGTAGTAAACAAAACATAATAGAGAACACATAACATAGCAAATTTAATGAGGAGTTCACCCAATACTCCTGGGCTAATCTCCTGGTCTAGCCTTCAATGGTGGCCTCTCTATTATGTCTTCAAGCAGAGTTCTATTTACAACAATGGGCTCAATTTGAGCCTCACACACAACAGATTACAATACAAGAGCTTTACTTAAACCTCTCAAGTTTCTCTATGAGTACACATACTCCCTCAGTGCTCTCTGTCTCTGTGCAAACTCTGTCTCGGCGTTTTCCTGCAATACTGCCTCCCCTGCTATGCTCTCTGTCTGTGGCTTTATAGCCAAAAATGTATTTCCTGCTTGTTTCATGTTCCTGTCTCTCAGTCTCCCCACCTCTGTCCACTTCAAATCCCTCTCCCAGCATGACACAATCATTGTTTAATGCCTAAAGAGGAGGCGGCCACCCATTCTATAATTCCATAGTGCCACGGGCCTTTGAAACTCTTGAAATAGCCGCGCTCTATTAAACATAGGGAAAATGTGTTTTAACAGAGAAATTCTGCCAAAACTCAATATATCGGACTTTAAATTTCCATAAATATGATTCATTCCCCTATCGAGTCTGTCCACAAGTCGCTATCGCATATCAAAAGGCTTCGTCCCTTTGTGTTTTGGAAATACAATGAAAATCACAAAAATACATTAAAAATGGCTCTGTTAGGGACTTGAAATTATATCAAATTTCCTTTATAATGCTATCAGGTCCGGCTATTGCATGGTGTATTGATATCAGCCCCGCTCCATGTTCCGACGTGATATTGCATATCGCACATGACCCCCGCCTATTGTAATCACTCCTCTGCACAGTTCCGATGTGATATATTGCAATCGCTCATCGCAATAACCCTTGGTCCATTTGTAAGAACTTCTGCAATCCCCCGATAGCGATCCTGCTATGTAATATGGGACATCGATCTATGCACTTGATCGACGATCCATATTAACTCCACCAATCGTTGTCGCCATATATATGTGTTAAGCGTCGATATTGCTATTCGCCATCACATTTCTTGAGTAGATCTCGCTGATCTCTGCCAAAGGTTACTGCCGATTGTGATCTGCCAATCAGATCTAGACCATTGATCGGCCAGATCCGACAGCTCTGATTCAACGTTGCCTTAAAACAGCTGATACTTTTTTTTCTCTGTTTTATGGGTTTTGGGCCTCCCGATAGTGTTTCTCCACTCTGTTAAGGGTGTTTCCTCTTGCATTAAATTTTATCTTTTAAAATATTTTGATCTTTGGCATGATTTTTAAAGACTTTATGAATACTTAGAGAGCATTCTCAGATCCATTTGGATCAAGCCTTCCCACTAAAAAGGCTTTTGGACCACCAAAAGTTGGTTTTCAAGCATCGCTTAAGTGAGGATACAGTTTCCTCACTTGCCCAATCTCTATCCATTTGGCACTGCTGGGTTTTGAACCTTTGAGTCCAATTCTAAGGTACTCCACGTCCCCTCTGCATGTTGTCCTCACCTTCCTATCCAGAACTGTATCTTACTACAGCTCATTGAGGTATTCAGGCAACAGATCATCAATGGAAGGAAATTGACTTTGCTCTTCAAGATCTTCAATTAAATAAGGTTCAAACAGTCTTAAATTTTCTGCATTTAATACTGAATAGATGTGCATGTATGCTGGCAGATCAAGGTGGAAAGTATTCTCACCAATTTTCCCAAGTACCTTAAAAGGCCCATACCTTATTGGCTTCAGCTTCTTTCCTTCACCTTGCATTTTGTCCTTGCTGAAATACAGCCAGACTTGATCGTCAACTTGGAAGTTGTGCTCCACTCGATGCTTATCATGCCTTGCCTTGTATTTGGCTTGGCTCTTTTCCAGCTGTTCCTGCACTGCCTGGTGAATTTCTTGGATCTGTTCAATGAATCTAGTTGCTTTATCCACATCACTGTGTCCAACAACTGCTATGTCTTTTTCAGAGACAAAATCCAAGGGAGACCTTGGTATGAAACCAAAACAGGTTTCAAAAGGAGATCTCTATGTAGAAGAATGTCTAGCATGGTTGTAAGCATGTTGCACATAACATAAATGTTCATCCCAAAGCTTGGGATGCTTGCTGCAATAACCCTTCAGCAACTGGATCATTGTCCTATTGACTACCTCTATTTTGCCATCTGTTTGTGGATGAAAGGTTGTGCTCTTCTTTAATCTGGTGTCCATCAATTCCCATAGACTTGACCAAAACTTCCCAACAAATCGGGAATCTCGATCAGATACTATGGAAGTGGGTAACCCAAAATGCACCTAGACATGCTGAAAGAACAATTTCATTGTTTGTTCAGCTATAATCTGCTTATTACAGGGTATTAAAATACACATTTTACTGAACCTGTCCACAATAACATATGAATAGTCATGTCCCTTTTTAGATTTTGGCAATCCCCCAACAAAGTCCATGGAAACACTTTCCCATGGAAGAGATGGGACTAGTAGTGGAGTGTACAAGTCAAGTTTTCTATTGTTGGGCTTACTTTTAGTACACATGGTACACCCTCTTACATATCTAGAAACTATTTCATGCATTCTTAGCTAGTAGCAGTATCTTTGTAGTTATGCAATTGTTTTACTTACACCAAAATGACCTAATATCAGAGAAGTATGTGCTTCCCTAATTATATTAATTATCTATGTTTGTGGAATGCATAGCTTTCCCAAATGATACAAAAGTCAATCCTTAACATAGTAATCCAATTCTTCTACCTTTTTTCCATTACTTAAAGCTGCATATACATCTTTAAAGTCTATATCTTGAGCATATTGTTCAATGTAGCTTTCATGCATTACTGAGTTATGCTTAAGTATAGTAGATGCATTTATGATTGGTCTGGACAACATATCTACAACTTTATTGTGTATGCCCTTTTTATATCTGATGACTAAATGAAATTGCTATAGGAAACCCATCCAACTATAGTGTCTTGATTGTTGCAACTTATTTTGTGAGTGCAAGTACTAAACTGGATGATGGTCAGTATGTATTATTGTTTCTTTGCCCATTAAGTAATGTTTCCACTTCTTCACACTCTGAACTAATGCATACAATTCTTTATCATATGTAGGATAATTAACTACTACAAAATTAAAAGTCTCAGAATGGTAGCCTATGGGTTTACCATGTTGCATCAACACTGCTCCCATGGCATAATCACTGGCATCTGTTTCTATCTCAAATGGTTGTTGAAGATTTGGCAATGCTAGCACTAGTGTTGTACTGATTTTTTCTTTCAAGGTGTTGAAGGCTTTCTATTGTTTGCCTCTCCACTGAAGCACCTTATTCAATCCTGTCAAAGCATGTAAGGGAGCTGCAATTAAGGAAAAGTTAGCAATAAACTTTATCCAATATTGTGCTTCCCCTAGGAAGCTTCTAACTTCTGTAGCAGAGTTGGATTTAGGCCAGTTTACAATGAATGCAACCTTAGAGGGATCTATCTTCAATTCACCACCCCCTATAATATGACCCAAATAATTCAAAGATGTTTTACCAAATTCACATTTTGATAATTTAACATAGAGATTTTCCTTTTTCAAAACATCTAGAGTCTGCTTCACATGCTTCAAATGTTCTTCCCATGTTTTACTAAATACAAGAATGTCATCCAAATATACAATTAAAAAATCATCAATAAAAGGCCTGAGTACATCATTCATAACCCTCATGAAAGTGGCAGGGGCATTAGTTAAGCCAAAATGCATAACTAGTCATTCATACAACCCTTGCTTCATTTTGAAAGCAGTCTTCCATGCATCTTGCTCTACTCTGACCTGATGGTAAGCACTACATAGGTCCAACCTAGAAAAGTAAATAGCCTCTTTCAGCCGATCCAATAGATCATCAATGCGAGGAAGGGGATAATGATTCTTAATCATTATTTTATTCAGTGCTCGGTAACCAAGGCACATCCTCCACAAACCGTCCTTCTTTCTGACCAACACTATTGGGGATCTGCATGGTGATGTGCTTGGTCGTATGAACCCTTTCCCAAGTAACTCCTGCACCTGCTTCTTGATTCTACATTCTCTAAAGCGGATAACCTGTACATTTCAATGTGAGCCAATGCAGCATCTTGCTGCAAATTAATATCATGTACAATTTCCATTTTTGGTGGCAGAACTTTAGTTTCTTGAAATAAGATGTCATATTCTGAAACAACCTTTTCTAAATCAGCTTTTTGTTTAGCATCACAACCCTCAAATACATTGGTTTTTTCAGGTTTTTTTTCCTTTACAACCATCAGTAAAAAGTGTTTGCATGAATTTACAATCCTTTTCATTTGCCCTGAGTTTATGAGAGTATAATTATTTTTGAGTTTGTGAGCTCTTACAATATATTCTATTCCATATATAACAAGTTGATGCTTATTTTCAGCTCTATAGAAGATGGCTTTTCTATTATACAAGTAAGGACTTCCAAAAACAATTCCACATATATCCAAGGGAATCACATCCAACTCAACCTCATCTACAAATGTTGAACCAATGGCAAACCTAAGTTTACATTGTCTAGTCACTTGTAGCTTTGCTTTATCAAATAACCAACCCAATGGATATGGCTTCTTGTGAGGTGTGGTTAGTAATCCCAGCTTCTTTACAATTGCTTCAGAAATTAAATTTACTTGTGAGCCACTATCAAACAAAGTATAAATCTTTTGATGCTTGGAAATAACTCTAATATGAAAAAGCTCATGTCTTCTTCTCTCATTTTATTCACTATCAATATTTTGTGCAAAATTACTATTATATGCTTCAGAATTTTTACCTTTTATACCTATGGATGCGATTGTTGTTTCATCACTAGAGTCTGACCCCAAATCTTTTTGTATGGCAGCAACAGTCTTCTTCTTCTTGCCATCGAACTTCTTGGGTTTCAGCTCTAGATGCAAAGACCAACAATGTTCATCATCATGTCCATCCTTATTGCAATGAGTGCATGAAGGTTTGGCCTTTTGTACAGTATTTGCCTTCCTCTCTTTCCATTTCTGCTTCCTCTTTTCCTTGTTCTTGCTTGAAGTGGGTTCTTATGATCCCCCAATCTCTGGGTTCACATTCTTGCCTCTAGCCTCTAGATGGGTAGCCTGAACATATACCTCATCTATGCTAGTAGGGTTAAACATGAGAATGGTGTGCCTCAAATAACTATGTAGACCACCTATATACTTCAACAAAGTTTTAGGTGAGTCTAAAGAAATGCCTAGAATCAAAGCTCTTTTTCTAAACTCTTTGGTGTAGCTTTGTACACTTTGCCCTTTTAATTGGCGAAGAGTTTGCCAACTCATCATAGCTTGTTGCATATAATCTAGTGGATAGAATTGTTTTTTAACTGCAGAAACAAATTCACTCTAAACAGAAAGAGTTTTACCATGGTTCTTCAAGTCAACTTGTGTCCTGCCTTCCCACCATACTAAGGCAATTCCTCCAAGACATAGGCTGGCCAGCTGAATTTTACTTATGTCTGAATCAATGCTCTACACCCTGCAATACACATCAATCTGTCTAATCCAGTTATCTAGCTTCTCTGCATTTAACTCTCCATCATATATTGGAAAATCAAATTTAACATCTAATTTAATCACAGATGTTTTCCTCTTTTTATTTTCAGGGTTGTCAGGAGGTGTGGGCAGAGGAACCTCTTTTCCTTTCCGTTTGCCTTCAGAATGGCCATCTATAAGAGATTCTTCTATTCCTTTAACTTTTTTGGAAGTGGAAGAATCTTCACTTCGACCTTTCTTAAATTCTCTATACATTACGTCTACCATGGCTCTCATGGTCATGAAACTGTCCCTGAACTAAGAGTCTGATTCCAAGGGGATTTATTCTATCATTTTCCTCTTAGGAGAGACTCTACCAATTCCTAGGTTAGTTTCAACGAGTTCTCCTTCTCCTAATTTAAGCTTTGACCTAGTTAGAATATAGTCCAGCACAAGCTTGTCTAACCTTAACAACCTAAAGTCCTGATACCACCTAATCTGAAAATGAGATCTAAGATAATAATAAGGTATTACAGACTTATGTTCATGGATTAGTCTATGTCATTTTATGCAATGGATCGATAAGATTAAGAAATGCACAGACAATGAAGCAATAAACAAAACATAATAGACAACACATAACACAACAAATTTAATGAGGAGTTCACCTAATACTCCTAGGCTACATCTCCTGGTCCAGCCTTCAGTGGTGGCCTCTCTATTATGTCTTCAAGTAGAGTTTTGTTTACAACAGTGAGATCAATTTGAGCCTCACACACAATAGATTACAATACAAGAGCTTTACTTGAACCTCTCAAGTTTCTCTATGAGTACACAGACTCCCTTAGTGCTCTCTTTCTCTGTGCAAACTCTGTCTCATCGTTTGCCTGCAATACTGCCTCCCTTGCTATGCTCTTTGTCTATGGCTTTATAGCAAAAAATGTGATGCCTACTCGTTTCATGTTCCTATCTCTCAGTCTCCTTGGCCTCTGTCCACTTCGAATCCCTCTCTCAGTGTGATACAATCATTGTTTAACGCCTAGAGAGGAGGTGGCCACCCATTCTACAATGCCATAGTGCCACGGGCCTCTAAATCTCCTGAAACAGCTACGCTCTATTAAACACAGGGAAAATGTGTTTTAACAGAGAAAGTCTGCCAAAACTCAATATATCAAACTTTAAAAGTCCTTAAATATGATTCATTCCGCTATCGCGTCCTTCCACAAGTCGCTATCACATATCGGAAGGCTACATCCCTTTGTGTTTTGGAAATACAACAAAAATCGCGAAAATACATTAAAAATGGCTCTATTACGGACTTCAAATTATATCAAATTTCCTTTATAATGCTATCGGGTCCAGCTGTCGCATGGTGTATTGATATCGGCCCCACTCCATGTTCTGACGTGATATCGCATATCGCACATGACACCCTCTGATTGTAATCGCTCCTCTGCACAGTTCCGATGCGATGCGGCGATGCGATATATCGCAATCGCCCATCGCAATAACCCTCGGGCCATTTGTAAGTGCTTCTGCAATCCCCCGATAGCGATTCTACGATGTAATACGGGCCATCAATCTACGTGCTTAATTGACGGTCCATATTAACTCTGCCAATCGCCGTCTCCATATATATATGTTAAGAACCCTTATCGTTATTCGCCATCGCAGTTCTTTATTAGATCCCACCGATCTCTACCGAAGGTTACCGTCGATTGTGATCTTTCGATCGGATCTGGACCATTGATCAGCCAGATCCGACGGCTCTAATTCAACATCGCCTTAAAACCACCGATACTTTGTTTTCATGGGTTTTGGGCCTCCTGATACTGTTTCTCCACCCTGCTATGGGTGTTTCCTCTTGCGTTAACTTTGATATTTTAAAATAATTTGATCTTTGGCATGATTTTTAAAGAGTTTATGAAGACTTAGAGAGCATTCTCAGATCCATTTGGATCATCACCCAAGACAGTGTCACACCCACCCATGTTGATGGCAAACATGTGGGTCTTTATGTGATAATCCCCCATTTGAAGTTTGACATTTTCACAGTAGCCTTCACATTTCATTGTCCCCCCATCAGCAATCTGGACTTGGAAATTAGAGACTGCTCTGAAAAACAATGCACTGCTTCAGCGACTCTTTGATGGATAAAGTTATGCGTTCTGCCACTATCAATCAAGACTACTACAGGGCAATGCTTAATAAAACCTCTAATTTTGAGAGTTTGGGGAGAAGAAATTCTTGCCAAAGCATGAAGCGAGATAACTGGTTCTTCAGGTGTAGCTGGGAGCTCATTATCCTACTAGTTGTCCTCATCTTCCTCCTCCAGTCCCCCAAATGATGGGGCTTCCTCATATGAACTGTGATCAGTAGCATCAATTTGAAATAATTTGGCTTCCTTGCATTTATGCCCCGGGGAGTATTTCTCATCACAGTAGTAACACAATCCTTGCTTTCTTCTTTCTGCCATTTCCGCTGGTGACACCTTTTGAACCTTAAGTGTTTAGGTAGTGCTCGAAGCCTGGGTGGGGCGTCCCTTGGCTATGAAATTTGGATGAGTCAACTGGGCCGCTAACATGCGTTCTACTTCACGAGCTGTCTTGCAAGCTGCCAGCCATGAGACTGGGTGTTTCAGTTGGACGTGGTCTTGTATGGAGTCTTTGAGACCACTAATGAAACATTCCAAGTAGAATTTATCTGCTAGACCTCCTGTGCGGAAGGCTAACGCTTCAAAGGCTTTAATATATTCTTGCACTGTGCCTGTCTATCGGAGCTTAGTAACATGACCCAAAAATTTGGATTCATGGTCAAAACGATCAGAAAGGGCTTTTGAGAATATCTGCCAAGTCATTGGCCTTGCATAGCACCATTGATGCCACTGCCACCATTGCCATCTTTCTTGGTCCAAGTACAGGCTTCCCACACTTAGCTTAGTCGCATCATCTCTAATTTGATTCAATGTGAAATATTGCTCCATTTGTGCTAGTCATATGGCCGGATGAGAGCCATCAAATTTATACATGTCCAGCTTGGGTGGTCGAGGCTGGGACTATTGGTGGTTTCCATAGAAGTGAAGAGAATAGCTAGCCTCGCCCTCAAGGTTTTCATTAAAATCATATGCCTCTGATTGTTCCCCTGACTTGCCCTTTGTGATTGTGTCATTTAAGGTTTGTATCTACTTCGTTAATGCCTCCAACTTTTGTTCAAGGGTGTCTTTCTTCTCATTGGCCATAGCTTGAGCTCTAGTTTGTACCATGCACAGATCCGGTGCACTTGTCGTTAGTGTGAAAAAAAAAATTGGGACCACCTGAAATTTTGATGCTGACAAGTGAATGGTACCACCTTACTCAGCCCGTCGACCTGATTCTTATGAGCTAAGTCTCCTATAAGCGTCCTGGGAGGGTCTCAGACTCTTTTTTTTCTTACTTTGAAAGGAGTTTTACTCCTCGCTTAGGAATACTGCAGTAGACGATTCCTAGAAATATCATTTCTTCCCAATGTCCTACGAGAATCACGCCCACGTATAGGAGCCACACAAATAGTCAAATCTGTCGGCGAAACCCTCAACTGCAAAGTATGAGTAGGAATGTGGCAGTGATTGAACCCCTACTACTAGATCTGAATGGCGGATCTGATTGTTGCGACTGCTACAGAACCCAAACTGCTAGATCTAAATGGTGGATCTAATAGATCTGATTGGCGGATCTGATAGATCTGAATGGTGGATCTGATAGATCTAAATGGCGGAACTGATTGTTGCGGCTGCGATAGAACCCAACCTGCTAGATCTGATCTGGCAAAGATGATGCGTGATCTAGAGAGAGACAAGGGAACTATGGTCTCAAGGAGTGTCAGGTGCTATAGATCGCAATATACATAAGGGTCTGACAGTAGTGCTCGACCCAATCTTGTAGGGCACTAACCAAGGAATATCAACCATACCCTTAGCTGTACAACCCGACTACTCTATCGTACGTGTGAGTAATCTCTCCTAGTGTTGTTCTCGGTGTACTGTAGCAGCAAGACAGCCGACGATTTATCTATGGCGAGGTTTCAAGAGAGCCTAGGGGGCTTATGATATACCCAGAGGGTACTTGGAAGACAGTCCATGCGCATTTCCAACAAGTGTGACCACCTCTTGTATTTCCTGCATGGATGTCTCCCAAAATCTGCAGGTTGATGCACTCAACAATAGATCACATGGTTTAAAGACACCGAAACACGTCTCTAGCCAAAAAAAAAATCTGCTAGAAATGGAGATCCCACCAGCCCTGGAAAGTGCTCTGATACCACTTGTTATGCTCTTGACCTGCGAGATGATACTAGAATACCAAATATGCAAAGAAATATACCGAGAACACAGAACAATAAGAAATAATAACATGTATTTTATTATTCAGAAAGGAAAGCAATGTTCACTTGCCTCTTCGAGGGGGAAACCTCCAATAGAGCTGGGCTCAATTACAAAATAAGACACGACCCTCCTCAAGGGGAGTCTCTATCCTTTATATAGGATTCATACATGTAATACCATGGGTCAGTACCATGGTTCCTATTAATACCATCTATCTAATACCATGGCCCATTTGCAACTAACTATGATCCTTTCTTTAAATGTGGGTCAACCACTTACAATTATTAATATGGGCTTTATTGACTCTTTAACTAACTATAACTATGACTCGACCCTATTACATAAATAAGGGGATTAGGGTTGGAACCTAACAAAGAAAGCCAATTTCAATTATACAAGGGTCTTGAAATTGTGGTTTAACAACTGGATATGAATTTAATTTCCACCATTTAATGTGATTGAAGCTTTGAATTTATATGTTAGAGAGTAAACCCTCTTGTAGGATGGAGAAATCTAAAGCATTTTTCTTTTGCATCATAATATGTCTTAAAATGAAGTTCCAACTTAGGATCCTGTATGTTCAAATGACATGAATGCATTGTCAGAAAATAAGTGTGTTGCCTTTTTATTTTCAATGTTGCTTTCGAGAATTGTTTTTTCATTTACATTTAAAATGACTTTGCTGTTAGCTTTAAAAATAATGGATTTGTTTATTTTTTATTCTATTGGTATCCATAAACAACGAAGATTTAAGGTAATTAAAATCACTATTTGGGAACTTTGAATGTTGAAACTACCTTTAAATAACATTTAAAATGATTTTTTTTTTTAATTTTTTTTAAATATTTTTTTATATTGTCTCTAGAGAGACAATACTTTGAATTATGGACATATAGTCTCTATAGAGCCAATATGTTTTTAATCTCAACTATTGTCTCTAAAAAGACAAAAATATAATTGTCTCTAAAGAAACAAAAATATAATTGTCTCTAAAGAGACAAAAATGAAAGTGTCTCTACAAAGACAAATGAAATTGTCTCTTAATAGACAATAATTCCTGTCTTTATAGAGACAATAATAATATGTGTTCTATATTGTCTTTATAGAGACAATTTTTTGAGACATTAAATTTTGAGACACCCACTTAAAGACAATATTTAAGAAAATACACAGGTTTCTTTTTGCCTTAAATTAAGACAATTGACTCAAATATTATCTTAAATATTATCTTAAAACCCTCTACATGTAGTAGTAATACAATAAAATTTATTAATTTATTTAAAATTACAACAAAATTCAATCCATTCATTTATTTAAAATTACAAAATTACAACAAAATTGTAAAAAAAAGTGATTTAACTTATAAGAGATACCAATTAGATTCTACAACACAATACACCATATGTATATATGGCTGTGACAATCGTTCACAACACATCGCAATCCCCAACCACAGCCACATTATAAATGTTCATTGTGCAAAATTAAATTGGTTCATTTTATTAATGTGGACTCCACCTTCTTTGTATATATTTGGCAAGCTCTTTTCCTAAAATGTTGTTGGGTTCTTAGAGTTCTAGTTTTGCAATTTTTTTTATATATTTGGCAAGCTCTTTTCCTAAAATGTTGTTGGGTTTTTAGAGTTTTAGTTTTTTAATTTTTTTGAGTTTTCGTGTAGATGCTCAATTGCATAGTCACTGTGATCATATTTTCAGTACACGTAAAGTAATCCATTATTCGTTAAAAAGCCACCTCTTCATCAATGTTATGGGTTGTGGAGTAATAAGTAGATTTGACTCGAGGCAAAGGTTATTCATTTACCTTTAAAAACATAGGAGAAATATTTTTTTTTTGGTAGATTTATACAACATTAAATATAGAAACAACAATCTAATTAACATTAACAAATGCCCCTAGCTGAAATAGAAAGAGAGAAAACAGTTTATCTATGGCAAATGATTTGATTTGAAAATAGAGAAAAAAATTCCAATTGATGGGGCCAGCCCACGTGATCCCATCGTCAACGCGTTCCACTTGATGGGTGTACAAACAGATAATAATGTTTAACAAAGATTTTTTTGATATATGCAAATTGTTTAACCGCGTTGAATTAAATGAGGGTTATGGTGATTAGTACGATGGTTTTTTGTGTGTTGGACATCTGTCCCTCCTTGGGATTCCACGAGCCCGACTTGGTATAGGGTTTCACCACTTCGCGCTCATTCGGTTCATTCGTTATTCTCTCGGTCATTTGTGCTGTGTGCTCTCAGCGGTCTTCACGGCTTCAATGTGGGTTTCATTTTTGTTGTCTTGCTTTACTGGTTCAAGACTCAACTTGGAAGTTTTTCCATTCGTCCGGCAAGGTTTGAAAACCTGGTAAGGTTCGCTCCCTTCGTGGTCTCCTTCTTGAATGTCGACTGTTATGGTATGCTTGGTATCCAACTTGGTATGTCTCCGTCTCTATGCGTCCTTGTCTCGGTTCATTATCTGTGCTTTCCACGAGTCTTACAGTCGGTTGTTGGTTGCGTTGTTCCTGGTAATGTTTCTCCAACTCCGAGTTCAATTCCTCTACGAGCCCGGCAGAACTGAGGTGGTGAATTCCTTCGGTTCCTCTGCCAATTTATCTGGGTAAGTCCCCTGTTCTATGCTGGATATATGTGCTCCTTTTTCCTCAGTTGTCTAACGTCTTCGGCTCCTCGTGAGTAGGGAAAAACATGGAGTGGTTGCAATTATGGCTTGCCTCCCTCAGGTAACCAGATATGTATTGATTGTTTTCTTCAACTTTCGATTCCCCTTTGTTCCATTTCACAAGAACTCATTTCATTTGTCGTTTCTCTTTGCAGGTAAAGCCACCAGAGGGTTTCAGCGCATGGAAACTCGGCCATTCCAATTGACCACGGGTAGTGTCGTTATGTTCGTTAGTTGTTTTCGCTTGGCTTTAGTGTTACAACTGTAGGGTCGGTATATCTCTGGCCTTCGAGCCGCTGTCTGTATTTGATTCGTCTATAGTTTGTCACTGCCGTTGGGTTATGGTAATGAGTTGAGGACTATGGAGTTTGGCTTCCGCTTGTTATAAGTATGAGTCATATATTTATGAACTGGGTTCGTTCCTTTGTTTCGAATAGAATGTAAATGAGCAAAGAATGGGATGACTGTATTTATGTTTTCTATGAATTCAACTCTGGAACTGATTTGGACTATATTTATAAATTCGCATACCTGGTGTTTACAGAATTTGTTTGCTTATCTGGACTTGCAATTTCCGACTTCGTATCGTTTTTTCACATAAATGATTTTATGTCTGATTGTTTGGTTGAGTCTGCTTGTAATCTGGGCGCTGTCACTTCTCCTCTGGTTTCGGTTATCTCCTCTTTCGCTTTCTAACCTATAGTGGTATAACAACAATCTCCATGAAGTAATTTTACACAAATTATTATACACAGTGTTTGGGACGCTGTAGGGATGAATGTGCACAGAAAATTTATATTTTTGAAATAATAACTTCGGCGTAAATCACATGTAGACAGACATTTGTCGACGCGTTTCAAACCAACAAGTGTGGTTCATCGTCAGGACAAGTTGAAGAAACAGATCCAGCTTAGCATGTTAAATAGTCTGAGCCGAGACTCCAACGGCTAAATCGACCAACGGCTAATTTTGACCTTAGGACCTAGGTCAAATTATTATTCATTAATTTAGTATTATTATTATTTTTTATATTAATACATAAAATAATTTTAATGGTTAGTTTTAAAAATTAATTAATTGGCTTCTTCACTCCCTCTATATTTTTGTACCATAATCCATATTAAGATGTGCCTCTGAGGTATCTCAAAACATGCATAGCTACCTTCCAAAACATCATGGTAGGTTGAACCATAACTTGACTCAGTTGGTTCACCGCATAGCACAAATCTGGTCATGTGTTCACTAAGTACATCAGTGAACCCACACGCTGCCTATACACAATAGCCTCTACTACTTTTCCTAAAGTAGCATCCTCCTTCCTCCAGTTACCTACTAGAGGATTTTGCATGGGCTTTCACTTCTCCATGTGGAATCTCCTGAGTATCTCATTGGCATACTTTCCCTGATACACAAACAACTCCCCATCCTTCTGCCACACTTCCATGCCAAGGAATTAGTGCATGAGACCCATGTCTTTCATCTCGAATTCTCTTGCAAGGTCCTCCTTGCAAGACATGATCAACTGATCATCACCTGTCAATATGAGATCATCAACATAAAGAACAATGATCAACTGCTTACCTTTCACCATGATGTGGTATAGGTTCGCATCCACTTCACTCTTTGTGAAGCCCAACTTGGTGAAGTAGTTTTTGATCCTGGTGTACCAAGCACGAGGTGCTTGCTTCAGCCTATACAAAGCTCTATTGATTCGGCACACATGTGACTCACAATCGAAGGTCTCAAAACCTTCTGGCTACTCTATGTACACCTCTTCCTCAATCTTGCCATAGAGGAATGAAATCTTCACATCCATCTGATGGATCTTCCAACCCATTTGTGCTGATGGTGCCAACGTCAATCTAATAGATGAGTACCTTGCTACAGGAGCAAGATTCTCATCATAGTTGATCCCCTCGACCTGTGAGAAACCACGGGCAACAAATCTTGCCTTATGTTTCTCCACACTACCATCAGTGTATTGCTTTACCTTATAAAGCCAACGGGAACTCACAACTGACTTGTTCTCCAGTATTAGAACCACATCCCAAACATTGTTCCAAACTATGGAGTCATACTCCTCCACCATAGCATCAACCCAAATCACCTATTGCACTGCTTCCTCAAAGGAAGATGGCTCAGTCTCAATACATTCCCCAACAAGGGCCATGTATCAAGTTTGCCTATCAGGTGACCTCCTCTGTCTGCATTGAGAAGATGGTTCTCCCACATTCTCTCTCGCATACGACAACAATCTGTTAGCTTCTCTTGTGCGCTTCCGTCCCTATCTAGAAGACTCTTCTTGAGTGGATGTCTCCACTCCTGGAACCTCTGCATGCGGCTGCTCCACATCAGTCTGAGGCTCCTCCTCCTTAGGAACCAAAAGTTTCTCCACAGCCTATAGTTGGAGCTCCCTCTCAAGGGAAACTCTCATGGCCTTCTGCTCATCAAACTTGAGATCTCTACGAACCATTGTCCTCTGACTGGTAGGCAAGTACACCCAATAGTTGTGGGGTGTATCAATGTACCCCACAAGTATCCCCAACTCAGCTGCGGCTCAAGTTTCTTTCGGGCGTCCTTGGTCACATGGAAATATGTCGATGAGCCAAAGATCCTGAAGTGACCCACATATGGTCTCTTCCTAGAGAAAGCTTCCTCAGGTGTCTTCATCCCAAGTACGCGATGCAGAATTCTATTATACAAATAAACCGTTGTGTTTCATGCCTTAGCCCACAAATGAAGTGGTAGGCCTTGGTCATGCAGCATCGCCCAAGCTGCCCCCACAATCATTCTGTTCTTCCTCTCGGCCACCTCATTCTGTTGTGGGTTATGAGGTGCCGTCAACTCCCGTTTAATTCCTTTCGTTGCACAGAAGTCCTTAAACTCTTGAGAGACATACTCTCCACCATTGTCGCTTCTCAAGGCCTTGATCTTCTTCCCTGACTCTTTCTCAACCAAAGCTTTGAAGTCATAAAACTTTTAGAAGGTTTGGTCCTTCTTCTACATGAAATAAATCCAGCATTTACGAGAAAAATCATCAATGAAAATCACACAATACCTTTGCTTCACAGTGGATGCTATCGAGAATTGTCCACACAAATAAGTATGAACTCGCCCTAAGATCTTTTCAACTCGATTGTCTCGATCATGAAAGGAAGACTTGGCATACTTCCCCAAGGTACAACCTTTGCATGTGTCCACTTGCTCAAATTTACCTTTGGGAAGTCTGGTAGAGATCTGCTGCATTATTTTCAAGGCCCCATGATGCAAGTGGCCCAACCACCTATGCCATAACTCGCCAATGTCTTGGCTTTGCACCAATTTTTCTTTCGAACTCAATGCAACATAGTCATATACCTCTAGTTTATAGAGATTCTTCGCTCGAATCCCAATCCTCTTGGTCTGACCTGTGGCTATGTGTCTCAGGAATGCCTTTCCTTTACTGAAGACAATATTGTAGCCTTTGTCCTCCAACATCGCGACTGATACCAAGTTCTTCTTCTGTCCAGGCACATATTTTACATTAGTCAAGGTGAGAGGAGCTCCATGCTCCCTCTGAAAAGCAACAATGCCTTCTCCTGAAACACAGTACTTTCTATCATCACCCATCTCTATGCACATCTTGAGGTCTTTCTTCTCCAAGGTACTGAATAAACTTTTATCGTTAGTCATGTGGAGTGAGGCTCCACTGTCAAGATACCAAACACAACCCACCATTGATGAAACCATGCATGCGATGAGGGTAAAATCCAATTCGAACTGAGAGGCTAATGCCTCACCTTCTAATCCTTTCGAGGATCCCTTCTTGGATTTCTTCAATGGGCAATTAGTTGCCTAATGGCCCATCTCATGACAATTAAAGCATCTCACTTTAGATTTGTCCATCTTCTTCCCTCCATGAGAAAAAATCGATTTGGAATGGGAAGCAATCCCTTTCCATTTCCTTGCCTTACTTGCTAAGGCCAGATTTTCTTCATCATCATGCTTAGAAGAAGGACCATCTCTTGTGCTCCTCCTAATCTCCTCCTGCATCAGATCCGACCATAGTCATTCCAATCTGGAAATTTCTCTCTTCCATTCATAATGTCCTAGTAGTTATTCTAGCTCTTTGGAAGAACGAGGAGAGCAAGACTCACCATATCATCATCAGTTGTAGTTATTCCCACACTACCAAGCTCATCTCTGCAGGTGGTGAGCTTGTTCAGATATGTAGAAATAATATCACCCTTCTCCATCTTGATTTTCCGAATATTATCCTTAAGAAAAATTTCCTCTGGTTGCTATTGTTCTGATAGAGGTCCTTCAATGTCTTCCACATTGCAAATGGAGTCTCCTTCCCATGGAAACTCGATACAATATGGTCTTGAACTCCCTCCAAAAGAATCAGTCTTTCGTTCGCCACACACTTCTTCCATTCAACCAATTCTTGTGCATTAGCGGCAGTTGCCTTGGGGATTTTTTGATCAATGAAATCCTTAAAACCATTGTCATCTAATACAGCCTCCATGTGATCTTTCCATGCTATGTAATTCGAGCTACCATCCAGAGCATACTCGAGTCTCAAGCCATTGAACGTCATTGGTGAACTTTGAAGTATGATAAGAATTTTATTTTGCACTTGCAACCAAGAACTTCAAACTTTGAATTTCCCTTCTCAGTATACTATTCATAGCTTAGATCACCTTTTCTCTGATACCATTTAGAACTTTTGACTGTAGATTAACCTAATTATGCAATATAACTAAAGCAAAATACTTAATCTACTTCTACAATCAAACTTGCGGAAGCTTAATCGATTTGAGCGAGATCAAGCAGAACACATATAACAGAGAAGAAGAATCAATACACATGAAACACAGAAGAATACTCTGGGGAAATCCTCAGCTAAAAACCCTGCTATCTGTATTATCATACAAGTGGAAATATCTCAAGATTACACACAACTTTAGCAATATATCGGTAATCTGTGTACAAGGTTAAAACCTACATAATGCATCTATGGGTTCTTTATGACTATTCTAGGTTGCCTTCATTGGTTATGAACTAACAACATGGGTTATGAACTAAAAATATGAGTTTGCAAAGCTACTTCCACAGATTACTTGTTCTTAATCAATCTTTGTCCCCTGAACTAGGGAAAACTCAATTTTTCTTCAATCATATCTGCAACGACTTGAATCAACTCATTTGAAAGCATGATTTCAAGGTCCAAAATACCTCTACCATACATCATATTATTGTGCACAAGCTCCCATAGTTGTTGACCTTAATGCCAACATACAACTAGCTCACTATTGACATCAATGCCAACACCATGTTACCACAACTATTTCTTGTAACTCCTGCATGCTTGCTGCAAAATATTCACCATTAGCACTCAATTCTTGTTTCCCTAAATTCCTTAATTCATAAATTCCTCTTGGATGCATTCCAATATTTGAAATGGAATCATTCGTGTACTTCTAATGGGTGAATCATTATGTGCAATTTTTTCCTAAGTGAATACTTGATCCCATTTCTTGGGATTCTCACTTACTAAGCTTGTCATAATATTCCCTAAGCTTCTATTTACCACCTCTATCTTCCAATCATTGTATGGGTAGTACGCTAAACTGAAATTCAAATTAATGCCTAGTTTCTTCCACAAAGTTCTCCTAAAATGATCTTCAAATCTTATATCTCTATCATGAAATATACTTGTAAGAAATTCATGCAACCTTACAATTTATTTAAATAATAATTTAGCAATATTGGTTTCACTATAGATTTTTTACAAGCTATGAAATGTTCCACCTATACAAATATTTCTACAACAACATAGATTGGATCATTACCCCTTTGTGTTCGAGGAAACCCCAAGACAAAATTCATACTTACATAGTGCCATGGTCTACCTAGGATTGGAAATAGATGATATAAACATGCATTATGACTCTTACCTTTAGAATATTGACATACTCTACATCTTTCAACAAATATTTTCACACCAACTTGCATACCTGGCCAAAAGTGGAGAGGATTTGGTCGGGAAAATGTTATATCATATCCAAAATGTCATGATAATCTTCCACTATGCTTTTTCTTTATCAAATTTTCTCTTATTGAACATTTCATTATGAGGAGTATAACATTTTTTAATACAAATCCACCTTGAACCATATTGTTCAACCATTGAGTCCTTTTTATGCTAACTAGATTTTGACAGGTTTCATATGCATCTTTAAAATATGCATCATCTTTATATATCACCTTCATGTCATCAAATCCCACAATATTAACATAGAATTCATGGAAAATTAGATTAAATATACTCAATACATCAACTATGTTGTTTGATTTAGCACTTTTTTCTTTAATAACAAATGTGAAGTTTTGTAAAAATCCACCCATTTAGCGTGTTTTGATTTAACCTAGGTTGATTGTTGATAACCTACAAAGAGTGATTTTCAATGTACAAAATAAATTCCTTGGGCATGGGATAATTTCTCCATTTCATTGATGCTTGAAAAGTGGCATAAACTCTTTATCATAAGAGGAATACTTTTTTTCTTCATTTATTTAATTTTTCATTGAAATATGCAATATGTCTTCTTTCATGGCTTAGGACAGCTCAAATTGTAGTTCCACTTGCATTTGTCTCTATTTGGGAAAATTTATGAAAATATAGAAAGGCTATGATAGGTTGTTTAGTAATCTTTTGCTTCAACAATCTAAAATTTCTATTAGTTGTTATTTTCCACTTAAATAGTTGTTTACTTTCCTCAACAGTCTCTTTAATAGAAGCACAAATGCTAATGAAGCTTTTAATAAATGTTTTGTAAAAGCTTGCTAAGACATGAAAGCTTCTTACCTCAAAGACATTCCTAATTTATGATTTTTTTTAACCTTTTCCTGATCCATCTTCAAACTGTCTTTAGAAATCACAAAACTCAAGTATACCAATTCCTTCTTCATAAAACTAGATTTCTTTGAATTAATTAATACTTTATTTCTTGCAAGGTATTCAAGACGAACCTGAGATGTCTCAAATGTTCCTCCCTTGTTTGGCTATATACCATGATATCATATAGAAAGACTATGACAAATTTGGTCGTAAATTCTTTCAAAACCCCATTCACAGTCTCATGAAAGTGTTAAGGCCATTTTTGAGACCAAAATGCATCACCAACCACTCATACAATCTATGGTTAGTTTTGACATCTATTTTCCATTCATCCCCCTCTCTAATTCTAATCTAATGATACCCACTCTTCAAATCAATCTTGGAGAAATACTTGGCCTCACTCAAATAGTTTATCAAATCATCAATGCGAGGAAGTGGAAATCTATATTTGATTATAATTTTATTGATGGATCTAGAATTAGTGCATGTTTTCCATCTCCTATCTTTCTTTGGGCTAATCATTATAGGAACAACACATAAACCTAAACTTTCCTTCATGAGGCCCTTATCTAGGAACTCTATTACCTGTGTTTTTACTTCTTCATTCATCTCATATGTTGTTTGATTTGGAATTATACTTGCTCCTAAAATCAAGTCTATACAGTGATTAGTTCTCCTAATAGGAGGTAAGTTACTTGGTAATCGTAAATAATAATATCAACAAACTTATCCAAAATAGCTTGAACTTATGCAGTAAATCCTCCAAATTTGTATTAGTAAGTATTGCATTTGGCTTACCAATCAAACAAAATTCTACTTCTTCCTTCTTGACCTGTTGCAATAATTCCTTTCTAGTCATCTGCAATACACTAGGACCATGTTTTTCCTTTCCTCCCTCATCTTGCAAGGGTAACAATACATGTCTTTGACCATTATTTTCAAGTGTTTAATTATTTCTTCCACTGTCATGTATTTCTTTTCTATCATAATACCATAGTCTTCCCAACAAAAAACGGGAACATCCAGAGGCATTATGTCACATAATACCACATCCTTATAGCTACCAAACTAAAATTCCACACTGCATTATTCATTAACAAAAATTTGATGTTCTTTTTGCAGCCATCATAATTTATAAAGCATAGGGTGTGCTATACTTTTCAATTTTAATTTTTCTACCATCTCAATAGAAACCAAAATATTTGTACTATCACTATTAATCACAAATTTGCAAAACTTACCCTTTTATTGGCATACAATTCTAAATAATTTCTTCCTCTATATGGTCTCCTTATCTTCTTTCTCTAATTTGACCAAAACTCTCTTCATTAACAATGATTCTCCCAATCAGTAGTCTCTTATATTATTGTTTAATTCACACTCTCTTCTTTTTCCCTTACTACATGTGTACTTGTTTGACTCATGAGATGGTTATTGGACATTCTCATGACATATGTGCCAACTGACCACATTTGTGTCATGATAATCTTCCACTATGCCCAATTTACTCCTATTTTGTTCCCTTTTTAGTTCAATTTCTCATTGATTCACGTTTGGATGTTACTTCATTGTTGTATGTTTTCTTGTTTTACTTTCTAACAACTACTAATCGCATGTGTAGGTAGTGTAGGTTTTAACCCCATACATAAATTACTTGCATACGAATTCTAAAAACTGAAAAGAAAACAATGGTGAGAGCATAACACATAAAACAAATATACATAGATATTTCCCCCAAATCCCAAAACCGGCACTACTAGATTTATTTTTCATTATGTTCCTTTCAATGTTACAATACATATATACACATGCCGAAGCATCCAATACCATGGACCGAAAACCATCACACCCAAAACCAAGTGCGAAAACCATGCAAAAAACCATAGGTAGGTCCACCCACCTAATATAGGGTCCAAAAAAAAATTTCCCCAAGGAGCTGCCCCGACCTCATAGAGGGGGCTAACCGCCCCCCTCAAACCCCCCCGCTGCACAGTTGGCGCAATGAAGGGGCAGCTCTGCCCCCCCTCTAACCCCCCAGTTCAACTAGGGTAGCTAGTTGTGGAAAGAATATAACACAACCCAACATTCTCCCACTTGTTGTTTTCTTTCCACGGGGTGCCACAGGAGAGATTAGTCATTTATCCAGCCCTGCCCATTTTTTATCTACACCAAGAGAACTTCTCAAATCTCACAGATTTTGTCAATGCATCTGCAATATTCTTCAAAGTGTCCACCTTTACCAGCAACATCTTGTTTTCTTCTATCATATCCCTCACAAAGTGATATTGAACATCAATTTGATTTGTCTTTGAATGATTAGCAGGGTTCTTTGCCAAGAAAATTTGACTTTGGCTTTCACTGTATATCCGTATAGCTCCCTGTACTAACCCCATACTTGAACATAATCTCTGCAACCAAATTGCTTCCTTGTTTGCATGAGTGGTTGCCATGTGTTTTTCCTCTGTAGTTGGTAGTGCCACTACAGATTGTTTCTTACTCATCGAACTAACTGCACCTCCAAATAGGTTAAACACATACCCACTTGTAGATCTTCTCTGATCAAAATCTCCAACCCAGTCTACATCAACAAAGCCACGAATATCCAACACTTTGTCCAATCATGGTCTTCCTTGGTAGTAAAAACCATAATCACTAGTGCCACACAAAATACCTAAAAACCTGCTTCACTGTTGTCCAGTGCTCCTTCCCTAGTTTTGACATAAACCTACTGAATACTCCCACTGCATGTGCAATGCCTGGTTTAGTACAGACCATCACATACATCAGGCTACTGACTGCACTTGCATATGGAACATGGGACATGTCCTCTTCCTCTTCTTGTGTCTTGGGACACTGTTCAATAGATAACTTCACACCTATAGGAATAGGAACCTTCACCAGTTTACTATCCTGCATATTAAACCTCTACAGTATTGTCTCGACATACTTCCTCTGGTTTAACCAGATCTTCCTCTTTGCTCGATCTCTTTTAAATTCCATGCCCAAAATATATTTTGCAGCACCAATATATTTCATGTCGAATTTGGAGGACAATTAGGTCTTCAAATCCTGTATAATTTCTTTGTCATTTCCAACCAACAACATATCATCCACATACAAGACTAGATAAATAACACGGTCACCAATTAATTTAAAATACACACAATGATCTTTTTTTCTTCTGGTGAAGCCAAGTCCCTGTATAAATGTATCAAATTTCTGATACCACGTCCTTGGTGACTGTTTTAACCCATACAGAGACTTTTTAAACTTGCATACCAGTTCTTTCTTACCCTTCACTGCAAAGCCTTTAGATTGCTTCATGTAGATCTCCTCTTCCAGATCCATGTGAAGAAATGTTGTCTTCACATCCATCTATTCTACATCAAAATCAAAAGAAGCATCAACAGATAAAAGTAATCTAATAAAATCTACCTTGGCAACAGGAGAAAAAATATCACCAAAATCAATTCTCGGCACTTGGGAATAACCTTTTACTACCAACCGAGCTTTGTATTTATCCACCTTTCCTTCTGCATTTGTCTTCTTCTTGAATACCCATTTTCTGCCAATGGGTTTCCTTCCATCCGACAACTCCACTAGTTCCCAAGCCTCACTTTTGTGCAAAGATGTCATTTCATCAACCATGGCCTCTTTCCAGAGTTTTCCATCCTCTGAATCTACTGCTTCCTTCATAGTTCTGGGATCATCATTAGTAATAGATAAAGCAAAATTTGAACAGAAAACAGATGGACTATACCTTTCTGGTTGCCTTCTTTCTCGAACTGATCTTCTCACAACCAGAGTTTGTGGCTCTTCATCTTCTAATTCATCTTCTGTTGTAGAGTTTGATTCTTCCCCCTTAAGCTCAAACTCTATCTTCTTAGGTTCCTTTGATGGGACTTCATGTTTAATAACATCTTTCACCTCTCTGAACACCACATTTTGGTTGTACACAACCTTCCTTGTTACTACATTCCAAAGCTTATAACCCTTTAAACCATCCTTATACCCAATAAAGATGCACTTTTCATATTTACTATCCAACTTTGTTCTTTTCTCCTTTGGAACATGTACATATGCATCACATCCAAATACCATTAGATGTGAAAGAGAGGGTTTCTTACCAGTCCATACCTCTTGTGGAGTCTTATCCTTGAACGCTAATGAAGGTGATATATTGACCAGGTAACGTGCAATCTCCATCGCCTCTGCCCAGAATTCTTGTCCTAACCTGGCACCACTAAGTATGCTTCCTGCCCTTTCCGTTAACGTCTTGTTCATTCTTTCTACAACTCCATTTTGCTTAGGTGTGTATGGAATAGTCTTCTGTCGTGCTATACCACACTTCCTATAGAATTATTCAAATTCCTTCTTGCAAAACTCTCCACCATTATTTGTCCTTAGCACCTTTATCTTTTTCTCTGTCAGGTTTTCCACTAGAGCCTTAAATTCTTTAAACCTGTCAAAGACTTCAAATTTCTTCTTAAGGAAATATATCCATGTATTCCTTGAGAAGTCATCTATAAATGATACATAGTACACAGACTTACCCAGTGATGGAACCTTCACAGGTCCAAAGACATCATTGTGCACTAGCTCTAATATGTGTTTCGCCCTCTTACCACCAAAGAGGAAACTCACCCGATTTTGCTTCCCATATACACAATTTTCACAAAAATCAAAATCCATAGAGCTATTAGTCATACCTTCTACCATACATTTACCATGAAGTATTCGAATGCCCTTCTCTCCAATATGTCCAGGCCTTTGATGCCATAGCATGGTCTTTTCTCCAGAGACCACTAGATTTTCTGCTCCACTTTCAGGAACCATAGAACTATTGCACCCATCAACAATAGTGCTACCTTGCAGCTTGTACAGAGTTCCAATCTGAACTCCCCATATCCATACCATTTCTCCCCGAACCATCTTGCAGGTTTCCTTCTCGAAAACTTTTTTTACACTTGCATCATCCAGTTGGCTTACAAAAATAAGATTTCTAGCCAATGTAGGAATATGCAGAACACCCGGATGTGTTCTAATCCTTCCACCTTTCAAAGTCAACTTAACTTTTCCACGAACGATGATTTTAGCCTTCTTTTCATCCCCTAAGAAGACATCACCACCATCATATTTCTCATACTCACAAAACCACTCTCTATGGGGAGTGAAGTGAAAGGATGCACCTGAGTCAATCAACCATACCTCATGATCTACATGTGTACTTGAAGAAGCCAAGTACACATCCCCACCTTCATCTGAGGTGGTTTTCGCCTCTGCAGAAGGGGCATCAGCAGATCCCTTTCCTTTGTCAGGAGCTGTAGATTTACAGTCCCTTTTGCAGTGCCCTTCCTTTCCACATTTCCAGCACACCTTTATAGGTTTTCCTGGAGATTTAGATATCCCTTTAGATTTAGATCTCCCACTCGATGACTTATTTTTGTTCTTGTTCTAAGATCTTCATCGTACAGACAAGGCATCACCATTTTGGCACTCCATATTTTTCCATCTCTATCTCCTTTGTCAGCAAGGATGAGACTATCTCATCAAACTGCAAGGTAGTTGCATTGCTACCTATTGCAATAACTAGACTATCCCATGAATCTGGTAGAGAACACAACAAAATGATGCACTTATCTTCATCTGAAATTTTAATATCAACAGATAATAACTGACTTACCACAGTATTAAATGCGTTCAGATGCTCTGTCACCGAGTCTCCATCTTTCATCCTCAGGTTATACAGCTTTTTCCGTAGGAACAGTTTATTCACGAGAGACTTAGATTGATACAAAGTCCCTAACTTGTCCCACAAAGCCTTTGTTGTAGCTTCGCCTGATACATTCAGCAATATTGAATCTGAGACACAAAATGGTATTGTGCTCTTAGCCTTCCGATCCAACTTCTTCCATTCTTCATCGAACACTCCCATTGGTTTAGTACCTAGATCTATCACGATCCACTGGTCTTTATCCACCAACAGATCCTTCATCTTGAGTTTCCACAACTCAAAACTCTGACCATTAAATTTATCAATCTCTATCTTTCCACTACTCGCCATCTTCTTTCACCACCAGAATCGATCCCGCAGATCTCCCACTGAACAGGGTCTACCACAGGCTCGAGCGAAACCCCTCAGCAACGAAGGTGTCCCCTTGAAGCCAAAACAACTCTGATACCAAATGTAGGTTTTAACCCCGTACAGAATTACCTACATACAAATTCTAAAAACAGAATATAAAACAATGGCGGGAACATAACACATAAAAAAATTATACATAGATATTTTCCCTTGAATCCCAAAACCGAGACTAGCAGATTGATTTTTCATTATGTTCCTTTCAATGTTACAATACATATATATACATGCCGAAGCATCCAATACCATGGACTGAAAACCATTGTGCCCAAAACCATGTGCGAAAACCATGCACAAAACCATAAGTAGGTCCACCCACCTAATATAGGGTCCAAAAAAAATTCCCTAGGCCGCTACCCCGAACCCTGTCTAAAACCCCCTAGTTCAACTAGGGGAGTTAGTCGTGGAAAGAATATAACACAACCCAACAGGTATCAACAACTTGTACATATAGTGTATTTTCAGACTCACTTCTAATAAACATCAAATAGCAATAATTGTTGGTGTACCCTTACTGAGCGATGGTGATATGACACTTAATGGATAATTGGACTTAAGGCATTAGTTGGTTGACAAGTTACCCATTAATTAAAACAAATTTTTTTCCTAATTGAGTAGTTAAATTGGCTTTAGAATAAGTCAATTTATTGGTATCCCTTCGCATATGGAACTATTCAACCTTACAAAGCAATTTTTCAAGCAGAGCTCTAAATCTTCTAAGGATGACTTCAAGCTTGAGATTTATGGCTTTTAATCCAAATGGCATTTGCCTCAAGATGATCAATGAATCTTCTAGGATAAGGAGATGCCTTGAATAGAATGAATGTGCTAAGGTAATGCCTTGCAAAAGAGCATATGCCTCTATTAAATTGTTAAAGAGAACTCGTACTTGTCAGGCATAATGTCCTTTAAATATTCCTCCAAGGTGAAACACTGTCCTTTAAATATTCCTCCAAGGTGAAACACTCCCCCTGCCTTATGTAGTTGTGCCTTCTAAATGTAAATAAAGATATTATCAATATGGTTTTTAAATTATTTTACAAATAATTACAACTTTTTGAATAAAAATTTTGAAATCTATGTAACTCATTATTGAAAATTTTAAAATATCAATTTAAAAAAATAATAATAATTAATTTTATCCATATGTGTGTTTATTTCATAATAGGTCTTCCACGATTTTAATTTAGTTAGGTGATGGTAGAGATTTAATCTCCATGGAATATGAATATTCATAGATCAAAAGTTAAGATTTATCTCCAAGTTAGTTATGCTATTTTAATTAATTTATCTCAATTACTTAACTAAAAAAAATGTCATATCAACACATGCTATATTGAGCATTGAGCATGTGGTATTTGCCCATAGTATTGTAATAGGAGTTATTTACAAGTTAAGAATTTCCATAGTAAAGTAAGGGTGAATTTCCATGGTTAAGAATATTGTGACTTGTTTTTTTTAAATGTATATATGTTTAACTCATATATTATTATTTTTTAATTAATAATAATAATAATTTAAAATAAAAATATAATTTAAATAATTTTGATGGTTTTTTTTAATTCTGGATAATATGAAAAGTATATCATCTGATAAATATTTTGATATTTATCATAAATAAATGTTCAATAACATTTACTAACTATTTAATTTATATAAATAAAATATTGTTTTTATACAAGAAATTAAAATGATTTAGTTAAACTTTTAAATAATTAATATAATTGAATAATAAAAATTTATTATGATTAAAAATGGCACGATGTGCGGCCTGTAGTATGCCGTAAAACTGCTTCTGCTTGGCTAAGAGCTCGTCTTCCTCGGACGTAAGGAAACAGGTTAACGGCCCAAGACCCAGAGGCATCTGGCAGGAGTGAAACCCTGCTCCCTTACGGACCACCAACGGGTTATTACAAGTGGCGTGGTTTTCCTTGATAACGGTGATGAGTCAAATCGACATTCGCGGATGGTTGTCCTCACTGTTGGTTTGACACCTGAGTTTGATAGGTTTTGCCACCTTCGAAAAAAAAAAAAAATGGCACGATGTGAGTATACCATGTACGAACCCTGACTAAGTTTTTATTGCCTCACTTTTTCAACGACCTAATGGAGTGCGCACGGCATAAGCAGTTATTACTCCAATTTATTTACTTTTATACAAAGAAAGGAAAGTTCCCTATGACATGCACTATGACTAACACAAGAAAATATTATTTTTACATTTAATTATTTTCCAACCTCAATATTAATTATTTCAGGAAAGTTGGTTCAAAGTCCGACATTATCCTTCAATTTTATTCAGAAGACGCCAATATTAGTTTTCAGTGTACTTAGTCAAGTATTATTTTAAAATATCAATTTAAAATAATAATAATAATTAATTTTATCCATATGTGTGTTTATTTCATAATAGGTTTTCCACTATTTTAATTTAGTTAGGTGATGGTAGAGATTTAATCTCCATGGAATATGAATATTCATAGATCAAAAGTTAAGATTTATCTCCAAGTTAGTTATGTTATTTTAATTAATTTATCTCAATTACTTAATTAAAGAAAATGTCATATCAACACATGCTATATTGAGCATTGAGCATGTGGTATTTGCCCATAGTAATGTAATAGGAGTTATTTACAAGTTAAGAATTTCCATAGTAAAGTAAGAGTGAATTTCCATGGTTAAGAATATTATGACTTGTTTTTTTTAAATGTATATATGTTTAACTCGTATATTATTATTTTTTAATAATTAATAATAATAATTTAAAATAAAAATATAATTTAAATAATTTTGATGGTTTTTTTTAATTCTGGATAATATGAAAAATATATCATCTGATAAATGTTTTGATATTTATCATAAATAAATGTTCAATAACATTTACTAACTATTTAATTTATATAAATAAAATATTATTTTTATACATAATTAAAATGATTTAGTTAAACTTTTAAATAATTAATATAATTGAATAATAAAAATTTATTAGGATTAAAAATGTCACGATGTGAGTATACCATGTACGAACCCTGACTAAGGTTTTATTGCCTCGCTTTTGTTAGCAAAAGCTCACTTTTTCAACGACCTAATGGAGTGCGCACGGCATAAGCAGTTATTACTCCAATTTATTTACTTTTATACACAGAAAGGAAAGTTCCCTATGACATGCACTATGACTAACACAAGAAAATATTATTCTTACATTTAATTATTTTCCAACCTCAACCATCAATTATTTCAGGAAAGTTTGTTCAAAGTCCGACATTATCCTTCAATTTTATTCAGAAGACGGCAATATTAGTTTTCAGTGTACTTAGTCAAGTATTAGGCTATGTGCGGAGGGTCTAAAATTTCATAATAGACATGTGACTTTTTGACAATTTCGTAATAGACATATAAATTTCATGGAGATCTTGACTTTGACTTAAACGTTGTGGAGTCATTGTTTTCTTTATTACGACTCGAATTTAGCGGAGAGATATTTTTTGAGTATTTTATTAAAAAGTACCATTTGCATAAAAAAATTAATATTATTAATAATCATATAATCTAATTTCAACACTACGATATGGAAATTTTAATTTATCAATACTTATATATATTCCAATGTCAACTATAATTATGAAAGTGTAACCCCAATAAAGTAAAATTTACTATCATATCAACAAAGACATGCGTTTTTTTTTTCATTTTCACTATCATGCTTTTGGCATCAATCACTTCTGTTTCGAGAGTTTTGCTCTAAAGATGTGAAACACTATGATTACAAATTCTAATTGGACTTAAACTATTATTACACTCTCAATCTCAATAAAATAAAAAAGAAATATCATTTTTAAAATTAACTTATTCCATCTTCAACCCACCGGCATTTTCATTTTTTATTTACCCTCATTCGACAAAGTATGACTTTTTATACCGTGAGGACAGAAGTTTTAGATTATGACATAGTATGACGTAGTAGAGTCATGGAAATTTAGATTATGAAGTTTTGAAAATTTATTTTTAAATATCTCTATTATTCCTATGCAACTGAAATAATGAAATAAAAAAAATAATACTGTTTTTAATTTTATAATAATTAAATTTATTTATTTTACCTCAAACATTAAAGATATCCAAGTTTATTTTAAATTAGTCATTAATTCATGGTGAATATAATTATTATTATATTTATCTATGTATATAAATTGAGTTATTATTGTTATGTCAGTGATATTTAAAGAGAGGGGTTTTAGTTCAAGTAAAATGTTTGGAAGTTTCGGGTTAGTATTTTATTTCTTTATTTATAATGAAGATAAGCTTTTTCTTAATGAGAAGTAATTTTAAGTATTATTTAAAGATTAAAAGTTAGTTTTAGTTTAAATATTTGAAAAAAAAAATCCAATGTTTTTTGTAGTCATCACTAATGTTAATTTTAAGTGGGGCATGTCTTTTTTAGTAAGCCTTTCTTTTCATCAACACATAATTTTTGTCTTTCATACCAATTTTGGTTGAGATAGTGCACCCATAGATCTTAATCTATAAGAAAATCCCTTCCACAACTCAAAATCAATGCCATTAAACTTGTTAATTTATAACTTAAATATGTTTCCTCAAGTTTAATTTATAGTTTAAATATGTTTCTTTTTTCCTTGCAACAAGCTTCCCATTCGAACCAAAATTAAATAATAAAACTTTAATTTTAAAATCTTGATCCAAAAATATGCATTTAAAATCACCCTTAAAATATATCTTATTCACCTTAACCAATCTAGCAAATTTAACACTTTGCAATGGAATTCTTCAAATTTATAAACAATTTTTATTACATAGTCATACCATAGATGACACGATATCATTAACTCTTAAACATATTTAACTCTCTTGGGCTACAATGGTAAACCTCTGTCAACGACATGAACGAACGATGCGGAAATTAACCCAACATGACATAAAGCTCATATATATATATATATATAGATACATAGATAGATGATCTCTGATATGTTTCATGTTTCTGTTTTAATTGTTTCTTCCCTGGTATTTGCGTCAGCCATGTCTCGCCGCTCTGCTTCTGTTTTGCTCCTCCTCAGCATGCCTTTGCTTTTTTCTTTTGTGATTACTGCAGGATTCACAGATACCGGAGATGGTGAGCTCTATCGATATTGGTCAATGGGCACCTAATAAGTAGATTTATTCGTTAGAAATTTTAACAGTGTTAATGTTGAAATAAGTGGGTAATTATGCATTTCAATGTGTTCAGTGGGCACACTGTTGTCGATACAAAAGCAATTGGGAAACCCACTGTCGACATGGAAAGGCGGAGATCCGTGTGGTTCAAAATGGGATGGCGTTTCTTGCATCGGTAACCGAATAACTTCACTGTAAGTATTTTGTGCATCTTGTCTTCAAATCATGACAACATCTTGTCTACTAAGTGAATATGCATGCCGTTTATGGAATTTTCTTG
Source organism: Pinus tabuliformis (assembly GCA_031772625.1). Taxonomy (NCBI): domain Eukaryota; kingdom Viridiplantae; phylum Streptophyta; class Pinopsida; order Pinales; family Pinaceae; genus Pinus; species Pinus tabuliformis. The sequence goes on from CM062811.1 coordinate 1,195,064,021, forward strand.
AGCTCTACAGAAAACGTTCGTTGAAATCTAATTTCAACGCAGACCACCAGAAATCGTGAACCAAGCCAGAATTCGTTCACCGGATTTTCTCGGAGCGATTTGTCGACGAAGGAATAATCCGGCAAGGAGCTCCGATATAATTTGGAGCCGACACGTGGTTACGTAACGCAACGTAAGAATCTCTGGAGTTAATGTTCAGCGTATGTTGGCCTTCCGATATTCTCCTCCTCCGTTCGATCTACTCCACCTTTTTCGTCCGTTGATTGCCCAAACCTGCATACGAACATACATTAATGACTTTGCGTGGAGTGAATTTCATTTTTGGTTGACCGCGGTAAAATAATTAATGAATTAATTGTTACCGTAGAGAATAGGTAAGGTGATTTAAATTTTAATGTTTTTATATGTATCGGAGGTATGGTGGTGCATTTAAAGAAAGGCATGGGTGTTAAAAATATTTACGGCACGTAAAAGTAATTGTGTTTTTTTATTTTATTTTGTTTTCAAAAAATGAAAAGGGCTCGTGCATTGACTATTGTAAAAAAAAAGAGAGCAGTGAAAAACGTGCTCTGCATCTTTGTTTTGTATGGCACATGGGTGAAATGTAAGTGTTCGCAGCAGCGAGAGAAAACCAGGATGTATGCACAGCAGTGCACAAATGTATTTGGTAATGTTTTGTGAGGCATTGTAAAACAGAGAAATAGCAAAAACCATGTGTGGTTTTGCACAGCAGTGCATAAAGGAAATGGTGAAGCGATCTTTGTAAGCCTGTGTAAATTTTTATTTACAGTAGTAAAATTATGTAAACTTTTATTACAGCAGTAAGTTGTTTTTCACAGCAGTGAATATAAAAGGGATTTTTACAGTGGTAAATCTTTGTATCAGTTTTTAATGAATAGAAAGTTTTTTTTATGGTGGTGAAATACTCTGTCTCTCAGTGAAATTTTTTTTAAGTCTTTCTGTGCAAAAAAAGATCCTGTGGAGGTAAAACAGAGCATTGCCTCTGTGTGTTTGAATATTTGGTTTTTGGTATTTTCTCCATGTAAAAATACCCAACAGTGGTATCAGAGCTAGTCCAGGCTCTTTAAAGAAGTTAAAGAAGCTGAAGGGAGAAGGTTTGTAGCTGCAGCAAAACCTCTCAGGCAGAAAGAAGGCTCAGACAACGAAGGATTCAGGTATTCCTCATAGCTATCTTGTTTGTTATTGAAGAGACAGTCAGTTTTTAAAATACACAGTCAAGGAATGGCCAGCACAAGCACTGGTATGGGTATGTTTAACACCCAGCTCCCACAGTTTAATGGGAAGAACTATGACTACTGGTCAATAACTATGAGAGCCCTGTTTGCCTCTCAAGATTTATGGGAAATAGTTGAAGATGGTTTTGAAGAACCAGCAAATGAAACTGAGTTCAATGCATTAACTCAGGGAGAGAGAGATCTCCTGAAGAGCAATAGGAAGAAGGATGCAAAGGCCATTTTATTGTTGCATCTAGCAGTAGACCAGAGTATATTTCCAAGGATAGCAGCAGCTAAAACATCAAATGAAGCATGGCAAACCCTCAAGACAACCTATCAAGGCATGGAGAGAGTGAAGACAGCAAAACTACAATTGCTGAAAAAGGATTTTGAAAACTTGAACATGAAGGAGTCAGACAACATTGAATCATTTTCACTCATGTGAGTGGTGTAATCACACAAATGAGAACTCATGGAGAAACCATTGAAGACAGAAGGATTGTGGAGAAAATATTGAGGGTCTTACCCTCAAGGTTTGATGCCATAGTCACCACCATTGAAGAGACAAAGGATCTCTCAAACTATTCAGTTGATGAACTACATGCATCACTGATAACACATGAGCAGAGGTTGAGTAGGAATGAAAACTCATCTCTTGAGCAAGCCTTCAAGACCCAGATGTCCTTTGGAAGAGGAAGAGGTCAAGGAAGAGGAAACCGAAGAGGAAGAGGCAGAAGCCAGAACAGAGGTGGAAGGAACAGCCCATCAAATGCACAAGGAAGAGGCAGCAATACAAATCAGAACCAAGGTCAAGGCAGCAGCCAACAAAGAGATCAGTATCAGTCTCAAGGACAAAGGTATGATAAATCTAATGTTCAATGCTATTATTGCAAAAAGTATGGACATTATGCTAGTGATTGTAGAAAGAAACAGCATGATAAGAACAACAGACAAAATGCAAATGTTACAAGAGAAAACAGCAGTCAAGACAATGTCCTGTTAGCTTGTAACATGGCTGAAACACATAGTGAGGACATATGGTTTTTAGACTCAGGTTGCAGCAACCATATGACAGGGAATATAGCCCTCTTTTCAGCCTTAAATCAGAATTTGAAATCAGAGGTCACTCTAGGAACTGATAGTAAAGTGTCTGTTATGGGAAAAGGAGAGGTAAAAATATTTACAAAACAAGGAGAAAGGAAAACCATAGCAGATGTCTACTATGTCCCCGGAATGAGATGTAACCTATTGAGTGTTGGACAGCTTATCCAAAAGGGTTACAATGTTTACTTTGTAAATGATGTGTGCACCATCATGGACATACCACCTAGCAAAAGATGCATCGCTGAAGTGAAGATGACAAGGAACAGGATGTTCCCTCTCCGGATCAGGGCAGACATGAAAAACAAAGGTGAAATTGCAGCAGTCACCCAAGAGGCCTTCCAAAGCGTGCCAAAGGATGAGAACTGGTTATGGCACTTGAGATTCGGGCATCTAAATTTTGGAGGTCTAAACTTATTGAGCAGAAAAGGAATGGTAAGAGGATTACCATTGATAGAGAAACCGGACAGCCTATGTGAAGGCTGCATTTTGGGAAAACAACATAGAGAAAGTTTTCCATCAGGTAAGAGCATAAGGGAAAAGGCACCCTTAGAGATTATCCACTCAGATTTGTGTGGACCAATGCAAGCTCTATCATTAGCTGGCAGCCTATATTTCTTGACATTCATTGATGATTTTACAAGAAAGACTTGGATATATTTCCTCAAGAACAAAAGTGAAGTCTTTGAGAAATTCCAAAATTTCAAAGCACTTGTGGAGAACCAAAGCGGGCTGCACATAAAAGTATTGAGAACTGATAGAGGAGGTGAGTATATTTCAAATGAATTCCTAAAGTTTTGTAGAGAAAATGGAATACATAAACAGTTTACAACTCGGTACACTCCGCAGCAAAATGGAGTTGCTGAAAGGAAGAACAGGACCATCATGGAGATGGCAAGGAGCATGTTGAAGGCAAAGCATTTGCCAAATGAGTATTGGGCTGAAGCTGTACATTGTGCAGTTTATATATTGAACAGGTGTCCTACAAAAGCAGTCTTGAACAAAGTTCCAGAAGAGGCATGGAGTGGGAGAAAGCAAGGAGTCACCCACATGAGAGTTTTTGGGTGTGTGGCCTATGCACACATACCAGATCAGCTAAGGAGGAAGTTGGACAGCAAAGGGGAGAAATGCATCTTCATTGGATACAGTGAGGAATCCAAAGCCTACAGGCTGTACATCCCATCTACCAAGAAGTTCTTTGTAAGCAGGGATGTTCAATTCATTGAGGAAGAAGCTTGGGATGGAAGCATAGAGAAAACAGTGAATGTCAAGAACTGTTTGTCTCATGATGAAGATGAAGAGGAGGTGGCTGAAATGCATCCCCAAACAGCAGCGCCAACACAAGGACAGCATGGGACACCATTGAGGATAAATGAGAGTGCTTCTCCAAGCACACCACAAGGAGGAAATTCAAGTGCATCTTCAAGCACTTGCACACCAAGTGAAAGAGGTAAGAAATTTAGAAATCTAAGTGACATTTATGATGAAGGAATGAATTCCTTATTTGCCTTGTATTGTCATGTTGATGATCCTATTCATTTCGAGGATGCAATTAAAGATAGGAAATGGATAAAAGCTATGGATGAGGAGATGAATGCCATAGAGAGAAACAAAACATGGGATTTGGTTGAGTTACCAAAAGGCAAAGAAGTTATTGGTGTGAAATGGGTCTATAAGACCAAGAGCAATGCTGAAGGCAAGATTGAAAGGCACAAGGCAAGGCTGGTTGTCAAAGGCTACAAGCAGCAATATGGGAGAGATTATGAGGAGACTTTCGCACCGGTTGCAAGGATGGAAACCATGAGAGCAGTGCTGTCCATAGCAGCACAAAACAAATGGAAAGTCTACCAAATGGATGTGAAATCAGCATTCCTAAATGGAGTGTTAAAGGAAGAGGTTTATGTTGAACAGCCTCTCGGATATGAGAAGAAAGGTGAAGAGCACAAAGTGTGCAGATTGAAGAAAGCTCTTTATGGGCTGAAGCAAGCGCCAAGAGCATGGTACAGCAGGATAGATTCTTATCTATTGAATAATGAATTTGACAAATGTGAAGGAGAACCCACAGTCTACATCAAGGAAAATGATGGTAAAATTTTAATTGTTGTCTTGTATGTAGATGATGTTATTTTCACTGGAAATGATACTTATCTTATTGAGAACTTTAAATCAGTCATGAAGGATGAATTTGAAATGACTGACATGGGTTTGTTGAGATACTTCTTAGGCATAGAAGTAGATCAAAATGAAAAAGGAATTTTTATATCTCAAGCAAGATATGTAAATCAAGTTTTGGGCAGATTTAAGATGGAAGAATGCAAGGCAGCAATCACTCCCACAGTGATGGGATTAAAACTCAGCAGAGAGGACAGCAGCAAGGATTTTGATCCTAGCTTGTATAAAATCATTGTTGGCAGCCTTATGTATTTAACAGCAACTAGGCCTGATTTAATGTATGCTGTTAGTTTAATTTCCAGGTTCATGGAGAGGCCGAAGGAGGCACATTGGCAGGCAGCAAAGAGAATTTTGAGGTATGTCAAAGGCACCAAAATGTTTGGAATTTTATATCATGCCTCAAAACATTCAGATTTGGTTGGATGCACTGACAGTGATTGGGCTGGAAGTGTAGATGATCGGAAGAGCACTTCCGGTTATGTGTTTCATATGGGTTCAGGAGCCATTTCATGGGCTTCTAAGAAGCAGTCCATTGTAGCATTGTCTACAGCAGAGGCTGAATATGTGGCAGCTACAGCAGCAGCATGTCAAGCAGTGTGGATGAGAAGAATGTTGAGAAGCTTAGGCCAAGAGCAGGCAAAAGCGACAGTGATTTTTTGTGACAATAGCTCAGCTATTGCATTGTCAAAGAATTCAATGTTTCATAAGAGAACGAAACACATTGATACCAGGTTTCACTACATCAGAGAATTGGTGAACAATGGAGAAATTGTCCTAGAACATTGCAGGACTCAAAAACAGGTAGTAGACATCTTGACAAAGCCATTGGATCAGAAGAGCTTTGAATTTTTGAGGAAGTGTCTCGGTATGACCGAATGCCCAGCTATTGAAATTAAAGGGGAGTGTTGAAATCTAATTTCAACGCAGACCACCAGAAACCGTGAACCAAGCCAGAAATCGTTCACCGGATTTTCTCGGAGCGATTTGTCGACGAAGGAATAATCCGGCAAGGAGCTCCGATATAATTTGGAGCCGACACGTGGTTCAGCCCTGACGTAACGCAACGTAAGAATCTCGGGAGTTAATGTTCAGCATATGTTGGCCTTCCGATATTCTCCTCCTCCGTTCGATCTACTCCACCTTTTTCGTCCGTTGATTGCCCAAACCTGCATACGAACATACATTAATGACTTTGCGTGGAGTGAATTTCATTTTTGGTTGACCGCGGTAAAATAATTAATGAATTAATTGTTACCGTAGAGAATAGGTAAGGTGATTTAAATTTTAATGTTTTTATATGTATCGGAGGTATGGTGGTGCATTTAAAGAAAGGCATGGGTGTTAAAAATATTTACGGCACGTAAAAGTAATTGTGTTTTTTTATTTTATTTTGTTTTCAAAAAATGAAAAGGGCTCGTGCATTGACTATTGTAAAAAAAAAGAGAGCAGTGAAAAACGCAGCAGCGAGAGAAAACCAGGATGTATGCACAGCAGTGCACTAATGTATTTGGTAATGTTTTGTGAGGCATTGTAAAACAGAGAAATAGAAAAAACCATGTGTGGTTTTGCACAGCAGTGCATAAAGGAAATGGTGAAGCGATCTTTGTAAGCCTGTGTAAATTTTTATTTACAGCAGTAAAATTATGTAAACTTTTATTACAGCAGTAAGTTGTTTTTCACAGCAGTGAATATAAAAGGGATTTTTACAATGGTAAATCTTTGTATCAGTTTTTAATGAATAGAAAGTTTTTTTTATGGTGGTGAAATACTCTGTCTCTCAGTGAAATTTTTTTTAAGTCTTTCTGTGCACAAAAAGATCCTGTGGAGGTAAAACAGAGCATTGCCTCTGTGTGTTTGAATATTTGGTTTTTGGTATTTTCTCCATGTAAAAATACCCAACAACGTTGGGAGTTCCTTCTAACTGAATATTTCCATGGATAAAATTTTACATGACGCTCTCTTCAATGAATCTCAATGGAAAATTGCCGATTGATATTGGGCGGCTTTCAGCACTACAAGTTCTGTAAGTTGATTGATGAAGTAATTGCACGGGTACCACAGAGTAGATACCGTCTAAACCCATTTCTCCAATGAATATTGAGGTTTCTCAGTAGAGTTCATTTGGCTGAACTCCCCCATGTGTATATCGGAGATTTGTTTACTTGGGTGCAATAATCTTTCTATTTAATGCCGGCAATGCACCATGTAAACTTTATCCAACATTTGAATACACAGTGTAGTGGGGATGGATCTCCCAGGGTTACCCTCTAAACAGAGCATCTTCCTTCTTTAAATGCAATTCGAGTAACATTAACAAAAATTACCTCTTGCGTTTGCATGGTAAATAAGAGGGTATAATAAGTAGATTGACTGAACAAAGTCATCATTGCAGGGATCTTTCATACAATCCAGTCCTGACAGGACTGATTCCAAGTACTTTGGGTGATTTGCAATACCTTCACACGTTGTAAGCATTTTGAACCCTGTAATTCAATCGTTGGTATTCTTGTTCCAATTCTTTACAATCGACTAATTGTTAGCTCATTTTAGAATATTGACAGGGTGTAGGTTTTCTGGGCGCATTCCAAAGGAGCTGGGTAAACTGCAGAGACTGGTTACTCTGTAAGAAAATACTCCCAAAAAACCCTTTTTTTCTATGAACAAGTACACTTTGTGACGCCGTGAATCGTTTGATTTTGGTAGGGACATGAATTCAAATGATTTATCGGGAACTATTCCTCCATCTTTGGGTAATCTTACGGGACTCTACTTATTCGATTTGTCCAACAATGGCATCGGTGGAGAATTACCAGTCGAGCTGAAGGGGCTTGTCAATTGCGTTCACTTGTAAGTATTGCATTTTTATTTGGGATAAACTTTTACTGCGTGCAGGAATATGCACTTTATACCTTGTTACCTTCAACCTGTGGTTATGTTGTTGATGCTTCAAGCCATTTCAACAAAAACAATTTAAATGGATCGATTCCACCGGATCCCTCTATCAAGAGGATGATGCTTTTCAGCATAGTCACAGGTGAATCCCTCTGTCATGAGGAAGGTGCTCTTCAGCACATTGTTATGGTGAACCCCTCTGTCATGAGGAAGGTGCTCTTAAGCACAGTCTCAGGTAAATCCCTCTATTAAGAGAAAGACAACTTTGTTGTTTGTGGAACTGCATCAGAAGCAGTTGGTGAATCCCTCTATGTGAGGAAGTGTTTGGGTAAGATTGAATGCCCAGCAGTTGAAATTAAAGGGGAGTGTTGGAATGTTAATTCCAACTGCAAGTGGCGAACGTGGACATTACGGCAGCAACCCAAAACCGCCAGAACAAAACCACAAACCCGCTCAGGCATATCGCACCGCTTTTGCATATAGGTGGTTTCCGTATTGTTGGGCTCCGATAAGCTATGGAGGCGACACATGTCACCCGCATGACATCAGCCAACGAAACTCATCGGAGACTAAAGTTCGGTGACAAACTGCCCTCCGATATCAACCTCCGCCGTCCGATCTCCTCGCGCGTCCTCAGCCGTCGATCTCCGAAGCTGCATACGACCTGCGTCAATTAAAAGGTTTGCGTGGAGTGAATTGAAATTTCTGGTTGACCGCCGACTAAATTAATTAAATGCCATGCTGAAAATTAAATGGCATGTGCAGGGGGTTGTTAAATGGTTGACGTGGTTTTTAATTTTAATGTTTTCTTATATGCACGGCGGTATGGGCACATACAACATATGTGTCATATCTTTTAAAGAAGTGTTGACCATTATAAAAAAACATATCGAATGAAACAAGAAAAGTGTGTGGTTGTATTATTTTTTTTAACACATGGAACGAAAAAAAAAAATGCTCGATGTTGTAGTAATCGCATATGGGAGGAACCAGAGAACTCGGAGGGCAGCAAAAGAGGAATGAGAAGATTTGCACAGCAGTGCATGAACAAAAAGAGCAGGGGAGCGTAAAAGTATTGTGTGTGTGTTTTTGTTGAGTAATGGTGAAGCTCGCAGCGGAAGATATTGCACAGCAGTGCATAGATTTTTTTAATGAAGTGGATTTGCATTGAAATGCAAAAGAAAAGAACGCATAAGTTTTTTTTGTAATGTGAAAACCCAGGAATGTAAAAAAAAGGGATTTCACTCAGATGTAAATGTAAATTTATTTTACAGAAGTATGTGTAAAATGTTTTTCACAGCAGTGAATGTAAAAAGGGTTTTACAGCAGTAAACCCAACACAGTGAAATCTCAGGTGGAGAGAAAAGACAGTGTTTTTGTTTTTGATGGGTGAATGTAAGTTTTGGTAAATCCCTCTCAGCAAAGAGGATGAATATGTATTAGGCATATATGTTAATGAATAGAAATGTTTTTATGGTGTTGAAATACTCTGTTCCTCAGTAAATTTTTTTATTAAAGCTTCCCTGTGCAAAAAGGATCCTGTGGCAGAAATGGAACAGAGCATTGGCCCTGTGGTGTTTGTTTGTCTGGTTTTGGTATTTTCTCCATTCAAAAATACCCAACAGTGGTATCAGAGCTAGTCCAGGCTCTTTGAAGACTCAAAGAAGCTGAAGGAAGGTGTTGTTGCAGCAGTCAAACTTCTCCAGCAGTGTGAAGACTCAGCCAAAAGGATTAAGGTATTTTTCAAAGCTTTCCTTTCTGTTACTGTGAAAGGAACAGTCAGTGATTTAAAAGAAAACACAGTCAAGTATTTAAAGCCTAGATAAGAATGGCAAGGTCAAAGAAGAAAGCCTCCAAGCCTGCTAAAAATGTGTCTCCCTCCTCTACTAAAATAGAAGGCAATCCATTTGAATACATTTTATTTGAAACCCCAAAGTTTGATGGAAACTTTGATGTATGGGAAATAATGATGAGGGCTTTCCTAATGTCTGAGGGGATTGAAGTCTGGGAGTCAGTGATTGATGACAGCAAGATGGATAAAGAATCCATGGAGTATGATGCACAAGCAGCAAAGACTATCTTGGATGGACTGCCTGATTCTGTGAAGAGGAATCTAGGAAAATACACATCAGCAAAGGATATATGGGACAGACTGCATGACCTTCATGCAAAGGGAGCACTGACCATGAAAATGAGTCAAGAAGAAAGTTATGAACCCATCATAGAAGCTGAGAATGAGAAGCTTGACCTCATCAAGGTTCAAGTAAGAGAAAGGGATGAAGAGCTGGCCAAGCTTAAGAAGGAACTTGATGAATGCAAGAGGAAGCATCATGAAGAAGTCATATCCATGACAAATCAGCTGAATGAAGCAAAGAAGCAAGCAGATGTCTTGACAAGTGAACTTGAACAAAGACACAAGAGAGTGAACAAACTTGTGGAAGAGATTGGACAGTACAAGGTAGAGGTCTCCTCCCTTAAGTCTGAACTACAAGAAGCCAGGAAGCAGGCACAAGGAGCTGAAAAGAAAATGAAGAGCAGTCAAGCAAAAGATGAAGAAATCTCCAAAATGAAGTCTGATATTATCTCCTTCAAAGTAGTAGCAGCTGAAGCTACTCGTAGCAAGGAAGAAACTGAGGGACAACTAGCAAAGAAAAATAATGAATGTGAAAAGTTAGAAGAAGAGATTGTCCTCCTCAGGAAGAAGGTTGAAGGGGTGAACAAGATCATGAAGAGCTCTCAAGCTTTGGATGACATGCTCAGCTATCACAGATCTCCATATGATAAATCAGGACTTGGGTATGTCGCTGAACCCTCAAACAAGGATGAGGATGCTTTAAGCAAAGGAGATGTGAAGAAGCCAGAAAGAAGTTGTGAAGCTCCTAGTTCCAGCAAAGGCAAGGAGAAAAATGAAGGCTGCAATAGAAGAAATCCTACTCCAAGTAGAAAACCAGCTCCAAGAAGAAATGTAGCTGATGTCAAAGAGGTAAGAGGCAATGGTCATCAACAAAGGATCTCAAGGCATCAAGGCTTCAGAAGTACATCAAGGAAACCTCCATCTCCCAGGTACCAAAGTTCATTTTATGGTTATTGTTATGCTTGTTCAAACTTTGGTCATATGGAAAAAGACTGTAGAGCATTTCATAGAGATAAATGTTGTGGTCTCCGAAAATCTCCAAGAAACAATTTTAGAAGAAATCATGAAATGTTATTCATAAACAACGTTGAATGTTACAAGTGTCATAACATTGGGCATATGGCACGAGACTGTAACTTGACATGGGCTCTTACACAAGCTAGACCCATGCAAAAGAAGAAAGTTACACAAGTATGGAGAAGGAAGGAAACGCAATCTGAAAACCCCTTGAACTCCCCAGTGGATCTAAATTTGTTTTGAGAAGAGTCTGCCAAAAGAAGACAAGCATACACTAAAGGGGAGCTTGAATTTTTTTTTGTTTGCTGAACTGTATTAACAGTCATTTGTTGATGATGGAAGTATTGCAGCACAACAGTTGCAAATGAAATCTTTGTTAATCCCTCTGAAAGGTAATGTGCAGCAGTGATGAAATCAGCAATGTTTTTGCTTTGTTTTTATGCAATATGCACAGAAATGCATAAAGAAGAAAAGATGGCAGCGCTGAAATGTAAAGAGCAGCAGCGAGATAAGAGAAAAGTGCAAAGCATGGAGACCCTCACAGCAGTGGGAAGATAGAACATAAAACAACAGTTTGGAATTTTTTTATGGAGCACATGGATTAGAATGAACAGCAGTTTGAATTTTTTTTGTGGTGCACATGCATTGAAATGCATAGCAATGGAATGTAGTTTTCCTTTTATGTAAAGTGAGAGAATACACTCACAGCAGAATGAGTGTAATGCACAGCAGATGAAATGTTTTGTATTGTGAATGAAAATGCAAAGCAATGAGAAGAAAATGAGAAGAAGGCAAAACGCAGCAGAACGTAAATGCCCAGTGGCTGAGAATGCAATGAAATTCTTTCACACAGCAGTAAAAAAATGTAATATTTTTTTTATGCAATGCAACATGCAAAAAAAATGCATAAGGAAAAACAGGGACAGCAGATTTTTAATGCACATTGGATGTATGAGAATGTGTGTGGCAGCAGAAAATGAAAGGAATTGCACAGTAGTGCATTATGTAAAAAAATGAAACTGAAGATTGTGTGAAGCAAGGGTGTAAAAAGTAACAGCCTGTGTTATTTTTTTTGTGGAGAATGAAGTGCCAAGTGTTTGCACACACAGCAGTGCAATGAATGTTTTGTTTTGAAACTGCATCTAAAGCAGTGTTTGGCAGTAATCCCTCCATGAGAGGAAGTGAAGTTCTTGGAGAATCCCTCAGTCAAGAGGAAGATGCTTTTCAACATAGTGTGGTAAATCCCTCTATCAAGAGGATGATGCTTTTCAGCATAGTCACAGGTGAATCCCTCTGTCATGAGGAAGGTGCTCTTCAGCACATTGTTATGGTGAACCCCTCTGTCATGAGGAAGGTGCTCTTAAGCACAGTCTCAGGTAAATCCCTCTATTAAGAGAAAGACAACTTTGTTGTTTGTGGAACTGCATCAGAAGCAGTTGGTGAATCCCTCTATGTGAGGAAGTGTTTGGGTAAGATTGAATGCCCAGCAGTTGAAATTAAAGGGGAGTGTTGGAATGTTAATTCCAACTGCAGGTGGCGAACGTGGACATTACGGCAGCAACCCAAAACCGCTAGAACAAAACCACAAACCCGCTCAGGCATATCGCACCGCTTTTGCATAAAGGTGGTTTCCGTATTGTTGGGCTCCGATAAGCTATGGAGGCGACGCGTGTCACCCGCATGACATCAGCCAACGAAACTCATCGGAGGCTAAAGTTCGGTGACAAACTGCCCTCCGATATCAACCTCCGCCGTCTGATCTCCTCGCGCGTCCTCAGCCGTCGATCTCCGAAGCTGCATACGGCCTGCGTCAATTAAAAGGTTTGCGTGGAGTGAATTGAAATTTCTGGTTGACCGCCGACTAAATTAATTAAATGCCATGCTGAAAATTAAATGGCATGTGCAGGGGGTTGTTAAATGGTTGACGTGGTTTTTAATTTTAATGTTTTCTTATATGCACGGCGGTATGGGCACATACAACATATGTGTCATATCTTTTAAAGAAGTGTTGACCATTATAAAAAAACATATCGAATGAAACAAGAAAAGTGTGTGGTTGTATTATTTTTTTTAACACATGGAACGAAAAAAAAAAATGCTCGATGTTGTAGTAATCGCATATGGGAGGAACCAGAGAACTCGGAGGGCAGCAAAAGAGGAATGAGAAGATTTGCACAGCAGTGCATGAACAAAAAGAGCAGGGGAGCGTAAAAGTATTGTGTGTGTGTTTTTGTTGAGTAATGGTGAAGCTCGCAGCAGAAGATATTGCACAGCAGTGCATAGATTTTTTTAATGAAGTGGATTTGCATTGAAATGCAAAAGAAAAGAACGCATAAGTTTTTTTTGTAATGTGAAAACCCAGGAATGTAAAAAAAAGGGATTTCACTCAGATGTAAATGTAAATTTATTTTACAGAAGTATGTGTAAAATGTTTTTCACAGCAGTGAATGTAAAAAGGGTTTTACAGCAGTAAACCCAACACAGTGAAATCTCAGGTGGAGAGAAAAGACAGTGTTTTTGTTTTTGATGGGTGAATGTAAGTTTTGGTAAATCCCTCTCAGCAAAGAGGATGAATATGTATCAGGCATATATGTTAATGAATAGAAATGTTTTTATGGTGTTGAAATACTCTGTTCCTCAGTAATTTTTTTTATTAAAGCTTCCCTGTGCAAAAAGGATCCTGTGGCAGAAATGGAACAGAGCATTGGCCCTGTGGTGTTTGTTTGTCTAGTTTTGGTATTTTCTCCATTCAAAAATACCCAACAGGTTTTTCACGAGAATATGACCTTAAAACATGTGTAAGTACCATATTCATTATACTGTAAGGATTTAATTCAACTCATGATAAACTATTTTGATCAAATTAGATTCTCAACCTAAAGCCACTGTCCACTCTTTGCAGGTTATTTGATGACAATTCATTCACAGGAAATATCCCCTCAACTATTGGGACTGTGTCATCCTTGACTGTCCTGTGAGTCTCCCATATCTATTTCCATTGGATTGCAAAGTACACAAGTCCCCAACTACTCTTTGGTGATCTGTTGGAAATAAAGTTTATATTCATTTACACTTATATTTATTTTAGATTTTTTTAATAAGATGACTGAGTGGTTTGGGATGTCATTTTTCTATTTGGTTTCAAATTTTATGGGAATATTTTTGGCGCTAAAGGAGTAGGTTCCTCTATTCACTTGGAGTCTCAGCTTTAACAAAGATAAATTCTTGGTATATCTGGTTTTTGGTCTCTGGGTGTTAGTCACTGGATATTCTCTTAGTGTTATAGCCACAGTAATTATGTTTGATCTGAAGCCTGGGTCAAATTACTCTAACTATTACCCATTCTAACTAATTACCCATTCACCATGCTAGAAAAGGAGATGCCTGAAGAAAAACAAAAAGAAATTAGAGATGCCTGAAGGAAATTATTGCCAGTGAAATATACTTTCACGATGTGCGTAGAGGGGCCTGAAGGATTAGAGATGTGTGAGGTTTAGGAAATGTAAGCATTACTGTTTTAATTAATATGTTCTAAGGATAAAATGAAATTTTTCTGGGGTAATAGGACAAGTGTCCATAGCTTTTCTGTCGAATCTTAAATATCTAAGAGTATCTATCGCTTTTCTGTCGAATATAAAAAGAGTGTTCATAAGCAGGAAGTGTAAGATGTGAAACGTATACGCAGGGCTGTCCAATGTAACGATGTTCTCTTACTCTGATAATCTAAAATACAGCAGCAATATTTTTGCTGCTTAGTTCTTAATATCTTGACAGGCCATCTATTAAATCTTGCTTCATGATTAACAGGAGGCTCGATCGAAACTCTTTGGAAGGCTCAATTCCGTCCCACATCGCACGCTTGGAAAATATTAATGAATTGTAAGATCAACGATGTATTGCGCCTGTTCAGAGATGTTAGATCATAGTTATTGACCAGAAGAATTCATTGACTGTCTGCATTTTTTCAGGCATCTATCAAATAATCAGCTCAACGGTTATATACCTGACTTATCTTTGATGAAAGATCTTCAGTACTTGTAAGTAGAAAGTTCAAACTCTGCTCAAAAGATCTCGAATTGATTTTATCAAGTCAAAACTTCCAAGATTCATGTGTACGGTATTTTCTTTTATAGGGACTTGAGTAACAACTCATTCGATGTCTCCCATGTGCCCACCTGGTTATCTGCTCTCACATCTTTGACCACCATGTAAGTTCAAGGGGTTTGAAATACAACATAAATTAAGCTTTACTATCTTTCGAACTAACTGGTTTTTCCTTTCCCTTTGCCTTGTTCTATAGTGTGATAGAAAACAGTAATTTGAATGGGCGGCTTTCTTCTGAAGTTTTTAGCTCACCGCAACTTGAGACAGTGTAAGTGTATTTAATATTTTCTGTGCAATACCTTCAATGTTACATTGTTGAAAGATCAAACTTGAAAATTCAGTGATCTTCATTTTCCAATGGCGTAGGATTCTCTCCAATAATTCTATAGATGGGCCTCTCTCAATTTTGGAAGGAAGTGTCAGTCAGCAGCTCCAATTGATAGACCTTCGATACAACAACATCACGGACGTTCCATGGGGGAAAAACCTTACCAAGACTTGGGCGTATGGATTTCCATGATAACCCTCTAAACTGATTCATGTGGATTTCTGATTCATTTATATGTATGGGAAACCTTGTAGTATCTATTGGACTAGGAAGGGGAAGAGGGAAAAAAATCTTTGGATATGTGAAACTTTCTGACAATTAAATGATGCGATATTAATCTACTTCTATTCCAAAGTTGTACACCTTCAATTCTTAATGTAAATCTGTTTTTTTTTGGCCATGCAGACTTGAAGGTAACACGGTTTGTGATTCCCAAACATTCATATCAAATAGCCCCATATGCCGCCCTGATGACGATGCTCAAGACACGTCCTACCACACTGATATGGCACATTGCAGAAACGATACCAACTGTACTGAAGATTCAGAGAAAGTTAATCCTCAGAGTTGTCAGTGTGCAATACCATATGTCGGCACCATTGTCTTAAGAGCTCCCTCCTTTTCAACTTTGACGAATATTAACAGATTTCAAAAGCTAGAGAAATCTCTATGGACGCAATTAAACTTGACAAAGGGGTCAGTATATCTCTGTTGCATGCGGTTTGATGCCAACATGTATCTGAATATAGGAGTCCGGCTTTTTCCATCGTCCGGAAGGAAGTATTTTGAGCCATCGGAAATCATAAATCTTGGTTTTTCTTTAAGCAATCAAAGATACAGACCACCTGAGGAATTTGGAACTTCTTATTTCATACCATCGTCTTACATATTTTTAAGAGGTGAGGAACTGTAACTTTACTCTTAGTTCAGGTTTTCGACAAATATGGCATCTTTTAAAGTGTGGTGTACCTATGTATTAACAATTTTTCTGGCTGTTTGATTTCACAAGGGTCGAGGTCTCTAAATACAGGGGCAATAATTGGAATAGCAGTTGGTGCAACAGTGTCGATCTGTGCCATCATCGTCGTAGGCATTTACGCGTTATGGCAAAGAAAGAAAGCAGCAAAGGCCATTGAATTATCAAACCCATTCGGTATGAGATCCTATTCTTGGAGAATCTGAGAATCTGCTTCTGCTTTTTACATATGTAAATTGGTGTTGGAAACAAAAACTAATTTCTGTCAGCTTTTCTTCAGCTTCGTGGGATGCAGCAAGCAGTCAACATAGTGTTAAAATTGTAATTTCAACCGCGCGGTGGTTTTTGGAAAACCGCCCGGTCTCCCTGCACCACCATTCGCAGAAGGCGGTATCCGTAGCAGGGGCCCCGACACAATCAAATGGCGCCACGCGTCCACTGTACAGCAGCTGAAACCGCTCTCCCCGGACGCTAAAGGTCGTTTTGTTTGCGCGACCTTGACGAGCGAATTGCGTTGGATCGGGTCAGGAGGCTCGGATCTGCACGAAGCTGCGTGGACTTTAACGACCGGGCCCGACAAATGAGGTGGCGACACGTGGCACTGAAGTGACGTCAGCCGACCCCGCCCGCGTCAAAATGAAATTTTTTTTGTGTCGTTTTGTGGTTGACCGCCGTGGAGGAAACGACATGGTTTTAATGCTTCTACGTAGAATTAGGTGGCGGCTTTTAATGTGGTAATGGGCATACGTCCCATATGTTATTTTTTTATATATGTTTTTACGTAGAATTTGGTGAGGCCATTTAATATGGTTATGGGCCATATTTTTTATATGTTTTTATATATGGCTATGTAAGCCCGCGTGTGGCAAGTGTTATGTAGTCTTTCTTTTGTTGTGTATTGTGACTGCGGCAGCGAGCACAGTGGTCTGGGTTAGTTTTTTTTTTTTTTTGTTTTGTTTGTTTTAAACGCATAGCAGTGCGAGAGCTCATGGATTTGTAATGAACGCACAGCAGTGCAAGATATCATTGGAATGAATAGAACGCACAGCAGTGGGAAAAGAATTTTGAAAGCAGGGATGTATTGTATTGCTTGCTCATCGCAAAAGCAAGAGATAGCATGAGATTGGTTTTGTAATACCCACAGCAGTGGAAGACCAGAAGTGAGAGAGAGACAAAGTTTCTCCAGTGAATCCCTCTCTGCGCAGAGGATGAAGTTTGTAACAGTTTTGTTTTTAAGCAATAGAAAATGTTTTATGCTGTTGTAATAGACTGTTATGAGTCATTTTGTTTTTAATAGCTTCGCTGTGCAAAGGTCCTGGAAGAAAGAAAACAGAGCATTGGCTCTGTGGTATTTGCTTGACTGGTTTTGGTATTTTCCCATTTAAAAATAACCAACAGTGGTATCAGAGCTAGTCCAGGCTCTTTGAAGACTCAAAGAAGCTGAAGGAAGGTGTTGTTGCAGCAGTCAAACCTCTCCAGCAGTGTGAAGCCTCAGCGAAAAGGATAAAGGTATTCCTCAAGCTTTCCTTTGTGTTACTGTTATAGAAATAGTCAGTGATTAAAAAAAACACAGTCAAGTATTTGAAGCCTAGTTAAGAATGGCAAGGTCAAAGAAGAAAGCCTCCAAGCCTGTTAAAAATGTGTCTCCCTCCTCTACTAAAATAGAAGGCAATCTATTTGAAAGCATTCTATTTGAGGCTTCAAAGTTTAATGGAAATTTTGATGTATGGGAAATAAAGATGAGGGCTGTCTTACAGTCTCAAGGGTTTGAAGTCTGGGAGTCAGTGATTGATGACAGCAAGATGGATAAAGAATCCATGGAGTATGATGCACAAGCAGCAAAGACTATCTTGAATGGACTCCCTGATTCAGTGAAGAGGAATCTAGGAAAATACACATCAGCAAAGGATATATGGGATAGACTGCATGACCTTAATGCAAAGGGAGCACTGACCATGACAATGAGTCAAGAAGAAACTCATGAACCCATCATAGAAGCTGAGAATGAGAAGGTTGACTTCAT
Organism: Pinus tabuliformis; assembly: GCA_031772625.1. NCBI lineage: Eukaryota > Viridiplantae > Streptophyta > Pinopsida > Pinales > Pinaceae > Pinus > Pinus tabuliformis. The sequence goes on from CM062811.1 coordinate 1,195,082,003, forward strand.
CAAACTTCAAGTAAAAGAAAGGGATGAAGAGCTTGCCAAGCTTAAGAAGGAGCTTGACCAATGCAAGAGGAAACATCATGAAGAAGTCATATCCATGACAAATCAGATGAATGGTGCAAAGAAGCAGGCAGATGTCTTGACAAGTCAACTTGAACAAAGTCACAAGAGAGTGAATAAGCTTATGGAAGAGATTGGACAGTACAAGGTAGAGGTCTCCTCCCTTAAGTCCGAACTACAAGAAGCCAGGAAGCAGGCACAAGGAGCTGAAAAGAAAATGAAGAGCAGTCAAGCAAAAGATGAAGAAATCTCCAAAATGAAGACAGATATTATCTCCTTCAAAATAGTAGCAGCTGAAGCTACTCATAGCAAGGAAGAAACTGAGGGACAACTAGCAAAGAAAAATAATGAATGTGAAAAGTTAGAAGAAGAGATTGTCCTTCTCAGGAAGAAGGTTGAAGGGATGAACAAGATCATAAAGAGCTCTCAAGCTTTGGATGACATGCTCAGCTATCACAGATCTCCATCTGATAAATCAGGACTTGGGTATGTAGGTAAACCCTCAAACAAGGATGAAGATGCTTTAAGCAAAGGAGATGTGAAGAAGCCAGAAAGAGATGGTGATGCTCCTAGTTCCAACAAAGGCAAGGAGAAAAATGAAGGCTGCAATAGAAGAAATCCTGCTCCAAGCAGAAAACTAGCTCCAAGAAGAAATGTAGCTGATGGCAAAAAGGCAAGAGGCAATGGTGATCATCAAAGGATCTCAAGGCAGCAAGACTTCAGAAGTGCATCAAGGAAACCTCCATCTCCCAGGTACCAAAGTTCATTTTATGGTTATTGTTATGCTTGCTCAAACTTTGGTCATATGGCAAAAGACTGTAGAGCATTTCATAAAGATAAATGTTGTGGTCTTCGACAACCTCCAAGAAACAATTTTAGAAGAAATCATGAAATGTTATTCATGAACAATGTTGAATGTTTCAAGTGTCATAACATTGGGCATATGGCACGAGATTATAACTTGACATGGGCTCTTACACAAGCTAGACCCATGCAAAAGACGAAAGTTACACAAGTATGGAGAAAGAAGGTAATGCAACCTGAAAACCCCTTGAACTCCCCAGTGGATCTAAATTTGTTTTGAGAAGAGTCTGCCAAAAGAAGACAAGCATACATTAAAGGGGAGCTTGTCATTTTTGTTTACTGAACTGTATTAACAGTCACTCCTTGATGAAGACCTTTTGATAAGGGAAAGATGTGAAGTTAAATCTGCCATAAAAGCAGAGAAGAAAAGGGGACAGCGTTCAAATGTAAAGAGTAGCAGTGTAAGAAGAAAAGTATGCAGAGCATGGAGACCCTCACAGCAGTGGGAGGACAAAACATAAAACAGCAGTTTGAAATTTTTTTTGTTATGGAGCACATGCATTGAAATGCATAGCAATGGAAGGTAGTTTCCTTCTATGTAATGTGAGAGAATATACTCACAGCAGAGTGAGTATAATACACAGCAGATGGAAATGTTTTGTATTGGGAATGAAAATGCAAAGCAGTGAGAAGAAAATGAGAAGAAGGCAAAACGCAGCAGAGCGTAAATGCCCAGTGACTGAGAATGCAATGGAATTTTTCTTCACACAGCAGTGAAAAATGTAATGTTTTTTTTGTATGCAATGCAACATGCAAAGAAATGCATAAAGAAAAACAGGGACAACAGATTTTAATGCACATGGGTGAATGATAATGTATGGCAGCAGAAAAATGAAAGAAATTGCACAACAGTGCATTGTGTAATTAAAAAAAATGAAACTGAAGATTGTGTGAAGCAAGGGTGTAAAAAGTAACAGCCCGTGTTATTTTTTGTGTGGAGAATGAAGTGCCAAGAGTATGGGCACAGCAGTATGATGAAACAAAAAGCAGCCACAGTGCAAATTGCAGAGGCAACGCAGCAGCAAATAAAAAGCCCAGGGATGACAGTCTATGGTTATGGGTATGGACAGCAGTGAATATGAAAAATGCAGCAACAAGAAGTTTTGAACAGCAGCACATGCAAAAGAAATTTTTCTTACAGCAGTAAAGGTAAATGTAATGAATTTGTTGTTCATTGAATTGAAATGCAATATATGCAACAGCAGTGAGTGTAAGAAATGTTTACACATAGCAGTGTAAATTTGTAAATTGGGACAGTGTAATTGTTCCATAAAAGACAGAGTATTATGTCTTTGAATAATGCACAACAATGCAGAGTTTGCAAAGAAATGTAAGTGAAGTGCAGCAACACAACAGCAAGTGTAGACACAGCAGTGTGGGGTAGACGCAGTAAAGAAGATGGCACAACAGTGCAGCAGAGAACATACAGCAGCATAAAAGAACAATGTAATGAGTTTGCACACACAGCAGTGCAATGATTGTTTGTTTTTGAAACTGCATGTAAAGCAGTGTCTGTTTGTAATCCCTCTGTCATGAGGAAGGTGCTCTTAAGCACTGTTTCAGGTTAATCCCTCTATTAAGAGGAAGACAACTTTGTTTGTTTGTGAATTGCATCAGAAGCAGTTGGTGAATCCCTCTATGTGAGGAAGATATCTTTGTAACAGCAGTACTGAGGAATCCCTCTATGTGAGGAAGTGTTTGGGTATGATTGAATGCCCAGCAGTTGAAATTAAAGGGGAGTGTTAAAATTGTAATTTCAACCGCGCGGTGGTTTTTGGAAAACCGCCCGGTCTCCCCGCACCACCATTCGCAGAAGGCGGTATCCGTAGCAGGGGCCCCGACACAATCAAATGGCGTCACACGTCCACTGTACAGCAGCCGAAACCGCTCTCCCCGGACGCTAAAGGTCGTTTTGTTTGCGCGACCTTGACGAGCGAATTGCGTTGGATAGGGTCAGGAGGCTCGGATCTGCGCGAAGCTGCGTGGACTTTAACGACCGGGCCCGACAAATGAGGTGGCGACACGTGGCACTGAAGTGACGTCAGCCGACCTCGCCTGCGTCAAAATGAAATTTTTTTTGTGTCGTTTTGTGGTTGACCGCCGTGGATGAAACGACATGGTTTTAATGCTTCTACGTAGAATTAGGTGGCGGCTTTTAATGTGGTAATGGGCATACGTCCCATATGTTATTTTCTTACATATGTTTTTACGTAGAATTTGGTGAGGCCATTTAATATGGTTATGGGCCATATTTTTTATATGTTTTTATATATGGCTATGTAAGCCCGCGTGTGGCAAGTGTTATGTAGTCTTTCTTTTGTTGTGTATTGTGACTGCGGCAGCGAGCACAGTGGTCTGGGTTAGTTTTTTTTTTTTTGTTGTTTTGTTTGTTTTAAACACACAGCAGTGCGAGAGCTCATGGATTTGTAATGAACGCACAGCAGTGCGAGATATCATTGAAATGAATAGAACGCACAGCAGTGGGAAAAGAATTTTGAAAGCAGGGATGTATTGTATTGCTTGCTCATCGCAAAATCAAGAGATAGCATGAGATTGGTTTTGTAATACCCACAGCAGTGGAAGACCAGAAGTGAGAGAGAGACAGAGTTTCTCCAGTGAATCCCTCTCTGCGCAGAGGATGAAGTTTGTAACAGTTTTGTTTTTAAGCAATAGAAAATGTTTTATGCTGTTGTAATAGACTGTTATGAGTCATTTTGTTTTTAATAGCTTCGCTGTGCAAAGGTCCTGGAAGAAAGAAAACAGAGCATTGGCTCTGTGGTATTTGCTTGACTGGTTTTGGTATTTTCCCATTTAAAAATAACCAACACATAGTGGAGATTCTCCCAAACTCAAAACTATCAGAGTTTTCTCGTTTCAAACACTAAAAATGGCCACCAACAATTTCTCCAGGGATAACGAGATTGGCTCAGGAGGCTATGGCAAGGTATAAAAGAGTAGTAGTTTCTTATAAGCTAATTTGTAGAGTAAAAAACAAACCTCTAACCTTAATCTCGCATAACTGAGAGCGATAAACAGTCACGCCATCAACTAGCTCCTCTCCCGACATGAATGAAACCACTCAATGCAGATCAATTATATTTAGGACCATGCATAATTTCAATTTGTTCAATATTTTGCTGTACTACCTCAAGGTTTTTTTTGATTTCCTTTTTAATCAGCTCGGGTTCCTGGTAGTTGGTCTTTGCCCATGATTTAAGAGCCTGCCTAGTTTGCTTCAGCTTTGTTTCCCAGATATATGTCGGGGAGCCTTCCACATGCTGGGTCCAAGCCTGCCACACCGCATCTCTAGCTGCAGAGATTCGATTCCAAAGGGGAGAATATTTAAAAGGAAGGGGTCCAAGCTGGCTATGGCTGTGCAAGGTAAGCGTGATTGGATAATGGTCCGAGGCGGAGATGTTGAGGATGTCTGACTGACCGGTAGAGAAGGAGGATAGGAATGTGATGTTGATAAGGAAACGGTCAAGCCTTTCCATAATATTGCCTGCTCCTAGACGCCTATTGCTCCAGGTGTACCTTCGGTTCTTGGGTTTTATATCTACCAGATCTTTCTCTTGCATAATATGCTCAAGCCGGTTTCTGAATGGGTCTGAGCTGAAGTTTCCTCCTCTTTTCTCATTGGTATGCATGACCAGGTTTAGATCCCCTGCTAGAATGAGATTGCTGTCATGGTCTTCTTCTATATTTGTCTCCAGTGTGTTCCAACATACTTCTTTTTCCCTGTAGTGGTTTGGTGAATATACATTGTATATTTTAACTACTGTTCCATTTTCCTTGCTTTCTAGTTTTACACTAATCCAGTTCTGATGGATTTTGGTGAAGTTGCAGCTCCATTTGCTGTTGTCCCACATTGTTAGGATGCCACCCGAGGCTCCTCTTGCTTCACTGGCACAGCCGCTGTATTGCTTTTGTTGGTTAATGAGTCGGATGATTTCGGACTGATCTAGCTTTGTCTCTTGGATAAGGATAATTTCGGGCTTTTCACTTTGAATTAGTTCCTTAAGGGCTGCTTTCTTGGAGGGGTGCCCTAGTCCCCTACTGTTCCAGGATAGCATTTTCAGCATGATTTACCAGTGGTATGGAGAGGTGCTCGCCTCTCTTTGCCTTTGTTGTTGTTTTCCTTGTCCGAGTGTCCAATGATGTAGGATTCTATAGGCGTCTGGGATCCCATTGCTATATCTTTCTGTGCACTTTCTTCTCTCTGCTGTTTAGCCGACTTTCTGCCAGGCCCATGCTTTTTTGGAATGTCACTGGACGCTCCATGGTCCTTTGATGAACTTCTGGTGATCCTTGTGGAGATGGTATCAGGGGAGGGCTGGGAGGAATGAGGGGGTGAGGGATGGAGATGCTGATCAGATGAAGGGGGATCCTGCTCGGGATCTTCCTCAGAAAGGGTTGCAAAAGGATTTGAAGAAGGAGGAATGGAGGGGTCCGAGGGTCGAGGGGGTGAGGAGGGGATATGAGGAGGGGGCTGCTGAGAGGACGAGGTGGGTTGCTGATGGGATGAATGAGGATGAATGGGTTGCTGGTGGGAAGGCCCCAGGGTTTCAGATTCTGCTTGCTTCAGGGATGGAGTCGTTTTTTTCCTTTTAACCGTTTCCCATTGCCCTTCTTGCTCTGTAGATTCTACATTTATAAGTTTAGTGCATCTATTAGCAAAATGTCCATATTCGTGACATACCTTGCATTTGAAGGGTATCTGTTCGTAGTCCAGCTGTTGAATATGGCACCAGTCGTCTACTTTCAGTTTGATTGCTTCCGGTAGTCCGCGTCCCAGATCAACTTCAACACATATTCGCGCACAGGCTTGCATGTTGTCCTTAGGTTCGCTGCGATCTATGTATTTTCCAACCGCGTTTCCTATTGCCTTGACCGAGTCATCGCCCCAGCAGTGGAGAGGGAGGTGGGGAAGCCTGACCCAGACAGGAACAACACTTGGAATGTCTAGCTCTGGATCGAAATCCGGGGTCCATTTGTTGAGATAGAGACCCCTGGAATCCATGAAGTAAGGCCCGTTTCTGAAGATTAGGTCCTTGTCCTCCTTAGTTTCAAAGTGAAAGGTAAAGTATCCTCTACCACAGAACCTGATGGATATTTTTCCTTGGATCTTGTCTGCCCAGTTTCGCTCAACCCACCTTTGCACAGTTTTGGGCGAGGGCCATAGTCCTGTAAATTGGCCGATTAATCCTTTCTCCGCTAATGAGATGGCTGCCATGCGAGGAATGGTCGGAGGCAAATGAACTTCCTGTAGCACATCTAGTTTCTTTACAAACTTGGTTGCTGTTGGCCTTGGTCGTTGTTGAGGCAGAGATTTAACCAGGTTGGAAAAAGCTTGTTGCAGTTCCGGATCCCCACCAGGCGGATCCGGAGGATCCATGGAGCTGATCGATCGAGCAGCAGCAGAAGCAGATGAAGGCCTAGGGCAGGCTCAGGCGCGCGCGCGCGCAGAGCAGCAGAAGCGGGTTTTTTTCGTATGAGCTCAATGACATAATTTCAATTTGTTAAACTGATGGAAAACAGGGGATTGTCGTTTGTGACTCAAAAAGAGTTTAGATTTGTGAAGGGATGAGAGGGTTAAAAAATACCAACCCCAAATCTACTACCGACTTTAATTAGGATGAATGTATACTAATTTAATATTGCAGCCTCTGACTCCATAAATTTTGATTAGTTTAACTGCGAAACAGGGGATACTCTGCAAAATTTCTGATTGGTTTAACTGGGGTAATAGGGGATTGGAGTCAGAAAAACTCCAGATGATATGGATTTGTGAAGTAATGTTATGACTATTAAGAAATCAGAGGCGTAAAAATACCAACGCCTAATCGATCGAAAATGGATTTACCTATGATATTTATTTGAAATTTTCATTTATTGACATCACATTTTGGTTTTGATATTAAATATATTTTATTTTAGTTATAAATAAGAAAAATAAATATTTATTTTAGTGAAGAAATGTTTTAAAATAAACTAATTTTCGATATAAAAAGTCTTAATATAACTAAATTTATAATTTAAATTTTATAAAATATTTAAAATTAGGCCATCTCAAAAATTTAAAGGGTACTAAAGGTATAATCAAAACTAAATATACTTATATGTTAATATTTTTAATATTTAAAATTAAGTATAGTCTAATTTATAGTTGAAATAGTTTTTTTCATAAAGTAATATAATTTCAAGTAAGAAAGTGATTTTTTGCTATTTAGAATACATTTTTGTATCTAAATGGATTTAGCTGCCTAAAAAACCTTTAAACAGTAGAATTCTAAAAACTAAACAAATGAAACCCCAGATTTTGGTTAAAAATAACCAGTAAAAAACTAAAATCCCAAATTTTGGTTAAAAATAATCAGAAAAATGTTGTGAAAAAAACTTTTTCCTCCTCCCTTTAGACTAACAATCTTGAAAAAAATGATAAATATAATTTTTAACTTAATAAATAAGATAGTTATTATTAATGATGGATGGTAAATATTATTATTATTATGTATATAAATAAGATTTCAACCTTGTTAAATATATTGAATTTAAATATTAACTTATTAACTTATTTTAATAGTTAAACTATCTTATTTTTATAAATTAGGAAAATGTACATTTAAATGTTTCAAAATAATTTTAAATTTTATTTAAAAATAAATTTTATTTAAAAATTAAATAATAAGTTAATTTAAGTAGATTTTTGGAAAAAATCACAATAGACTAGTTTCAAACCAGCCAATATAATTTATCTAATTTTACTTTTACTTTAAATAACATTTACTAGTAAATCAATATTCCTTATTGCTATTGTTTAATAGACTTCTTATACTTAAGTTGTGAAGTAGAGCGTCATTACCAGCTTTTATTACAAATGCTATTTACCTCATAATTATTATTGTGAATTAATTGTTTTTGATATCTGCCAAATGTTCTTACATTTATTAAAAAAAACAAAACAAACAAAGATATCTGCCAAATGTTATATTGAATATCTGATGACTCACTGAATTCATGCACTTTCGTACGGATATACAGGTGTACAAAGGAATACTGCCCGATGACGGACAGATGGTGGCTGTGAAAAGGGCAAAGAAAGAGTCTAACCAAGGTGTTGCAGAATTTAGGACGGAACTAGAACTGTTGTCTCGCGTTCATCATAAGAATCTGGTGGGACTCGTTGGATTTTGTTTCGAGGAAGGGTCGGAGCAAATGCTTGTATATGACTACATCCCAAATGGAACGCTGAGAGATAATCTCTCAGGTAATTTTCTTCTCACATCTCATCCTCTTTTGGTTCCTGTCTATTTGCTTAGCTCACCAGAGAAATTGGCCGCGATTCAACAAAAGTATTTTGTCCATTCAATTAACAGGCAAAAACGGAAGAGGATGAATATCGCATTAGGGGCAGCGAGGGGATTGGCATATCTTCACGAGCATGCAGATCCCCCCATAATACACAGAGACGTGAAGTCGTCCAACATCTTGCTCGACGACAATATGGTTGCCAAGGTAGCCGACTTCGGACTTTCCAAACTTTTTGCTGACACCGGGGATAAAAGTTATGTATCGACTCAAGTCAAAGGAACCATTGTAAGTATCATCAGCACACTTCCAAATTACCTTTCCAACTTTTCCAGATCTAAAGTGTTACAACTGCCATACACTCTCCACTGAAACTTTGACTCTATGAAAACTTAGGGATGTATTTGCGTGAATCCGAATACAAGTTAAATTAGTTGAGTGAATAACTTTAATTGGTATGGATGGATTGTTTTAAACATTGTAATTTGAATGAGTGGGTTGAATTAGGGAAATGTTAATTCATATTTTGTTACCACTAATCTTTTTAAAATAAAATCTCTCTTCATTCGAAACTATAAAATGCGTCTAGCTTTCAACGGTGAAATGCTGAACAATAATGAGTTGGGCAGGGGTACCTGGATCCGGAGTATTACATGACGCAGCAACTGAGTCACAAGAGCGACGTATACAGTTTTGGTGTTGTATTACTGGAAATTCTAACGTCTCAGCATCCCCTAATTGAAGGTGGAAAATATCTGGTCCGAGAGGTGAAGACAGCAATGGATACCGATGGAGTGAATGCCGTCCGACGCCACATACTGGACCCCTTTCTCAAAGATTCTCCAATTTCTCAAACACTTCTTCAAAGTTTCGTAAGCTTATCGTTGCGCTGCGTTGGGGATTCGGCTGTGAATCGTCCTAAAATGGGCGATGTGGTGAAGGAGCTGGAGTCGATCGTAGAATCTGTGGTAGGGCCATACGAGGCCACGACAAAGACAGAGCAAGTCTCTCCAACAGCTTCTCTACGGAGAGGTCACCATCCAAATGCGTCTGTAACTACATCTATTTCCGTTCATTACAGCGGCGGAGAATCAGCGGCGGATTCTCCAATATTTGATCCCAACTGATATATAATACGCTACATATAGCAAGTCCATTAAGCAGCCTACTGGGCAAGTACTTTGCGAAACACCCTATTGCCACATAATGATATGGAACTTGGAACTTGAGCACAAAGGAATCGTGTAAGAATTTAAGCATGAACAACACTTTGTGCATAAGAACAAAAATATCATTGCCACATATGATATGGAACTTGAGCACAACTGATACCTATACTTGCACTACATCCACATCCATACACATGGCACAATTTGTGATATGACGAAGGGATGGATCAACACTCCTATGAGTATGTGTCTTAGCGCAATAGGGTGTGCATAATATACCCTAAAGTCTCTTATATTAGGGTTATTCACACAATTTCTTTCCCAAAATGAATTAATACACAAAATTGTAATGTAATTTTCTCAAATAAAAATAATTAAACTCAAAAGTTTATTTTATTGGGTTGTAGAATGATTAAGATGAGAGGTTTATTTTACAGTTCAGTATGATGTGTAATTATGTATGTTCCTCATCAAAGTTGAAATTTTACTCGTATAAATTAAAAATCCAAAAAAAATAACTATATAAATTATTTAAATAATATCTGCTCATAAAAAAAATTGCAAATGACAAAATTAAATTATGTATGTTCCTCATCAAAGTTGAAATTTTACTCGTATAAATTAAAAATCCAAAAAAAATAACTATATAAATTATTTAAATAATATCTGCTCATAAAAAAAATTGCAAATGACAAAATTAAATCCCTCTTCATGTTAGATTCATATTTAAAATAAATCTATGTTAATTTATATTACAATTGAAATTCACATAAAAATAATAAAATTAAATCTCTCTTCATATTATCTATATTTAAAATAAATCTATGCTAATTTATATTACAATTGAAATTCACATAAAAAAATTACTTATTTTCCTTAATTATAAATAAATTACATAATTAGAGTCACCGGTCATAACCCAGCTTGAACAATATTCGACGAAACCATGTAAATTGTGTTATAATGACGTGATTAAATGAAAGATGTCAAAGGCAAGAACATGGAGTCATAAGGTATTTTCACATGATATGATGATTAGTGTGGTATCATGCTAAAATTAATATGAAAGTATAATAAAAAATTAAGCAAAGAGGATGCAAAGGAATAAAAAATAGAATGCATTTCCCGAGAAAATGAATGCATTATTTGAGAAAATGAATATAGAAGCATTATTTTTTTAAATGTAAGTTTTAAAGTTTTCTTAATTATGGTTTAATTATGGTTTGCTTAAAGTGTTTTATGTGTGGAGGAATATATATGGGTGGATGTAAATTAATGATGATATCTCATGATGTGTTAATGACAATGTAAATATGGAAAAACAACACTTTGTTAATTTTGAGGGATTATTTGAAGTAATTATACAATGAATGTGAATATGGTGTAGAAAAATGAAATGTCAAAAAATGTATTAACTTACCAAATATATAATTTGTATATATAATAACACTGTTATTTTTCATCTAAAATGTGATGCATATTCTTTTTTTAGTGCTAAGTTTGAGTACATAAACAATGGAATTTAACCATAAAAATTTATAGTGTTAAGGAACATATTTTCTTATGCACAAATGCTTTTTTCAAAATTTATATCTTAATTTTATATTTTTTTAGGATGATGAAACTCATTATATCCCTGAAATTACAATATTTTCCATTGTGAAAATGCCTTAACATTATCAAATAATTTTCTTTTTTGTCTTTTAGATTGTAAGTCTCTAGTGTCTTATATATATAGTCTACTAGTGTATGTAGTAAAGTGTTATATATATATATATATATATATATATATATATATATATATATATATAATGGTTAAGATGCAAAAAATTATTCCATAAATACAAGAGGTATGTTTTTTAAGATTACGAAACATATTAAAACCAGTAAGCAATGTAAACTTTTTGAAAATAACTATATATTTGGAATCTACACAATTAAATCCATATTTTTCTATACTTCCATTGACAAATGATTACCTATCCTATAGAAAAAAAATATAAGAAATGATATATTGATAGGTTGTAAAAAAAATGGATGTTTCAATGTATTTCTAGTGCAACCACAACTAGGTTTACCATCGTAGACCTATATCTAAAGAAATCAACTCAACAAACATGTACATTAGAGCTGTAAGTCTTGTCCCTAAAAAGAATTAAATTGAAAATAATGCATGCGTGCTTTAGGAACACATGTGTTCATGTTGGGTAAAAAATTCACATTCTTGTTGGAAAAAAAAAATAATAATCAAGAACGTACATGTGTTCCTGCTGGGAAAAATATTTTATCCAACAAGAATGTGCACACATTCCTGTTGCAAAAAAAAACATACCCAACAAGAATGTGAATGCATTCTTATTAGGAAAACATTTGAACTCTCGCCCCTCTCTTCCTTTGCCCTCTCTCTCTTTTGCTTGATCACTTGCTTAATATCTCCTCCTTTACCTTGCCTCCTTTCTCTTTACCTCTCTATCTCTCCCTCCATGTCTATATTTCTCTACCCCACTCACTCTCACCCACTTTGTCTTATATTTTTTACTCTCCCTCAATCTCTTTCTCTAACTACTCCCCTCCTTCAATTTATTTCACTCTCTCTACCTCTCTATTTCCCTCACTTTGTGCCTCTCTCCACCCTCCACTCACTTCCTCCCTCCCTCCCCACTTCCCCTCGCCCTTTCCCTCTCATTGTTGAAAATGCATTAGTGTGGGTCTTCGTAATGAAATTCAAATGTAATATTGATGTAATTATTATATTCATTTATTATTATGAATATTATTATTTTATTTCTAGTCAAAGCATGTTCTTCATGCTTCTAGGGTTTATTGAGCCAAAAGAAAATTTAATATGAGTAAAATAAACATATTTGAGTCAAAGTCCCATTTGGACTTCTTGGAATAAAAATAAAATTATTTTTATTTGAGTCAAAAGAGTCAATTTGTCCTCCACAAGACGAAGTCGACCCTCCTTGGACAAGTCAACCCTAGGGGTAGTTATTCGGCATCCTAGATGTGTATAAATAGAAGGAAACTCAACCACTTTGGAGACCAATCACCCCACTCACTCATTCACATCGAAATTTATGTAATAATAAGAAGAAATTCAACAAAATCAAAGGGGAGAGAGAGAGAGAGAGAAGTCAGAGGGGAGATAAAATCTAGTTTTGTGCCCTATTTATACTCACTAGGAGCAACCAAAGGAGAAGCAACATTAAGCATGCATGCAAAGGAAATATCCATCTGCCACGTATAATAATCCTTTTTGTGTTTATTGTTTCTCATGTAATGATTTTGGCCATAGGGCTATTGATTGCAGGGCACATGCAAGGAATGTAAATTATACCAATAGAAGACATCAACCTATTCCTCTCTTCCTTGGTCACATATGTTTTTGTGTGACAATATGGGCCATAAGGCAAAGGATTGCAAGCTTCTCGTGTGTTTTAGGAGATCCAACCAAAGAGAGGAGAATATGCAAGGTCAACCACATAAGGAGAAAAAGGATCAGCAGATGAAAATTTGGAGGAGAAAAGAGTAGCAAGGAACTTCCACCAAAAATTAAGGCCTGCATGGTCTTAGGCGGAGAATATGGTTGCATAATGAGTTGCATGAAATCTTTAATTGTGAAATCATATCATAAAGTGCCCATGACAAAAATTTTGCATATTGTAGGAGATGCATGTGTTTAGGGGGAGTCCTTGTGGTTTGAAGTGCACTTTCATTTTAAGATCTATTTCTATTGTAGTTTGATTTTAGTTCATCAACGATGTACATTTGTTGATGGTTTTGGAACAACTATATGTTTTGGATTCTATTAATACTCATGATAATATGGCATCAATGTAGTTATTCTTATGTGCATTCCCTAGGTGTGATGGGGGATCACACATTCAGGGGGAGCATTTGCGCTTCCAATTGGACTTGCATTTGTCGGCATCATGCTCACTTTGGAGCAGTTTTATTGTTCTTATTTATCATTAGTGTGTTGCAGGAATCAAGTCTTTGCTGTTGCTGCCATATAATAGCAAAATCACATGTTTTTCATGACATAGTTGGTATATTGATGATGATTATACTGCTAGATGATATTTATGTCATGTGTTGTGTAGCTTCTATGGAAGATCAGATGATGTGTTAGAGATAGTTCACATAGAGTATGCAATTTATTGTTCATAGTTTCTATGCTAGATGTATCATGTTGTTGCTCATGATATCTTGATGCATGCTGATGGATGAGATATTATGCACTCATATGGATAAGCCATGATGATTTATATTTCTACTCATATATGGAGTATACATCTTGTTTCTGGTGATGATTTGTTGCTCACTAACTTGATGCTTGTGCCTCATTCATGATATGTTGTTCACCTATGTTGAGGAGATGATGAGTTTCATGTGTTGTTGATGGTGCTACATTTCTAGATCTTATGCTATTGTTGTTGTTTCTTAGTATTTCTTGGATATATGTTTGCTTGACGATATAGGAGAGATTATCTATATTGGTTCATATAGGAGAGATTATCTATATTGGTTCATATTGGTTCATAGGAGAGATTATTTATTGGTTCTATTGTTGTTCATGATTTGAGTTGATGATGCATTAAATTGATGGTTGATTAGCCTCATGAAGATGAGGATATGTATTTGTTGTTGCCCTATGGCATATTGCCATGTTGCTACTATTAGATGATTTTATTGTTGTACCTATGTGGAGCATGGTGGTTGCTAGTGGTTCTAAGCCCATTTTTATAGTTTTACTCTCTACTTTTTCATAATAAACATAAGATTTTACTATGGAAAATTTTAAGGATGTAAATTTATATTATAGTTTAGAAGCCTTAGTGAATCTCACTAGTCAATATTATGCAATTTGTAAAATGTTTGGAAATGTTTTTGTAAAAATATTCAAAATTATAATACTTTTATATAATATCTTTATAGAGTTCTGGGTATTTTCAAAGTAAAATTTGGGCAAATCATATTTAGAAAAAATGTAAATTAGTGAATCATTTTGTTGGAAAAAGCATAGAAAATTAGCCCACCTATGAAAATTAACCCCTAAATGTTTTCTTGGATTTTAGTCATTCTTTTCAATTATGACAATGTTTCTTATAGTTTATGCATAAGTATGAATCCATCATGATCCTCATGCAATTGTTAAGACACATATATGGACTTCATGCAAATGTTATGAGACAAATTTGGACTCATATAAGATCATGGGAGGAAAAAACATATAATACCCAAAGATAGAACTCGGGCTTGCATTTTGAGCAACTAAATTGATATTTCACATATAGAAGGTAACCTTGTAGTGTATTTATACAACAAGATTTTTTAAATCAGGAATTAGAAAATTAAAAGTAAATGAATGTGTAAAATTAAATGAAAAATCATTTCTTACCAAAATCACTCAAAAATACTAGAGAGTAAGGGTTGGGCATGCCTTTTACTGAACTAGTCAAATTCACTTAAAAACTCAGAAATACCAATTTTGAGAACATTGTTGCAAACACTTTAGAATGAGCTTAGAAATTTTGAAGGAGGTTTTTGTAAAATATCTATAACTCCAAGTATATGCTCTTATTTTTTTTTTTTTTTAAATATCTCTATAAAGCTCATGGCCAACATTTTTCTAAGCCCATTTTATAGTTTTACTCTTTTTTTTCATAACAAACATAAAATTTTAACCATTCTTTTCAATTACTACAATTGTTGCTTTTCATGAGTAGATGAATAACACATATAGTATGACATATAGTATGGTGAGTTTGAACTGTGTTAATAGATAAGCATCAAAGGCAAAGGGATATCTATCAATAATGAGGAAAGTCACCACAAAAATTAGAGGAATAATTTTGAGTGAAAATTTATTAAACCCAATGCATATTATGTGAATACGAGAGCAAATTAACAATCCAAGTTGATATCACTTTTACAATTTTTTTACTTAATTATGCTTTGGATTTTCTTTTGAACTAGTAACTACAATCTATCTAGGGATAGCTTAAAGAGTTTGTTGAGATGATTTGGCTTGTGAACTTAGAAAAAGAAAGGGATGTTTTCACTTTTCATCAATAAATTTGTTGTATGACCAGATACTAAATAACAATTCTGTCACCCTGGTCTTAGCTACTATATCAATTAAATATATTTTTTTGTTGGTTTTTATTTCTCTCGGAAGAGTAATTGCAATTTTGAATTTTCTTTGGCATATCTCAATATGGGTTAAGAATTTCCTTTGGATAACTCATGTTCAACCTATTCGTTGGGAGGGAAAAAACATCAGTTTGTGTGCAAGATTTGTACAGAAATTATATTTGTTTGTATTTTTCTTGCTAAATCATGTTTGGTGAGTCGACCTAGGCACATTCTTAACAATAAAAAATGGTACTTTTAAAGTCCAGTGAGAAATCTTAGCCAATGAAATAAAACATTTTTAATAAGGAAACACATATTTTGACAAAAAAACATATTTTCCATGTTAGTGATTAAGAAATAGGATACATGCTACTGTTTGCTAGAACATTATGTAATTACAATTTTTTGAATAAAAAATTGATAAACAAAAAATTTAAAATCTTCATATCTTATTATTGAAAATTAAAAAAAAAAAAATTACCTTCCACAATTTTAATTTAATTGTTGGTGATTATTAGGTGGATGGTAGAGATTTCATCTCCATGAAATATGTCAAAATATTCATATTAGTGTCATAGATCAAAGGTTAAGATTTATCTTAATTAAACTATTTTAATTAATTTATCTCAAATTAATTAATTAAAAAAATGTCATATTAAGCCTGTGGTATTTACCCATGGTATTGTGATAAGAGTGATTTACAAGTTAAAAAATTTTATGGTTAAAAATATTATAACATGTTGTTTAAAATAACTCATATATTAATTCTTTTTATAATTAATAATAATAATAATTAACAATAAAAATATAATTTTTTTTAATTTCATAATTTTTTTAATTATAAGTTATGTGAAATATTTCTGATATTTATTATCTCGATATTTACTAACTACTCTTTTTTGAGATATATAATGAGATTAATATTATTTTTTAATATAAATTATACACATTATATTAAAATTATTTAAATAAACTTATAACTAATTAATTTAGTAAAGTAATAAAAGAGAATTACCATTAAAATGGCGCGATGTGAGGATTCCACGTACAGCACCTTTATTATTATTAAAGTTATATTGCTTCGCTTTTGTTAGGTAAAGCTCACCTTTTCAAATTAAAAAGAAAAGAAAGGTGTACCTAGTAACTTCAGTTTGAACGACCTCATGGAGGCCACACGCAATAAGCAATTATTACTCCAATCAATAAAGGAAAATTACCTATGACATGCACTACCCTAAGAATAAGAAAATATTATTCTTCTCAATGTGTGGCCACACATTTAATTAGAACATCGATCATCGATTTTTCTAAGAAATTTCGTTTCAAAGTCCACACTCTTTAGAAAAAAAAAGAAAAAGGTGTGGACGGTCTGCTTTATATTTAAGTAAACCAAAGGTTAATGGACGTAACATTTTGACTAAAATTACAAGGAGATCTTGACTTTGGTTCAGCCGTTGTTTGTTTTCTTTATTACGATTCAAGTTTAGCGGAAAGATATTTTGAATTTTTTTATTAAAAATTATCATTTATATGATAAAAAAAATTATTAATAATTATATAATCATGTAAAAGATTATTAATAATTATATAATCTAATTTCAAAACTATACTCATGTAAAAAATTATTAATAATTATATAATCTAATTTCAGAACTAGGTATGGAAAATTTAATTTATCGATACTTATATATTCCCATTTCAATTATAATTATGAGAAAGTACCAAAAAAAAAAATTACTATTATTTTTTTCAGAGAGAAATCATCATATGGCCGAAGCCCGCAGATTTTTACAATCTATATGGCCGAAGCCAGCAGAATTTTTACGGCATAGCCGTTACAAATATCATTCAGATATCTCCATAACGTGGGGGTCATCAAATATACGCCTCCGCAGGAATCGAACATGGCTGAGGGTGCGAAAGCCATCCGCCCCAGCCCCAGCCATTACATCATGCACGTCATGTGCATGATATCAACAAAGATATACTTTTTTTTCATTTTCATTTCTCCATTCTTTAATCATCATCATGTATATAAACATAAATTGGTACGGTCGTTATCCCACATAGATGGGACGAACGGCCAGTTAATAGCCTCCCCACCGACCCGCAATACATGACGCCCTGCTGTGCAGCTATTGTTAGAAATATGTTTGGAATACCCTGATGTAAATATATTGTACCATGTTGTAAAAATACCACTTCTTCAAAATAGGATTTCCACTCTGAAAAGAATCGGTATATATATTGTACCATGTTGTAAAAATACCACTTCTTCAAAATGGGATTTCCCCTCTGAAAAGAATCGGTATATATATTGTACCATGTTGTAAAAATACCAGATTTCCCCTCTGAAAAGAATCGGTATATAAAAAATATATTGTACCATGTTGTAAAAATACCACTTCTTCAAAAGGGGATTTCCCCTCTAAAAAAATCGGTATATAAAAAATATAATGTGTTAGAGAATTGGTCAAATTAAATTGAATTTTAATAAATTTATTTTTAATGTCAGCGAACCGGATTTCAATAAACCGCGAGCGCCGACCATACGATAGGATCGTGTGGTAAAAACGCCATATTCAGAACTGAACAAACTGAGTAAAAACACGATTATGTGAAATTTCCAAAACCTGTCCCGCTCGGCTCTAGATGGTGTGCGCTTAGGTGGGACCTTGTGGCCATTTCGTCTCTTGCGTTGCGATCTTTACATGTTGGCATAAATTGAGCGGTCGATATTCGTTCCATGATATCAGTGGTGGGCACTGGATCTCCGCGAAGGGTTGAGTCACAGCAAACCCTTTAGTAATTTGAATCAAGAAAATGAAGGATCGATACCTTAACTTGTAAGAATATGAAGGATTGTAAGAAAGGGTTTTTTAAATGGTACACATCTTATTTCAATTTTAACTATTTTAACAACCAAGTTAGTGCATAAACCTTATACAACTCTTCAAATTATAATTTTAATAATATTTTAATAATTATCATCAATTTCAGGTCTCTAAATTTAGTTAATTGAAGTCTTTCACTTTATTAATCACATTAATATTTTTAATGTGGTTGTGTTAGTTTGTTTTATTTTAAACGTTAAAAATATTTAAGTTTATTTTAATTTAGTCATTAACAAGGAAAATTTTAAGGACATTGATTTATTTTAAAGTTTAGAAAAATTAGTGAATTTCAGTGTTTTCTAATATGCAATCTGTAAAATGTTTAATGATATCCTTGTAAACATATTCAATTTTCTAATGATTTTGTATATAGTCTCTATAAATTTTTGAGATATCAAAGGTAAACTAATTTTATATTATAAATTAGCCCCTCTGCCAATATTAGCCCCTAAAATCTTCTTTAGTCATTAATTGATGATGAATATAGTTATTATTGCATTTATTTATGTGTGTGAATTGATTTATTATTGTTATGTTAATGATATCTAAAGAGATAGGCTTTAATTCATGCAAAATGTTTGGAGTTCTTGGGTTAGTATTTATTTGTTTATTTTTAATGAAGGCAAACTCTTTCTTAATTAGAAGCAACTTTAAGTCTTATGTGAGGATTAAAATGTAGTTTGAGCGCAAATAATACTAAAAAAATAAGAAGCCAATTTCCATTGTAGTCATCACTAAGGCCAATTTTAAGTGTGGTATGTCTTTTTTAGTAGGATTTAACCTTAATCTCATATATAAAACCAAATGCTACCTAAATTATATACTAAACGCTTGCTAAATGTATTTTTATTTCTTGTTTTCAAAGTGGCATAACCTATCATAAGTTAATAAAAAATGACATCCATCACTAGCTACTATCGCAATGCTTATTGACTCGTCATTATTACTCAAGGAAAACCACTATCGCAATGCCTATTGACTCATCACTATTACTCAAGGAAAACCATAGTGCCTAGTACAATTTAAACACTTGCCTAGTTTCATTTGTTGCATGAAACTCGCAAAACTTATCATTACCCATTTTGTAACAACCCTCACTAAAAATCCATGTAAAAAAAAAAGACCAAGGTCATGGGACACGTATTCCAAGTTGAATGGTGGGAAAAACATCTTAGTGGGTGTTCATTTCGGTCATTATGGCTAACTCTCTCTTATACTCTTGGACACTTAGAGTTTTCTTAGAGCACTCTTGGAGGAGTGTGGCATACTTGGAATTTGGAGCAAGAAGGCAAAGGAAACGCAGGAAAGCACATGAGGACATCAAGATCAACAACTATAGTGGGTTTTTCTTGCAGGATGTATGATTTCCTTGCTAGTTTTGGCATGCATGGTACATGCATGTGGTTTCTTGGTTATGATCTGTCATTGGCATGGAGGATTGCCTGGATTGATAGTGGTTTTGCCAGCCTTGTCATTTTCTGGATAGCCATGGTGTTGTGGATTTTACTTTTGTTTTTTGGTTAGTTCTCATATTCCTTTGGTTGTGGGTTGAATTATTAGTTCTCGGAGCCTTGGTTGGACAAACGCTCTCAAAGCCCTGTAACAGCTTGGGTTGAGTTACTAGTCCTGGAAGCCTTGGTTGGACAAACGCTCTGGAAGCCTTGTAACAACTTGGGTTGAGTTACTAGTCCTGGAAGCCTTGATTGTACAAACGCTCTAGAAGACCTTGGTGGGTTAAGTTACTAGTCTCGGAAGCCTTGTTTGGACAAACGCTCTAGAAGCCCGACGACAGCTGTGAGTTGAGTTACTAGTCCTCGAAGCCTATTTACGACTGCAAGTGAAATATACTTTCTCATTTCTTGATATGGTATCGTAGCTAGGAGTTTACGACTGCAAGTGAAATATATTTTCTCATGATGTCATTTTTGGGAGTTTGCAATTGCAAGTGGAATATACTTTCACGTGATGCACGCAGAGGGGCCTGAAGGATTAGAGATGTGTGAGGTTTACGAAATCTAAGCATTACTATTTTAATTAACATGTTCTAAACATAAAATGAAATTTGTCTGGGGTAATAAGACAAGTGCCCATAGCTTTTCTGTCGAATCTGAAATATCAAGAGTATCTATCACTTTTCTGTCAAATCTAAAATATCAAGAGTATTCATAAGCAAGGAATGTAAGATGTGAAACGTATTCATATGCAGGGTTGTCCAATGTAACGATGTTCTCTTGCTCTGATAATAAAATACTGCCGCAATATTTTTGCTTCTTAGTTCTCAATATCTTGACGAAGCATCTATTAAATCTTGCTTTATGATTAGCAGGAGGCTTGATCAAAACTCTTTGGAAGGCCCAATTCTGTCCAACATCGAATGCTTGGAAAATATGAACGAATTGTAAGATCAACGATGGATTGTGCATGTTCATAAATGTTAGATCATAGTATTGACCAAAAGAATTCACTGGCTCTCTACATTTTTTCAGGCATCTATCAAATAATCAGCTCAATGGTTATATACCTAACTTATCTTTGATGAAAGATCTTTAGTACTTGTAAATAGAAGGTTCAAACTCTACTCAAAAGATCTCGAATTGATTTTATCAAGTTAAGACTTCCAATATTCATGTGTACGGTTTTTACTTTTATAGGGACTTGAGTAACAATTCATTCGAGATCTCGGATGTGCCCACCTGGTTCTCTGCTCGTGCATCATTGACCACTATGTAAGTTCAAGTGGTTTGAAATACAACATAAATTAAGCTTTACTATCTTTTGAACTATCTGGTTTTTCCTTTCCCTTTCCCTTGTTCTGTAGTGTGATAGAAAACAGTAATTTGAAGGGGAAACTTTATTCTTAACTTTCTAGCTCACCGCAACTTGAGACAATGTAAGTGTATTTCATATTTTCTCTGCAATACCTTCAACGTTACATTGTTGAAAGATGAAACTTGAACGTTCAGTGATCTTCATTTTCCAGTGGTGTAGGATTCTCTCCAATAATTCTATAGATGGGTCTCTCTCAATTTTGGAAGGAACTATCAGCCAGCAGCTCCAATTGATAGACCTTCAATACAACAACATCATGAATGTTCCATTGGGGAAAAACCTTACTAACATTTGGGCGTATGGATCTCCTTCATAACCCTCTAAACTGATTCATGTGGATTTCTAGTTCATTTATATGTATGAGAAACCTTGTAGTATCTATATGACTAGGAAGAGGGAAAAAAAGCATTGGATATGTGAAACTTTCTGACAATTAAATGATGCGATATTCAAAGGTTATCTACTTATATTCTAAAGTTGTACACCATCAATTTTTTTTTTTTTTAGTCAAATAAGAGTGGAGCCTTCTATTAACCTCAAGAAAGATTACATATGTTACATGGCTTTACAAAGTAAGGACCAACAAGGGCTATCCCTATGAAGGGTAACCAATTACACAACCCGAAATAAACCTAAGACCCTCAACCTGAGGCTTACAAAAAAAAAGTCACCATCCATGATCCCATGAGATCCAAAGGTCACGAACACTATCATCTCGGCAACATGCGCCCCTTTTACCCAGTTCACAGACCCGATAAGGATTGTGAGCCATTGTTTTATGAATGTTCGGGTCCGGTTTGGAACTTAAGCTCTGATCACTTTTAGAACCCGAAAACCACACAAATAAGCCCCTGTTGATCTGATGGTCCTCCGAGATATCGGAATGGAAACCTGCATGGTCTTTACTTTCCTTTCGGACCCGATGAGGATTGTAAACCGCTAATCTCAAAACCATTAGGTCTGCTTTGGTGGTTAACCTTCGATTAATTTTCCACTTGATGGCCATTCGATTACAAAGGTTGTCAAGATCCATGGCTGACGACCTCCTAAGAGGCCTATTATTTACCAAGTGCCTCTCCCCTGTGGAAAACTCTATTTTAAGAAATTTTCTTCTCCCTTTTTTTCTCTTTTTTTTGGAAATTAACGGTTAAGAATGACTTACACTTCTGCTTTCTCCTGCTTCCACTAGTCTTCCTTCTTGTTCAGTCCTAATAGTTTGGAAGTTTTCCATGTCTTTGTCTGCCTATCTTTGACAATCCTCATGCAATTTCCCTGAGGGTGTTGAATCCCATGCATACCTGCTGTAACTTTCTTTGCAAAATGCTCCTTCATTCGCCAGACGATTAACTAGCATATTGGCTTTTCTTCACTCATGAACAAAGTTGGTCATTCTCAGGGTTTGTAGGTGGGAATAAATGCGCTAAAAGACCTGCAAAAGTCGCCAATGTTTTAATACTTTTCGAGATTTTTTTCCAATACAGATCTTCTTGGCTGCATTAATAACCAATTCTGAGTCTACTTCAATGATGGCATTATGAGAATTTGACTCGATTAGTATTTCCAGGCACTGCTCTAAGGCCATGAGCTCTACCATGTTATTTGTGGCAGTTCCTAGATGACTATGAAAGATGTCCTTTATGCACCCCTGCTCATCTCTGATGACCCCGCCAAAACAAGTCATCCCTGGGTTACCTTTAGAGGCTCCATCTATGTTAATTTTCAAGAAGCCATGAGGACGAGGTTACCAAAAGTCTTTACCAACATTTATCTAGCTCACATCCTTGTGTATGCTTTGGGGAACTAGTGAATGGAGACCCAACTGCAATAGTATACAAGTATCTTGGGGCAGAGTCGGGTTCTTAGGAGGTTCCCCTAACATGGCACCAACAGTGTCTTTGAGCTGTCTTAATATCTATGCAATAGTGTTGTGAGTTTAGCCAGTTTTGCTCTTGAAAATCCTGCCATTACATTCTTTCTAGACGTCCTAGATTAAGAAGCCTGGAACCAGAGTCCAAGCGTTGTTGATGATCTCATTCCCTGAGAAGTTTCTCCTCCAATTCCTAAAAGCGTTGGTAATACTGAGGCCATCCCTGTTAGTTTGCCTGAAGATTGAGGCCACCCAATCCCACAAGGTTGAGGTGAAAGGGAAAAGGTTGAGTAAATGTTCCATCGTCTCATCTTGTGTACCACACAGATAACATTTGGATGGGCCAACAAAAACTTTCTTCATAAGATTTTTCCAAGTTATAATTTTCTTTTGTTGAACCAACCACATGAACAACTTTATTTTCATCCAATGCGGGTGGTGCCAAAGGTCCTTCCATGCCTTATCAGGGTTTTGATAATCCAACCCTAGGGCTATTTGTTTGGCTTCTTTGAGGTTAAAGTTACCTTCTGTGTTTCTTCCCTATCTTAGTTGGTCAGACGAGGATGAAACCAAAATCTTCCTTTGTTCCAAGTCCATAGCAAGAGAGTTTGCGTGAGCTTTCAAAGGTTTCTCTTCCCTATAGCCTAGATCTTTCCATGTTCTCCATTTTCCATTATTCCTTACCTGATCCCAGAAGTCACTTACCATGCATAAACCTTTGTTGTCAGTGTCATTCTTGAGATTGGTTTGTTCTTCCCTAAACAGGTTTTGTTCTTGCTGCCAGTTGTCCTCCCAGAATCTTGCCAGGTTCCCATCTAGGATCTCCTAGAAGCTGTGCTGCTGGACAATGCCTCTATTTTCCCAAGCAAGATTCCAAATGTGGGAGCCCTTAATAAGCCTAGACATTCGAATATGATCCCTCTACTGCCAATTATTTGCATATTTCTGTTTCCAAAGCTTGGCCCATGGGGTTGTCGATTCCTTTAGCCGCCTCCACCACAGCTTTGCACTTGAAACTTTGCTAAGGGTTTCGGGGTCATGAAGCCCCAAATCTCCATGGGCCTTAGGTTTTCAGAGCTTATCCCAAACTAACAAAGCCCATTTATTTTTCTCTTCCCCTTTGCCCCAAAGAAAATCTCTTTGAATGTTCTTGATCTGTTGTAAAACTGCTTTAGGAACAAGAAGAGCTGACATCATGAAAATGGGTATGGCCTGCAGGATAGCTTTTGTGAGCACAAGGCACCCTACTAAATTCAAACATTTGCATGTCCATTTCCTGACCTTATCTTGAAGTTTGTTAATGACCGGCTCCCACACTCCCCTTCTTAGAGGTTTGTCTGTAAGGGGCATTCCAAGGTACTTAGAGGGTAATTGATCCCTTTGGAACCCTATAATTCTGGTAAGGTTTCTCTGAATAGTAATGTCAGCGTTAAAAAATAAAACTTTTGATTTTTCAAGGCTTACCTCTATACTAGCGGCCATAGCAAAGTCATTCAAGATTTGTTTAAAAGCTTTGGCTTCCTTGACCATGGGAATGCCTGCAGCATAGTGTCATCCACAAATTGTTGGTGAGTTGAAGCCACTCCATCTGTGGTGAGTTTCAAACCCTAGATTCTTCCCTCAGCACTTCCCATTTTTATCGCTCTGCCTAGCCCTTCCATCATGAGCACAAAGAGGAAGGAGGAGAGTGGATCGCCTTGTCTTAGTCCCCTAGAAGGCATGAAGGTTCTTGAGGGCGAGCCATTAAGTAGGATTGAAAAACTGGTCGTGGATGCAAGGGCCATAACCATCTGATCCAATTGTGGTCAAAACCATAAGCTTTCAGCACTGCCTTGATGTAAGACTAGCTTAGCTTGTCATAAGCTTTCGCTAGGTCAAGCTATATGATCATACCAGCTTGCTTGTTGCTCTTCAAAGAGTGTACCATCTCATGAGCTTGTATGATATTGTTGAGAATCTGTCTTCTTTCCACATAACCAGTTTGCTGCTTTGAGATAAGAGCTAGAAGAAGGGGCTTGAGTTTGTTAGTGATCACTTTGGAAATAATTTTGTACACCACATTACATAAAGCTATGGGTCTGAATTTGTCCGGTGTGATGGCTTTTTCCTACTTTGGAATCAAAGCTATGAAAGAGGCATTGAGAGCCTTCAAGTCTGATCTGGATCTTCTTGAGTCTTCCACTGCATCAAGGATGTCTTGTTTAACTATTTTCCAACATGTTTTGAAAAGGTCCACATTGAAACCATCCGGGCCAGGAGCTTTCCCATTTTTCATCTCGTTGATAACTTCACTGACCTCATCTTCAGATATTGACCTATTGAGATTATGATTGTCTTCCCTTGTTACAAGCTTGGGAATGTACTTTGTGAATTTTTTAATGAACTGTGACCTGTCTAAGAGAGGCTCCTTTGCAATGCTAAGGAAGTGTTGTACTAGGATAGATTCCATTTCTTTGTGGGTGACGAGCTCTTTCCCTTGAGAATCTTTTAGTTTTAAAATTCTGTTATGTGACCTGTGACTGAAAGTTGACTTATTACAAAACTTTATGTTTCTTTCCCCTTCTCTAATCCACCGTACTCTCAATTTCTGTCTCCAAAAAGTCTCCTCTTGCCTGCACCTATCATCCCATTCCTTCTGAAGAGCATCAACTTGAGTTTTCCTTTCCTCGGTAAAGCCATCTGCGATCATGAGCTGATTAATCCCCTGTAGTTTCTGTTCAACTTCTTTTTTGGCTTTGAAAATGTTACCAAACTATTTTTTGTTCCCATCTTTGAGTCTGACTTTGATGTGTTTAAGTCTTTTTTGTAGCATGTACCTTTTAGTTCCTTGAAAGGGAAACTCTTCCATCCACCATTTATCAATATTACTGGTGGAGTTGGGGTGAGAGAGCCAGACATTTTCAAACCTGAAAGGTCTGTTCCTTAGTGCACCCATAAAAGTGGCTTCAAGTTGGATAGGCTAGTGGTCTGAGCCTCCAAAGGGAAGGATTAAAGCTGACATGTCAAGGCCTATGAGAAATAAGTCCTCTGAGATCATGAATCTATCTAGTTTAGAGGAAATTTGAGAATCCCCTCCTCTCTTGTTGTTCCATGTGAAAGTGCCATTTATTGTCTCAGCATCCATTAATCTCATGTTATTTATGAAGTTCTGGAAGGTAATGGAGTCTCTTCCTAGTGTTCTGGTGCCACCTTTTTTCTTTGTAAGAAATTTGATCATATTGAAATCCCCTACCAGAATCCAGGGCATATCAGGATATCTCTCTCTTAGCTCCTCAAGGGAAGTGAGGAGCTTGAGTTTGTCTTCTAGTTTTTGAAGACCATAGACATTTGTAATCATGTAAATATCCTTGTCATCCACAGGTTGTATTACCAGCGAAAGATTGTTCCTGGATGCTTTCGCGTCCAGGATTCCAAGTTTTTGGGGATCCCAAAGTGTAAGAATCCCTCCTGCCGAGTTGTCTACCTTAACCTCCAGATACTCATACCTACTTAACCATTTGCCATGTATTTCTTTGATTTTATCCATCGAGCACTTTGTTTCCTGAATGAAAACCATGTCTGGTTTTTCTTCTTTTATTCTACTGCTGAGATTTCTTTGTTTCCTTTTACTTACTAGGCCCTTAATATTCTAGGTTGCAAACTTCATTAAAAAGGTTTCTAAAAGAGTAACTGGTGAGATATTTTATCTTGCCTGAGTTGATCATGAGTTTTCCACATTCTGTCAGTAGCTCATTCTGTCTTTTCCTTCCTCTTTTTCTGCTTGGGTTCTTGGAAGAGTGCCTCGGTGTTTCCTCCATTCTCTTCATCCCTCTATTTTCCTGGATGTCATGGTTTCTTTTGACTCTAGAACTCTTCGATTGGGATCTCCATAGGAAGAGTTGTTGAACCTTGTCAAAATCCTCTTTTGGCAGGGAGTCAACTCCTTTGGTAATACCCTGCTCCAGAAACTTTTCTAGATCCAAGTTTTCCTTCTCAAGAATTCCTGTAGTTCATGATCCTCTGTTCCCGCCTCACTTGGGATCATCTCATGGTCCCTGTTGAGCTCCACAATGCTCGGTAGATCATCCTGTTGTTGGATGTTCTCTTGTGTGTCCTCCATGATAGTATCCATACGCTTCTCATTAGTTTTAGTCTCCAATTTCTGGTTTTCCCCATTGTTTCCAATTTCTTCTTCTAAGATTTTGAAACTGTTGTGGCTCAGTTGTACGTCCTCGTTGAATTTCTTTTGGTGCTGCTTTCCTCCTTTTCGCTTACCCCCACCTTAGTGAAACCCTCAGGATATTTTCTTGTGGTGGTTTTTTTTGTTGCTTTCTAGTTTGTTTAATGGGTAGTCTCTGTATAGGTGCCCATGTTCATGGCACTTACGGCACCTAAATGGGACATGCTCATAGTCCACCACATGAACCCATTCTAGAGACTCCGACAACCAATAATCTAAAGGAAGGGAGTATAGTCTTATCCATACCGGTACTGAAGTGAACGTTTCTCGTTCTGGGACAAAGTTAATAACCCATGGTCGCATGTAAAGGCCTGCATCAATGTAAAAATAGGGTCCTCCCTCGAACACTCTATCTTTATCTTCTAAGCTCATGAACACCACCATAAAGAAATCCTTGGAGCCAAGGTGAAGGTTTACTTCCCCCTTCGGTTCCCAGTGGTTCCTTATCCATGCATGTAAGGCCTTCTCTGTCAGCCAAATCCCCATAAATTTGCATATGATCACGTGTTCCACCATGTGATCTCTGTGCACCTGTAGCGTTGGGTCACTTAAAACGATCCGAGGAGTGATGGTCGACTTGGGTTTGTAGACGCTTGTCGCCCTCAAAGGTGCAACTCTTTGATTGCTACTCTCTTTCCTCTTCTCCCTTCTATCTTCCTCATGATTTACTCTTTGTTCGTGAGGCTTGATATTTCCTGTGTTAGTATCCTCAGTTATCACCTCTGTTGGTTTCTTGAAGCGATGCAGATCAGTTTCCTTGTTTCTGTTCATGACTATTTGACTGTAGGAGGGAGCAGAACTCCCTCCTCCTTGACCCACCATGGTTACCAGTGTCAAACCCTGACTCAAACCCTAGATCATATTGCAGAGCACCTCTAAATCTCCTCTTGTACCTTCAAAAAATTAACAACTACACTCGTTGTACGCCATCAATTTCATTAATGTAACTATCTGTGTTTTCTTTTCAAAATGCAGACTTGAAGTTAACCCAGTTTGTGATTCCCAAACATTCATATCAAAAAGCCCCATATGTAGCCCTCACTACAATGCTCCAAATACCTCCTACCACACCGATATGGCACATTGTGGAAATGATACCAACTGTTCTGAAGATTCAAAGAAGTTTGATCCTCAGAGTTGTTAGTGTGCAATACCATATGTCGGCACCATTGTCTTAAGAGCTCACTCCTTTTCAACTTTGACGAATATTAACAGATTTCAAAATCTAGAGAAATCTTTATGGATGCAATTAAACTTGACAAAGGGGTCAGTATATCTCTGTTGCATGCGGTTTGATTCCAGCATGTATCTAAATATAATAGTCTGACATTTTCCACTGTCTGGAAGGAAGCCTTTTGACCCATCAGAAATCATAAATCTTGGTTTTTCTTTAAGAAATCAAAGATACAAACCGCCTGAGGAATTTGGAACTTATTATTTCATACCATCGTCTTACATATTTTTAAGAGGTGACGAACTGTAACTTTACTCTTAGTTCAGGTTTTCGACAAATATGGCATCTTTTAAAGTGTAGTGTATGTATTTATGAACAATTTTGCTGGCTGTTTGATTTCAGAAGGGCCGAGGTTTCTAAATACATGGGAAATAATTAGAATAGCATTGTTGATCTGTGCCATCATCTTCGTAGGAATTTACGCGTTATGTAAAAGGAAGAAGGTAGCAAAGGCCATTGAATTATCAAACCTATTCGGTATGAGATCCTATTCTTGGAGAATCTGAGAATCTGCTTCTGCTTTTACATATGTAAATTGGTTTTGGAAACAAAAACTAATTTCTATTAGCTTTTCTTCAGCTTCTTGGGATGCAGCAAGCAGTCAACATAGTGGAGATTCTCCCAAACTCAAAACTATCAGAGTTTTCTCATTTCAAACACTGAAAATGGTCACCAACAATTTCTCCAGGGATAATGAGATTGGCTTAGGAGGCTATGGCAAGGTATAAAGGTTTAGTAGTGTCATATAAGCTAATTTGTAGAGTAAAAAACAAGCTCTAACCTTAATCTTGGATAAATGAGAGCGATAAAGAGTCACTGTGATGCAGCTAAGTTCCCTCTGCGGACAGAAGTAACCCCTCTAGACCTAGAGTGGATCTAGTCATAGCAAGAACAATATCAAAGAAAATTCCCTTAGATAGTTAATGTCATGAAGGCCTACCTTCAAATCCTCATTTGATGAAACTCTCGTTGTGTTGCTCCAGCTCTCTTCTAATCATTTTTGTACCTGAAACAACATACAGAGAGCATCAAAAAACATAATAGAATACAACAGACCCGATCCACTTAAAGAGTCAAGGAACTTCAAACTATCAATATGCAATTTTGACATAAGATATAGGAAATAAACTATTGATTTGTATTAATATGAACTGAAGTAAAAATTACAACCATGCCTTGACGTTGTAGGTCTCTTTGAAGGGTCCTGTTAGCATGTCTCCGCAAGCATTCACTCATGAATTATCTCCCAAGAGGATGAATAACTCTCTTTCCTAACCAAAAGGAAAAATTCTGATGCTAGAACACTCATACAATCAAGCCAAATCTACACAAAACTATCCCAGGCTAAGTTACATTAGAAGCTACTTCCAAACTCTACTCAAAGTCTCTCACTGGTAGATCTCAGCTATGAAGGAGGTATTTATAGGAGGATGAGCCTACATAAAAGATGGGAGAAAGATCTCATCCCTTTGGGAGGTTTCATAAAGGGTGGAGCAACCATCCCAAAGGAGAGAGCCGAGCTCATCTAATCTAACAACCAACCCTAGGACCACCACTCAGAAGCTTTGACAATTTGTTAAAAACAAACTCCCCAAAAGTAGTTCTTCGCGAGTGAAACACAGGGACATGGCGATGACGTCACTAGGCTTAGTTCAGTCTTGGCCATCTTCACAGGTGGAATAACTGATGACCTGTGACGACCCAAAAACAGAGGTTAAAAAGGGTCTGCTCCAAGAGTAATGAACTGAGGTATTCTTCCTAATATGACAAGGAAGACACTGACACATATTTTGCAACATGACATAAAGCAGATGTCAATAACACGGACCGGCAGTGTCCAATATTAGGGAATGTGGGGTCGGTGACAAAATACTCTATAACAGAAAAGATGCCCCCTAAAGCATGAAGGCTGAGAGAGTGGGAGGGTGAAATGATTTACGAATCCATAACTGAAACAAAACACCATCGCGGAGAACCTGCAAACGCAAATACAACTGATATCTATGATGCATAAGTACATAGTGAAAGAGAATACGTGTGTATAAGGCATGGGCACATTCGTCTAGAAGATAAACATAAATTATCTGTGGTATGGACATAGCCATCCAATCAAAAGGACCATATAGAAGACTCGGGTATGGTTGCAGCCATCCAATCAAAAGAGTCATGTATACAATCATGAACCAATCCGCGCAACCTGGACTTGTGTAATCTGAGCCCAGAGTCTTGAATCTCATTCCTGATCAAGGTATAAATTCTAATATGCGAATAGATGTGCTAAAGTCGAGCATACTAGAAAATCGTTTGATTACCGGTCAATGATGTAAACCGTTGAGAAGCGCGAGAGAGACCCTAAGTAATGTCAATG
This sequence comes from Pinus tabuliformis, assembly GCA_031772625.1. Taxonomy (NCBI): domain Eukaryota; kingdom Viridiplantae; phylum Streptophyta; class Pinopsida; order Pinales; family Pinaceae; genus Pinus; species Pinus tabuliformis. The sequence goes on from CM062811.1 coordinate 1,195,112,953, forward strand.
GTTCTCAAGGTACTGCTAGTACAATCCACGAAGTGTGAAGAATGATTTGAAGATGAACACCCATGAAATCACCCGATCGAAGGCCAATAATGAAAGCCCATCGTCAAATGCAAAGAACTTGCCATTAAAGCATGCAAGCTCCAAGGTACCAGAATGGAGTCTCTAGATCAACTTCCTAGATAATGAGCTGAAGTCGATAGGAAGCCATCGGTCAAAGGAGGGCCATAATGTTTCCCACATCATCGACGTGAGACAAAGGAATAAGATGAATGTGGATGAGACAGAGAATCCGAGGAAGGTGTGTAAGGATGCAAACTACAGAAGGATTAAGCTCTTGAGCATATCGGTGAAACGACTCTGGATTTGGTAGAATTTTAGTACCAAGGGATCAAAGGTAATGATGATGCAACAAGGATCAGATGGAATGAGGCAAAATGGATAACCCAAAACCCGGAAGGCCAACGATAAAGTGAGGATATCCCAACCTGACACGAAGTAGAAAGAGTGTCGATGTTCAAAAGCAACAAGCTGCCGTAATAATTAATACAACCGACAGAATACTTGCAAATTTTCCCCCACCATTTCTGGCGAGTACCCCAATTATTTTTGAAACACAAGCTTGAAGGGGATACTATATGCTTGTAATATAAGTTTGTCCTTCAGACAAATCCGGCCTAGTAAATTTTAACGAGCCCTAGGAAGGAGAAGCTCAGTCTCGGCATGATGACAAGTCCAATGTCGTCAGGGTTTAATGAGTCCGACATAAGCAAAACTCAGAGTCTTTTCATATTTAGAGAGTTTGAAAAATACACGAAAAAGAAAACTCCAAAGGTCCCTTTTCATAAATTTGTCCCTCGAATCCGAAAAGGTAGAAAACAATACCTAAGGGAACCTATTGACCATGATAGATCAATGTATACCTTTTTCGTAAATAATCTATCTCGGTCCGTAAAAGGGGTAAACTTATACTGGGTAGATGTCATTTCCTATCCCTTAACGAGCTGAAAAGGACAAGCACTCGGCAACCTTTTCATATTTTGAGAGCTTAAAAAGAGCTTAAAGAGGACTCCACTTTGAGGAGCGAGTGCTGTCTAGGATAGCAACTCATTCCCATAATGTTGAAACTTCTCAAAACATGTTGATTTATGTGAAGAGGTTGGTTAATAAGACCACTCATTGCAATTGTTCCTCAAAAAGGGTAAAACAACCAAGTGAAAGCGTATGATCAGCCAAGTAGATAGTGACGATGGAAGGAGAAAAACCAAGGCTCATGTGATGGAAGAGGCTGATAGAATGGTAATCACAAGGGTTAAAATGGAGATGGGTTCATTTTTACATAAGCTTGAAGCATAACAAACTATGCTTGAATTCAATTTCATGTTTACACAAGCTTGAAATGAAAAACTATGCTTGGATTCAGTTTCATTTTTACACAAGATTGAAACGAAGAACTATGCTTGAGATTGATTTACATGCCCCAAACATGATGAAAGGCAAAGTCTCCTGTAACCATATGGAAGTTGCTGTGGTGAAGCAAGACGGTTATCCAACACCTTTTTGGCTTCGTCCAGATAGGGACAATGGTGAATGGGGTGATTCCCTTCACATAACCTACATGGAAACTTAACTTTACCACTAGGTGCATGCCCCCCAAGCTTTATTACATTCACCTAAGTAGACTACTTGCGGCTATCAGGTGGATGGAATGAAGGTTCCTTGACGAGATCAAGTGAAAGACTCGACAGGGATTTCATAGCCTTTGTTTCAAGTTTTAACGAGGTTGACATGAGACCAGGAATTATCCTCATATCCTTGGTTTCATTTTTTAACAAGGTTGACACAAGAAAAGAACTGTCTTCATCACCTCTTGTTTCATTTTTTAATGAGGTTGACACAAGACAATGAAATCTCCTCATCTCTTGTTTCATTTTTTAATGAGGTTGACACAAGACCAAGAACTATCCTGTCACATCTGTTCATGGATCATACGAGAACATCGCTCCCAAGAGATGCTCACTAGATGGAAGAACCACACTCCGGGAGGAATACATGTCATTTCATACCATAGACAGATCAGGTTACAATTCCCCCAGTACATAATGTACAATCCCATCTTTGTAATCATTAGCAGATGCAGAGACGAAATAGGTATCCACATAATTGACCTATGGTGGGGAAGGTACCGCTTGCAAACAAAAGCCGATAGGGGATGATGGTTACAAAGCAGACGCCTGGTGACCAATGAACAATAGTTGATCAAGAGTCACAATTCTTCCTTTGTGCAAAAAACAAACCACACGGAAAAGTTAAGAAACAAGAGCTCCCATGACATACACATAGTCGCGTCCAAGGAGGAGATTGGAATCTAACGGACCTTGGACTATCATCACGTTTGTATAGACAATCTTTCCTCCCAAAGTAATAGGGAACTCTGAAAGGATCCCTAAGGGTTGACTAGTTCCTCCGTTGAAAGCCAACAGATTCTAGGTGACAGGCACAAGTTGTGCGGAGCCCAAAGCTTACCAAGTAGTAGAAGACATGATGCTAACAAACAAACCTTCATCTAATATAGTGCTAGGTACTACCATATTATAGGCTTGTACTGTGATCTGGAAATGCACATAAGATGGGAGGCGAAAAGTAGTCAATGGACCCCAATCAAAAGAGATGACAGAACTACTTGGTGGGGGTATCATATGATTGCCCCCATGCTCTGCAGGAATAGAAGAAGGACTCTCTTGAACAACTGGGACAGGAGGGTCACTCTTCAATTCATGAGAATCTAAGGAGACAAGAAGAACATGAGTAGTAAGATCACTACGCTCTTTTAGAATAGAGTGAGAAACTGGTGACAGAGCCAAGTCAACACTCTTTTCGACCAATGGTTGGTGGGGAACAGACACAAAAGAGTCTCGCTTAGGAAGAGCAGTACGGGCAAGAGATGAACCCAAGTCAATCTCTTTACCAGCTAGGAGAGGGTTAGAAGAAAGCCTTTGATAACCAACAGGGAGTTGGGGTTGAGGAGCTGTAAGGTTTTCCAAAACTTTGGAATCTTTATCCATAAGAGGACAAAGGGGAAGAAGATGCTCTCCTTCACATAGCCTACAGGGGAATCCAATCTTCCCTTTCTTCTTACCATCGCTAGCCAAGAGTGTAGCATCGACATGATCTCCAGAGGTCGATGGGGATGGTTGATCCAGATTTTGAGACCATACCTCTAAGACTCTGGGAATGCCAAGACAGCCTCGGAGGAGATGGTCACCCTTACACATCTTGCAAGGGAATCTGACCTTCCATGGAGGAACAGAAGGTTTTTGTATAGGAGGTGCATTTGGAGTAACAGCCGCACGATCGACCTCTTGCTTAGCTGACTTCTTCTTCCTTGTCTTCTTCTTCTTCTTTGCAGCCTTCTGATTACTAGATTTGAAACTTTCACCAGGCGAAGTAGAAGAGGAAGGTGAAGAAATAGGGGAAGAAGGCGAGGGGTCAACCTTAGAATCATCGTGATGTGATTTAAATGAAGGAGATAGTGGGGCAGGAGTTGGGACACTCGGGATCACCGAGGTTGAAAATAACCAGACAGGTAAACTAATGGTTAACCCAAGGAGGTACAACGTTGCCATATAAGGAACACTAGCATTTCCAAAAGAAGGAAAAGGACTAGGATTCCCTTCTGAGGGGAACCCTTGACGGGTGGAATCCGAAAATGTTACCATTGGAATTGATTCTAAAGAATTACTAAGGAAGATAACTTTTACCAGGAATATTTCATGGGAAGTTAATTTTAGGACATTGAAAAAAAACTTTGCCTTTTCATGTTTTAAGAGTTGAGAAAAGGACAAAAGGTGACTCTATCACTTCTGATTCGAAACGAGCTCGAAAGGACAAGTGATCGAAAGATATTTTAATTTAATGAGTTAAAAATATAAAATTATTGCTCTGGAACTCTAGGAAAAAGGTTTACCAGACAAATCATAAAACTGCATATACACCTTGGTAGTAAAATATAAGAGAAATGACCAAGGACTTCTCGTACGGCAACTAATCTTCCCTAATGTTGTTTCCGATGCCTTACGAGTCGTAAGGCAGTAGACTCGGCTTCCTATGGATAACAGGATTGCAACCTAGTAGGGTCTCCCATCATATACATGATGGTACATGGAGCACAATTCCATACTAGCACTTATCGAATCAAAAAAGGAGGAGTCACCCAACCTTAATGAAAACAACAACCACTAGGTTTAAAGACATCGGAACACGTCTCTAGCCTAGACCTCTAGATATATGAGCATTAAGTTCCAATGCGTTTTTATATTATTTCGATAAATTTTAGTAGTTTATCTTGAATTAGATCTCAATTTCAAGCCCCTACCAATTGTATCTTCAAAAAATCCTAGAATGCAACTAAATGAGTAAAGAAACCATTTCTTTTCAATTAATAACTAACTAAAGAAAAGTGAGAGGTTCACTTCAAAGCAATCAAAGAAACAAGCAAACAAATGCAAGAATGGTACTTTTCGTTATTTCACAGGCAAACCAATCAAGAGGAAGAGAAATGCTTCTATATTTCACTAACTTGCAAGCAATCTAATTAAGAAAATGAAAAATACACCCTTTTCTATTCAACTTCTAAATGTCAAGATTTTACTAATGCAAAAGATTGTTCTCATTTCCTAATGCAAAATGAATGCGATATTTTGTTTTTTTGAATAGATGATAAGCAACCAAATGCAAAACTCAAAACAATGCTAGTTTTAAGTCCTTTTCAAATGAAATCATTCAATAAGTAAAGAGAAACATTCCACTCAGAAACTAATCAAAGACTTAAAAAAAAGAATATGTTTCTTTTTGCAAAAACTTGAAAGCTTTCTAACTGATCGGGAAGCAATGTGATCTATGCCAAAGTGATGGAAGGAAACCAAACAAACAAGACTTGAAAGTTTTGATAACCAAATGTCACATACCAATCAGGAAGATGAAAGGACAGTCAATAAGGAAAAGCCTCAAACAAAGAAATGGATCGCTTCAAACACAGCTCAAAGGTCCAAACGAACAAGAAACCCAGGAAAAAGCTAATGCTTAAAGAAACCCTAAGGTGAACAAGTCACATAGCTCAAAAGGAGAAATCTCAAGGGAATGAAGCCAAGAGTCAAATATTACAGCAAAAAACAATTTAACACACAATAAATAGGCAGAAGACAAGCTCAAAAGGATAGGACACACCGGCCAATCAACAAACAAAACTTCAAAATGAAAACCTACAGGAATTTTGGTAAGCGTGAAACTGACAACCTGCGTCGACAATGAAAAGTCACACCACCTTAACTCGCAACTTGCGATGTCATCGCAGAAATACACTAGGAAATAGCGTTGAGCGTAACTCAAAGCACGTCGCGACCGTGAGGCGATTTAATCATGCCAAACAGTAGAAAGCGCAACTAATTAAATAGAGCAAATGTGACTATCGTCGTGATTGTCATAAAATAAAAGGCGACAGCCCAAAATCAAAGGAAAAATTTAAAAATTCAGTTGAGGAAAGGCTATACTTATCACTTATGATAGAGGGAAGACTACCAGGAGTAGTCAAACACCTCACAATATGGCTAATTCTACCCCAAAACTAAAGGAGACAATAAAAAAGCAAAGCAAAATCAAATCAAGAGACAAAAGACACAGATTCCCAGTATGGTCGCCAACTTGTGATGCAGGTAAGTTCCCTTTCCGGACAAAGGCAACCCTTGTAGCCCTAGAGTGGGTCTAGTCATAACAAGAACAATATCAAAGCAAATTCCCTTAGATAGTTAATGTCATGAGGGCCTACCTTCAAATCCTCGTTTGATGAAGCTCTCGTTGTGTTGCTCCAACTCTCTTCTAATCATTTTTGTACCTGAAACAACATACAAAGAAAAACAACAAACATAATAGAATACAACAAAACCGATCCACTTAAAGGGTCAAGGAACTTCAAGCTATCAATATGCAATTTTGACATAAGATATAGGAAATAAACCATTGATTTGTATTAATATGAACTGAAGTAAAACTTACAACCATGCCTTGATGTTGTAGGTCTCCTTGAAGGGTCCTGTCAGCATGTCTCCACAAGCATTCACTCATGAATTGTCTCCCAAGAGGATGAATAACTCTCTCTCCTACCCAAAAGGCAAAATTATGATGCTAGAACACTCATACAATCAAGCCAAATCCACACAAAACTATCCCAGGCTAAGTTACATTAGAAGCTACTTTCAAACTCTACTTAAACTCTCTCACTAATAGATCTCAACTATGAAGGAGGTATTTATAGGAGGAGGAGCCTCCATAAAAGATGGGAGAAAGAGCTTATCCCTTTGGGAGGTTTCACAAAGGGTGGAACAACCATCCCAAAGGAGAGAGCCCAGCTCATCTGATCCAACAACCAACCCTAGGACTGCCACTCAAAAGCTTTGACAATTTGTTAAAAACAAACTCGCCAAAAGTAGTTCGTCGTGAGTGAAACACAGGAGCAAGGCGATGACGTCGCTACGCTTGGTTCAGTCTTTGCCATCTTCGCGGGTGGAATAACTCATGACCCGCGATGACCCAAAAAAAGAGTTTAAAAAGGGTTTGCTCCAGGAGTAATGAACTGAGGTATTCTTCCTGATATGACAAAGAAGACACTGACACATATTTTGCAACATGACACAAAGCAGATGTCAATAACACGAATCGATAGTGTCCGGGATTAGGGAATGCGAGGTCGGTGACAAAATACTGTGTAACAATCACGCCATCAAAAACTAGCTCCTCTCCCGACATGAATGAAACCACTCAATGCAAATCAATTATATTTAGGACCATGCATAATTTCAATTTGTTAAACTGATGGAAAACAGGGGATTGTCATTTGTGACTCACCCCAAATCTACTACTGACTTTAATTAGGATGAATGCATACTAATTTAATATTGCAGCCTCTGACTCCATAAATTTTGATCAGTTTACTGGGAAACAAGGGATACTCTGCAAAATTTCTGATTGGTTTAACTGGGGTAACAAGGGATTGGAGGATTGGTTTAACTGGGGAAACAGGGGATTGGGACTCCAGATGATATGGATTTATGAAGTAATGATATGAATCTATGAAGAAATTAGAGGCGTAAAATTACCAATGCCTAATCGATGGACTATAATAGGATGAATTAAATGGAATCATCTATGATATTTATTTGAAATTTTCATTTATTCACATCACATTTTGGTTTTGATTTTAAATATATTTTATTTGGTTATAAATAAGAAAAATAAATATTTATTTTAGTAAATAAATGTTTTAAAATAAACTAATTTTTGATATAAAAAAGTCTTAATATAATTAGATTTATAATTTAAATTTTATAAAATATTTAAAATTAGGCAATCCTGAAAATTTAAATGGTACTAAAAGTATAATTAAAACTTCAATAAGAGTAAAAAAATATACTTATATGTTAATATTTTTAATATTTAAAATTAAATATAGTCTAATTTATAGTTGAAATAGTTTTTTTCATAAAGCAATATAATTTCAAGTAGGAAAGTGATTTTTTGTTGTTTAAAATACATTTTTGTATATAAATAGATTTGGTTGCCTAAAAAACCATGAAACAGTAGAATTCTAAAAACTAAACAACTGAAACCCCAAATTTTGCTTAAAAATAACCAGTAAACCACTGAAATCCCAAATTTTAGTTAAAAATAACCACAAAAATGTTGTGAAAAAACCAATCCCAAATTTTGGTTAAAAATAACCAGAAAAATGTTGTGAAAAAACCTTTTCCTCCGCGAGTTAGACTAACAATCCTGAAAAAAATGATAAATATAATTTTTAAATTAATAAATAAGATAGTTATTATTAGTGACGGATGATAAATATTATTATTATTATGTATATAAATAAGATTTCCACCTTGTTAAATATCTTTGAATTTAAATATCAAGTTATTAATTTATTTTAATAATTATACTATCTTATTTTTATAAACCAGGAAAATGTACATTTAAATGCTTCAAAATAATTTTAAATTTTATTTAAAAATTAAACGATATGTTAATTTAAGTAGATTTTCTGGCTATTGTTTAATAAACTTATAATTAAACAATAAACTTCTTATAATTTAGTTGTGAAGTAGACCGTTATCACCAGCTTTTATTTACAAATGCTATTTATCTCATAATTAGTATTGTGAATTAATTGTTTTTGAAAATAACTGTATATAACGTTGGAAACTAGAGACACCTGTGTAGTGGATGCTGCACCGATGTCAGGACAGAAAAATTGTTTTAAATTGATTGCAAGCCTACTCTACACACTTATTTCCAAGACAAAACAACTTTTCAATAATATGATTTTAAATTGTCAAAACGTACACTATTATTTCTAAAACAAAACAATTTTTCAATAATATGACTTCAAACTGTCAAAACGTATACTAGTGGAGCTAGTCGTGGAAAGAATATAACACAACCCAACAGGGATCAACAACTTGTACATATAGTGTATTTTCAGCCTCACTTCTAATAAAAATCACATAGCAATAATTGTTGGTGTACCCTTACTGATCCATGGTGATATGACACTTAATGGATAATTGGACTTAAGGCATTAGTTGGTTGACAAGTTACCTATTAATTAAAACAAATTTTTTGCCTAATTAAGTAGTTAAATTGGCTTTAGAATAAGTCAATTTATTGGTATCCCTTCGCATATGGAACTATTCAACCTTACAACCCAATTTTTCAAGCAGAGCTCTAAATCTTCTAAGGATGACTTCAAGCTTGAGATTTATGGCTTTTGATCCAAATGGCATTTGCCTCAAGATGATCAATGAATCTTCTAGGATAAGGAGATGCCTTGAATAGAATGAATGTGCTAAGGTAATGCCTTGCAAAAGAGCATATGCCTCTATTAAATTGTTAAAGAGAACTCGTACTTGTCAGGCATAATGTCCTTTAAATATTCCTCCAAGGTGAAACACTCCCCCCACCTTATGTAGTTGTGCCTTCTAAATGTAAATAAAGATATTATCAATATGGTTTTTAAATTTTTTTACAAATAATTACAACTTTTTGAATAAAAATTTTGAAATCTATGTAACTCATTATTGAAAATTTTAAAATATCAATTTAAAAATAATAATAATAATAATTCATTTTATCCATATGCTTGTTTATTTCATAATAGGTCTTCCATGATTTTAATTTAGTTAGGTGATGGTAGATATTTAATCTCCATGGAATATGAATATTCATAGATCAAAAGTTAAGATTTATCTCCAAGTTAGTTATGCTATTTTAATTAATTTATCTCAATTACTTAATTAAAGAAAATATCATATCAACATATGCTATATTGAGCATTGAGCAAAGTGGTATTTACCCATAATATTGTAATAGCAAAAGCTCACTTTTCATATTAGAAAAAAAAAAGGTATAGCCCAATAACTTCAGTTTCAACGACCTAATGGAGTGCACACGGCATAAGCAATTATTACTCCAATCTATTTACTTTTATACTCAGAAAGGAAAGTTCCCTATGACATGCACTATGACTAACACAAAGAAAATATTATTCTTATCTACGTGTCTGTACACATTTCGTTATTTTCCGTGTCTGTACACGTGTCAGGAAAGTTTGTGCAAAGTCCGACATTATCCTTCAATTTTATTGGGAAGACGGCAATATTAGTTTAATGTGTGGATAGTCAAGTATTAGGCTATGTGTGGAGGGTCTAAAATTTCATAATAGACATATAACTTTTTGACATAGAATTTCGTAATAGACCTGACTTAAACGTTGTGGAGTCTTTGTTTTCTTTATTACGACTCGAGTTTAGCAGAGAGATATTTTTTGAGTTTTTTATTAAAAAGTCAGCCAATCAATGTATGTGGGAAACAAACACCATATAACTTCGGTTAGTAGGTTTCTCGGTGGCTATAGTAGGTTTCGTAAATGAGTACATATCTATCTCCACCCTCCTTCAACTGATGCGACAGAAGGATCCCGGGTTCGAAAGGATACAGGAAGTCAAACTCACTGCACCGTCTAAAGACTCGTTAGCGCAACGATGTACCTTCTAGGCTGACTTAATGGAAGAAGCCAATGGAGTGAAACGAACAGGTGGAGAGCGAAATCCACCAGAGATATCAACAGATCAGGACACGCACCTACAGGATGATCCGATTCTCAATGAGAAAAGTAACTCCACCTCATGGTATTGGAGTTTTCCCGGAGAAATATCACGATCCCATCTTCCCTCCGTTCTTTTGAACGTGAAAGAAGAATCTTTCTTCTTTCGTATCGATCTTTTGTCTATTCACTCATGGGCGATAATTATTGTTTTTCCCTACTAGATTTTAGTTTTCAACTAACACAGTTTTGCCATTTACCTAATAAAAATTTAATACTAGCATTTGCACTAGATGTTGCAAAGAAAACGCCGTAAGGCATAAAGTGCGGAAATCCATTATGTATAGTCTCTAGAGAAATCACAATGTTTCCATGAAGAGTTTCAATGATTGGTAGAAAAGATAAACATCAAACCACACGAAAAGAGTCATAGTCCAGGAACGATGTGGATACACTCCAGATAAACATATTTCAGAATTTATGTGTTAGATGCGACACTAAAAGAGAGTCATAGTCGAGGAAAGATGCAGATATATTCACAATAAACATTATTTCAGAACGATATACTCCAAATAAACACTATTTCAAAATTTCTTGTGTTCGATGCGATAGTACATTCGATTTCTTTGAAGGTTTTCTATGTTATGTGACGTACTGAACATAACAATTGAAAGGAATGGTCAGTAGGAGCTTTCTTTCCACCCTCCGACCTCCTCCATTTCCTCACAGCAATCTTCTTCTTCCTACAATTTCCAATGACCATAATATGAAAAAACATATTTAAGTTCATAGAATTGAAGTAATTTGATGGGAATTTATATGAAAAAACACAATTACATGTTAGGCTTATGGAATCGAAATTAATTTGATAATAAATTCTGGGAATATTTTAGAATTTGAGAATATGATAGAATCTACCTGGTCAATTTGTTTGACCTGTTTCACCTTAATCTTATTTGTAATCTCTCTAAGATTCTCATATTCTACAATATTCATGGATCTTGAATCTACTCAAAACCTACCATATTCATGGATCCATGAAATTCTAGAAAAGTATTTAACTTTAAAGTTTAAACTTAGATGGGGCATCCAACAATAGCAATGATGCCCCTAGCCAAGATGGGATAGTGGAGATTTTTAGAGATCCATCTCTTAAAACTAGGTCTGGGGATCGCCAATCAGCAATGGCCAGAATGAACAGAAAAAACCCTTCAGCCAGGGACCTAGATGAGAGGTTTTTGAAAATCCTGAAGATTTTCAAGTGGGGACCTGATGCTGAAAAGGCCATAGAAGTCCTACTGCTGAAGGTAGATCACAGATTGGTTAGGGAGGTTTTGAGCTTGATGTAGAAATTGGTGTAAAGTTACAGTTTTTCAAGTGGGCTGCCAAGAAAAAGAATTTCAAGCATGATTCCACCACATATATGCCCCTTATCCGTTGCTTAGCGCAGGCGGGACTAGTGGGGAAATGTGGCAGACAGTGCAAAAGATGGTGAAAAGTGACTGTAGCATGAATCCTAGCATATTGTCTGAAATTATTAGGATACTAGGCAAGATAAAGATGGTGGAAAAGGCCCTTTCCATATTTTATCTCATCAAGACAGAGAAGTGCAAACCCAATGTTTATGCTTATAATTGCATGTTTAGTGTGCTGATGAAGGCAAATTGTCATGATAAGGTGCAAGAGCTTTACAGTGAAATGTTCAATGAAGGGAAATGTTTTCCCGATACGGTAACTTATACTATGCTCATCTCCAACTTTGGGAAACTTGGAGATGTGGACTCTATGATTAAGCTTTTTGAAAAAATGAAGGAGAATGGTCTGCAACCTAGTGCGAAGATCTATACGATCCTGGTTGGAAGTTTGTTTAAATCAAACAGATGCATAGAGGCCTTGAAGTTGTTCCAGGAAATGCAGGATACACGTTGTACACCGAATGTGTTTACATACACTGAAGTAATAAATGGGCTAGGCAAAGCAGGGAGAGTCCAAGAGGCATACAGAATATTTCAAGATATGCAGAAAGATGGTTGCTCTCCCGATGTGGTCATGTTCAACAAACTGATCGATATCATGGGTGATGCAGGCCTACTTGATGATGCTCTGAAGCTATTTGGACAGATGGAAACTGTAGGATGCAATCCTACTGTGGTAACATATAACAACGTCATGGAAGCTCTTTTAAAATCTAACAATCCATCGGAGGCGTTGCATTGGTTTGAGAGAATGAAAGGAAAAGGCATTGCTCCAAGTTCATTTACATATTCCATTCTAATTGCTGGTTTATGCAAGGCGAACAGATTGGAAAAGGCATTGATGCTTCTTGAAGAGATTGACGAGAAGGGCTTTCCGCCTTGCCCTGCTGCCTATTGTAGTTTGATTTATGCACTTGGTAAGGCACGCCGTTATGATGCGGCAGTGGAATTATTTAAGGAAATGAAAGAAAACAACACTCCTTCCAGCTCAAGGCTCTATGCAGTGATGATTAAACACCTTGGTAAAGCAGGGCGTATTGATGCAGCGATTAAACTGTTTGAAGAAATGCAAAGTCAGGGATGTATTCCTGATGTGTATTCCTACAATGCATTAATGTCTGGCCTGGTAAGAGCAGCCATGGTTGATGAAGCTCATTCATGGCTTAAAAAAATGCAAGAATCCAATGAATTGTTGAAGCTTAGAGGCTAGGAACTAGCCAAGATCATGGGTAGGAGCTCTGAAGGCACTAAAAATGGGCCTATAGGGAACCCCCTATTTGTGGATCTTTGGTAGCCCATAGATTTCTCTGAGTTTGCGTGTATGAGGAAAAAGCGTTGTTGGATGGAGGGATCTATAGAAGAAAATTTAAGGACTTTAGTGACAAGATGGGTAATGGAATTGATGGGGTTTTTGGGCAGGATTTTATAGGAAGTAGAATGAAGAAGATCAAATAACTTAGATTTATAGTCAGAAGAGTTCATGATGAAGGTCGCATTACCTTTATCAGCCTTAAGGACAAGGACGTTAGGGTTATCATTAAAACACTTAATGGCTTGGAATTCATTTTTGGATAAACTGGGCTTGGGAGGTTTTGCCTTCACTAGAACTCTGTCACATTCTTGACGAACTTATTAAGCCTTATGAGACGCAAGACCACTCACAAAATTTGTCTTTTTTTTTAAATCATTTGTCAAACACTCACAAATATCGAAATTAAAATGCCCTCTACCAAAGGAATTATGTTACATCAAAACCCACTCATCCAAAAAAAATTAGAAATAAAATTTCCAGAAAATTAGGAAATTATTTTTGAATTTACAAAAAAATTAGAATATTCAACATTTTCTAGAAAACTTTAATTAAAATTGCAAAGACTCACAAATACTTGAGTCAACAAAGTTTGACCACAATTAAAAAAAGATGCGTTAAAACCCACTTTACACTTAAACTCTACCATAAACACTGAACAACCTTTACACTTAAACTTTCCCTAAAACATTAGTTAAAATTACCATAAGTCCCAAAGTAATTAAAAATCAACAAACTTTAACCACAATTAAAAAAAAAATACCTTAAAAGCCATTTTACACTTAAACTCTCCCATGCAAACAGTGAACAACCCATTACACTTCGATTCTACAATGTGAACAATAAACAACCACTTTACACATCAATTCTACAATGTGACTGATGAACAATTAGTGGCTATGCTTCACCGGAAAAAATCATAAAAATATCACCAACAAGAATCCAAATGGTAACATGTTTACACTACTGGGATTCCCATGTAGGCGGTCTTGAAACTTTGTCAGGTTACCCTGGAGATTTGTGACCAGATTCTGTAAAATAGACTAATCAGAAATTTCTGTCGCCTCATTTTTCTAATAGTGGTTCCTTAATGCCAATGTTGCAATCACTGATGTTGTTATTGGATCCATCTGCAGCCTTCCGCGTTTCTGTGTTTCCCACGAAGTTGTCACCATCATTTGCCTTACCCCATGGTACACTATACAATCCTGCGATGATAAAAATGGTTCCCAACAAACTGCAAAATATGCAGAAGCTATTATTAAAGCGGGTTCAACCCAAGAACTTGGAAAAGACATGGCTGCAGTAATATGAGAGATCTGACCTTCCCAGACGATATTTGACATGAAGGATCAGGGGTTCTAATACTGCAACCAATATTGTTGACGTTGGATTGAACATTGCAGCAAAGATAGGTCCCTTTAGACGGATACAATAAGTTTGTACAAAGAATGCAAATGCACAGAGTATTCCCTGCACCATGTTTAGAAACATAAAGCTGGGTTATTTTTATTTGAATGGTAAATTCTGAGAATATCTCAAATTTAAATGAATAAGACTAAATATATTTATAAAAATTACAATCTGCAATCTAGTTAAGCTCAACAAACTAGAAATCCATAAACTAATTCATGAAAGAAAACATTTTAACAAAACAAAGATAGATCAGATGCTAACAGAGTAGACGATGCTAAAAAGCTGTATGTCCCACTTTAGCTTCCAAGCAGATGCCTTTGGTTCAAAACATAAAGCCACCAAAGCACATTGTACAGTTCCTTGCACCATCATTATAGCTGTTAATGAAAATTCAGCTGGATATTTCTGAACAACTGGAGCCTATATTCAAAACAAGAACAACACAAAAATACACATATGTGATGTTTCCAATACTGAAAAGATGATTGCCTCTTACGGTGTGCAAGCATGAAGAAAATTATAAGTACCTGAAATGTAAGCCACCCAGACCAAAACAAACAGCTGGCAAACAGCATTAAGGCCCCCAGTATCCATGTGTTATGAAGAACCCCACTAAGCCCACGAGAACAGGGCCTTTGTAGAAGGTCATCAGCATTGCACCACCCACACACACAATGGTGCCTACAACTTTTGCTTGGCCATATTTGTTCCTAATATCAACTTTCTCTATTCTGCACAACCCATGTTAATCAAACCAGACTGCATTGCACTGTAACTACCAAGAATCATTATCTTTATACTTTGATTGTCTGGATTGCTTTCATGAATCTGAGAAAACTAATCTTGGAGAGACAAATTGCAATTTTGTTTCTCTGTATGGAATTGGGATATATAAAAACAGATGAGTACCTAAATGTTGTGGCCATCACAAATGTGACAACAGGAATGAGATTTGTCGTTGCAGTAGCAAATGTGGCGGAAGTGTATTCCAGGCCTGCAAAGTACAAATTCTGAAATAGAGTGGTCCTGCAATAGTATTTTGACAATGTGGATTCACTGGCTAGTCAATTAATAAAGCAACAGAGTTTGCAGTTGCAGAAATTTTCACTACCTACTCACCCACAAAGTGCAAGAGCAAAAATCTGCCAGAAAATGGCACAGGTCATTGCTGGGCGTTTATTTCTGAAAGATAAGAAAATGTATTACATCAAAAAGAGCATATTTATCAGAACAGCTAAATTGGCGACCGCCATGAAAATCAAATCAAAATTCCATATTTACCCAAACATAATATTACGTACTTTTCAAGAAAATAAGCAAAAAGAGCAATGGCTACTGTAGCAACCACCAGCGTGTAGGCTACGAAGATAAAATGACTCATTCCATCATCCAGAGCAACTCTGGTAATGATATTCATGCTTGCAAGGCATGCTTGAACTGCAATCTGAGCTATGTGGGGTTTGAATTGGCCCAACCAGCTAGCCATTATTTCTCTCCCGAGATTCAGATGCTACTGGTGCTACCCAGAAGCCCAGGAAAACCAGGAGAAACATCTCAAATATAGTATTCCTTAACCAAACTAGAATTCAGTAAAATACGAGTTTACCTACTAGGCTTACACACAACTACTTGAATTGAAGGTTAGGTGTCGTTCAAGTCGCAGAATAGGACTTTCAGTGGAATAGTAGACGCAACGACGAGTCGTGACGTTGGCAATGAGGGACTGGCTGTCGCACGAGTTTTTGTGCTTCCTGTGTATGACAATCAATCACCAACCTCCGACCTAGATGAGAGGTTTTTGAAAATCCTGAAGATTTTCAAGTGGGGACCTGATGCTGAAAAGGCCATATAAGTCCTATTGCTGAAGGTGGATCACAGATTGGTTAGGGAGGTTTTGAGCTTGATGTAGAAATTGGTGTAAAATTACAGTTTTTCAAGTGGGCTGCCAAGAAAAAGAATTTCAAGCATGATTCCACCACATATATGCCCCTTATCCGTTGCTTAGCGCAGGCGGGACTAGTGGGGGAAATGTGGCAGACATTGCAAAAGATGGTGAAAAGTGACTGTAGCATGAATCCTAGCATATTGTCTGAAATTATTAGGATACTAGGCAAGATAAAGATGGTGGAAAAGGCCCTTTCCATATTTTATCTCATCAAGACAGAGAAGTGCAAACCCAATGTTTATGCTTATAATTGCATGTTTAGTGTGCTGATGAAGGCAAATTGTCATGATAAGGTGCAAGAGCTTTACAGTGAAATGTTCAATGAAGGGAAATGTTTTCCCGATACGGTAACTTATACTATGCTCATCTCCAACTTTGGGAAACTTGGAGATGTGGACTCTGCGATTAAGCTTTTTGAAAAAATGAAGGAGAATGGTCTGCAACCTAGTGCGAAGATCTATACGATCCTGGTTGGAAGTTTGTTTAAATCAAACAGATGCATAGAGGCCTTGAAGTTGTTCCAGGAAATGAAGGATACACGTTGTACACCGAATGTGTTTACATACACTGAAGTAATAAATGGGCTAGGCAAAGCAGGGAGAGTCCAAGAGGCATACAGAATATTTCAAGATATGCAGAAAGATGGTTGCTCTCCCGATGTGGTCATGTTCAACAAACTGATCGATATCATGGGTGATGCAGGCCTACTTGATGATGCTCTGAAGCTATTTGGACAGATGGAAACTGTGCTCCTACTGTGGTAACATATAACAGCGTCATGGAAGCTCTTTTAAAATCTAACAATCCATCGGAGGCGTTGCATTGGTTTGAGAGAATGAAAGGAAAAGGCATTGCTCCAAGTTCAATTACATATTCCATTCTAATTGCTGGTTTATGCAAGGCGAACAGATTGGAAAAGGCATTGATGCTTCTTGAAGAGATGGACGAGAAGGGCTTTCCGCCTTGCCCTGCTGCCTATTGTAGTTTGATTTATGCACTTGGTAAGGCACGCCGTTATGATGCGGCAGTGGAATTATTTAAGGAAATGAAAGAAAACAGCACTCCTTCCAGCTCAAGGCTCTATGCAGTGATGATTAAACACCTTGGTAAAGTAGGGCGTATTGATGCAGCCATTAAACTGTTTGAAGAAATGCAAAGTCAGGGATGTATTCCTGATGTGTATTCCTACAATGCATTAATGTCTGGCCTGGTAAGAGCAACCATGGTTGATGAAGCTCATTCATGGCTTAAAAAAATGCAAGATCGAGGATGTAAACCTGATATTAGTAGCCATAATATAGTTTTGAATGGTTTGTCTAAGGCAGGTGGGCCGAGAAAATGAAAAATTCGGGGATTCAGCCAGATGCCGTATCTTACAACACAGTTCTTGGTGCACTTAGCAATGCAGGCATGTTTGATGAAGTAGTCAAATTAATGAAGGAAATGACTTCTAAAGGATTTTCGTATAATTTGATTACATATTCTTCAATATTAGAGGCTATGGGCAGAGTTGATGAAGACTGCAAACCATTCATTCAATAAGGAGGTCTTTTGATTGTCCTGTGCTTCCTGGTCAATAGTGATGGTTGCATTCGTGGCTTGGCTTTCTGGTTTCAGTGGGGATGATGGATTTTCTGAACGGTGAACCTCACGCAAAATGAGAGTTGCCTTGCCACTGTTTCATATGTCTGGAATATTACCATTTTTATTTTCTTTATCATCTTGATTATTACCAAAAACATGCAGGAATCATGTTCAGAGTAAGCTTCTTATACAAAATGGAATCTGTATTGTGGCCATTTTACACAGGTCATCCTGGTAAGCATATTTTGCTGTTTGCTTATTTTCTTGTCATCTGAGCAGCATTATCCTTCCTGTACTAATTAAAGTCCCCAACTATAAAAGATGCAACTCACAGAACCTAATGACGAAGTAAGAAAGGAAGACTAGACTGCATCCCTGGAAATAAACAACTCCTGTCTGAAATCAACAACCAACACAATCTAGAGAAATATTATTATATCAACCATCAAAAACAGTCTGTACAGAATGGGAGTTGCAGTTAACCAAATGTTTTACAATGACTTGCTTCCACATCATTAACTGATCATGTGTAATAGCACAGAAGATAAACGGTTATGTTGCTCTTTCTATAAGGCTTGGCCCAATTAGATTTGTATCAACTAGTTGAAAGGGTGATCACTTAATGAGGGTTTCTATTATCATTAACCTACTCATCCTAATTGTTTCTTCTCGGGTAAGGTAGGTGCCCTACAAGCCTGGGTGGTCAAAGGTATCCATGGAGAAGGCTTATCAAAAGGGTAATTGCTTAACAAGGTTTGCTGGTATAGTTATCCTGCTTGGGTTAAACTTTAAAGCATAGCTAACATTTTTGGCTGAGACAGGCCAAAAAATTTGAAAATTTGTGAATAATTTAGTGCTGTATTATTCACTTCTAATTGGATCTGATCTGGTTGCAATACAGGCCAACAATTTTGAAAATTTGTGAATAATTCAGTTTAGCTGTATTATTCAGTTCTAATTGGGTCTGATCTGGTTGCAGTATTGTTTACTATTGAAACTAAATCCCCAATTTTAACCTGAATTATGTTTCAAGTGTTAAATCCCTAAGCTCCTTGGTTGTGCCCAGATTGCTGTCCGTGGAGGCTGATTTGAGAGACATGCTATTGACGGACGATCAACCATGAATTGAAATGTCAAATCAATATGCATACTCACCGGACGCAACGCTGCTCTTCTCTTGCTGAGTTCGGCACTGGATAATGACATAGGGATCCATGTTACCTGCAACCACAGCCACATTAGAGAAAAATTAAATCAAAGATCCAACTGAACATACACCAGCACACATAATTCAGCGGTCTCTTTAACAATATTCGAATCCAAAGATTTATCAGATCGCCTAAAACGCAAGAGATTGGCTCGGATGATAGAGGAAATCAGTGTTTTGCAGCCCCTCGGCAGTGTTTTGCAGCCCCTCGGCGTTGACGAGCAGCACCTCCAGAGTTCCCCTCGGCATCTTGATTCTTTTCCTTCTACCTGCTGAAGTCGATATTCACAGATCGGGTCCTGGAATATAGTATCGCCGAGCGAGTAGGGTCTAGCGAGGGCAACCGTCTATCTGCTATCTGCGGGGTCGCATCGTATACCGCTCTAATCAATTGGATGGCTAAGATTGTTTTGATCGTCTAACATTTAAATCAAAGGCTCATAAATGTACACGTAAGTTAAGAGGAAAGTTGATTTCAAATGGAAACGCCTTACGGCGTAATAAATGTACACGTAAGTTAAGAGGAAAGTTGATTTCAAATAGAAACGCCTTACGGCGTAATTATTAATAATTATTTTTTGACTTTTTTATTAAAAAGTACCATTTACAATTAATATTATTAATAATTATATTATTCTTATCTACGTGTCTGTACACATTTCGTTATTTTCCAACCTCAATCATTAATTATTTCAGGAAAGTTTGTTCAAAGTCCGACATTATCCTTCAATTTTATTTCAGCAAAGTTTGTTCAAAGTCCGACATTATTCTTACATTTAATTATTTTCCCACCTGAATCATTAATTATTTCAGGAAAGTTTGTTCAAAGTCCGACATTATCCTTCAATTTTATTCGGAAGACGGCAATATTAGTTTAATGTGTGGACGGTCTAAAGCAAACGCTAAGATTTGATGTGGGATACTTACTGATTAAGTAACATGCAATAGCAACTACTTTCTTCCATAACTTCTTCTCTAAGCTAGCTCCACAAAGTGTAGTCGTAGTTATTTCCATCTAACATACTGTTCATTAGTTCTAGAACTCCATTCTACTGTAGAGTTGTCCTGTGTCTTCTAATGCCATTTTCATTACAACACTTATCGTACTCTACGAAACAAAACTCACTAGCATTATTAGTGTTGAAAATATTGATTTTCCTAACAATATGATTTTCCAAAATATTTTTAAACTCCTTGAATTAAGTAAAAACATCATATTTAGTTCTAAAAAATATATCCATGCCTTTCAAGAATAATCATCAATGAATGACACTTAACAAAGAGCCTTAGAAATTGAAGAAATTTTTACCAGACCAAATAGTAACACTGAAATGAATTAGGTTTAGCAACCCAAAATATTTGTTAGAACTAAATATAGTTGAACCTAATTTTGTTTTCTATATATGCAATGCCTGTAAAAATCAAATTCAAGGGAATGATTAATCAATCCTTCAACGAAGTTTTTGTTTATCAAGCCTTGTAGTTCCTTCTCATTAATATGACCCAACTTTGCTACTATGTCATTGTCTTCTATAGTGCTAGCTTGCTTTTAGAAACAAGAGCTTGTTTAGAAGGTTTTGAATAGAATAAAATATCCAATGTGGGTTATGAAGAAAATATTTTAATATGAATTAATATTGACATATACTTAAAAATATATTAATAACAAAAAAACCAATTTAATTTGCATTGATAAGATGACTCAATGCAGATGTTATGTAATATCTATAACATTCAAAAATACAATTTAAACAATAAAAAATTACACATTTTTTTTTTCACTCTAAGATAAGTTTGCATGTGAAGAAATTTGATCCCTGGGTCTATCCTACTTAGTGTTCAAAATCTTGATTGTCCTAACAATATGATTTTCCAAAATATTTTTAAAAATCCTTAAATTGAATAAAAACTTCATATTTAGTTCTAAGGAATATATTCATGCCTTTCAAGAATAATTAGTAATGAATGACACGTAACACAAAGCCTTAGAAATTGAACGAATTTTGACTAGACCAAATAGTAACATTAGAATGAATTAAGTCTAGCAACCCAAAATATTTGTTAGAGCTAAATAAAGTTGAACCCAATTTTGTTTTTTGTATATGCAATGCTTGTGAAAATCAAATTCAAGGGAATGACTATTCAATTCGTCGATGAAATTTTTGTTTTTTCAAGGCTTGTAGTTCCTTCTCATTATTATGACCCAACTTTTCTACCATAGAATTATGTTCCATATGGCCAACTTGTTTTTAGAAACAAGAACTTGTTTAGAAGGTTTTGATCATGAAGGTTTACATCCTATAGACATCTATGCTATCGAAATTAAAATCTATTACATTGAATAGTGCATGCATCAAGTTGGAATAAAGTTCTCTCGTGAACACTCTTAGTGAGCACCAAAGCTCATCAAACCATCTTACACCCTTTGTCAAAGAAAACAGCCTACATGCCTACATCATTAATTGTTCTTACTAATAGTAGGTTTTGTGCTAAAACCTGTAATGTGCAAAACTCAAGTGCTGCCATCAAGGAGTCTAATCAAGACTTTACAACAATCAACCATGTTGAGAGGGAATCATCATCAAGACATACCATCCCACCATCATATTTCTCATGCAATGAAAACTAGTGTTGATGGGAAATAATATGGAATGAAGCTCCAGATTCTATTAACCATGCACTCTAGCCTGCACAAATTGCAGACTCTACAACAAAGGCATCTCCACCATTCTCTTGAGAAGTTTTTTCATAATCATCATTCTTTTTTCTTCTCTTTTTTTTCCCCTTACAATCTCTTCTAAAATGTTTGACCTTAACACAATTTCAAGATTTGAGACTTTCATTTCCTACTGGAATTGGATTCTCCCTTTTCTCTCCTTTTCCTTTGTCCTTCGATCTTCCATGAACAACCAGGACTGCATTGGTGGATTTAGGATCTTTTCACTTCACCTCCTCTAAGAATAAGACATCTATGACCTCATCAAGTTTCAATAGCTTTATAGTGCTTCCAATGACCATTATCAAGTTGTTCCATGAATTTGTAAAAGAACACAATAGTGTCATTCCATCGTCCTTCTCAACCATCTTCCCTCCAACTAAAATCAACTAGGCCACAATAATACTAAATACATTCAAGTGAGAAACTATGTAATCACCATTACTCATTTTTAAGAAAAACAACTTTTTATAATAAATTTATTAACGAGGGCACAAATGTTCTATAATTATGAATTGGACAAGCACAACCTAACAAAGTTTCTAGCCTTTCTTTTCATCAACACATAATTTTTGTCTTTCATACCAATTTTGGTTGAGATAGTGCACCCATAGATCTTAATCTATAAAAAAATCCCTTCCACAACTCAAAATCAATGCCATTAAACTTGTTAATTTATAACTTAAATATGTTTTCCCAAATTTAATTTATAGCTTAAATATGTTTCAAATCCCTTCCACAACTCAAAATCAATGCCATTAAACTTGTTAATTTATAACTTAAATATGTTTCCCCAAATTTAATTTATAGCTTAAATATGTTTCTTTTTTCCTTGCAACAAGCTTCCCATTCGAACCAAAATTAAATAATAAAACCTTAATTTTAAAATCTTGATCCAAAAATATGCAAACCTTTACGTTTAAAATCACCCTTAAAATATATCTTCATTCACCTTAACCAATCTAGCAAATTTAACACTTTGCAATGGAATTCTTCAAATTTATAAACAATTTTTATTACATAGTCATACCATAGATGACACGATATCATTAAATCTTAAACATATTTAACTCTCTTGGGATACAATGGTAAACCTAATGGATCGAAGTCAAAGTGCTTCTGTATATATCAGTCCCTGCACAGCATTTACAAAGGTAGTCTTTTCCTATAACATTTTCCAACCCTTGGTTCATTACACCTCTTACTCTTTATAGAGTTCATTACAATCTTGGATTCCTTCCTCCAACATGAGGGGAATTCGAATTTACTTGACTTGACACCTATTCATACTTTGAACAAACTATTAATTACAAGTGGTAGTTAACTAATAGTCCTAGAGTCCTAATACAATTAGGACTACAACTCCTTATTATGCTAGCAACAACCTAGACTTTGGAATAACTCCTCCTCCTTAACTTCGACTTTGGTGATGACTATAACCTCCATGCTGGCCTTCAATCATCTCTCCTTTGACTATCCTAAAAACTAGGCAACTGTCCCCTGCAATGCTGCTTTGGTCTTCAAGGATATTCTTCGAAGTTTTTGCTAGCCACACTATCTCTTTTAGTCACATGACACATATTAAATTAATCATAGGACCATACTCTTACATTTTTGCCAAAACAAAACTCCTTGAAGTTTCCTTAAGGAAGACAAACTGGATGAGCTACGAAATGTATTGTTATTTTCGTAGCGCAAGGCTTAGTTCTTGCATATATCTTGCATTCCTTGAGTTCATCTTTACTTAGGGTCTCAACATTCTCAAATGATCTTCTTACATCTCTGCAACAACATCCTTCTCAAAAATAACCCCTTTTTCCTTTCAAGATTAATCCAAAAACAAACTGCAGCTACAGCAATTTCGTAGCGCGCTACGAAACTGCTGTGCATTGCATGTCACCTACAACAGTTTTGTAGCGTGCTACGAAACCACTGTGTGAGTCAAATTACACAGTTTTTTTCCCAAAAACTTTCCTCCTTAAGATTCTTCTCAGCTGTTCTCTTATGCCAATATCCCACATACACTTGAGCTTACCCATCCGTAAAACAACTTCAAAAAGTAATTTCCTAGCTTCAATCAAAATTGTGTTAAGGTTTCATCACTTACTGCCTTATTCATTTGTGTTGCTACCTTGATTTGAACCTTCTTCTTCTATGACTGTTGAGGAGTATCTTGAGTAATCAGTGTTGTCATTGGTTCCTTAACTTGCTTTCTAGTTTTTAGTTTCACAAACCTACTTGACCTAGCTTCTTCTTGGTGATTAGCTGTTGACGATGATATTTCCTTAGCCCTAGGGCTAAGTCCTGTTTCAGCTCTAAAACTAGACATAAATAGAAAAGCAGACCATTCTCTATCTACTTTCTGAAGTTCATGCAAGACAATTTATTTGAATAAGCCATGATGGAACAATGATGTTTCACAAGCTTCTTTCTTCAACTGTATTTTATCAGACATCTTGCCTAAGCTTCGAAACAGATAGAAAGGTAGGTCTAGAGATATTATTCCAGTGAAATGCAATAAGAGCTTGAAATGGTAAGAATACACCTTGTGGTATCTTCCTTCGCAGGTAAAATATCTTTGTATGCATGAGACTAAGTTGGCAAATGAGTCTTTGACATAACTCCTGGGCACTACTTTAGTTAAATCTGAGTCTATAAATTCTGGCTTCAGGAATATCTTGCAGGGTGCCATCTCAAACTTGAAATTCTTAAACCATCTCTCCTGACCTCTAGGAATCTTTGTGACTAAAGATATGATCTCAGGAGAAACTATTAATTCTAATACTCCAACCTTTGTATTCAAACCTGTGAAATTGAGAGAAAATTCCTTGCTTACTTGGCTGTGACCTCCTTGTAGTTTTTCGCCGAACCTCCAGCAGCCCACTTTTTTGAAGGCTTCTTCAACATCTTTATCCTTTGTGAGAGCATCTAAGCCTTCAGGCTCAGTACTCAAACACTAGCCTGATCTATGATTTTTCTTCTCTTCAGATATTTCTTCTTTAAAATCCCTGTAAAGGAAAACTGGAAGAAACTGCCCTGTTTAGTTTAAGAGCTGCCTCACTTGAATTGGATGAAGAGCTGCCTCGCTTGAATTGGATGAAGAGCTGCCTCGCTTGAAGCCTGCGAAAGAATTCTGGTCTATGCTCACCCTGGGCTTGTTAACTCGACCTTAAGGAAAGCATCAAGTGTTTCTCATGCCTCAAAATGACACGAAAATGACCAGGACCAATTCACCCTTACTTTTTCTTTTGGAAATTTGAAATGAGTGCGGACAAATGACTCCTAATGAATCTAATGATGAATGTGAATGGTTGCATGTGATAACTAAGGTTCATGGACTGACACCTGATGATGAAACATTAATGGATTCTGGTGTATTTGACAGCTAGACAAGATTTGGCACGAATCCCCGATTTCATAGTGCATCCACTCTAAATTCAGGGTTTTGCGCTACGAAAACTCCTAACTACAAATCCCCGATTTCATAGCGCATGTTATGTATTTTCATAGTTTTGCACTAAGAAAACTCCTAGAAAGTTTCGTAGCGCGTTCAAATTTTAAAATGACCAAATACATGACACTTTTGGAATGATGTGGGATCCATAATGGACAAAACCAGGTTGTTGACCTTTATTTGATAATGGAAACGAGACTCTGACTCTGTAACTTAGACTCTAAATAGAACATAAAAATGACCTGACCATGTCCAACACCATGACTAGAAACAAGGCAAACTTTCCAAAGTTTTAAAAAAAGATTTAGGGTGATAACATGTTGTGTAGCTTCTATGGAAGATCAGATGATGTGTTGGAGATAGTTCATATAGAGTATGCACTTTATTGTTCATAGTTTCTATTCTAGATGTATCATGTTGTTGCTCATGATATCTTGATGCATGTTGATGGATGAGATATTGTGCACTCATGTGGATGAGCCATGATGATTTATATTTATGTTGATATATGGAGTATACATCTTGTTTCTGGTGATGATTTGTTGCTCACTAATTTGATTCTTGTGCCTCATTCATGATATGTTGTTCACCTATGTTGAGGAGATGATGAGTTTCATGTGTTGTTGATGGTGCTACGTTTCTAGATCTTATGCTATTTTTGTTGTTTCCTAGTATTTCTTGGATATATGTTTGCTTGACCATATAGGAGAGATTATCTATATTGGTTCATATGCTCCTAATGCTGTTGTTTTTGCTATTGTTGTTCATGATTTGAGTTGATGATGCATTAAGTTGATGGTTGATTAGCCTCATGATGATGAGGATATGTATTTGTTGTTGCCCTATGACATATTGCCATGTTGCTACTATTAGATGATTTTATTGTTGTACCTATGTGGAGCATGATGGTTGCTAGTGATTCTAAGCCCATTTTTATAGTTTTACTCTCTGTTTTTTCATAATAAACATAAGATTTTACTAGGGAAAATTTTAAGGATGTAAATTTATATTATAGTTTAGAAGCCTTGGCAAAACTCACTAGTCAATTGTTGGGCATGGAATCCCCCCAAGGCATGTTTTGGGGCTCAAAGCCCAAGTTTTGACCCGATATTGTTGTAAAGACTCTGCAAATTGCAGATGCAGAGCGCGAAATGTATAACAAAGTCACAGGGTTGTCCGCCCTAGTTTAGTAATGTAATGTCGGCCTACCCATGGTCAACGGACCATGGGATTGTATAAATAGAGCGAGGCGAGCGAAGTGGAAGCAAAGAGAAAGAGTCTAAGTGTCTAAGGGTGTCTTGGGTCATAGGGTAGGAGAAGGCTCTACAGCTGAGTGCGCAGAGGCCTAGTAGTCCACAACTGAGTGTGCGGACCCCTGCAGCTGAGTGCGCAGGGCAGAGTCGAGTCTGTAATCGAGGAAGAAAATAATAAAGAAAAGTTTTATCTTAATTTTGTGTATCTGTTCTTGGGTTATTGCATGTTTGATATAAATTGCAAATATACTATTTATTTACTGCGCGCACCTATATGAATGGTTTATATTGTTAAGTATAACTTAAAGCATGCAAGTAGACTAAGATAATCAACTAACATTGGAATATCAGTAAGGACTTGGGTAATAACAACATTCAGCCCCCGAGTAGGGCTGCGCAAAGGTAGCATCTCAGGCTGCGAGGTACGGGAAAGTGCGCGTAGAAATGTGTGTGCAGGGTCGAACCACGGACCACTTGAACTCATCAGACATCTCCAAGGTGCGGAAACCTGGTTCTAGAACCCTCCCATACTACTTCGGGTGAGACCTCAATCTACGCTCCGCGGACTATTGCCGAAAGGGCTAGTAGTACTGGGATTTGTTTGGCTAAATCACCTCCGAACCTGGGTCAGGCCCCAACAAGCCAACAAATGGTTCTATTTCCGGGATCGGGATCTGCATAAGAGATGTCTAATGTCGTGTCATTGGAATCCGACAAAGAAAGAAATTGAAGAGTGGCTGGATGGAAATATTAAGGAGTTCGCGGCGCAGGAAATTAGGAATCCACGAGTGAAGGAAGAGTGATTAGAGCGCTACTTATATACGAAAATCCACAAAATTTTCTTTTCATCCTTCCCCTCTAAGTTGTAGGAGTGGATCGCGAAGTTATAAAACAGTCAAGGAAGGTGTAGGCTCGACAAACCTATTGTGTGGACTCCAGAGTTGGTGCGCAGACTAGAAGCATTAGAAGATAAGATCGCACGCGCTGTGGACCATTGGCTCGATCAAATTATAGGAGGGTTTATCACCAAGTTCACAGTAGACACTTCAGTTAGCTACAACGAGGCAGAATGACGCTTCCTCAAAGGACCGCGAGGTAAGTACGTTAAATCTTTGAACACTTGGATTAAGATGCTACTGTGTGAAAAGTGGGTTATGCGAATCAATTGATGTTTGGGGCTACACGAAGTGGGAGGATCTATAGAAACAAAGGTAGCGCAGAGATAGAAACTAGCCCCTTGATTTCACCTCGACGAGAAAGCGAGGAAGAGCTCACGAAAGTTTCACCAAGAAGTGTGATCAGTTTGATAAGGCAATGAATTCCACGCATACCATCCCCACCTACACCACCACCAGTTTCACCATATTCACCCCCATCTCCGCCCACACAACCTCTGCCACCACCACAGTTCAATATGGAGAGCGCAATAAAGTTGCCAGTGTTCAAAGGAGTAGGGAATGAAGATCCGGACCAATTTTGGTTCGTGGTAAAGGATATATGGGAAGTGCAAGGGGTCATGGATGACAACATGAAGAAAGAAATTCTCGTCAGCACTTTGCAGGACCATGCGCTGACATGGTACATTAAGCATTCCAACGACAATGCAGGAATCACGGATATCCAAGTTGTGCTAAACAAGGAATTTAGCAGGCCAAAATCGGAGACATAGTCGATTATCGGTTTTAAGGAAATCGTGATGCTCCCAGGCGAGACCCCATGGGAGTTGGATCAGAGACTAAAGGGTATGATTTGTGAAGCCAATATGACCTTAACGGATGGGCAGCATCACGCATGGTTCGTAGCGTCATTAACGCCGCATCTAAGGACTACGTTGTCACAGCACAAGCTATGCACTCAAGCCGAAGCATTGGAGATCGCAATGAGAATGCACGAAACCCCGATACAAGATCCTAACCTAGGAGTCCAATAGATCCATGCACAGTTGAAGAACTTGTGTCTGGAGATGCAGAGCTTGAAACAAGACAGGGCAGCCCACCTAGAAGCGCGCGAGGAGGTATGGTGCATAAAGTGCAAAGGCCAAGGACATGCTAAGAACCATTATCCAGTCTTCGCGAACTACCTGGTGGGAGGAGGGCCGATGCCATTGATACTAGAGGCACAAGCGGGATCAAACACAGTGCTTGCATTATGGTGCACGATTTGTCAGATAGGAGGGAAGCATGCTACAAATAACTGCCACCTATTATAGAAGTATACGCAGACGTCCCAACAGTTGTTCTATAATTCATGCAGGTCATTACGCCATGATGGGCACACTTGTAGGAGTTATGAATTGATGATGGATCGGACTCCTACCTACAGAGTTCAGACCGAAACACGACCCCTCGATCAAAATGCAGGGATGGTGCGCACTGGATTTCAAGGGTGTGGATGAGGTCGAAGCGGAATGGGACCAAGAAGGGATCGCGGATAGCTGATTTGTTACAATTTTGGGGGGGTAGGGCATTACGGCTGCGATTGTACAAATCCAACAAGAGAATCATGTTTATATTGTACCTAGTTTGATCATGAGATGGAGGACTGCCCCACACTGATAGCCAGGTTGTGCGATAAGGGAACACTCCAGCCTCCCCAGACTCATAACCTACAAATGATGAAGTCTGAGCCGTGCGAGGAGGACTCGAATGTAAACATCGTGCTCCGAAGCGGTATCACGACAGGAGATGACAAGGGAAAGTAGCCCGAAGACAGTGCTTGGGTTCAAAAGGCTCCAAAAAAGGAACCAAAGTTCAATTTCGAGTGCGTGAAGGAGACATTCATGGAAGCTAAGAAGAGCTTCACAGAGGCCTCCATTTTAGGTAGTAAAGACAAACTAGAACTGGAGATGGACCCATCAATGCTCACTAACCTTCTAGAGACATGCATGAAGCTGCTGCACGATAGCAAAGCAGTGAAAGGGCTGCAAGAACTCATCACTAGATGTGCTGGATCAGGGGAACCGCATGTAGTTCAGAAGCTCAGGAAACACACAATGCGAACAAGAAGGGAGATAAGATTGACTACGCAAATTAGAGAATATGAAATGGATCAAGTGATTTTGGATCTAGGATCGGACACGAACGTCCTACCAAAGCAGACATGGGAACACATGGGCAGGCCTGTGTTGCAATGGTCTCCTATTCAATTGTGAATGGCGAACCAAAAAAAGATCCTATCGATGGGAAGATTGCAGGGAATAACGGTAGATATCGAAGGTGCGAGCGCGCTTGCAGATTTCGAAGTGATAGAGATTGTTGATGACAACAATCCCTATCCTACGCTACTAAGAATAGATTGGGCCACTGACATGAATGGAGTGATAAATATAAAAAAGCGCAAGATGATTTTTGAGAAAAAGTCACTACGCGTAGTGGTACCTTTAGACCCTACGAAAGGATCGCGCTACACATAGCTAGTGCGCGACGACGATCTAGATTGTATCTACAAGATAACTGCTTAGGAACAAGATTGGGTGAATCCTACAGCGGATGGCAGGATTTAGTGGGAGCGCAAAAGCTCCTGTACCTCACACTCGGATGAGGAAATAGAATGATGGCAAAACCGGTTACACGAGGTAACCACGCTCAACTGCAACATGATGATAAGGTAACTGCGCTGCGTGATAATAGAGGTAAGATATCTGCCTATGTATGACGGGTTGACAGTGGTGGCTGATTTCCTAAACAAATTTGAAAAAGAGGTGCCGAAACAGCAGTGGTTCGATGCTCTAAAATGGGTACTCTGTGCTACACCCGCAAAGTGGTGGGGTATGCACCAACAGAATTTTGAGGACTAGCGAGAATGCAGAAGGATGATGCTCATGCAGTTTGGAAAGCCTCAAATGCGGATTAAAGTTGGGTATGATGAACGAAATAGCCTGTGTGCCCACCTCTCCAGATGGGTACAGGCGTATGGTACACAACCTGCACGAACGCACACTGTCCTCGCGATAAGAAATGGGACCGACAAGCAGGAGCGGGCAAGATGATGGCACGAACAACGAAGTATGATAAGACCAAGTGCGCCAAATATTATCTGCATGGAAGCCTTTGACAAAGTATGCGAAGTACTAAACACGGTCCACCATGTGAGACGCGTTGACTGGGACCTGTGCGTACCAACGGTTCTATGGGCTTATAGGACCATGTGCAAAACCCTGACCGCATGAACACTTCCGATGCTGAAGTATGAAGCAGATGTTGTAATCCCCATGGAGAATGCAATGGCTGGTCCGCGTATGGCAGCACCCATAGATATGACGGTTTGCGAAGCCCGGAAAGAAGGAATCACATAGATGCCAGAGAAAAAACACATGAGACTTGAGGAAGAAATCTAACCGGGAAACCTTTGACTTCGTGAACTTAAAAAAGAAAGGGTACGGTTAAGAGAGAAAAGTGCTTTGATGGACGTGGAGGTCAAGAAGCTAGAAGACGAGATAAGGGAAGAGTTTCTCGCCATGAAAACTAGGATGGTAAGGCAAGGTGCATACGATCATACTGACAAGTTTGAGAACTATCGCCATGAATTGGTTAGTCTGATGCCTTGGCTTGGGCGACATATTGCTCAGCGTAGGGACTAGGGTAGCACGTTGCAAATGAGGAAGTGCACAACCATAGAGGGTGGGGATTCTCTAAGAACAGTGATGGAGGACAGAATGGAGCCCCACACGGGTGGTGTGACCACCCAACTAGCTAGGGGAAGGATAGTCTTAGTGCTCCAAGTAGTTGGAAGGGAGGGCGGGACTATAAACTATCCTGCCCAGGAGCTGCATGATGTTGGAGATGCGCACAAAAGCAGAGAATCGCAAGGTCTGCGACAGTGCACGAGGGACTGCGCCGCCACACGGATTAGCCAGAAAGTGACCGTTGAAGTCACTGTTCATGATGGGATGTTTGACTTGAGGCCAAACGGAGTGGGCGACATGTTGGCCGGATAAATCAATCTTGCGGACAAGGCCGATCTCCCTAGTATTAAAAGATATCTAGCAATAAGCAGAAAAGCAAATCTATCTTTCTCTAAACATATTGCGATTCATTAATAAAAACTATAGAGGTGTTTAGACCCTATCTTAAGTCCAACACTAGTTTGTAGCAGCCATCCTTCGACCATCCGAAAGAGTTTCCTTTTGAGAACTTGCAAGCACAAACAAGCAAACATCAAATAACACCTGCATAGCTAATATCATAAACCATGTTCATTATGGTGATCAAGGAATCCATAAAATAAACCATAAAACACAGCTTATTGAGAAAAACAAACTTATTTGTATTAACTTTGAAATAGAAGAACCTTACAACCTTTTCAGCCTTGATGTTGAACAAGCTCTTCCTAGGGTCCGAAACAGGAATCTCCTTTACTTTGACAAGCCTTACACTCTTCCAAATGAGATCAAAGAGGTATGTAATCTCTCCTCATAAAAGCTCAATTAGGAAGACTAAGTTCCAGCAACATTTCACCTCAAAAATATTCAGCTTCCACCTCCTCAGTAACCAGCCCAATGCTTCATTTTATAGTGCAAAGGAAGGAGGTTACAGGTCCACCTATGAAGGGATAGAGTCCTCCTTCAAAGGGATAAGCTCCTCACATCAAGGGGTTAGCTCCTTAAGGTATGGGATGCATGAACCTTAAGGGAGCGAACTTGCCACCTCAAGATTCCTTCCAGAAGCTTCTAGAAATGACTCAAAGTGAGTTTTTAAGAATATACTTGTGCCTTTTTGACTTTTACAGGGGTCCGCACCCATAACACAGAGACAGAGTGGTCAGGTGCACAGGGGACATGACCTTTAGGTGCGGGACCGCAGGTAATGCTAAGAGAAAGTGCGGAACCAGAGTTTTATAGACTTTTGAGGGCTTTCTCTTATTTTCAAGGCTTGATATGAGGAACTAAGGCTTAAGACTTGCAAAGGAGGAAAGTATGAGTGGTAATGGACTCACATAGATTGCAGAATGTCAAGGTGACAATTTTTTGTGCAACACGGCAGACATTTAAGATGCGATTTATGGGCAATATTTGGGAAAATCTGCTGCCAAGAAAGCATTAATGAACCGGAATTGGGGGGAACGGTCGAATTTGAATTCAAAAGGCGCTATAAAACACAAAGGGCTGCCCAGCAAACAACACTTAGTCATTTGAGAATTGAGCAATTGAATAGAGCCCTGAGCATTGTGAGCCGAGCATTAATTGAGCCCCTGAATTCGTGAGTGATAGATTACAGCCCAGGTATGATGACAATGACTAAGGATGGTTTGGGAATAGAAGAGGTAACCATCAGCGAGGCTGCGCAAACCCCAACTGTGGAGGATGTTCCAGAAGGTGCCGAGGTTGTGGCAGAGATCCCCAAATCACTATGTACACCAAGACCCAAGAAGGATAAGTAGGCAATGGCTCCCGTATGCATGTCCCCGAGGAACCCGCTGCACAACAAACTATCAATGGAAGAGAAGGGGAAAGTTGTCACGATAGAAATAGATGAGGAAGAAGAAGATTTGCAGGCCCTTATCATCGCAGAGGAAGAAGACGAAGGCATGGAGGAGGATATTCAACCTACACACTCTGCGACAAAACTGCCCGCATATGTCCCCCCATGAAAAGGGAAGGCCAAAGTGCCCAAGGACCTGGAAAAAACCAAGAGTTCACTCTAGACCCCACTCCTCCCAGACGACATTTTGTTTGAAGGAACACACCTGGGCCGCGTGCCAACCATGAAGTTTGAAGATTGGGACCTTGCTGATCGTGAGAAGTTCCCTCACCTGGAGACCGGGATCCTCATGAAGCAGAGCACCAGAGCGGTGGTGACAATGTTAGAGTCGCGGAAATGGCTACACGAAATGGAAAAGGCCAAGCTACTGAACCTGTTATGGGTGTCGCATTTCCACCACGCCCCAATAACCATTTTCGTCATCAAGCAGCTGCTCTACCTAGTGCATGATGGGTATCTATGGTTGGAGGAGCCTATCCCCATCACGACAAACCTAATTCATCGCATTTCCCAGCTACCATACAAAGGAAAGGACCCCATGACCATATCAGAAGGGAAGAGTAGTGATTTGGCCCTCGCGAAGGCCATGAAGACAAAGTACAAGCTGGAGAAGAAGAAGCAGGGCTACACCATCTCCAGCATCAAGGACAAAGCGGTATGCATAGCAACCCAAATCCTGGCAGGCAAAGTTATGGGAAAGTGCCGCACAGACAAGGTATCGGCACCGATAATCGTACTGGCCAAGCAGTGTGCGGAGGGGGTCCAGTTTAATTGGGATGAATTCCTTTGCACGAAATTCTTGAAGAATTGTTGCGAAGCCCAGGAGCAGGGTAAAACCTTCCACTATGTGTAGTGCTTGTAGCGGGGGAACTGTCGGAGGATAGTCAATTCCCCACAATTGACAAAGATTTACCAGAGGCCGTGAAGTACGCTTCACTCTAGGCCATGAAGGATGCGAAAAGGATACGTGATAGCAAGATCTTCTAGGTGTTCATGGAGATGAACATCCGAATGTGGATCAACTGGAAGCCACGCTTGTCACCCACGGTGTACAACAATCTGCAGAGTTTTGCAGAATTTAAGGCAGACATGCACAACATCTTTATCAGGGCGTGAAAGGACCTAACGAAGCAGTGGACAAAGCTACCTTTTGTAGCCACTGACAACGCCATTTTCACTGTCTTGGAGACATGGCCTCCAGAATGGCGCACCCTAGATCTTGCAGAACTCGAGAGGGTGGCAACACAGAAGAAGAAAGATGATGCCAAGCTGCGCGTCACACAGTTGGCCGAGAAAAGGCAGAAGGAAACAGCAGCAGCTGAGGTACGGGTAGCGTGGGAAGTGGCACAGAAAGCCGTGGAGTAGAAAAAGGTTGCAGAAGTAGCCATAGCAGCACAGGAAGCCACCGTGAAGGCAAGCAAGGGCCAAGCAACACCCTCACAGGAGCAGGAGGTAGAGGAAGCAAAAACAGCAGAAGGGAGTGCGGACCCAGGGACCACATCCACACAGTTGAAGCGCCCACACACGGCAGAGCGAGCAGGACCGAGGAAGAAGGTCAAGGCCTCGAAATTGGCCATTGACCCGATCACCCTAACCAAGGGTGATCTGCATGACATCGGCAAGACAGTGCGTGATGTCACCAATGAGGCTCTTCAAGATTTTATGCAGGAGCACAGACTGTGTTGGGGGCCCTTAGAGCGTAGTTACAGGAGTTACAGGTGCGCCCCCCTCAGGTGGGTACCCTTTCAACCCACCTTGCAGCAGGATCCTCGACAACAGAGAAGATGTTGCATGCACAGATGGAAAACACAATAGTGTTGCCAGAAGGGGCCCTAGTGACATCAAATGAGGCCGATAGATTTTTAGTTAGCATGATGAAAGGCCTTGGCCTTAATCTGGTTGCCCTTCCGCGTGAGACACTATATCTGTTACAGGATGGGATAACGGCAGAGCTGCATGCTAGGGAGAGTCACACGATCCAAGTCCTCAGCGAACAAAAGATAAACATGGAACAACTCAGCTTGCAGCGCGACGAATTGGTGTCACAAAATCAGCAGTTGGTACAGGTGGTAGGCGACGCTTGCCGCAGTGTCCCGGAGCTAGCCATCCCAGCAGATCTACTAGTGGAGGTGCGGATCCACAAGTTAGCAACGAAGTCCATAAGTCCACGGAAGAAACGACAAAGGTTCAGCTGGACTTGAATCTTCAGATCGCTGAGCTGCGGTTAAAGGCGCAACCATCCACTCCCCTAGAAGTCATAGAATAGCGCATTAGCACTATCACATCGGGACTGGAGGAAATAAGAGGTGTAGTGTGAGATTGTACCAACATGTTGGAACAACCACTTGAGGTCTTCACGACTCTGCAGAGGACCCCAACATCCAGCACCTAGAAACAGAAGTGCGAGAACTCCAATAGCCATACGACAATGTCCGAGGAACTGCACAGACAGTCGTCCTCACCTAGAGGCTTGCGAGGATGCAGCATGCCAAATAACTGAAGGAGTAGGTGGATGCGACACAACACAAGGAGGCAATTCCCAAAGCGCGCGTTTAGCCTTGGATCGACGAGGCCTTCACTATCATGGCAAACATCGAAGGAAAGTTGGCGCACATATAAGGGATGCACACATTGATGCAGAGAATCACCCTAGACACAAAGGTCTCGGAACAGCAGATGCAGCAGATCCAGCAAGCAGCAGCTCAGTGTGCTGCAGACCTCAACACAATTCGAGAACAGTTGGAGGGACTCCGTGCCAAGATCACCGCGCTGACTGAGTGACTTGAGGGTGAGTCACGATGTTTGTGTTGGGGGCCTGTTGGGCATGGAATCCCCCCAAGGCATGTTTTGGGGCTCAAAGCCCAAGTTTTGACCTATTGTTGTAAAGACTCCACGAATTGCGGGCGCGATGCGCGAAATGTATGACTGAGTCACAGGGTTGTCCGCCCTAGTTTTGTAATGTAATGTCGACCTACCCATGGTCTGTGGACCATGGGATTGTATAAATAGAGCGAGGCTCTAAGTGTAAAACATAACTAAGCAGATCGAAGTGGAAGCAAAGAGCAAGAGTCTAAGTGTCTAAGGGTGTCTTGGGTCGTAGTGTAGGAGAAGGCTCTATAGCTGAGTGCGCAGAGGCCTAGTAGTCCACAGCTAAGTGCGCAGAACCCTGCAGCTGAGTGCACAAGGCGGAGTTGAGTCTTTAACCGAGGAAGAAAATAATAAAGAGAAGTTTTATATTAATTCTATGTATGTGTTCTTGGGTTATTTCATGTTTGATATAAATTGCAAATATATTGTTTATTTACTACGTGCACCTATATGAATGGCTTATATTGTTAAGTATAACTTAAATCATGTAAGTAGACTAAGATAATCAACTAACATTGGAATATTAGTAAGGACTTGGGTAATAACAGTGTTCGGCCCCCGAGTAAGGCTGCACAAAGGCAGCATTTCAGGCTGCAAGGTATGGGAAACTTCGTGTAGCGACGTGCGCGCAGGGTCGAACCACGGACCACTTGAACTCATCAGACATCTCTAGGGTGCGGAAACCTGGTTCTAGCACCCTCCCATACTACCTCTGGTGAGACCTCAGTCCGCGCTTCGTGGAATGTTTCTGAAAGGGCCAGTAGTACCAGGATTTGTTTGGCTAAATCACCTCTGAACCTAGGTGAGGCCCCAAGAAGCCAACATCAATATTACGAAATTTGTAAAATGTTTGGAAATATTTTTGTAAAAATATTCAAAATTATAATACTTTTATATAGTACATTTATAAAGTTTTGGGTATTTTCAAAGTAAAATTTGGGCAAATCATATTTAGAAAAAATGGAAATTAGTAAATATTTTTGTTGGAAAAAGCATAGAAAATTAGCCCACCTATGAATATTAGCCCCTAAATTTTTTCTTGCATTTTAGTCATTCTTTTCAATTATGACAATGTTTCTTAT
The DNA here is from genome assembly GCA_031772625.1 of Pinus tabuliformis. NCBI lineage: Eukaryota > Viridiplantae > Streptophyta > Pinopsida > Pinales > Pinaceae > Pinus > Pinus tabuliformis. The sequence continues at coordinate 1,195,149,888 of CM062811.1, forward strand.
AGTTTATGCATAAGTACGAATCCATTATGATCTTCATGCAATTTTTAAGACACATATATGGACTTCATGAAAATTTTATGAGACAACTTTGGACTCGTATAAGATCATGGGAGGAAAAAACATATAATACCCAAGGATAGAACTCAGGCTTGCATTTTGAGTAACTAAACCGGTATTTCACATTTAGAAGGTAACCTTGTAGTGTATTTATACAACAAGATTTTTTAAATCTAGAATTAGAAAATTAAAAGCAAATGAATGTGTCAAATTAAATGAAAAATCATTTCCTACCGAAACCACTCAAAAATACTCAAGAGTGAGGGTTGGGCGTGCCTTCTACTGAACTAATCAAATTCAATTAAAAACTTTGAAATACCAATTTTGAGAACATTCTTGTAGACAATTTAGAATGAGCATAGAAATTTTGAAGGAGGTTTTTGTAAAATATATATAACTCCAAGTATATGCTCTTATTTTTTTTAAATGTCTCTATAAAGCTCATGGCGAACATTTTTCTAAGCCCGTGTTTATATTTTTACTCATTTTTTTTTCATAACAAACATAAGATTTTAGCCATTCTTTTCGATTACTACAATTGTTGCTTTGCATGAGTAGATGAATAACACATATAGTATGACATATAGTATGGTGATTTTAAAGGGTGTTAATAGATAAGCATCAAAGGCAAAGGGATATCTATCAATAATGAGGAAATTACCAGCTAAAAGTTATTAGAAATATGAAAGAGAGCGAGAGAGTTCGATTAAAAACAACACCAAAGACAATATTATTTTATTGATCTCATAGACATTACATATTTATAGTATCTAGATCACTGACAACGACACATATAGATAACTATTACAACTCACATATAGGAAACTGAATACTTCTAGATTGACACATATGGACTCACAATGACAACTCACACATTACATGGAAGCATTTCTTCCAACACCCTCCCTTAATGCTTACATGTAGAAAATATAAAAAAACACACATTACAACAATAAATAAATCTTTGTCAAATTTGTCTGATATGGTCATCATCAACACCCACATCCTCTCTGGAATCTCGCAAACTCCACTATTTCACCACCACATCTTCGAGCTGTCACTTGATTTAAATTGTAATCACCTCTGACCATTGTTGATGAACTTTGCAAGGTCAACAATATTGACAACTCCGCTTGTCGGGGCTTCCTGGATAAGAGCCATCAAGTAATGAGCCATCATATGGACCAACCACCATCTGTCAGATATTTCGCTTTCGGCTATCCGTCAGTTGATGGGATGGAGGTATGGATACTGAATGTGCTTAAGAGTTGATCAATTAACTTGACCTTACACAAGAATTGATGTTTCGAACACCGGGGCTTCCAGTTTAAGAACCACCAACCCTTTTTATAACCAAAATTACTAACATACAAGAATTGACGTTTCGGACACCGGGGCTTCCACTTTAAGAATCATCAACCATTTTTATAACTAATAAAAAAACAAACACCAACGCCATCTCACACACTTTTTTTTCTTTTTTTCTTTTTTTTTTCACTACATCACGATTCATTAAATTAGCTACTCGAATGATCTTCACTGCTTTCCACAAGAGAGCCGACCTGAGAGCACATCATTGCAATGGAAAAAAAATTCCTATGGATAAATACACAACATAGATCCGCTGCTCCACAATCATTTACGCCATGCATATCAAGATGAGAAGACCAACAACAATACATTGATTCTTTACGCCACCTAGATCAGGAAGAGAAAACCAACAATGTTCTTTTAAGAGGGATGATGACACCCAAAGAGCGAACTTTGCGACATGAGTCCAGAGATGGACTCTTCGAGCTTAAAGCTTTTCTGCCACAACACAGTCATTAGTGAAAAAAGCTTGTTTCATGCTTACGATCTGTGACTTTGCTAATGGTGAGACCCCTAGATTCTTGGTCTTTTTCTACGTCAGGGTGACGATAAGAGCCATCAAGTAATGAGCCATCCTATGGACCAACCACCATCTATCGAATATTTCGCTTTTGGCTATCCGTTAGTTGATAGGATGGAGGTCTAGATACTGAATGTGATTAAGAGTTGATCAAACAACTTGACCTTAGACAAGAATTGATGTTTCGAACACCGGGGCTTCCAGTTTAAGAACCACCAACCCTTTTTATAACTAATAAAAACACAAATAGCAATGCCATATCACACTCTCTTTTTTTCACTGCAACACGATTCATTAAATTAGCTACTCGAATGATCTTCATTTCTTTCCACAAGAGAGCCGACCTAAGAGCACATCATTGCAAAGGAAAAAAAAATCCTATGGATAAATCCACAACATAGTTCCGTTGCTCCACAATCGTTTATGCCATGCATATCAAGATGAGAAGACCAACAACAATACATTGATTCTTTATGCCACTAGATCAGGAAGAGAAAACCAAGTTACCAACAACGTTCTTTTGAGAGGGACAATGACACCCAAAGAGCAAACTTTGCAACATGAGACTGGAGATGGACTCTTCGGACTTAAAGCTTCTCTTCCACAACACAGTCAATAGTGAAAAAAACTTGTTTCATGCTTACGATCCGTGACTTTGCTAATGGTGAGACCCCTAGATTCTTGGTCTTTTTCTACGTCAGGGTGACGATAAGAGCCATCAAGTAATGAGCCATCCTATGGAACCACCATCTGTCGGATGTTTCTCTTTCAGCTATCTGTCAGTTGATAGGATGGAGGTCTGGATACTGAATGTGCTTAAGAGTTGATCAAACAACTTGACCTTACACAAAAATTGATGTTTTGAACACCAGGGCTTCCAGTTTAAGAACCACCAACCCTTTTTATAACCAAAATTACTAACATACAAGAATTGACGTTTCGGACATCGGGGCTTCCACTTTAAGAATCATCAACCCTTTTTATATCTAATAAAAACAAAAACACCAACACCATCTCACACTCTTTTTTTTCTTTTTTTTTTCACTACAACACGATTCATTAAATCAGCTACTTGAATGATCTTCACTGCTTTCCACAAGAGAGTCGACCTGAGAGCACATCATTGCAAAGGAAAAAAATTTCCTATGGATAAATCCACAACATAGATCCATTGCTCTGCAATTGTTTACGTCATGCATATCAAGATGAGAAGACCAACGGCAATACACTGGTTCTTTACGCCACCTAGATTAGGAAGAGAAAACCAACAACGTTCTTTTGAGAGGGACGATGACACCCAAAGAGCGAACTTTGCAACATGAGATTGGAGATGGACTCTTCGGACTTAAAGCTCCTCTGCCACAACACAGTCAATAGTGAAAAAAACTTGTTTCATGCTTACGATCCGTGACTTTGCTAATGGTGAGACCCCTAGATTCTTGGTCTTTTTCTACGTCAGGGTGACGATTTTCAGACATATCACTTCAGCAGATCTGTGTTTTGAGTGAGAGTTCAAGCCACAGGCTCCCACAGAACTCGCTTCATCTGCCCAAAACTCGTATCTTCTACCCGATATAACTCCAATCACAACATCTCCAACAGTTTCTTTATTGCACATGATTTTTATTTTTAAGGAGCAGATCTACACGATAGTTAAACCCTTCACACCTCCTCTAATATTCAACGGAAATTTCAGATGCAGCCATAGATCATTGATCTACTGACTCAATGGATATTCCACGTGGAAATCACTCTGTGTCTCTACACAGATCAATGATGCACACAAAACACTTCGGCATAAAAAAAATATGAAAATTTCACACACATTTCACACGCTCTATATCTATATATTTTACAAAGCTGTAAAATTCAAGGATCTCTTATTTTCTTGCTCTTCCCTTAAGGAATCAGGCCAGAACTGGCTCTGATACCATATTAGAAATATGAAAGAGAGCGAGAGAGTTCGATTAAACACAACACCAAAAACAATATGATTTATTGATCTCACAGACATTATATATTTATAGTATCTAGATCACTGACAACGACACATCTAGATAGTTCTCACAACTCACACATAGGAAAATGACTACTTCTAGATTGACACCTAGGGACTCACAATGACAACTCAATCATTACATGGAAGCATTACTTCCAACAAAAGTCACCACAAAAATCAGAGGAAGAATTTCGAGTGAAAATTTGTTAAACCCAACCCATATTATGTGATACGAGAGAAAATTAACACTCCAAGTTGATTTCACTTTTACAATTTTTGAGCCCAATTACAGTTTGGATTTTCTTTCAAACTAGTAACTACAATCTATCTAGGGGCAACTTAAACAGTTTCTTGAGATGATTTGGCTGGTGAACTTAGAAAAAGAAAGGGATGTTTTCACTTTTCATCAATGAAATTTTTGAGGTTACTTGTCATATGATAGATAATGAATGAATCCATGATCAATAGAATTTCTTGATTTCATGACCAACAATTGTGTCACCATGGTCTTAGCTACTTAATATCAATTAAATATATTTTAATTTCCTTTGGATTACTCATGTTCAACCTATTTGTTGGGGAGGGAAAACAAATGAGTTTTCGTGCAAGATTTGCACATAAATTCTATCTGTTTTATTTTTCTTGCTAAACCATGTTTGGTGAGTTGACATAAGCACATTCTCAACAATAAAAAATAGTACTTTTAAAACCCTGTAAAAAATTCTAGCCAATGAAATAAAACATTTTTAATAAGGAAAAACATATTTTGACAAAAAAAACATATTTTCCATATTAGTGATTAAGAAATAGGATACATGCTAGTGTTGGCTAGAACATTATGTAATTACAATTTTTTGAATAAAAAACTTAATAAACAAAAAAATTAAAATTTGCATATCTTATTATTGAAAAATTTTAAATATCAACTTAAAAATAAAAATAAATAAATATATTACAACGTGTCTATTTCAAAAAATAGACCTCCCACAATTTTAATTTAATTATTAGTTATTATTAGGTGGATGGTAGAGATTTAATCTCCATGAAATATGTCAAAATATTCATAGTAGTGTCATGGATCAAAGGTTAAGATTTATCTTAATTAAACTATTTTAATTAATTTATCTCAAATTAATTAATTAAAGAAAATGTCATATCGACATATGTTATATTGAACTTGTGGTATTTACCCATCATATTGTAATAAAAGTGATTTACATGTTAAGAATTTTTATGGTTAAAAATATTGTAACGTGTTTTTTAAAATGTATATATGTTTAGCTCATATATTAATTTTTTTAATTAATAATAATAATTTGCAATAAAGATATAATTTTTTTAATTTCAAATTATGTGAAATATGTATAATAAGTATTCTGATATTTATCAACTCAATATTTATTATCTATTTTATTTATATAATTAAACTAATATAATTTTTTTATATAAATTATACCGATTAAATTAAATTTATTTAATGAAACTTTTAACTAATTAATTTAGTAAAGTAATAAAAAAAAATTTACCATTAAAATGGCGCGATGTGAGTCTTCCACGTACAGCACCTTTATTATTAGTAAGTTTTATTGCATCGCTTTTGTTAGCTAAAGCTCACTTTTTCAATTTTAATTATTTTAACAATCAAGTTAGTCCATGAACCTTGTACAACTCTTCACATTTTAATAATTATCATCCATTTCAACTCTTCAAATTTTAATAATTATCATCAATTTCAGGTCTTTCTTTAGATTTCGTCAATGGAAGTCTTCCACTTTATTAATCACATTAAAAATATTAATGTGGTTATTCTAGTTTATTTTATTTTAAACATTAAAGATATTTAAGTTTATTTTAATTTAGTTATTAATAAGGAAAATTTTAATGACATAAATTTATCTTCAAGTTTAAAAACCTTAGTGAATTTCAGTGTTTTCTAATATGCAATCTTTAAAATGTTTGATGATATTTTTGTAAATATATTCAAATTTCTAATGATTTTATGCATAGTCTTTATAAATTTTCCTAGATATCAAAGGTAAAATAATTTTATATTATAAATTAGCCCACCTGCGAATATTAGCCCCTAAAATCTTCTTTGGTCATTAATTGATGGTGAATATAGCTATTATTGCATTTATTTATGTGTATGAATTGATTTATTATTGTTATGTTAGTGATATTTAAAGAGATAGGCTTTAATTCATGCAAAATGTTTCGAATTCTTGAGTTAGTATTTATTTCTTTAATGAAGGCAAACTCTTTCTTAATTAGAAGCAACTTTAAGTCTTATTTGAGGATTAAAATGTAGTTTGAGCGTAAATAATATTAAAAAAAAGAAGCCTATGTCCCTTGTAGTCCTCACTAGGGCCAATTTTAAGTGTGGTATGTCCTTTTTAGTAGGATTTAACCTTAATCTCATATATAAAACCAAATGCTACCTAAATTATATATTAAACTCTCGCTAAATGTATTTTTATTTCTTGTTTTCAAAGTGGCAAAACCTATCATAATTTAATAAAAAATGACATCCATCACTAGCTACTATCGCAATGCTTATTGACTCATCACTATTACTCAAGGAAAACCACTATCGCAATACCTATTGACTCGTCACTATTACTCAAGGAAAACCATAGTGCCTAGTACAATTTAAACACTTGCCTAGTTTCATTTGTTGCATGAAGCTCACAAAACTTATCATTACTAATTTTGTAACAACCCTGGCTAAAAATCCATGTAAAAAAAAAGACCAAGGTCATGGGACACATATTCCAAGTTGAATGGTGGGCAAAACATCCTAGTGGGTGTTCATTTCGGTTATTATGGCTAAAGGAATTTGGAAATGGCCAAGGCTTTGTACAGAAAAAATGGCATTTTTAGCAAATTTATTTATGAAAATAATGGAAATTAGGAGAAAAGGAAGGTGAAAGGTCATAGGTTGCATGCGAGGAGGAAAATGAAGGGAATAATGGAAATTGAAGAAAATAGAGGCCTCATTGATAAAAAAGGCTTATGAGGATCAGTTGGTAAGCTTTTCTTGGCATGTCTTGGTGGATCTCGCTTTTATTCTCTCTCTCTCTCATACTTTTGGACACTTAGAGTTTTCTTGGAGCACTCTTGGAGGAGTGTGGCATACTTGGAATTTGGAGCAAGAAGGCAAAGGAAAAGCAGGAAAGTGCAAGAGGACATCAGGATCAACAACTATAGTGGGTTTTGCTTGCAGGTACCGAGTTGCATGTATGATTTCCTTGCTAGTTTTGGCATGCATGTGGTTTCTTGGTTATGATCTATCATTGGCATGGAGGATTGCTTGGATTGACAGTGGTTTTTCCCAGCCTTGTCATTTCTTGGATAACCATGGTATTGTGGTTTTTACTTTTATTTTTTGGTTAGTTCTCATATTCCTTTAGTTGTGGGTTGAATTATTAGTTCTCGGCGCCTTGGTTGGACAAACACTCTCGAATCCCTATAACAGCCTGGGTTGAGTTACTGGTCCTGGAAGCCTTGGTTGGAAAAACGCTTTGGAAGCCTTGTAACAACTTCGGTTGAGTTACTAGTCCTGGAAGCCTTGATTGTACAAACGCTCTAGAAGCCCTTGGTGGGTTGAGTTACTAGTCTTGGAAGCCTTGTTTGGATAAACGCTTTGGAAGCCCGGCGACAGCTGTGAGTTGAGTTACTAGTCCTCGAAGCCTTGGTTGGGCAAATGCTCTAGAAGTCTGGTGACAGTTGTGGGTTGAGCTACTAGTCCTGGAAGCCTTGGTTGAACAAAGACTCTAGAAGCTAGGCAACAACTATGGGTTGAGTTACTAGTACTAGAAGGCTTGGTTGGAACAAACAATCTAGAGCCCTAGAAGGCTTCGCTAGAGACCAATCTGGTGATGGTTTGCGATGTCCGACTGTGAGATGGAATCACTGCTTGATGGGTTGAGGTGTTTTGGCCATTGGAAGCCCTGGTTCAGTTTTGATGGATTGTTACATGAGATACCACATTCATGCTTGGAATATGGCATGGGGGTGACTAGCTAAAGGGAGAATTGGTTTAGCCATGTCTATGGTCGGGTGGTACGTGGAAGTCCGAGACCTAGTTTCAATTTGCATACGCTAATAATAACTCTTTTCCTCTTGTAATTGATGGGTAAGTGTACTTGTTATTATGCGATCTTGATTATTGTTTTATCATTGTTATGCTACTCGTTATATGTTTCTTATGAGAATGTTTTATGGCAATGATGATGTATGGCTCTCAATATGTTTTGACTTGTAAATGAATGAACAATGTATCTATGGCCTAATAGATGAAATTGCAGTTAATGTGTTAAGGCATCAATGCTTCTTAGCGATTCTCAGATAAATATGAGACCCCTATCGTCAGTTATGTTGTGAGGACCTGTAGATTTCATATTTGTGATATGTTTGACGAAATTTCTGTCAGGGCTAGTAGGGGTCTAGTCTAGTCCTTGTTGTTGTTTTTGCAAATGTATCTTTGTCCTACTGTGAAATTTCATTTATGAAGGTGTCATTGAGTTCTAGGTAGTGACCTAGGCTCTATGCCTGAAAAAGGCACAAATCCTGGAGAAACAGGAAAAACATTGGGGAAAAAGTCCTTAGACGCTCACTTGCCCTTGTTGTGGGAGCCTTTCACGTGATGTGGGTAGAGGGGCCTGAAGGATTAGAGATGTGTGAGGTTTAGAAGTCTAAGCATTATTGTTTTAATTAATATCTTGACAAACCATTTATTAAATCTTGCTTTATGATTAATAGGATGCTTGATCGAAACTATTTGGAAGGCCCAATTATGTCCGACATCAGACGTTTGGAAAATATTAATGAATTTTAAGATCAACAATGGATTGTGCCTGTTCAGAGATGTTAGACGATAGTATTGACCAAAAGAATTCATTGACACTCTGCATTTTTCAGGCATCTATCAAATAATCAGCTGGACGGTTATATAACTGACTTACTTTTTATGATAGATATTCAGTACTTGTAAGTAGAAGGTTCAAACTATGCTCAAAATATCTCAAATTGATTTTATCAAGTTAAGACTTCCAATATTTGTGTGTATGGTATTTTATTTTATAGGGACTTGAGTAACAATCCATTCGAGGTCTCCAATGTGCCCACTTGTTTATCTACTCTCGCATCTTTAACCACTATGTAAGTTCAAGTGGTTTGAAATACAACACAAATTAAGCTTTACTATATTTCGAATTGACTGGCTTTTCCTTTCCCTTTGCCTTGTTCTATAGTGTGATAGAAAACAATAATTTGAATCGGGAGCTTCCTTATGAAGTTTTTAGCTCACCACAACTTGAGAGAGTGTAAGTGTATTTAATATTTTCTTTGTAGTACCTTCAATGTTACATTGTTGAAAGAACAAACTTGAAAATTCAGTGATCTTCCTTTTTCCAATGGTGTAGGATTCTCTCCAATAATTCTATAGATGGGACTCTGTCAATTATGGAAGGAACTTTAAGCTAGTAGCTCCAATTGATAGACCTTCAATACAACAACATCACGAATGTTCCATTGGGGAAAAACCTTACCAACAATTGGGTGTATGGGTTTCCATGATAACCCTCTAAACTAATTCATGTGGATTTCTGATTCATTTATATGTATGGGAAACCTTGTAGTGTCTATATGACTAGGAAGAGGAAAAAAAGTCATTGGATATGTGAAACTTTCTGAAAATTAAATGATTCGATATTAATCTAATTATATTCCAAAGTTGTACACCATCAATTTCCTTAATGTAACTATCTATTCTTTTTCGAAATGTAGAGTTGAAGGTAACCTAGTTTGTGATTCCAAAACATTCATATCCAAAAGCTCCATATGTCGCCCTGATGATGATGCTTCAAATACCTCCTACCACACCGATATGGCACATTGTGGAAACGATACCAAAAGTACTGAAGATTCAAAGAAAGTCAATCTTGAGAGTTGTCAGTGTGCAATACCATATGTCGGCACCACTGCCTTGAGAGCTCCCTCCTTTTCAACTTTGACGAATATTAACATATTTGAAAAGCTAGAGAAATCTCTATGGACACAATTAAACTTGACAAAGGGGTCAGTATATGTCTATTGCATGCGGTTTGATAACAACATGTATCTGAATATAACAGTCCAGATTTTTCCACCGTCCGGAAGGAAGTCTTTTGAGCAATCGAAAATCATAAATCTTGGTTTTTCTTTAAGCAATCAAAGATATAGACTGCCAAAGGAATTTGGAACTTATTATTACATACCAGCGTCTTACATATTTTTAAGAGGTGAGGAACTGTGAACAGAGTGGATCGAAATGGAATCTAAAGCACACACAAAGAGGCTAGAGCTTATGCACATTAAGAAGGTTATTTATTTTTCCTAGTGGGTCTCGAAGGTTAAATGATTTACAGGTTTGTTCCACTTTATCCACAGACTTTTGGTTTCTCGCTTTTTTTTATGGGTTTATGCTAGATCTCTAGGGTTACTCGGTATCCTTTTGTCTCCCGGGTGGTTATCTGAGTCTCACTGGATTTGACTTATAGCTAGGGGGTTTTTTATTTTTCTGGGGTCATCTTCCCTGTGTTGGGGGTTACTTATCCTCTCTGCACTATTACACTTCCTTGGATGTTTGCGGGACACCAGGTCATTTCTTGGAAGCTTATAGTATGTCCCCTCTACCCACAAATGCCTTTGTTGGTTTTCTCCAGTCATAAATCTTTTATACCCTTATGATGACTTGTATTACGATATATATCCTTTTTTGCATTATTAAGACCCACATCCTCCCCCTTTCAAAGAGCCCAAATGCCTATCTAGACTGAGATTCTTAATCTTGTTTGTCCCTAATTTTCCTTGGGCAGGGAACCTCCCTACGTCCAAACAGTTTTCTCCCTCTCTGGCATCGATGGGTAAACTCTTTTATCATTTCCCGACCATGCAAGACTTTTCGTTTTCGAATTTGCAATCAGTGGTGGACTTGCATGGGTTTTTGCTGTTGTTGTTGTTCTGAAGGCATATAGTTTTTCTCCACATCCACATTCGCTCTGTGTGGCTTCTGTTTCTCTCTGTTGTGCTCTGGTCTCGAAGCTGCACTGCGCTAGTTTGTATTTTCTGATGTCGGGGAGTTGTATTTTCCGGTGGTTTTCGAATTTCTTGTGGTGGAACGGAAATTACTCTAATGAGTGGACTGGCTTCTACATCTCTTTATTCTCTCTGACATCCTCTTTCTGTCCATGTGGATTGGGATTCTCGTACATGCTCAAAATTTCTTGTGTTCGATGCGATAGTACATTCGATTTCTTTGAAGGTTTTCTATGTTATGTGACGTACTGAACATAACAATTGAAAGGAATGGTCAGTAGGAGCTTTCTTTCCACCCTCCGACCTCCTCCATTTCCTCACAGCAATCTTCCTCTTCCTACAATTTCCAATGACCATAATATGAAAAAACATATTTAAGTTCATAGAATTGAAGTAATTTGATGGGAATTTATATGAAAAAACACAATTACATGTTAGGCTTATGGAATCGAAATTAATTTGATAATAAATTCTGGGAATATTTTAGAATTTGAGAATATGATAGAATCTACCTGGTCAATTTGTTTGACCTGTTTCACCTTAATCTTATTTGTAATCTCTCTAAGATTCTCATATTCTACAATATTCATGGATCTTGAATCTACTCAAAACCTACCATATTCATGGATCCATGAAATTCTAGAAAAGTATTTAACTTTAAAGTTTAAACTTAGATGGGGCATCCAACAATAGCAATGATGCCCCTAGCCAAGATGGGATAGTGGAGATTTTTAGAGATCCATCTCTTAAAACTAGGTCTGGGGATCGCCAATCAGCAATGGCCAGAATGAACAGAAAAAACCCTTCAGCCAGGGACCTAGATGAGAGGTTTTTGAAAATCCTGAAGATTTTCAAGTGGGGACCTGATGCTGAAAAGGCCATAGAAGTCCTACTGCTGAAGGTAGATCACAGATTGGTTAGGGAGGTTTTGAGCTTGATGTAGAAATTGGTGTAAAGTTACAGTTTTTCAAGTGGGCTGCCAAGAAAAAGAATTTCAAGCATGATTCCACCACATATATGCCCCTTATCCGTTGCTTAGCGCAGGCGGGACTAGTGGGGAAATGTGGCAGACAGTGCAAAAGATGGTGAAAAGTGACTGTAGCATGAATCCTAGCATATTGTCTGAAATTATTAGGATACTAGGCAAGATAAAGATGGTGGAAAAGGCCCTTTCCATATTTTATCTCATCAAGATAGAGAAGTGCAAACCCAATGTTTATGCTTATAATTGCATGTTTAGTGTGCTGATGAAGGCAAATTGTCATGATAAGGTGCAAGAGCTTTACAGTGAAATGTTCAATGAAGGGAAATGTTTTCCCGATACTTATACTATGCTCATCTCCAACTTTGGGAAACTTGGAGATGTGGACTCTATGATTAAGCTTTTTGAAAAAATGAAGGAGAATGGTCTGCAACCTAGTGTGAAGATCTATACGATCCTGGTTGGAAGTTTGTTTAAATCAAACAGATGCATAGAGGCCTTGAAGTTGTTCCAGGAAATGAAGGATACACGTTGTACACCGAATGTGTTTACATACACTGAAGTAATAAATGGGCTAGGCAAAGCAGGGAGAGTCCAAGAGGCATACAGAATATTTCAAGATATGCAGAAAGATGGTTGCTCTCCCGATGTGGTCATGTTCAACAAACTGATCGATATCATGGGTGATGCAGGCCTACTTGATGATGCTCTGAAGCTATTTGGACAGATGGAAACTGTAGGATGCAATCCTACTGTGGTAACATATAACAGCGTCATGGAAGCTCTTTTAAAATCTAACAATCCATCGGAGGCGTTGCATTGGTTTGAGAGAATGAAAGGAAAAGGCATTGCTCCAAGTTCATTTACATATTCCATTCTAATTGCTGGTTTATGCAAGGCGAACAGATTGGAAAAGGCATTGATGCTTCTTGAAGAGATTGACGAGAAGGGCTTTCCGCCTTGCCCTGCTGCCTATTGTAGTTTGATTTATGCACTTGGTAAGGCACGCCGTTATGATGCGGCAGTGGAATTATTTAAGGAAATGAAAGAAAACAACACTCCTTCCAGCTCAAGGCTCTATGCAGTGATGATTAAACACCTTGGTAAAGCAGGGCGTATTGATGCAGCCATTAAACTGTTTGAAGAAATGCAAAGTCAGGGATGTATTCCTGATGTGTATTCCTACAATGCATTAATGTCTGGCCTGGTAAGAGCAGCCATGGTTGATGAAGCTCATTCATGGCTTAAAAAAATGCAAGAATCCAATGAATTGTTGAAGCTTAGAGGCTAGGAACTAGCCAAGATCATGGGTAGGAGCTCTGAAGGCACTAAAAATGGGCCTATAGGGAACCCCCTGTTTGTGGATCTTTGGTAGCCCATAGATTTCTCTGAGTTTGCGTGTATGAGGAAAAAGCGTTGTTGGATGGAGGGATCTATAGAAGAAAATTTAAGGACTTTATTGACAAGATGGGTAATGGAATTGATGGGGTTTTTGGGCAGGATTTTATAGGAAGTAGAATGAAGAAGATCAAATAACTTAGATTTATAGTCAGAAGAGTTCATGATGAAGGTCGCATTACCTTTATCAGCCTTAAGGACAAGGACGTTAGGGTTATCATTAAAACACTTAATGGCTTGGAATTCATTTTTGGATAAACTGGGCTTGGGAGGTTTTGCCTTCACTAGAACTCTGTCACATTCTTGACGAACTTATTAAGCCTTATGAGACGCAAGACCACTCACAAAATTTGTCTTTTTTTTTAAATCATTTGTCAAACACTCACAAATATCGAAATTAAAATGCCCTCTACCAAAGGAATTATGTTACATCAAAGCCCACTCATCCAAAAAAAATTAGAAATAAAATTTCCAGAAAATTAGGAAATTATTTTTGAATTTACAAAAAACTTAGAATATTCAACATTTTCTAGAAAACTTTAATTAAAATTGCAAAGACTCACAAATACTTGAGTCAACAAAGTTTTACCACAATTAAAAAAAGATGCGTTAAAACCCACTTTACACTTAAACTCTACCATAAACACTGAACAACCTTTACACTTAAACTTTCCCTAAAACATTAGTTAAAATTACCATAAGTCCCAAAGTAATTAAAAATCAACAAACTTTAACCACAATTAAAAAAAAAAAATACCTTAAAAGCCATTTTACACTTAAACTCTCCCATGCAAACAGTGAACAACCCTTTACACTTCGATTCTACAATGTGAACAATAAACAACCACTTTACACATCAATTCTACAATGTGACTGATGAACAATTAGTGGCTATGCTTCACCGGAAAAAATCATAAAAATATCACCAACAAGAATCCAAATGGTAACATGTTTACACTACTGGGATTCCCATGTAGGCGGTCTTGAAACTTTGTCAGGTTACCCTGGAGATTTGTGACCAGATTCTGTAAAATAGACTAATCAGAAATTTCTGTCGCCTCATTTTTCTAATAGTGGTTCCTTAATGCCAATGTTGCAATCACTGATGTTGTTATTGGATCCATCTGCAGCCTTCCGCATTTCTGTGTTTCCCACGAAGTTGTCACCATCATTTGCCTTACCCCATAGTACACTATACAATCCTGCGATGATAAAAATGGTTCCCAACAAACTGCAAAATATGCAGAAGCTATTAGTAAAGCGGGTTCAACCCAAGAACTTGGAAAAGACATGGCTGCAGTAATATGAGAGATCTGACCTTCCCAGACGATATTTGACATGAAGGATCAGGGGTTCTAATATTGCAACCAATATTGTTGACGTTGGATTGAACATTGCAGCAAAGATAGGTCCCTTTAGACGGATACAATAAGTTTGTACAAAGAATGCAAATGCAAAACAGAGTATTCCCTGCACCATGTTTAGAAACATAAAGCTGGGTTATTTTTATTTGAATGGTAAATTCTGAGAATATCTCAAATTTAAATGAATAAGACTAAATATATTTATAAAAATTACAATCTGCAATCTAGTTAAGCTCAACAAACTAGAAATCCATAAACTAATTCATGAAAGAAAACATTTTAACAAAACAAAGATAGATCAGATGCTAACAGAGTAGACGATGCTAAAAAGCTGTATGTCCCACTTTAGCTTCCAAGCAGATGCCTTTGGTTCAAAACATAAAGCCACCAAAGCACATTGTACAGTTCCTTGCACCATCATTATAGCTGTTAATGAAAATTCAGCTGGATATTTCTGAACAACTGGAGCCTATATTCAAAACAAGAAGAACACAAAAATACACATATGTGATGTTTCCAATACTGAAAAGATGATTGCCTCTTACGGTGTGCAAGCATGAAGAAAATTATAAGTACCTGAAATGTAAGCCACCCAGACCAAAACAAACAGCTGGCAAACAGCATTAAGGCCCCCAGTATCCATGTGTTATGAAGAACCCCACTAAGTCCCACGAGAACAGGGCCTTTGTAGAAGGTCATCAGCATTGCACCACCCACACACACAATGGTGCCTACAACTTTTGCTTGGCCATATTTGTTCCTAATATCAACTTTCTCTATTCTGCACAACCCATGTTAATCAAACCAGACTGCATTGCACTGTAACTACCAAGAATCATTATCTTTATACTTTGATTGTCTGGATTGCTTTCATGAATCTGAGAAAACTAATCTTGGAGAGACAAATTGCAATTTTGTTTCTCTGTATGGAATTGGGATATATAAAAACAGATGAGTACCTAAATGTTGTGGCCATCACAAATGTGACAACAGGAATGAGATTTGTCGTTGCAGTAGCAAATGTGGCGGAAGTGTATTCCAGGCCTGCAAAGTACAAATTCTGAAATAGAGTGGTCCTGCAATAGTATTTTGACAATGTAGATTCACTGGCTAGTCAATTAATAAAGCAACAGAGTTTGCAGTTGCAGAAATTTTCACTACCTACTCACCCACAAAGTGCAAGAGCAAAAATCTGCCAGAAAATGGCACAGGTCATTGCTGGGCGTTTATTTCTGAAAGATAAGAAAATGTATTACATCAAAAAGAGCATATTTATCAGAACAGCTAAATTGGCGACCGCCATGAAAATCAAATCAAAATTCCATATTTACCCAAACATAATATTACGTACTTTTCAAGAAAATAAGCAAAAAGAGCAATGGCTACTGCAGCAACCACCAGCGTGTAGGCTACGAAGATAAAATGACTCATTCCATCATCCAGAGCAACTCTGGTAATGATATTCATGCCTGCAAGGCATGCTTGAACTGCAATCTGAGCTATGTGGGGTTTGAATTGGCCCAACCAGCTAGCCATTATTTCTCTCCCGAGATTCAGATGCTACTGGTGCTACCCAGAAGCCCAGGAAAACCAGGAGAAACATCTCAAATATAGTATTCCTTAACCAAACTAGAATTCAGTAAAATACGAGTTTACCTACTAGGCTTACACACAACTACTTGAATTGAAGGTTAGGTGTCGTTCAAGTCGCAGAATAGGACTTTCAGTGGAATAGTAGACGCAACGACGAGTCGTGACGTTGGCAATGAGGGACTGGCTGTCGTACGAGTTTTTGTGCTTCCTGTGTATGACAATCAATCACCAACCTCGGACCTAGATGAGAGGTTTTTGAAAATCCTAAAGATTTTCAAGTGGGGACCTGATGCTGAAAAGGCCATATAAGTCCTACTGCTGAAGGTGGATCACAGATTGGTTAGGGAGGTTTTGAGCTTGATGTAGAAATTGGTGTAAAATTACAGTTTTTCAAGTGGGCTGCCAAGAAAAAGAATTTCAAGCATGATTCCACCACATATATGCCCCTTATCCGTTGCTTAGCGCAGGCGGGACTAGTGGGGGAAATGTGGCAGACATTGCAAAAGATGGTGAAAAGTGACTGTAGCATGAATCCTAGCATATTGTCTGAAATTATTAGGATACTAGGCAAGATAAAGATGGTGGAAAAGGCCCTTTCCATATTTTATCTCATCAAGACAGAGAAGTGCAAACCCAATGTTTATGCTTATAATTGCATGTTTAGTGTGCTGATGAAGGCAAATTGTCATGATAAGGTGCAAGAGCTTTACAGTGAAATGTTCAATGAAGGGAAATGTTTTCCCGATACGGTAACTTATACTATGCTCATCTCCAACTTTGGGAAACTTGGAGATGTGGACTCTGCGATTAAGCTTTTTGAAAAAATGAAGGAGAATGGTCTGCAACCTAGTGCGAAGATCTATACGATCCTGGTTGGAAGTTTGTTTAAATCAAACAGATGCATAGAGGCCTTGAAGTTGTTCCAGGAAATGAAGGATACACGTTGTACACCGAATGTGTTTACATACACTGAAGTAATAAATGGGCTAGGCAAAGCAGGGAGAGTCCAAGAGGCATACAGAATATTTCAAGATATGCAGAAAGATGGTTGCTCTCCCGATGTGGTCATGTTCAACAAACTGATCGATATCATGGGTGATGCAGGCCTACTTGATGATGCTCTGAAGCTATTTGGACAGATGGAAACTGTAGGATGCAATCCTACTGTGGTAACATATAACAGCGTCATGGAAGCTCTTTTAAAATCTAACAATCCATCGGAGGCGTTGCATTGGTTTAAGAGAATGAAAGGAAAAGGCATTGCTCCAAGTTCATTTACATATTCCATTCTAATTGCTGGTTTATGCAAGGCGAACAGATTGGAAAAGGCATTGATGCTTCTTGAAGAGATGGACGAGAAGGGCTTTCCGCCTTGCCCTGCTACCTATTGTAGTTTGATTTATGCACTTGGTAAGGCACACCGTTATGATGCGGCAGTGGAATTATTTAAGGAAATGAAAGAAAACAGCACTCCTTCCAGCTCAAGGCTCTATGCAGTGATGATTAAACACCTTGGTAAAGTAGGGCGTATTGATGCAGCCATTAAACTGTTTGAAGAAATGCAAAGTCAGGGATGTATTCCTGATGTGTATTCCTACAATGCATTAATGTCTGGCCTGGTAAGAGCAGCCATGGTTGATGAAGCTCATTCATGGCTTAAAAAAATGCAAGATCGAGGATGTAAACCTGATATTAGTAGCCATAATATAGTTTTGAATGGTTTGTCTAAGGCAGGTGGGCCAAGAAAATGAAAAATTCGGGGATTCAGCCAGATGCCGTATCTTACAACACAGTTCTTGGTGCACTTAGCAATGCAGGCATGTTTGATGAAGTAGTCAAATTAATGAAGGAAATGACTTCTAAAGGATTTTCGTATAATTTGATTACATATTTTTCAATATTAGAGGCTATGGGCAGAGTTGATGAAGACTGCAAACCATTCATTCAATAAGGAGGTCTTTTGATTGTCCTGTACTTCCTGGTCAATAGTGATGGTTGCATTCGTGGCTTGGCTTTCTGGTTTCAGTGGGGATGATGGATTTTCTGAACGGTGAACCTCACGCAAAATGAGAGTTGCCTTGCCACTGTTTCATATGTCTGGAATATTACCATTTTTATTTTCTTTATCATCTTGATTATTACCAAAAACATGCAGGAATCATGTTCAGAGTAAGCTTCTTATACAAAATGGAATCTGTATTGTGGCCATTTTACACAGGTCATCCTGGTAAGCATATTTTGCTGTTTGCTTATTTTCTTGTCATCTGAGCAGCATTATCCTTCCTGTACTAATTAAAGTCCCCAACTATAAAAGATGCAGCTCACAGAACCTAATGACGAAGTAAGAAAGGAAGACTAGACTGCATCCCTGGAAATAAACAACTCCTGTCTGAAATCAACAACCAACACAATCTAGAGAAATATTATTATATCAACCATCAAAAACAGTCTGTACAGAATGGGAGTTGCAGTTAACCAAATGTTTTACAATGACTTACTTCCACATCATTAACTGATCATGTGTAATAGCACAGAAGATAAACGGTTATGTTGCTCTTTCTATAAGGCTTGGCCCGATTAGATTTGTATCAACTAGTTGAAAGGGTGATCACTTAATGAGGGTTTCTGTTATCATTAAACTACTCATCCTAATTGTTTCTTCTCTGGTAAGGTAGGTGCCCTACAAGCCTAGGTGGTCAAAGGTATCCATGGAGAAGGCTTATCAAAAGGGTAATTGCTTAACAAGGTTTGCTGGTATAGTTATCCTGCTTGGGTTAAACTTTAAAGCATAGCTAACATTTTTGGCTGAGACAGGCCAAAAAATTTGAAAATTTGTGAATAATTCAGTGCTGTATTATTCACTTCTAATTGGATCTGATCTGGTTGCAATACAGGCCAAAAATTTTGAAAATTTGTGAATAATTCAGTTTAGCTGTATTATTCAGTTCTAATTGGGTCTGATCTGGTTGCAGTATTGTTTACTATTGAAACTAAATCCCCAATTTTAACCTGAATTATGTTTCAAGTGTTAAATCCCTAAGCTCCTTGGTTGTGCCCAGATTGCTGTCCGTGGAGGCTGATTTGAGAGACATGCTGTTGACGGACGATCAGCCATGAATTGAAATGTCAAATCAATATGCATACTCACCGGACGCAACGCTGCTCTTCTCTTGCTGAGTTCGGCACTGGATAATGACATAGGGATCCATGTTACCTGCAACCACAGCCACATTAGAGAAAAATTAAATCAAAGATCCTACTGAACATACAACAGCACACATAATTCAGCGGTCTCTTTAACAATATTCGAATCCAAAGATTTATCAGATCGCCTAAAACGCAAGAGATTGGCTCGGATGATAGAGGAAATTAGTGTTTTGTAGCCCCTCGGCAGTGTTTTGCAGCCCCTCGGTGTTGACGAGCAGCACCTCCAGAGTTCCCCTCGGCATCTTGATTCTTTTCCTTCTACCTGCTGAAGTCGATAATCACAGATCGGGTCCTGGAATATAGTATCGCCGAGCGAGTAGCGTCTAGCGAGGGCAACCGTCTATCTGCTATCTGCGAGGTCGCATCGTATACCGCTGTAATCAATTGGATGGCTAATATTGTTTTGATCGTCTAACATTTAAATTAAAGGCTCATAAATGTACACGTAAGTTAAGAGGAAAGTTGATTTCAAATGGAAACGCCTTACGGCGTAATAAATGTACACGTAAGTTAAGAGGAAAGCTGATTTCAAATAGAAACGCCTTACGGCGTAATTATTAATAATTATTTTTTGACTTTTTTATTAAAAAGTACCATTTACAATTAATATTATTAATAATTATATTATTCTTATCTACGTGTCTGTACACATTTCGTTATTTTCCAACCTCAATCATTAATTATTTCAGGAAAGTTTGTTCAAAGTCCGACATTATCCTTCAATTTTATTTCAGCAAAGTTTGTTCAAAGTCCGACATTATTCTTACATTTAATTATTTTCCCACCTGAATCATTAATTATTTCAGGAAAGTTTGTTCAAAGTCCGACATTATCCTTCAATTTTATTCGGAAGACGGCAATATTAGTTTAATGTGTGGACGGTCTAAAGCAAACGCTAAGATTTGATGTGGGATACTTACTGATTAAGTAACATGCAATAGCAACTACTTTCTTCCATAACTTCTTCTCTAAGCTAGCTCCACAAAGTGTAGTCGTAGTTATTTCCATCTAACATACTGTTCATTAGTTCTAGAACTCCATTCTACTGTAGAGTTGTCCTGTGTCTTCTAATGCCATTTTCATTACAACACTTATCGTACTCTACGAAACAAAACTCACTAGCATTATTAGTGTTGAAAATATTGATTTTCCTAACAATATGATTTTCCAAAGTATTTTTAAACTCCTTGAATTAAGTAAAAACATCATATTTAGTTCTAAAAAATATATCCATGCCTTTCAAGAATAATCATCAATGAATGACACTTAACAAAGAGCCTTAGAAATTGAAGAAATTTTTACCAGACCAAATAGTAACACTGAAATGAATTAGGTTTAGCAACCCAAAATATTTGTTAGAACTAAATATAGTTGAACCTAATTTTGTTTTCTATATATGCAATGCCTGTAAAAATCAAATTCAAGGGAATGATTAATCAATCCTTCAACGAAGTTTTTGTTTATCAAGCCTTGTAGTTCCTTCTCATTAATATGACCCAACTTTGCTACTATGTCATTGTCTTCTATAGTGCTAGCTTGCTTTTAGAAACAAGAGCTTGTTTAGAAGGTTTTGAATAGAATAAAATATCCAATGTGGGTTATGAAGAAAATATTTTAATATGAATTAATATTGACATATACTTAAAAATATATTAATAACAAAAAAACCAATTTAATTTGCATTGATAAGATGACTCAATGCAGATGTTATGTAATATCTATAACATTCAAAAATACAATTTAAACAATAAAAAATTACACATTTTTTTTTCACTCTAAGATAAGTTTGCACGTGAAGAAATTTGATCCCTGGGTCTATCCTACTTAGTGTTCAAAATCTTGATTGTCCTAACAATATGATTTTCCAAAATATTTTTAAAAATCCTTAAATTGAATAAAAACTTCATATTTAGTTCTAAGGAATATATTCATGCCTTTCAAGAATAATTAGTAATGAATGACACGTAACACAAAGCCTTAGAAATTGAACGAATTTTGACTAGACCAAATAGTAACATTAGAATGAATTAAGTCTAGCAACCCAAAATATTTGTTAGAGCTAAATAGAGTTGAACCCAATTTTGTTTTTTGTATATGCAATGCTTGTGAAAATCAAATTCAAGGGAATGACTATTCAATTCGTCGATGAAATTTTTGTTTTTTCAAGGCTTGTAGTTCCTTCTCATTATTATGACCCAACTTTTCTACCATAGAATTATGTTCCATATGGCCAACTTGTTTTTAGAAACAAGAACTTGTTTAGAAGGTTTTGATCATGAAGGTTTACATCCTATAGACATCTATGCTATCGAAATTAAAATCTATTACATTGAATAGTGCATGCATCAAGTTGGAATAAAGTTCTCTCGTGAACACTCTTAGTGAGCACCAAAGCTCATCAAACCATCTTACACCCTTTGTCAAAGAAAACAACCTACATGCCTACATCATTAATTGTTCTTACTAATAGTAGGTTTTGTGCTAAAACCTGTAATGTGCAAAACTCAAGTGCTGCCATCAAGGAGTCTAATCAAGACTTTACAACAATCAACCATGTTGAGAGGGAATCATCATCAAGACATACCATCCCACCATCATATTTCTCATGCAATGAAAACTAGTGTTGATGGGAAATAATATGGAATGAAGCTCCAGATTCTATTAACCATGCACTCTAGCCTGCACAAATTGCAGACTCTACAACAAAGGCATCTCCACCATTCTCTTGAGAAGTTTTTTCATAATCATCATTCTTTTTTCTTCTCTTTTTTTTCCCCTTACAATCTCTTCTAAAATGTTTGACCTTAACACAATTTCAAGATTTGAGACTTTCATTTCCTACTGGAATTGGATTCTCCCTTTTCTCTCCTTTTCCTTTGTCCTTCGATCTTCCATGAACAACCAGGACTGCATTGGTGGATTTAGGATCTTTTCACTTCACCTCCTCTAAGAATAAGACATCTATGACCTCATCAAGTTTCAATAGCTTTATAGTGCTTCCAATGACCATTATCAAGTTGTTCCATGAATTTGTAAAAGAACACAATAGTGTCATTCCATCGTCCTTCTCAACCATCTTCCCTCCAACTAAAATCAACTAGGCCACAATAATACTAAATACATTCAAGTGAGAAACTATGTAATCACCATTACTCATTTTTAAGAAAAACAACTTTTTATAATAAATTTATTAACGAGGGCACAAATGTTCTATAATTATGAATTGGACAAGCACAACCTAACAAAGTTTCTAGCCTTTCTTTTCATCAACACATAATTTTTGTCTTTCATACCAATTTTGGTTGAGATAGTGCACCCATAGATCTTAATCTATAAAAAAATCCCTTCCACAACTCAAAATCAATGCCATTAAACTTGTTAATTTATAACTTAAATATGTTTCCCCAAATTTAATTTATAGCTTAAATATGTTTCAAATCCCTTCCACAACTCAAAATCAATGCCATTAAACTTGTTAATTTATAGCTTAAATATGTTTCCCCAAATTTAATTTATAGCTTAAATATGTTTCTTTTTTCCTTGCAACAAGCTTCCCATTCGAACCAAAATTAAATAATAAAACCTTAATTTTAAAATCTTGATCCAAAAATATGCAAACCTTTACGTTTAAAATCACCCTTAAAATATATCTTCATTCACCTTAACCAATCTAGCAAATTTAACACTTTGCAATGGAATTCTTCAAATTTATAAACAATTTTTATTACATAGTCATACCATAGATGACACGATATCATTAAATCTTAAACATATTTAACTCTCTTGGGATACAATGGTAAACCTAATGGATCGAAGTCAAAGTGCTTCTGTATATATCAGTCCCTGCACATCATTTACAAAGGTAGTCTTTTCCTATAACATTTTCCAACCCTTGGTTCATTACACCTCTTACTCTTTATAGAGTTCATTACAATCTTGGATTCCTTCCTCCAACATGAGGGGAATTCGAATTTACTTGACTTGACACCTATTCATACTTTGAACAAACTATTAATTACAAGTGGTAGTTAACTAATAGTCCTAGAGTCCTAATACAATTAGGACTACAACTCCTTATTATGCTAGCAACAACCTAGACTTTGGAATAACTCCTCCTCCTTAACTTCGACTTTGGTGATGACTATAACCTCCATGCTGGCCTTCAATCATCTCTCCTTTGACTATCCTAAAAACTAGGCAACTGTCCCCTGCAATGCTGCTTTGGTCTTCAAGGATATTCTTCGAAGT
Organism: Pinus tabuliformis; assembly: GCA_031772625.1. Classification (NCBI taxonomy): domain Eukaryota; kingdom Viridiplantae; phylum Streptophyta; class Pinopsida; order Pinales; family Pinaceae; genus Pinus; species Pinus tabuliformis. Next base: position 1,195,173,704 of record CM062811.1, read on the forward strand.
TTTTGCTAGCCACACTATCTCTTTTAGTCACATGACACATATTAAATTAATCATAGGACCATACTCTTACATTTTTGCCAAAACAAAACTCCTTGAAGTTTCCTTAAGGAAGACAAACTGGATGAGCTACAAAATGTATTATTATTTTCGTAGCGCAAGGCTTAGTTCTTGCATATATCTTGCATTCCTTGAGTTCATCTTTACTTAGGGTCTCAACATTCTAAAATGATCTTCTTACATCTCTGCAACAACATCCTTCTCAAAAATAACCCCTTTTTCCTTTCAAGATTAATCCAAAAACAAACTGCAGCTACAGCAATTTCGTAGCGCGCTACGAAACTGCTGTGCATTGCATGTCACCTACAACAGTTTTGTAGCGTGCTACGAAACCACTGTGTGAGTCAAATTACACAGTTTTTTTCCCAAAAACTTTCCTCCTTAAGATTCTTCTCAGCTGTTCTCTTATGCCAATATCCCACATACACTTGAGCTTACCCATCCGTAAAACAACTTCAAAAAGTAATTTCCTAGCTTCAATCAAAATTGTGTTAAGGTTTCATCACTTATTGCCTTATTCATTTGTGTTGCTACCTTGATTTGAACCTTCTTCTTCTATGACTGTTGAGGAGTATCTTGAGTAATCAGTGTTGTCATTGGTTCCTTAACTTGCTTTCTAGTTTTTAGTTTCACAAACCTACTTGACCTAGCTTCTTCTTGGTGATTAGCTGTTGACGATGATATTTCCTTAGCCCTAGGGCTAAGTCCTGTTTCAGCTCTAAAACTAGACATAAATAGAAAAGCAGACCATTCTCTATCTACTTTCTGAAGTTCATGCAAGACAATTTATTTGAATAAGCCATGATGGAACAATGATGTTTCACAAGCTTCTTTCTTCAGCTGTATTTTATCAGACATCTTGCCTAAGCTTCGAAACAGATAGAAAGGTAGGTCTAGAGATATTATTCCAGTGAAATGCAATAAGAGCTTGAAATGGTAAGAATACACCTTGTGGTATCTTCCTTCGCAGGTAAAATATCTTTGTATGCATGAGACTAAGTTGGCAAATGAGTCTTTGACATAACTCCTGGGCACTACTTTAGTTAAATCTGAGTCTATAAATTCTGGCTTCAGGAATATCTTGCAGGGTGCCATCTCAAACTTGAAATTCTTAAACCATCTCTCCTAACCTCTAGGAATCTTTGTGACTAAAGATATGATCTCAGGAGAAACTATTAATTCTAATACTCCAACCTTTGTATTCAAACCTGTGAAATTGAGAGAAAATTCCTTGCTTACTTGGCTGTGACCTCCTTGTAGTTTTTCGCCGAACCTCCAGCAGCCCACTTTTTTGAAGGCTTCTTCAACATCTTTATCCTTTGTGAGAGCATCTAAGCCTTCAGGCTCAGTACTCAAACACTAGCCTGATCTATGATTTTTCTTCTCTTCAGATATTTCTTCTTTAAAATCCCTGTAAAGGAAAACTGGAAGAAACTGCCCTGTTTAGTTTAAGAGCTGCCTCACTTGAATTGGATGAAGAGCTGCCTCACTTGAATTGGATGAAGAGCTGCCTCGCTTGAAGCCTGCGAAAGAATTCTGGTCTATGCTCACCCTGGGCTTGTTAACTCGACCTTAAGGAAAGCATCAAGTGTTTCTCATGCCTCAAAATGACACGAAAATGACCAGGACCAATTCACCCTTACTTTTTCTTTTGGAAATTTGAAATGAGTGTGGACAAATGACTCCTAATGAATCTAATGATGAATGTGAATGGTTGCATGTGATAACTAATGTTCATGGACTGACACCTGATGATGAAACATTAATGGATTCTGGTGTATTTGACAGCTAGACAAGATTTGGCACGAATCCCCGATTTCATAGTGCATCCACTCTAAATTCAGGGTTTTGCGCTACGAAAACTCCTAACTACAAATCCCCGATTTCATAGCGCATGTTATGTATTTTCATAGTTTTGCACTAAGAAAACTCCTAGAAAGTTTCGTAGCGCGTTCAAATTTTAAAATGACCAAATACATGACACTTTTGGAATGATGTGGGATCCATAATGGACAAAACCAGGTTGTTGACCTTTATTTGATAATGGAAACGAGACTCTGACTCTGTAACTTAGACTCTAAATAGAACATAAAAATGACCTGACCATGTCCAACACCATGACTAGAAACAAGGCAAACTTTCCAAAGTTTTAAAAAAAGATTTAGGGTGATAACATGTTGTGTAGCTTCTATGGAAGATCAGATGATGTGTTGGAGATAGTTCATATAGAGTATGCACTTTATTGTTCATAGTTTCTATTCTAGATGTATCATGTTGTTGCTCATGATATCTTGATGCATGTTGATGGATGAGATATTGTGCACTCATGTGGATGAGCCATGATGATTTATATTTATGTTGATATATGGAGTATACATCTTGTTTCTGGTGATGATTTGTTGCTCACTAATTTGATTCTTGTGCCTCATTCATGATATGTTGTTCACCTATGTTGAGGAGATGATGAGTTTCATGTGTTGTTGATGGTGCTACGTTTCTAGATCTTATGCTATTTTTGTTGTTTCCTAGTATTTCTTGGATATATGTTTGCTTGACCATATAGGAGAGATTATCTATATTGGTTCATATGCTCCTAATGCTGTTGTTTTTGCTATTGTTGTTCATGATTTGAGTTGATGATGCATTAAGTTGATGGTTGATTAGCCTCATGATGATGAGGATATGTATTTGTTGTTGCCCTATGACATATTGCCATGTTGCTACTATTAGATGATTTTATTGTTGTACCTATGTGGAGCATGATGGTTGCTAGTGATTCTAAGCCCATTTTTATAGTTTTACTCTCTGTTTTTTCATAATAAACATAAGATTTTACTAGGGAAAATTTTAAGGATGTAAATTTATATTATAGTTTAGAAGCCTTGGCAAAACTCACTAGTCAATTGTTGGGCATGGAATCCCCCCAAGGCATGTTTTGGGGCTCAAAGCCCAAGTTTTGACCCGATATTGTTGTAAAGACTCTGCAAATTGCAGATGCAGAGCGCAAATGTATAACAAAGTCACAGGGTTGTCCGCCCTAGTTTAGTAATGTAATGTCGGCCTACCCATGGTCAACGGACCATGGGATTGTATAAATAGAGCGAGGCGAGCGAAGTGGAAGCAAAGAGAAAGAGTCTAAGTGTCTAAGGGTTTCTTAGGTCATAGGGTAGGAGAAGGCTCTACAGCTGAGTGCGCAGAGGCCTAGTAGTCCACAACTGAGTGTGCGGACCCCTGCAGCTGAGTGCGCAGGGCAGAGTCGAGTGTGTAATCGAGGAAGAAAATAATAAAGAAAAGTTTTATCTTAATTTTGTGTATCTGTTCTTAGGTTATTGCATGTTTGATATAAATTGCAAATATACTATTTATTTACTGCGCGCACCTATATGAATGGTTTATATTGTTAAGTATAACTTAAATCATGCAAGTAGACTAAGATAATCAACTAACATTGGAATATCAGTAAGGACTTGGGTAATAACAACATTCAGCCCCCGAGTAGGGCTGCGCAAAGGTAGCATCTAAGGCTGTGAGGTACGGGAAAGTGCGCATAGAAATGTGTGTGCAGGGTCGAACCACAGACCACTTGAACTCATCAGACATCTCCAAGGTGCGGAAACCTGGTTCTAGAACCCTCCCATACTACTTCGGGTGAGACCTCAATCTACGCTCCGCGGACTATTGCCGAAAGGGCTAGTAGTACTGGGATTTGTTTGGCTAAATCACCTCCGAACCTGGGTCAGGCCCCAACAAGCCAACAAATGGTTCTATTTCCGGGACCGGGATCTGCATAAGAGATGTCTAATGTCGTGTCATTGGAATCCGACAAAGAAAGAAATTGAAGAGTGGCTGGATGGAAATATTAAGGAGTTCGCGGCGCAGGAAATTAGGAATCCACGAGTGAAGGAAGAGTGATTAGAGCGCTACTTATATACGAAAATCCACAAAATTTTCTTTTCATCCTTCCCCTCTGAGTTGTAGGAGTGGATCGCGAAGTTATAAAACAGTCAAGGAAGGTGTAGGCTCGACAAACCTATTGTGTGGACTCCAGAGTTGGTGCGCAGACTAGAAGCATTAGAAGATAAGATCGCACGCGCTGTGGACCATTGGCTCGATCAAATTATAGGAGGGTTTATCACCAAGTTCACAGTAGACACTTCCGTTAGCTACAACGAGGCAGAATGACGTTTCCTCAAAGGACCGCGAGGTAAGTACGTTAAATCTTTGAACACTTGGATTAAGATGCTACTGTGTGAAAAGTGGATTATGCGAATCAATTGATGTTTGGGGCTACAGGAAGTGGGAGGATCTATAGAAACAAAGGTAGCGCAGAGATAGAAACTAGCCCCTTGATTTCACCTCGACGAGAAAGCGAGGAAGAGCTCACGAAAGTTTCACCAAGAAGTGTGATCAGTTTGATAAGGCAATGAATTCCACACATACCATCCCCACCTACACCACCACCAGTTTCACCATATTCACCCCCATCTCCGCCCACACAACCTCTGCCACCACCACAGTTCAATATGGAGAGCGCAATAAAGTTTCCAGTGTTCAAAGGAGTAGGGAATGAAGATCCGGACCAATTTTGGTTCGTGGTAAAGGATATATGGGAAGTGCAAGGGGTCATGGATGACAACATGAAGAAAGAAATTCTCGTCAGCACTTTGCAGGACCATGCGCTGACATGGTACATTAAGCATTCCAACGACAATGCAGGAATCACGGATATCCAAGTTGTGCTAAACAAGGAATTTAGCAGGCCAAAATCGGAGACATAGTCGATTATCGGTTTTAAGGAAATCGTGATGCTCCCAGGCGAGACCCCATGGGAGTTGGATCAGAGACTAAAGGGTATGATTTGTGAAGCCAATATGACCTTAACGGATGGGCAGCATCACGCATGGTTCGTAGCGTCATTAACGCCGCATCTAAGGACTACGTTGTCACAGCACAAGCTATGCACTCAAGCCGAAGCATTGGAGATCGCAATGAGAATGCACGAAACCCCGATACAAGATCCTAACCTAGGAGTCCAATAGATCCATGCACAGTTGAAGAACTTGTGTCTGGAGATGCAGAGCTTGAAACAAGACAGGGCAGCCCACCTAGAAGCGCGCGAGGAGGTATGGTGCATAAAGTGCAAAGGCCAAGGACATGCTAAGAACCATTATCCAGTCTTCGCGAACTACCTGGTGGGAGGAGGGCTGATGCCATTGATACTAGAGGCACAAGCAGGATCAAACACAGTGCTTGCATTATGGTGCACGATTTGTCAGATAGGAGGGAAGCATGCTACAAATAACTGCCACCTATTACAGAAGTATACGCAGACGTCCCAACAGTTGTTCTATAATTCATGCAGGTCATTACGCCATGATGGGCACACTTGTAGGAGTTATGAATTGATGATGGATCAGACTCCTACCTACAGAGTTCAGACCGAAACACGACCCCTCGATCAAAATGCAGGGATGGTGCGCACTGGATTTCAAGGGTGTGGACGAGGTCGAAGCGGAATGGGACCAAGAAGGGATCGCGGATAGCTGATTTGTTACAATTTTGGGGGGGTAGGGCATTACGGCTGCGATTGTACAAATCCAACAAGAGAATCATGTTTATATTGTACCTAGTTTGATCATGAGATGGAGGACTGCCCCACACTGATAGCCAGGTTGTGCGATAAGGGAACACTCCAGCCTCCCCAGACTCATAACCTACAAATGATCAAGTCTGAGCCGTGCGAGGAGGACTCGAATGTAAACATCGTGCTCCGAAGCGGTATCACGACAGGATATGACAAGGGAAAGTAGCCCGAAGACAGTGCTTGGGTTCAAAAGGCTCCAAAAAAGGAACCAAAGTTCAATTTCGAGTGCGTGAAGGAGACATTCATGGAAGCTAAGAAGAGCTTCACGGAGGCCTCCATTTCAGGTAGTAAAGACAAACTAGAACTGGAGATGGACCCATCAATGCTCACTAACCTTCTAGAGACATGCATGAAGCTGCTGCACGATAGCAAAGCAGTGAAAGGGCTGCAAGAACTCATCACTAGATGTGCTGGATCAGGGGAACCGCATGTAGTTCAGAAGCTCAGGAAACACACAATGCGAACAAGAAGGGAGATAAGATTGACTACGCAAATTAGAGAATATGAAATGGATCAAGTGATTTTGGATCTAGGATCGGACACGAACGTCCTACCAAAGCAGACATGGGAACACATGGGCAGGCCTGTGTTGCAATGGTCTCCTATTCAATTGTGAATGGCGAACCAAAAAAAGATCCTATCGATGGGAAGATTGCAGGGAATAACGGTAGATATCGAAGGTGCGAGCGCGCTTGCAGATTTCAAAGTGATAGAGATTGTTGATGACAACAATCCCTATCCTACGCTACTAAGAATAGATTGGGCCACTGACATGAATGGAGTGATAAATATAAAGAAGCGCAAGATGATTTTTGAGAAAAAGTCACTACGCGTAGTGGTACCTTTAGACCCTACGAAAGGATCGCGCTACACATAGCTAGTGCGCGACGACGATCTAGATTGTATCTACAAGATAACTGCTTAGGAACAAGATTGGGTGAATCCTACAACGGATGGCAGGATTTAGTGGGAGCGCAAAAGCTCCTGTACCTCACACTCGGATGAGGAAATAGAATGATGGCAAAACCGGTTACACGAGGTAACCACGCTCAACTGCAACATGATGATAAGGTAACTGCGCTGCGTGATAATAGAGGTAAGATATCTGCCTATGTATGACGGGTTGACAGTGGTGGCTGATTTCCTAAACAAATTTGAAAAAGAGGTGCCGAAACAGCAGTGGTTCGATGCTCTAAAATGGGTACTCTGTGCTACACCCGCAAAGTGGTGGGGTATGCACCAACAGAATTTTGAGGACTAGCGAGAATGCAGAAGGATGATGCTCATGCAGTTTGGAAAGCCTCAAATGCGGATTAAAGTTGGGTATGATGAACGAAATAGCCTGTGTGCCCACCTCTCCAGATGGGTACAGGCGTATGGTACACAACCTGCACGAACGCACACTGTCCTCGCGATAAGAAATGGGACCAACAAGCAGGAGCGGGCAAGATGATGGCACGAACAACGAAGTATGATAAGACCAAGTGCGCCAAATATTATCTGCATGGAAGCCTTTGACAAAGTATGCGAAGTACTAAACACGGTCCACCATGTGAGACGCGTTGACTGGGACCTGTGCGTACCAACGGTTCTATGGGCTTATAGGACCATGTGCAAAACCCTGACCGCGTGAACACTTCCGATGCTGAAGTATGAAGCAGATGTTGTAATCCCCATGGAGAATGCAATGGCTGGTCCGCGTATGGCAGCACCCATAGATATGACGGTTTGCGAAGCCCGGAAAGAAGGAATCACATAGATGCCAGAGAAAAAACACATGAGACTTGAGGAAGAAATCTAACTGGGAAACCTTTGACTTCGTGAACTTAAAAAAGAAAGGGTACGGTTAAGAGAGAAAAGTGCTTTGATGGACGTGGAGGTCAAGAAGCTAGAAGACGAGATAAGGGAAGAGTTTCTCGCCATGAAAACTAGGATGGTAAGGCAAGGTGCATACGATTACTGACAAGTTTGAGAACTATCGCCATGAATTGGTTAGTCTGATGCCTTGGCTTGGGCGACATATTGCTCAGCGTAGGGACTAGGGTAGCACGTTGCAAATGAGGAAGTGCACAACCATAGAGGGTGGGGATTCTCTAAGAACAGTGATGGAGGACAGAATGGAGCCCCACACGGGTGGTGTGACCACCCAACTAGCTAGGGGAAGGATAGTCTTAGTGCTCCAAGTAGTTGGAAGGGAGGGCGGGACTATAAACTATCCTGCCCGGGAGCTACATGATGTTGGAGATGCGCACAAAAGCAGAGAATCGCAAGGTCTGCGACAGTGCACGGGGGACTGCGCCGCCACACGGATTAGCCAGAAAGTGACCGTTGAAGTCACTGTTCATGATGGGATGTTTGACTTGAGGCCAAAAGGAGTGGGCGACATGTTGGCCGGATAAATCAATCTTGCGGACAAGGCCGATCTCCCTAGTATTAAAAGATATCTAGCAATAAGCAGAAAAGCAAATCTATCTTTCTCTAAACATATTGCGATTCATTAATAAAAACTATAGAGGTGTTTAGACCCTATCTTAAGTCCAACACTAGTTTGTAGCAGCCATCCTTCGACCATCCGAAAGAGTTTCCTTTTGAGAACTTGCAAGCACAAACAAGCAAACATCAAATAACACCTGCATAGCTAATATCATAAACCATGTTCATTATGGTGATCAAGGAATCCATAAAATAAACCATAAAACACAGCTTATTGAGAAAAACAAACTTATTTGTATTAACTTTGAAATAGAAGAACCTTACAACCTTTTCAGCCTTGATGTTGAACAAGCTCTTCCTAGGGTCCGAAACAGGAATCTCCTTTACTTTGACAAGCCTTACACTCTTCCAAATGAGATCAAAGAGGTATGTAATCTCTCCTCATAAAAGTTCAATTAGGAAGACTAAGTTCCAGCAACATTTCACCTCAAAAATATTCAGCTTCCACCTCCTCAGTAACCAGCCCAATGCTTCATTTTATAGTGCAAAGGAAGGAGGTTACAGGTCCACCTATGAAGTGATAGAGTCCTCCTTCAAAGGGATAAGCTCCTCACATCAAGGGGTTAGCTCCTTAAGGTATGGGATGCATGAACCTTAAGGGAGCGAACTTGCCACCTCAAGATTCCTTTCAGAAGCTTCTAGAAATGACTCAAAGTGAGTTTTTAAGAATATACTTGTGCCTTTTTGACTTTTACAGGGGTCCGCACCCATAACACAGAGACAGAGTGGTCAGGTGCACAGGGGACATGACCTTTAGGTGCGGGACCGCAGGTAATGCTAAGGGAAAGTGCGGAACCAGAGTTTTATAAACTTTTTAGGGCTTTCTCTTATTTTCAAGGCTTGATATGAGGAACTAAGGCTTAAGACTTGCAAAGGAGGAAAGTATGAGTGGTAATGGACTCACATAGATTGCAGAATGTCAAGGTGACAATTTTTTGTGCAACACGGCAGACATTTAAGATGCGATTTATGGGCAATATTTGGGAAAATCTGCTGCCAAGAAAGCATTAATGAAACGGAATTGGGGGGAACGGTCGAATTTGAATTCAAAAGGTGCTATAAAACACAAAGGGCTGCCCAGCAAACAACACTTAGTCATTTGAGAATTGAGCAATTGAATAGAGCCCTGAGCATTGTGATCCGAGCATTAATTTGAGCCCCTGAATTCGTGAGAGATAGATTACAGCCCAGGTATGATGACAATGACTAAGGATGGTTTAGGAATAGAAGAGGTAAACCTCAGCGAGGCTGCGCAAACCCCAACTGTGGAGGATGTTCCAGAAGGTGCCGAGGTTGTGGCAGAGATCCCCAAATCACTATGTGCACCAAGACCCAAGAAGGATAAGTAGGCAATGGCTCCCGTATGCATGTCCCCGAGGAACCTGCTGCACAACAAACTATCAATGGAAGAGAAGGGGAAAGTTGTCACGATAGAAATAGATGAGGAAGAAGAAGATTTGCAGGCCCTTATCATCGCAGAGGAAGAAGACGAAGGCATGGAGGAGGATATTCAACCTACACACTCTGCGACAAAACTGCCCGCATATGTCCCCCCATGAAAAGGGAAGGCCAAAGTTCCCAAGGACCTGGAAAAAACCAAGAGTTCACTCTAGACCCCACTCCTCCCAGACGACATTTTGTTTGAAGGAACACACCTGGGCCGCGTGCCAACCATGAAGTTTGAAGATTGGGACCTTGCTGATCGTGAGAAGTTCCCTCACCTGGAGACCGGGATCCTCATGAAGCAGAGCACCAGAGGGGTGGTGACAATGTTAGAGCCGCGGAAATGGCTACGCGAAATGGAAAAGGCCAAGCTACTGAACCTGTTATGGGTGTCGCATTTCCACCACGCCCCAATAACCATTTTCATCATCAGGCAGCTGCTCTACCTAGTGCATGATGGGTATCTATGGTTGGAGGAGCCTATCCCCATCACGACAAACCTAATTCATCGCATTTCCCAGCTACCATACAAAGGAAAGGACCCCATGACCATATCAGAAGGGAAGAGTAGTGATTTGGCCCTCGCGAAGGCCATGAAGACAAAGTACAAGCTGGAGAAGAAGAAGCAGGGCTACACCATCTCCAGCATCAAGGACAAAGCGGTATGCATAGCAACCCAAATCCTGGCAGGCAAAGTTATGGGAAAGTGCCGCACAGACAAGGTATCGGCACCGATAATCGTACTGGCCAAGCAGTGTGCGGAGGGGGTCCAGTTTAATTGGGATGAATTCCTTTGCACGAAATTCTTGAAGAATTGTTGCAAAGCCCAGGAGCAGGGTAAAACCTTCCACTATGTGTAGTGCTTGTAGCGGGGGAACTGTCGGAGGATAGTCAATTCCCCACAATTGACAAAGATTTACCAGAGGCCGTGAAGTACGCTTCACTCTAGGCCATGAAGGATGCGAAAAGGATACGTGATAGCAAGATCTTCTAGGTGTTCATGGAGATGAACATCCGAATGTGGATCAACTGGAAGCCACGCTTGTCTCCCACGGTGTACAACAATCTGTAGAGTTTTGCAGAATTTAGGACAGACATGCACAACATCTTTATCAGGGCGTGAAAGGACCTAACGAACCAGTTGATAAAGCTACCTTTTGTAGCCACTGACAACGCCATTTTCACTGTCTTGGATACATGGCCTCCAGAATGGCGCACCCTAGATCTTGCAGAACTCGAGAGGGTGGCAACACAGAAGAAGACAGATGATGCCAAGCTGCGCGTCACACGGTTGGCCGAGAAAAGGCAGAAGGAAACAGCAGCAGCTGAGGTACGGGTAGCGTGGGAAGTGGCACAGAAAGCCGTGGGGTAGAAAAAGGTTGCAGAAGTAGCCATAGCAGCACAGGAAGCCACCGTGAAGGCAAGCAAGGGCCAAGCAACACCCTCACAGGAGCAGGAGGTAGAGGAAGCAAAAACAGCAGAAGGGAGTGCGGACCCAGGGACCACATCCACACAGTTGAAGCGCCCACACACGGCAGAGCGAGCAGGACCTAGGAAGAAGCTCAAGGCCTCGAAATTGGCCATTGACCCGATGACCCTAACCATGGATGATCTGCATGACATGGGCAAGACAGTGCGTGATGTCACCAATGAGGCTCTTCAAGATTTTATGCAGGAGCACAGACTGTGTTGGGGGCCCTTAGAGCGTAGTTACAGGAGTTACAGGTGCGCCCCCCTCAGGTGGGTACCCTTTCAACCCACCTTGCAGCAGGATCCTCGACAACAGAGAAGATGTTGCATGCACAGATGGAAAACACAATAGTGTTGCCAGAAGGGGCCAGAGTGACATCAAATGAGGCCGATTGATTTTTAGTTAGCATGATGAAAGGCCTTGGGCTTAATCTGGTTGCCCTTCCGCGTGAGACACTATATCTGTTACAGGATGGGATAACGGCAGAGCTTCATGCTAGGGAGAGTCACACGATCCAAGTCCTCAGCGAACGAAAGATAAACATGGAACAACTCAGCTTGCAGAGCGACGAATTGGTGTCACAAAATCAGAAGTTGGTACAGGTGGTAAGCGACGCTTACCGCAGTGGTCCGGAGCTAGCCATCCCAGCAGATCTACTAGTGGAGGTGCGGATCCACAAGTTAGCAACGAAGTCCACAAGTCCACGGAAGAAACGGCAAAGGTTCAGCTGGACTTGAATCTTCAGATCGCTGAGCTGCGGTTAAAGGCGCAACCATCCACTCCCCTAGAAGTCATAGAATAGCGCATTAGCACTATCACATCGGGACTGGAGGAAATAAGAGGTGCAGTGTGAGATTGTACCAACATGTTGGAACAACCACTTGAGGTCTTCACGACTTTGCAGAGGACCCCAACATCCAGCACCTAGAAACAGAAGTGCGAGAACTCCAATAGCCATACGACAATGTCCGAGGAACTGCACAGACAGTCGTCCTCACCTAGAGGCTTGCAAGGATGCGACACAACACAAGGAGGCAATTCCCAAAGCGCGCGTTTAGCCTTGGATCGACGAGGCCTTCACTATCATGGAAAACATCGAAGGAAAGTTGGTGCACATATAAGGGATGCACACATTGATGCAGAGAATCACCCTAGACACAAAGGTCTCGGAACAGCAGATGCAGCAGATGCAGCAAGCAGTAGCTAAGTGTGCTGCAGACCTCAACACAATTCGAGAACAGTTGAGGGACTCCGTGCCAAGATCACCGCGCTGACTGAGTGACTTGAGGGTGAGTCACGATGTTTGTGTTGGGGGCCTGTTGGGCATGGAATCCCCCCAAGGCATGTTTTGGGGCTCAAAGGCCAAGTTTTGACCTATTGTTGTAAAGACTCCACGAATTGCGGGCGCGATGCGCGAAATGTATGACTGAGTCACAGGGTTGTCCGCCCTAGTTTTGTAATGTAATGTCGACCTACCCATGGTCTGTGGACCATGGGATTGTATAAATAGAGCGAGGCTCTAAGTGTAAAACATAACTAAGAAGATCGAAGTGGAAGCAAAGAGCAAGAGTCTAAGTGTCTAAGGGTGTCTTGGGTCGTAGTGTAGGAGAAGGCTCTATAGCTGAGTGTGCAGAGGCCTAGTAGTCCACAGCTAAGTGCGCAGAACCCTGCAGCTGAGTGCACAAGGCGGAGTTGAGTCTTTAACCGAGGAAGAAAATAATAAAGAGAAGTTTTATATTAATTCTATGTATGTGTTCTTGGGTTATTTCATGTTTGATATAAATTGCAAATATATTGTTTATTTACTACGTGCACCTATATGAATGGCTTATATTGTTAAGTATAACTTAAATCATGTAAGTAGACTAAGATAATCAACTAACATTGGAATATTAGTAAGGACTTGGGTAATAACAGTGTTCGGCCCCCGAGTAAGGCTGCACAAAGGCAGCATTTCAGGCTGCAAGGTATGGGAAACTTCATGTAGCGACGTGCGTGCAGGGTCGAACCACGGACCACTTGAACTCATCAGACATCTCTAGGGTGCGGAAACCTGGTTCTAGCACCCTCCCATACTACCTCTGGTGAGACCTCAGTCCGCGCTTCGTGGAATGTTGCTGAAAGGGCCAGTAGTACCAGGATTTGTTTGGCTAAATCACCTCTGAACCTAGGTGAGGCCCCAAGAAGCCAACATCAATATTACGAAATTTGTAAAATGTTTGGAAATATTTTTGTAAAAATATTCAAAATTATAATACTTTTATATAGTACATTTATAAAGTTTTGGGTATTTTCAAAGTAAAATTTGGGCAAATCATATTTAGAAAAAATGGAAATTAGTAAATATTTTTGTTGGAAAAAGCATAGAAAATTAGCCCACCTATGAATATTAGCCCCTAAATTTTTTCTTGCATTTTAGTCATTCTTTTCAATTATGACAATGTTTCTTATAGTTTATGCATAAGTACGAATCCATTATGATCTTCATGCAATTTTTAAGACACATATATGGACTTCATGAAAATTTTATGAGACAACTTTGGACTCGTATAAGATCATGGGAGGAAAAAACATATAATACCCAAGGATAGAACTCAGGCTTGCATTTTGAGTAACTAAACCAGTATTTCACATTTAGAAGGTAACCTTGTAGTGTATTTATACAACAAGATTTTTTAAATCTAGAATTAGAAAATTAAAAGCAAATGAATGTGTCAAATTAAATGAAAAATCATTTCCTACCGAAACCACTCAAAAATACTCAAGAGTGAGGGTTGGGCGTGCCTTCTACTGAACTAATCAAATTCAATTAAAAACTTTGAAATACCAATTTTGAGAACATTCTTGTAGACAATTTAGAATGAGCATAGAAATTTTGAAGGAGGTTTTTGTAAAATATATATAACTCCAAGTATATGCTCTTATTTTTTTTAAATGTCTCTATAAAGCTCATGGCGAACATTTTTCTAAGCCCGTGTTTATATTTTTACTCATTTTTTTTTCATAACAAACATAAGATTTTAGCCATTCTTTTCGATTACTACAATTGTTGCTTTGCATGAGTAGATGAATAACACATATAGTATGACATATAGTATGGTGATTTTAAAGGGTGTTAATAGATAAGCATCAAAGGCAAAGGGATATCTATCAATAATGAGGAAATTACCAGCTAAAAGTTATTAGAAATATGAAAGAGAGCGAGAGAGTTCGATTAAAAACAACACCAAAGACAATATTATTTTATTGATCTCATAGACATTACATATTTATAGTATCTAGATCACTGACAACGACACATATAGATAACTATTACAACTCACATATAGGAAACTGAATACTTCTAGATTGACACATATGGACTCACAATGACAACTCACACATTACATGGAAGCATTTCTTCCAACACCCTCCCTTAATGCTTACATGTAGAAAATATAAAAAAACACACATTACAACAATAAATAAATCTTTGTCAAATTTGTCTGATATGGTCATCATCAACACCCACATCCTTTCTGGAATCTCGCAAACTCCACTATTTCACCACCACATCTTCGAGCTGTCACTTGATTTAAATTGTAATCACCTCTGACCATTGTTGATGAACTTTGCAAGGTCAACAATATTGACAACTCCGCTTGTCGGGGCTTCCTGGATAAGAGCCATCAAGTAATGAGCCATCATATGGACCAACCACCATCTGTCAGATATTTCGCTTTCGGCTATCCGTCAGTTGATGGGATGGAGGTATGGATACTGAATGTGCTTAAGAGTTGATCAATTAACTTGACCTTACACAAGAATTGATGTTTCGAACACCGGGGCTTCCAGTTTAAGAACCACCAACCCTTTTTATAACCAAAATTACTAACATACAAGAATTGACGTTTTGGACACCGGGGCTTCCACTTTAAGAATCATCAACCATTTTTATAACTAATAAAAAAACAAACACCAACGCCATCTCACACACTTTTTTTTCTTTTTTTCTTTTTTTTTTCACTACAACACGATTCATTAAATTAGCTACTCGAATGATCTTCACTGCTTTCCACAAGAGAGCCGACCTGAGAGCACATCATTGCAATGGAAAAAAAATTCCTATGGATAAATACACAACATAGATCCGCTGCTCCACAATCATTTACGCCATGCATATCAAGATGAGAAGACCAACAACAATACATTGATTCTTTACGCCACCTAGATCAGGAAGAGAAAACCAACAATGTTCTTTTAAGAGGGATGATGACACCCAAAGAGCGAACTTTGCAACATGAGTCCAGAGATGGACTCTTCGAGCTTAAAGCTTTTCTGCCACAACACAGTCATTAGTGAAAAAAGCTTGTTTCATGCTTACGATCTGTGACTTTGCTAATGGTGAGACCCCTAGATTCTTGGTCTTTTTCTACGTCAGGGTGACGATAAGAGCCATCAAGTAATGAGCCATCCTATGGACCAACCACCATCTATCAAATATTTCGCTTTTGGCTATCCGTTAGTTGATAGGATGGAGGTCTAGATACTGAATGTGATTAAGAGTTGATCAAACAACTTGACCTTAGACAAGAATTGATGTTTCGAACACCGGGGCTTCCAGTTTAAGAACCACCAACCCTTTTTATAACTAATAAAAACACAAATAGCAATGCCATATCACACTCTCTTTTTTTCACTGCAACACGATTCATTAAATTAGCTACTCGAATGATCTTCATTTCTTTCCACAAGAGAGCCGACCTAAGAGCACATCATTGCAAAGGAAAAAAAAATCCTATGGATAAATCCACAACATAGTTCCGTTGCTCCACAATCGTTTATGCCATGCATATCAAGATGAGAAGACCAACAACAATACATTGATTCTTTATGCCACTAGATCAGGAAGAGAAAACCAAGTTACCAACAACGTTCTTTTGAGAGGGACAATGACACCCAAAGAGCAAACTTTGCAACATGAGACTGGAGATGGACTCTTCGGACTTAAAGCTTCTCTTCCACAACACAGTCAATAGTGAAAAAAACTTGTTTCATGCTTACGATCCGTGACTTTGTTAATGGTGAGACCCCTAGATTCTTGGTCTTTTTCTACGTCAGGGTGACGATAAGAGCCATCAAGTAATGAGCCATCCTATGGACCAACCACCATCTGTCGGATGTTTCTCTTTCAGCTATCTGTCAGTTGATAGGATGGAGGTCTGGATACTGAATGTGCTTAAGAGTTGATCAAACAACTTGACCTTACACAAAAATTGATGTTTTGAACACCAGGGCTTCCAGTTTAAGAACCACCAACCCTTTTTATAACCAAAATTACTAACATACAAGAATTGACGTTTCGGACATCGGGGCTTCCACTTTAAGAATCATCAACCCTTTTTATATCTAATAAAAACAAAAACACCAACACCATCTCACACTCTTTTTTTTCTTTTTTTTTTCACTACAACACGATTCATTAAATCAGCTACTTGAATGATCTTCACTGCTTTCCACAAGAGAGTCGACCTGAGAGCACATCATTGCAAAGGAAAAAAATTTCCTATGGATAAATCCACAACATAGATCCATTGCTCTGCAATTGTTTACGTCATGCATATCAAGATGAGAAGACCAACGGCAATACACTGGTTCTTTACGCCACCTAGATTAGGAAGAGAAAACCAACAACGTTCTTTTGAGAGGGACGATGACACCCAAAGAGCGAACTTTGCAACGTGAGATTGGAGATGGACTCTTTGGACTTAAAGCTCCTCTGCCACAACACAGTCAATAGTGAAAAAAACTTGTTTCATGCTTACAATCCGTGACTTTGCTAATGGTGAGACCCCTAGATTCTTGGTCTTTTTCTATGTCAGGGTGACGATTTTCAGACATATCACTTCAGTAGATCTATGTTTTGAGTGAGAGTTCAAGCCACAGGCTGCCACAGAACTCGCTTCATCTGCCCAAAAGTCGTATCTTCTACTCGATATAACTCCAATCACAACATCTCCAACAGTTTCTTTATTGCACATGATTTTTATTTTTAAGGAGCAGATCTACACGATAGTTAAACCCTTCACACCTCCTCTAATATTCAACGGAAATTTCAGATGCAGCCATAGATCATTGATCTACTGACTCAATGGATATTCCACGTGGAAATCACTCCGTGTCTCTACACAGATCAATGATGCACACAAAACACTTCGGCATAAAAAAAATATGAAAATTTCACACACATTTCACACGCTCTATATCTATATATTTTACAAAGCTGTAAAATTCAAGGATCTCTTATTTTCTTGCTCTTCCCTTAAGGAATCAGGCCAGAACTGGCTCTGATACCATATTAGAAATATGAAAGAGAGCGAGAGAGTTCGATTAAACACAACACAAAAAACAATATGATTTTATTGATCTCACAGACATTATATATTTATAGTATCTAGATCACTGACAACGACACATCTAGATAGTTCTCACAACTCACACATAGGAAAATGACTACTTCTAGATTGACACCTAGGGACTCACAATGACAACTCAATCATTACATGGAAGCATTACTTCCAACAAAAGTCACCACAAAAATCAGAGGAAGAATTTCGAGTGAAAATTTGTTAAACCCAACCCATATTATGTGATACGAGAGCAAATTAACACTCCAAGTTGATTTCACTTTTACAATTTTTGAGCCCAATTACAGTTTGGATTTTCTTTCAAACCAGTAACTACAATCTATCTAGGGGCAACTTAAACAGTTTCTTGAGATGATTTGGCTGGTGAACTTAGAAAAAGAAAGGGATGTTTTCACTTTTCATCAATGAAATTTTTGAGGTTACTTGTCATATGATAGATAATGAATGAATCCATGATCAATAGAATTTCTTGATTTCATGACCAACAATTGTGTCACCGTGGTCTTAGCTACTTAATATCAATTAAATATATTTTAATTTCCTTTGGATAACTCATGTTCAACCTATTTGTTGGGGAGGGAAAACAAATGAGTTTTCGTGCAAGATTTGCACATAAATTCTATCTGTTTTATTTTTCTTGCTAAACCATGTTTGGTGAGTTGACATAAGCACATTCTCAACAATAAAAAATAGTACTTTTAAAACCCTGTAAAAAATTCTAGCCAATGAAATAAAACATTTTTAATAAGGAAAAACATATTTTGACAAAAAAAAACATATTTTCCATATTAGTGATTAAGAAATAGGATACATGCTAGTGTTGGCTAGAACATTATGTAATTACAATTTTTTGAATAAAAAACTTAATAAACAAAAAAATTAAAATTTGCATATCTTATTATTGAAAAATTTTAAATATCAACTTAAAAATAAAAATAAATAAATATATTACAACGTGTCTATTTCAAAAAATAGACCTCCCACAATTTTAATTTAATTATTAGTTATTATTAGGTGGATGGTAGAGATTTAATCTCCATGAAATATGTCAAAATATTCATAGTAGTGTCATGGATCAAAGGTTAAGATTTATCTTAATTAAACTATTTTAATTAATTTATCTCAAATTAATTAATTAAAGAAAATGTCATATCAACATATGTTATATTGAACTTGTGGTATTTACCCATCATATTGTAATAAAAGTGATTTACATGTTAAGAATTTTTATGGTTAAAAATATTGTAACGTGTTTTTTAAAATGTATATATGTTTAGCTCATATATTAATTTTTTTAATTAATAATAATAATTTGCAATAAAGATATAATTTTTTTAATTTCAAATTATGTGAAATATGTATAATAAGTATTCTGATATTTATCAACTCAATATTTATTATCTATTTTATTTATATAATTAAACTAATATAATTTTTTTATATAAATTATACCGATTAAATTAAATTTATTTAATGAAACTTTTAACTAATTAATTTAGTAAAGTAATAAAAAAAAATTACCATTAAAATGGCGCGATGTGAGTCTTCCACGTACAGCACCTTTATTATTAGTAAGTTTTATTACCTTGCTTTTGTTAGCTAAAGCTCACTTTTTCAATTTTAATTATTTTAACAATCAAGTTAGTCCATGAACCTTGTACAACTCTTCACATTTTAATAATTATCATCAATTTCAACTCTTCAAATTTTAATAATTATCATCAATTTCAGGTCTTTCTTTAGATTTCGTCAATGGAAGTCTTCCACTTTATTAATCACAAGACTTCCATTTTATTAATCACATTAAAAATATTAATGTGGTTATTCTAGTTTATTTTATTTTAAACATTAAAGATATTTAAGTTTATTTTAATTTAGTTATTAATAAGGAAAATTTTAATGACATAAATTTATCTTCAAGTTTAAAAACCTTAGTGAATTTCAGTGTTTTCTAATATGCAATCTTTAAAATGTTTGATGATATTTTTGTAAATATATTCAAATTTCTAATGATTTTATGCATAGTCTTTATAAATTTTCCTAGATATCAAAGGTAAAATAATTTTATATTATAAATTAGCCCACCTGCGAATATTAGCCCCTAAAATCTTCTTTGGTCATTAATTGATGGCGAATATAGCTATTATTGCATTTATTTATGTGTATGAATTGATTTATTATTGTTATGTTAGTGATATTTAAAGAGATAGGCTTTAATTCATGCAAAATGTTTCGAATTCTTGAGTTAGTATTTATTTCTTTAATGAAGGCAAACTCTTTCTTAATTAGAAGCAACTTTAAGTCTTATTTGAGGATTAAAATGTAGTTTGAGCGTAAATAATATTAAAAAAAAGAAGCCTATGTCCCTTGTAGTCCTCACTAGGGCCAATTTTAAGTGTGGTATGTCCTTTTTAGTAGGATTTAACCTTAATCTCATATATAAAACCAAATGCTGCCTAAATTATATATTAAACTCTCGCTAAATGTATTTTTATTTCTTGTTTTCAAAGTGGCAAAACCTATCATAAGTTAATAAAAAATGACATCCATCACTAGCTACTATCGCAATGCTTATTGACTCATCACTATTACTCAAGGAAAACCACTATCGCAATACCTATTGACTCGTCACTATTACTCAAGGAAAACCATAGTGCCTAGTACAATTTAAACACTTGCCTAGTTTCATTTGTTGCATGAAGCTCACAAAACTTATCATTACTAATTTTGTAACAACCCTGGCTAAAAATCCATGTAAAAAAAAAGACCAAGGTCATGGGACACATATTCCAAGTTGAATGGTGGGCAAAACATCCTAGTGGGTGTTCATTTCGGTTATTATGGCTAAAGGAATTTGGAAATGGCCAAGGCTTTGTACAGAAAAAATGGCATTTTTAGCAAATTTATTTATGAAAATAATGGAAATTAGGAGAAAAGGAAGGTGAAAGGTCATAGGTTGCATGCGAGGAGGAAAATGAAGGGAATAATGGAAATTGAAGAAAATAGAGGCCTCATTGATAAAAAAGGCTTATGAGGAACAACTGGTAAGCTTTTCTTGGCATGTCTTGGTGGATCTCTCTTTTATTCTCTCTCTCTCTCATACTTTTGGACACTTAGAGTTTTCTTGGAGCACTCTTGGAGGAGTGTGGCATACTTGGAATTTGGAGCAAGAAGGCAAAGGAAAAGCAGGAAAGTGCAAGAGGACATCAGGATCAACAACTATAGTGGGTTTTGCTTGCAGGTACCGAGTTGCATGTATGATTTCCTTGCTAGTTTTGGCATGCATGTGGTTTCTTGGTTATGATCTATCATTGGCATGGAGGATTGCTTGGATTGACAGTGGTTTTTCCCAGCCTTGTCATTTCTTGGATAACCATGGTATTGTGCTTTTTACTTTTATTTTTTGGTTAGTTCTCATATTCCTTTAGTTGTGGGTTGAATTATTAGTTCTCGGAGCCTTGGTTGGACAAACACTCTCGAATCCCTATAACAGCTTGGGTTGAGTTACTGGTCCTGGAAGCCTTGGTTGGACAAACGCTTTGGAAGCCTTGTAACAACTTCGGTTGAGTTACTAGTCCTGGAAGCCTTGATTGTACAAACGCTCTAGAAGCCCTTGGTGGGTTGAGTTACTAGTCTTGGAAGCCTTGTTTGGATAAACGCTTTGGAAGCCCGGCGACAGCTGTGAGTTGAGTTACTAGTCCTCGAAGCCTTGGTTGGGCAAATGCTCTAGAAGTCTGGTGACAGTTGTGGGTTGAGCTACTAGTCCTGGAAGCCTTGGTTGAACAAAGACTCTAGAAGCTAGGCAACAACTATGGGTTGAGTTACTAGTACTAGAAGGCTTGGTTGGAACAAACAATCTAGAGCCCTAGAAGGCTTCGCTAGAGACCAATCTGGTGATGGTTTGCGATGTCCGACTGTGAGATGGAATCACTGCTTGATGGGTTGAGGTGTTTTGGCCATTGGAAGCCCTGGTTCGGTTTTGATGGATTGTTACATGAGATACCACATTCATGCTTGGAATATGGCATGGGGGTGACTAGCTAAAGGGAGTATTGGTTCAGCCATGTCTATGGTCGGGTGGTACGTGGAAGTCCGAGACCTAGTTTCAATTTGCA
Source organism: Pinus tabuliformis (assembly GCA_031772625.1). NCBI lineage: Eukaryota > Viridiplantae > Streptophyta > Pinopsida > Pinales > Pinaceae > Pinus > Pinus tabuliformis. The sequence continues at coordinate 1,195,195,334 of CM062811.1, forward strand.
TATGCTAATAATAACTCTTTTCCTCTTGTAATTGATGGGTAAGTGTACTTGTTATTATGCGATCTTGATTATTGTTTTATCATTGTTATGCTACTCGTTATATGTTTCTTATGAGAATGTTTTATGGCAATGATGATGTATGGCTCTCAATATGTTTTGACTTGTAAATGAATGAACAATGTATCTATGGCCTAATAGATGAAATTGCAGTTAATGTGTTAAGGCATCAATGCTTCTTAGCGATTCTCAGATAAATATGAGACCCCTATCGTCAGTTATGTTGTGAGGACCTGTAGATTTCATATTTGTGATATGTTTGACGAAATTTCTGTCAGGGCTAGTAGGGGTCTAGTCTAGTCCTTGTTGTTGTTTTTGCAAATGTATCTTTGTTCTACTGTGAAATTTCATTTATGAAGGTGTCATTGAGTTCTAGGTAGTGACCTAGGCTCTATGCCTGAAAAAGGCACAAATCCTGGAGAAACAGGAAAAACATTGGGGAAAAAGTCCTTAGACGCTCACTTGCCCTTGTTGTGGGAGCCTTTCACGTGATGTGGGTAGAGGGGCCTGAAGGATTAGAGATGTGTGAGGTTTAGAAGTCTAAGCATTACTGTTTTAATTAATATCTTGACAAACCATTTATTAAATCTTGCTTTATGATTAATAGGATGCTTGATCGAAACTATTTGGAAGGCCCAATTATGTCCGACATCAGACGTTTGGAAAATATTAATGAATTTTAAGATCAACAATGGATTGTGCCTGTTCAGAGATGTTAGACGATAGTATTGACCAAAAGAATTCATTGACACTCTGCATTTTTCAGGCATCTATCAAATAATCAGCTGGACGGTTATATAACTGACTTACTTTTTATGATAGATATTCAGTACTTGTAAGTAGAAGGTTCAAACTATGCTCAAAATATCTCAAATTGATTTTATCAAGTTAAGACTTCCAATATTTGTGTGTATGGTATTTTATTTTATAGGGACTTGAGTAACAATCCATTCGAGGTCTCCGATGTGCCCACTTGTTTATCTACTCTCGCATCTTTAACCACTATGTAAGTTCAAGTGGTTTGAAATACAACACAAATTAAGCTTTACTATATTTCGAATTGACTGGCTTTTCCTTTCCCTTTGCCTTGTTCTATAGTGTGATAGAAAACAATAATTTGAATGGGGAGCTTCCTTATGAAGTTTTTAGCTCACCACAACTTGAGACAGTGTAAGTGTATTTAATATTTTCTTTGTAGTACCTTCAATGTTACATTGTTGAAAGAACAAACTTGAAAATTCAGTGATCTTCCTTTTTCCAATGGTGTAGGATTCTCTCCAATAATTCTATAGATGGGACTCTGTCAATTATGGAAGGAACTTTAAGCTAGTAGCTCCAATTGATAGACCTTCAATATAACAACATCACGAATGTTCCATTGGGGAAAAACCTTACCAACAATTGGGTGTATGGGTTTCCATGATAACCCTCTAAACTAATTCATGTGGATTTCTGATTCATTTATATGTATGGGAAACCTTGTAGTGTCTATATGACTAGGAAGAGGAAAAAAAGTCATTGGATATGTGAAACTTTCTGAAAATTAAATGATTCGATATTAATCTAATTATATTCCAAAGTTGTACACCATCAATTTCCTTAATGTAACTATCTATTCTTTTTCGAAATGTAGAGTTGAAGGTAACCTAGTTTGTGATTCCAAAACATTCATATCCAAAAGCTCCATATGTCGCCCTGATGATGATGCTTCAAATACCTCCTACCACACCGATATGGCACATTGTGGAAACGATACCAAAAGTACTGAAGATTCAAAGAAAGTCAATCTTGAGAGTTGTCAGTGTGCAATACCATATGTCGGCACCACTGCCTTGAGAGCTCCCTCCTTTTCAACTTTGACGAATATTAACATATTTGAAAAGCTAGAGAAATCTCTATGGACACAATTAAACTTGACAAAGGGGTCAGTATATGTCTATTGCATGCGGTTTGATAACAACATGTATCTGAATATAACAGTCCGGATTTTTCCACCGTCCGGAAGGAAGTCTTTTGAGCAATCGAAAATCATAAATCTTGGTTTTTCTTTAAGCAATCAAAGATATAGACTGCCAAAGGAATTTGGAACTTATTATTACATACCAGCGTCTTACATATTTTTAAGAGGTGAGGAACTGTGAACAGAGTGGATCGAAATGGAATCTAAAGCACACACAAAGAGGCTAGAGCTTATGCACAGTAAGAAGGTTATTTATTTTTCCTAGTGGGTCTCGAAGGTTAAATGATTTACAGGTTTGTTCCACTTTATCCATAGACTTTTGGTTTCTCGCTTTTTTTTATGGGTTTATGCTAGATCTCTAGGGTTACTCGGTATCCTTTTGTCTCCCGGGTGGTTATCTGAGTCTCACTGGATTTGACTTATAGCTAGGGGGATTTTTATTTTTCTGGGGTCATCTTCCCTGCGTTGGGGGTTACTTATCCTCTCTGCACTATTACACTTCCTTGGATGTTTGCGGGACACCAGGTCATTTCTTGGAAGCTTATAGTATGTCCCCTCTACCCACAAATGCCTTTGTTGGTTTTCTCCAGTCATAAATCTTTTATACCCTTATGATGACTTGTATTGCGATATATATCCTTTTTTGCATTATTAAGACCCACATCCTCCCCCTTTCAAAGAGCCCAAATGCCTATCTAGACTGAGATTCTTAATCTTGTTTGTCCCTAATTTTCCTTGGGCAGGGAACCTCCATACGTCCAAATAGTTTTCTCCCTCTCTGGCATCGATGGGTAAACTCTTTTATCATTTCCCGACCATGCAAGACTTTTCGTTTTCGAATTTGCAATCAGTGGTGGACTTGCATGGGTTTTTGCTGTTGTTGTTGTTCTAAAGGCATATAGTTTTTCTCCACATCCACATTCGCTCTGTGTGGCTTCTGTTTCTCTCTGTTGTGCTCTGGTCTCGAAGCTGCACTGCGCTAGTTTGTATTTTCTGATGTCGGGGAGTTGTATTTTCCGGTGGTTTTCGAATTTCTTGTGGTGGAACGGAAATTACTCTAATGAGTGGACTGGCTTCTACATCTCTTTATTCTCTCTGACATCCTCTTTCTGTCCATGTGGATTGGGATTCTCGTACATGCTCACGTATTGGGATTTCCTAATTTTTTTATCCTTTCTATCAATACTTTCCCATTTTGGATTTAGAACCGATGGTATACCTTCCATTTGGGGGATGTGGGTGTTATTGTCCGTGGGTCCTCTTTCTTCGTGGTTTGTAATTTTTTGATCCCTAGATATTTGGTAGTGATTCCCTAGGGGTATATTCATAAATTTTGAGCTACTGCTTTGGCATTCTCGTATGCTTGTCATTCCAATACGTTTCCCTTTCTATCTGTATCATTTAAAATTTATTTCGTTCTAGGAATATGGATGTGTTCGAGTCCGACACATCTGCACATGAGGCTTTCATTCGCACCACCATGGAAGTTGAATCAAACTTTCGATTACTTTCTGAGGTGGATCGGTGTGGGGGTCCAGATGTCATGAACACTTGGCACTCGCAACAAGACCCGATGCACTTGCCAGATGGTTTGCATGTGGCTCCTGATCTGCATAGGGTAGATCATACAAAAATCAGACGACGATATCAGTGTCAACAACGGTCCATCAAGATTACTACCTCGGAACCTGGTTTGGTTTTCGGTCATGGTGTGTTGATTGATCATGTTACCAGCGTTTAGAAGAGGGCTTTTGTGGGTAAGTGGCACTTTGCTGATCTGAGTGAAGCTGAAATGGGGGTCTGGGTTGATATTAAATGGAAGACTCTACTGGGATACATGCCTATGGTGATGAGACTGTTAAGTGGTTGTACAGTTTCCACTTTCTCATTCAGGATGACTTAATGAAAATTAAGGCCATTCCTTGGATAAAAGGGAGGAGATTTTTGGCACTGCATTCTTGGTATATTGGCTTTAATCCTCTGAAGGAAACCCCACAAAACAAACTCATTTGGGTTAAATTTTCTGGGCTGCCTATTGAATTCTAGCCTAAACAAGTTCTCATGGACATTGGAAAAGCTTTTGGAATGTTTGTATATGTAGATATGCGGTGTTTGGGGGCACATGATAAATTTGAATTAGTACTTATAAAAATAGAATGAGAAAGAATGCTCCTTGAAAGGAGTAAGCTTTCCACTCCAAAATCCCTCAAAAAATGGATCTGGTTTCGAACACTAGGAATCTTCATTAAATGACAGGGAACACATTTCTAGATTTTCTCAACCAGTGGAGCTCCAAAATTTATCAATAATTTCATGATATTTGGTTCATTTATTATCCAATCTTGGTCCATCCTGTAGTAGGGACCAAGTCCCTATATTATCTCATTCAAAATTTACTCCATATTCTCTCAATATTCTACAAAAATAAATAATATAAGGCACGTAATATGCAATTATCTCTAAACCTTCCTAAGAACATATTAAAGCTAAAAAAACATTATCTAGTGTAGAAGGGGAGATTTAATATAGCCTTTATGTGCCTAGGAAAGGTTAAATGGCCCTTAATTTGTGTCTAATTTGGAGGCCCATCAATAGGTTCAATCGCACCGATGATTCATGCTCAATGCGGTCACAACCGCACATTTAAAACAACAAGCTAGTGGTTAAAGCTTTCTAACCACACGGATGAAGCTCTGTGCATGCGGTTGGGGAAAAAACCCATTTTTTCTTAAAAAATTCCATGCATTAATGGAAATAAAATATGAATATTAAGAAAACAAACCCCAAACAATCGCAATTGACTCATAAAAATTTGGGAGAGCATCGAAAACCAAAATAGGATAAAATCAAAGAGGTACAAAAATCATAGTGAGCTATGCTCGTATTGAAATAATTCCTTGGTAATAACAAAATCATTGAAATAAAATAAGACCCACCCTTATATCATGGGATAAATCTCATGTAAGTAAAAGAAAAGGTGAAAAGGGATGCATTTTAGCCAAACAGCTGAGGTAAGTTGATATTGGGTTTCTCTCACTAAAATGGAGTGGAAAATAGGGTTATGATAAAAATAAAGTAAAATCCTTTCATGCTAAAGAATTTTTTGATAATAATTATTTCATAATTGAGATAGTTCAGAAAATTCTCGTAATTTTGAAAAAGGTTTCTATATTTTGTCATTCCCAAGGGGATCAACATGACCCACTTTTTTATGAGTTGGCTAAGGGTCCATTATTGTAGAAGTTTCCTAAATTTGGTAAGCCCCTAGGTGTCTAGATACATTCTTTTGGAGGATAGAATGATCCTATATATTCTCACCAAGACGAAAGAGGATTAGAGGAAGTATCCAAACTATAGTGCAAGCGCTCTTTTGTATTGGGAGAGGAGACCTTGCTACAAGCTTGAGAAGAGGATCTCCTTTCCCAATACAATAGAGCCCTCGCACTATAGTTCAGATACTTCCTCTAACCCACTTTCCTCTTGGTGATATTATATAGGCTCATTCTATCCTCCAAGAGAATATATCTAGACACCTAGTGGCTTGATAAGTTAGGAATCTTATACAATAATGGACCCCTATCCAACTCATACAAAAGTGGGTCAAATTGATCTCCTTGAGAATGACAAACTCTAGAAACCTTTTTCACAATTATGAGTTTTTCTCAATTATCTCAATTATGAAATAATTATTATCTCATAATTAAAATATTTTGGAAAAATAATTATGAGAAATAATTCAATCATGTAATTCTATCCTTTTATCATGAGATAAATCTCACATAAGTAAAATAAAAGGTGAAAAGGGATGCATTTTAGCCAAACAAATGAGGTAAGTTGATATTGGGTTTATCTCACTATAATGGAGTGTAAAAGAGGGTTATGACAACTCCTATTTTGTTTTAATTTAAATATTAACACCTATTCCATGTCGTTGATGGGGGATACATCAAGTCCCTCCTATAACGGATCACTTCATTTCGACTTCAACACATTATCTAGGAAGATGATTTAGAAACCTTTTAGTACCTTGGAACTTGCACGCCTCATTGGAAGGTTTCCTCAATTTCAATGACATGGTTATGTCATTCACCCTTGATTGAATGACTCTATGGGTGTTCAAATTTAGATCATTTATTTGCACTCCATAAAATTTATTAGAGTACCTTGAGGACCATTTCCACTATTAGTGGTTCCTCTCACATATGTTAACAATTCTCCTCATTGACTGGTAATAATATGATTTCTACCATGTTTGACCTCAAGACCTTTATTCACATGGTTACATTCGTATTATGGATAGATAGAGATGAAGAACCTGGATCTTTGCTATTATATCTAGGTTGCGTGAAGTTTTGAATATTCATGACTATGACATAGATCCACGATTTATGTTTGGTGGCTATGTTCATATTGAATCTTCCAAGCATGGATCCATGATGTATGTTTGGTGGCCATGATCTCATTTTATTGGCATGGATTTTTTTACATTACCATACTTATACATAGAGATACTTATGTTCTAAGTATGGGAATTCCTACCTCAGAGATGATCATATGAAAAGATTATACTTAATCTTTTGATTGTTGACTTATAGGTTTCCAACTAGTTTTTCCTTTATTTGAACCTTTGCATGATAAAGCACTTCAGTCATCATACATTTTATGACTTTGTACTTTCGGGGGAAATTTGTTACATATTATTTTACTGGATCTAGGAAAATGATGTAAAATCCAGATCTTTTTCCATCCGAAGAACTATTGTCATCAATCCTTGGAAAAGATGGAAGAAATGACTCTCCATAAAATATAATAATATTGGATTACATACCTTAAAAATTGTATTTATAGAGACCACCATAGGTATTTTTCAGTACAACATGCGACATCTCTCCTTGCATAGCTAACATCTTGCATTGTCATCACAACTTGCCTTATCATAAAGTGCGTCAATTTTCTTACATGGGTAAAAAATAAAAAGTAAATGTTACAAAGATTTCATTCTAGAAGCCTCGTGGAGGTATCTTTCTTATTGGTGAGGATATGAGCTCCAATCCCTGCTTAAGTGGTTCCCATCCCTACTGTTATCACTAAACAAATTTCAAAGAAAAGGGGTAAGGTAAGGAAGAATTGGTCTTGGTCACTTTCGTGTTCCTTTCATGCATAAGAAGCACTTGGCAAGCTCAGGGTCAGCATAGATCAGAGTTCTTCATTTCAATTCAAGCAAGGCAGTTAGCACTCAAGAAGAAGAATGTAGCTTTGAGGAAGTCAAAAAGGAAATTGATGTCTACCAACCTTGAGATTGCCCAATTCAAGGAAAGGGCAAGGAAACATGCAATTGAAAAGGAAAATTGAAGATCTGAAGACACAGCTAAGCCAGCGGGAAAGGTTTCCTTAACTAAGGAAAGTCACTTAGCAAGTAAGGTTAAGTCATCAAATTTTGATGATTTACCTTGTTGAATTTTTCCTTGAAGAATGATGCCTCTGCATTCAGTTTTGAAAAACTTTAGGACAGATGAAAGGGACATTCCAAGATAAAGAAACTCAAGACAGTCGAATTTTGGCATTAAGCTGTGTTTTCGTGATTGCACAGCAGTTTCGTAGCGCACTACGAAACTGCTGAAGATAATGCCTAATGCACAGCAGTTTCGTAGCGCACTACGAAACTGCTGTAGCTGCATATTTTGATATAGTTGACAAATTTTGAGGGACAAAAGGGAAACCTTTTTAAAAAATAGTTTCTAAAGAAGGATCATTTACACAATACAAACATCCAGCAAGGGCAAAACAGGCAAAGGAAAAGCATATATGAATCATAAACCATTTGTTATAAAAGTGATCACAGCTAGTATTGTTCATTATCCCTCAGGCAGCATTAAAGAGGTTTTATTTTCACAGGGGTGCATGGACAAGGTCTACAGCACATGAATAACATGGCACTTCAATACATTTTTGTGTAATCAAAGAAGATCCTTGTGAAGACCAAAAGCAAAAAAGGAGGAACTTTCTCTCCTTGTTTTTAACAGTCAATTTCTAGAAGCGTTTCTGAGCAGTTAAAAACTCATCTCTAAAAAGTGAAAGAGGTTTTCATTCTTAAGACACTGAAGTACAAAAACCTCTTCCACTTTATTCAAAGCCATTACGATCTGAGAGAAATTAATGACCAAAGTTGCACTACGAAACTGCTGTAGGTGCAGTTTTTCATCTCCTGTTTTACACCTATTTTTCAAAGACTCATTCTGGGCGGTAGAAAAGATGTTTCAAAAAACCAAGAGAGGTTTTTGTTCAGAATGGATTGGTCCAAAAAATCCTCCTTTAGTTTTTCGAAATACATTTTTTATGAGAAGTTATGAGCTGTATCCCAAGACCTATTTTTCAGCCAGAACAGAGCAAGGGACAGTCTCCTAGTTTCTAGGAACAGCAAAAGGATCAGTCATCAAGGGCCAGCTGGAAGGTTATGAGCACCATCAAATTCGACTTCATGGAGTTTTAGGTGTCAAATAATGTTTTAAATGTTTAGATAAGGTTGTTGTAATCATAATAAGGAGTTACACTCCTAGTTGTATTAGGTCTCTAGGACTCCTAGTTAGCTGTCCTTTGTATTAAATAGTTAGTTTTAAGTGTCAATAGGTGTCAAATTAGGAGGAATTCGAATTCCCCTCATGCTGGAGGAAGGAATCTACATGAACTCTATATATGGGAGAAGAAATAATGTATTAGGGGTTGGAAAATGTTAGAGAAAAAGACTACTTTTGTAAATGATATGCAGGGATTGATATATACAGAAGCAGTTGGACTTTTCTGAAGCTGAGATTCTTAGTGTACTTCAGTGAGCTTCATCTTTTATCTTTGAAATGCTTTACTTCCATAGTCTTAATGCTTACTTCTCAGGATTCATGAAGGATTTTTTATGTTCAGAATATGTGATGTTGTCCTTTCCTTAATTCTTACAGTGGTATGGATGTATAATCACTCAGAATTCATTGAATGTGCTCTGACTTCCTGTATACATTCATAAACTGTGTGGTCCCATATGAGTTTATGTTCTGAATGTTTAAATGCTGAATGCCCTGACTTCCATGTAGGTATTAAACTCTGATCTATCACTTTAAATTCTTTCCTTTTGAATACCTTGATGTATCATTACTCAGAATTCATGCCCACATGCTCTGACTCCTATGAACTTCAAGTTATTGAGACTTTCTTGAATGTGTCACTCTTTCATTGAAGTATATACAAGCCTCAGTTTTATAAGAAGAGCTATTTGTTATCCTTATCTCTGTCACTGACTCCATAGCCCAATGGTAGCAAGTCTCCATCTTCCAATCTACAAACATATAAAATCACAAACCATAGAGTTAGCCATTTATCCATATCTTTAATCAATATCATTAACCCTTTGAGAGAGCCCTCTCAGGCTAAGGAGGCTAAGCCTTAGCTAAAAGATTGGTTTGAAATAGTTACACTGAGATAGTCTGATCAACAGCCTATCAGGGTCCTATTTTGGTGATAACACCTACCATAGTGGATCCCATCCCCTCCATTGTGGATATAATTCCTACCTAAGTGGATCTCAAACTTACATCCTTGGTCTATGAATACAGTACACCCAAAGGAAAAGGGGTTGGATTTTAGACCCTTGAAGTATAATTTCACTATGATAAAGTATCTATTGAAGGATTTTTAATGCAAAGTTGGAATTGAGGACTATTGGGAGGAAGCTATCAACATCAAGGCTTTGGCTGTAACTCTCTCCTTTTCCTTATTAATACAAAGTATATTTCTTCCCGCATATGTTGTATCAATGTGCAAATATTGTAATGGAACTCCTTGATCATTTATTAAGAATATGTTGAGTATTTTATATATCAAATGCTTATTAGTTGTTTGTTGGTGATATTGTAGTTTTTGTCTTTGAGGATTAAAGGCAGAGCAAGAGCTACAACAAACAAAGGACAAACAAGGAAAAAATTGAGATTACTAGGTTTGTCTGCTTACATTTTCAATGGTATTCTAGGGAAATCTTGTATACTTTTATGTGTTTTGTTCTAGTGTTTTGCTTTCAAACCTAGGGATATTTCTCTTATCTGCAAGAGAAATTAAGTTTCCAAACACTTCCTCTCATGTTGCTCACTTTGATATCATTTTCTGCTACATGATTTTTAGGTTTGGCATTATTATTTCCACTTACCTGTGAACTGGATTCTCCCTTGTGAAATCCAATACCATATTTGTTTAAGGGTGATGTTAAGTTGATAAGAATGATATCCAAAATATTTGTACTCTTTTCCAAATTCGGCTGATTTTCTTTCTCTTCAAACTCCTTCCTCCATGTGACAGTTTCAACATCTAATTTTTAGCTGGCTACTCATTATATCTTCAATTATTTTCACTTCTTCCAACTTGGTCTTCAAGACGATGACTTCCTCCTTGAGATCATTCTCCTTTTCATCAAAGATATGCAATAGTTTTCCTTGAGCTTTGTTAACATCTATTAGCTTTTCTATCTCAAAAGTTAGCTTATCTATTACAAGTATGTCTGAATCAAGTTGAGCTTCAAGGATCATTATTCTATCACAACCATCATCACCTTGACTATTTGACTTTGCATGGCTAACATCAGATCTATGTAAAACACAACCAAGAAATAACTCACCATCATATTTACCTTCAGATCCGTTTTGATATATCACATCTGGTTCTCTTGTATCTTCATCTTTTGAATCCTTCTCTTAATGTTATGTTGAGCTTGCACTAGGTAGATGGATCTCATATGGCTTAGATTATTCCTTCTGAGAGTCCTTTCTCTTCTTTTTATTTTTCTTATTTTTCTCTTTGTTGTTTCTTCAAGTATCTCCCTCATATGAGACTTGCAATTTTTCCCATATATCCTTTGTAGATTTCATATCCATGGTCATCTAGAGATTTGCATTGTGAAGGTTGTTGAAGATCACATACTTTGTTTGAGCATTCTTCTGCTGCACTTGATTTGAAGGGGGATATTTACCATATCCTTCACACACCATCTTCCCAACATCATATCCATAATATAACAATTCATATTTAACTTTTCTTTCCTTACCTGATAACTTGCAACACTGAGAAAATTCATACTTTGATGATCCATCAAGAAAAAAAAAAAAACTACCAGATCTCCCTTTTAGCAGTCAAGTTGTACCTGAAGACACCTACTCTAATACCAATCATTTCGAGCTTCATAATAATAAGATGGGTTTGAATCAATATTGTACCAATAAATCACCAATTTATACTTTTTCTTTTTTCTTTACATTAAATTTAATCAACAATTATTACTAGCACAATATAACAGTAGCTATCATATCCAATGTAAGATCATATTAGCAAAAAATAGAACATCAAGGCACATAATACATGAGAGAAACACATAAACACATGAGTACACCAGATATTAGGTCAAAACCCTTTCGGGAGAAAAAAAACCCACATGCTTTGTCTTCTTCTTATTCTTCTTGATGAAATCTTTTGTTACATCAATGCATTATCACCCACGAGTGGGTAAACACAAACTTGCAATATGCAAGCACCCACTCACTCCAAGCCACTACCTGATGGAAGTAACCACTTATGCAACTATATGAAAACATGTGTATGTTGAAGGCACTGACACCCAAAAAGTTGTAGGCACCCAACTTCTTGGAAGCACTCACTCCCAAATGGATTTACAAACGTTGATTTGTTTGAGGCACTGACCCCTTAATAGTTTCTATGGAATCTACCTAAAGGAAGCCACTACTCCATAATCAACAAACCACAACTTTCCCTGAATGCACTGACCTTCAAATCCATAATGAACCATGATTTCATTCATTTTCAAACTAGATCCACCTTTATTGAGTATCAATATAAAAACAACATATCAAATCTACAATAAAAACTTTACCACAGCAACACTGCTCAACACCCAACAACACTTAATTACTCTCTGCTCAACAATAGCATCAAACCCTAGTGGCAACATAAACTCTCACTATCAATTATAGCAGCATACATCGTTCACTATCATCATCTCAACACACACACTAACACACTTTAACAACATCATATGAAACATTATATTTGCATAGGTAATACATCAACTATTTCCTCACATATACATGGAATCGAAAATAATACTAAAGATATACAAACTCATCCATACTAAAACTAGCACTAGCAACAACATATGAAACCTTACAAGACTATATAAATAATACATGAACCATTCATAGACATGACAACCCTCTAAACTCTCTGCAACACCTTAGCCATAATCTAAAGAATCAACAATAACACATGGCATATACAACATAAACATGTGGCATATATTCATGACAAAAGCACCAGCAACTCATAAACATGACAACCACAACTCCAAATCCATCTTCTTCTACAAAATCAAAATATTATTAGCAACACAAAATACATAGCCATCATAATGATCATTTCCTAGCATCAAAATTTACCAAAATTCACTCTCAATTACAAATCCTCTAATCACACAACATCAAACTCTAACCATACTTTGCGCATACACATTGACACATAGGTCACTCTATATACAATGTTTCACAAAACTTTATGGAGAAAATGTGTTTTCATTTTCATTTAATCGCACTTAATCATAGGTTGCCAATACTTTCTCTTTGCATGGGTGCTCTTGACTCTAAAACGCATAGCCATATCAATCCATCACTGCAAAAAAAACTATAACATTACTCTGCTTATTTTTATCCACACATAACAATATCTCAATTGCACTCTCTAGTAATTTTGCACAACATAAACTCTACGGGTATGTTCATTCAACCTCCAAAAATGTACTTTGATAATATCCATACATATGTATTTACTTACTAGCAAGATCACAATGATGGACCATAACTCACACAACCATTCTAAAATTACACTAGTGGTATGTCCATATGCAAATCTCATGGACAAGTGTATATATGGACTTCCAATCACATTACATACAACCTTCGGTAATTCACAACATAGAAAATTTTAAACTAATTACCCAACAAACTGATATGTTTAGCCTCTAAGCACACATTATCTAACCTATGATCGATCCATATCAAGGTAGTTTAAACTAATCAATCAACCGCATAAATATCTACCTTGAGACCAAAACCAAGCATTAAATTCATTCCATTAGACCTTGGAGACTCAATCAAATGATCAACGGTGGTTGAATTAAATGTTGATGATCGATTCAAATTTCCCTCAAAAACCTTGAATAAAGTCCATGGTACAGCCATGGATTTTCCTTTAGCATCCTAAAGGATTTGTTGGGTATGTTTTATATTCTTTCCACGAGCAATCCCACATGTTGTTATGTTTCATTGGGGGTAGTAGGGGCGACAACCCCTTTTGATGGGGGGTTCGGAAGGGGGTAGTAGCCAGGCTACACAGGGTATGGGGCAACACCCTGGGAATTTCTTTTTTTTTTTAATTTAGACGCAAGGATGGCGGGAAGACCCATGGATGATGGGCATACCTACCCATGGTTTTGCGCAAGTTTTTTGCAAGTGGTTTTAGGCATGATTTTTTATTCCCATGGTATTTTGTAGATTTGTTCAAGGGAAATATGGTTATGTTCTAATCTAGGGTTAATGGATTAGGGTTTATGAATGCTTTAACATGTATATAATGTATTGTAACATTGAAATTAATATAGTAAAAATCGTTCTGGTTTTCTTGGTTTGGGTTCCAAGAGAAAATCTCTGTGTATATTTTATGTTCTCATCATTTTTTATTTTTTTGTTTTAATAGTTCATTTGTAGGTAATCTTTGTACAAGGTTAAAACCTACATAATGAATCTATGGGTTATTTATGCTATTATAGGCTCCCTTGGTGGGTTATGAACTAACAATATGACTTTGCAAAACTACATCCATAGATTGGTAGTTCTTAATCAGTCTATGTCCCTTGAATATGGAAAACTCAATCTTCCTTCAATCATATCTGCAACGAATTGCATCAACTCTTTTGAAAGCATGATATCAAGGTCCAAAATACCTCTTTCATACATCATATTATTGTGCACAAGACCCCACAGTTGTTGACCTCAATGCCAACATACAACTGGCTCACTATTGACATCAATGCCAACACCATGTTGCCACAACTATTTCTTGTAACTCTTGCATGTTTGTTGGAAAATCTTCACCATCAACACTCAATTCTTATTTCCCTAAATTCCTTAATTCATAAATTCCTCTTGGATGCATTCCAATATTTGAAATGGAATCATTCATGTGCTTCTAATGGGTGAATCATTATGTGCAAATTTTTCCTAAGTGAATACTTGATCCCATTGATTGGGATTCTCACTTACTAAGTTTTTCATGATATTTCCTAAGCTTCTATTTACCACCTCTATCTTCCAATTAGTGTATGGGTAGTATGCTAAACTGAAATTCAAATTAATGCCTAGTTGCTTCCACAAATTTCTCCCAAAATGACCTACAAATCTTGTATCTCTATCATGAAATATACTCGTAAGAAATTCATGCAACCTTACAATTTCTTTAAATAATAATTTATAAATATTGGTTGCATTATATTTTTTGTACAAGCTATGAAATGTTCCACCTATAAAAATATTTCTACAACAACATATATTGGATCATTACCCCTTTTTGTTTGAGGAAACCCCAAGACAAAATCCATACTTACATAGTGCCATTGTCTAGCTGGGATTGGAAATGGATGATATAAACATGCATTATGACTCTTTCCTTTAGCATATTGACATACTCTACATCTTTCAATAAATATTTTCACACCAGTTTGCATACCTAGCCAAAAGTGGAGAGAATTTGGCCGAGAAAATGTTATATCCTATCCAAAATGTCATGATAATCCTCCACTATGATTTTCCTTTATCAAATTTTCATTATGAGGAGTATAACATCTTTGAATACAAATCCCCCTTGAACCATATTGTTCAACCATTGAGTCCTTTTTATGCTAACTAGATTTTGACAGGTTTCATACACATCTTTAAAATATGCATCATCTTTATATATCACCTTTAGGTCATCAAATACCACAATATTAACATGGAAATCATGCAAAATTAGATTAAATATACTCAATGCGTCAACTATGTTGTTTGATTTAGCTCTTTTGTGTTTAATAACAAATGTGAAGTTTTGTAAAAATCCACCCATTTAGCATGTTTTGATTTAACTTAGGTTGATTGTTGATAAACTGCAAAGAGTGATTTTCAATGTACAAAAAAAATTCCTTGGGTATGGGATAATTTCTCCATTTCATTGATGCTTGAAAAGTGGCATAAACTCTCTATCGTAAGACAAATACTTTTTTTTTTTTTTTTCCTTCATTTAATTTTTCATTGAAATATGCAATATGTCTTCTGTCATGTCTTAGGACAACTCAAATTGTAGTTCCACTTGCATTTTTCTCTACTTGGAAAAATTTATGAAAATCTAGTAAGGCTATGATAGGTTGTTCAATTATCTTTTGCTTCAACAATCTAAAATTCCTATTAGTTGATATTTTCCACTTAAATAGTTGTTTACTTTCCTTAACAATCTCTATAATAGGAGCACAAATGCTAATTAATTTTTTAATAAATGTTTTGTAAAAGCTTACTAAGCCATGAAAGCCTTTTACCTCAAAGACATTCCTATTTATGATTTTTTTAACCTTTTCATGATCCATCTTCAAACTATCTTTAGAAATCACAAAACTCAAGTATACCAATTCCTTCTTCATAAAACTATATTTTTTTGAATTAATTAATAATTTTTTTCTTGCAAGGTATTCAAGACGAACCTGAGATGTCTCAAATGTTCCTCCCTTGTTTGACTATATACCAGGATATCATATAGAAAGACTATGACAAATTTGCTAGAAAATTCTTTCAAAACCCCATTCATCAATGTCATGAAAGTGCTAAGGCCATTTGTGAGACCAAAATGCATCACCAACCACTCATACAATCCATGGTTAGTTTTGACAGTTATTTTCCATTCATCCCCCTCTCTAATTCTAATCTAATGGTGCCCACTCTTCAAATCAATCTTGGAGAAATACTTGGCCTCACTCAAATAGTTTATCAAATCATCAATGCGAGGAAGTGGAAATCTATATCTGATTATAATTTTATTGATGGCTCTAGAATTAGTACATGTTTTCCATCTCTTATATTTCTTTGGGCTTATCACTATAGGAACAACACATAAACCTAAACTTTCCTTAATGAAGCCCTTATCTAGCAACTCTATTACTTATGTTTTTACTTCTTCATTCATCTTATATGTTCTTTGATTTGGACTTATACTTTATCCTAGAATCAAATCTATATGGTGATTAATTCTCCTAATAGGAGGTAAGTTACTTAGTAAATCGTAAATAATAATATCAACAAACTTATCCAAAATAGCTTGAACTTATGCAGGAAAATCCTCCAAATTTGTATTAGTAAGTATTGCATTTGGCTTACCAATCAAACAAAAGCCCACTTCTTCCTTCTTGACCTCTTGTAGTAATTCCTTTCTAGTCATCTGCAATACACTAGGACCATGTTTTTCCTTTACTCCCTCATCTTGCAAGGGTAGAAATACATGTCTTTGACCATTCTTTTCAAGTGTATAATTATTTCTTCCACTGTCAAGTATTTCTTTTCTATCATACTACCATGGTCTTTCCAACAAAACATGGGAACATCCGTAGGAATTATGTCAAATAATACCTCATCCTTATAGCTACCAATCTAAAATTCCACCCTGCATTATTCATTTACCAAAATTTGATCTTCTTTTTGCAGCCATCATAATTTATAAAGCGTAGGGTGCGTTATTCTTTTCAATTTCAATTTTTCTACCATCTCTAGATGGTGTGCGCTTCGGTGGGACCTTGTCGCCATTTTGTCTCTTGCTTTGCCATCTTTACATGTGGCATAAATTGAGCGGTCGATATTCGTTCCGTGATATCAGTGGTGGGCACCGGATCTTCGTGGAGGGTTGAGTCATAGCAAACCCTTTAGTAATTTGAATCAAGAAAAGGAAGGATCGATACCTTAACTTGTAAGAATACGAAGGATTGTAAGAAAGCGTTTTGTAAATGGTACACATCTTATTTCAATTTTAATTGTTTTAACAATCAAGTTAGTCTATGAACCTTGTACAAGTCTTCAAATTATAATTTTAATAATATTTTAATAATTTTTATTAATTTCAGATCTCTATATTTAGTCAATTGAAGTCTTTCACTTTATTAATCACATTAAAAATATTAATGTGGTTGTGCTAGTTTATTTTATTTTAAACATTAAAAATATTTAAGTTTATTTTAATTTAGTCATTAACAAGGAAAATTTTAAGGACATAAATTTATCTTAAAGTTTAGAAACCTTAGTGAATTTCAGTATTTTCTAATATGCAATCTGTAAAATGTTTGATATCCTTGTAAACATATTCAAATTTCTAATGATTTTGTATATAGTCTCTATAATTTTTTTAGATATCAAAGGTAAAATAATTTTATATTATAAATTAGCCCACATGTCAATATTAGCCCCTAAAATCTTCCTTAGTCATTAATTGATGATGAATATAGTTATTATTGCATTTATTTATGTGTATGAATTGATTTATTATTGTTATGTTAGTGATACTTAAAGAGATAGGCTTTAATTCATGCAAAATGTTTGGAATTCTTGGGTTAGTATTTATTTCTTTATTTTTAATGAAGGCAAACTCTTTCTTAATTAGAAGCAACTTTAAGTCTTATGTGAGGATTAAAATGTAGTTTGAGCGTAAATAATATTAAAAAAAGAAGAAGCCAATTTCCGTTGTAGTCATCACTAAGACCAATTTTAAGTGTGGTATGTCTTTTTTGGTAGGATTTAACCTTAATCTCATATATAAAACCAAATGCTACCTAAATTATATATTAAACTCTTGCTAAATGTATTTTTATTTCTTGTTTTCAAAGTGGCAAAACCTATCATAAGTTAATAAAAAATGACATCCATCACTAGCTATTATCGCAATGCTTATTGACTTGTCATTATTACTCAAGGAAAACCACTATCGCAATGCCTATTGACTCGTCACTGCTACTCAAGGAAAACCATAGTGCCTAGTACAATTTAAACAACCTATTGACTCGTCACTATTACTCAATGAAAACCATAGTGCCTAGTACAATTTAAACACTTGCCTAGTTTCATTTGTTGCATGAAACTTGCAAAACTTATCATTACTCATTTTGTAACAACCCTCGCTAAAAATCCATGTAAAAAAAAAAGACCTCTTGGATGCATTCCAATATTTGAAATGGAATCATTCATGTGCTTCTAATGGGTGAATCATTATGTGCAAATTTTTCCTAAGTGAATACTTGATCCCATTGATTGGGATTCTCACTTACTAAGTTTTTCATGATATTTCCTAAGCTTCTATTTACCACCTCTATCTTCCAATTAGTGTATGGGTAGTATGCTAAACTGAAATTCAAATTAATGCCTAGTTGCTTCCACAAATTTCTCCCAAAATGACCTACAAATCTTGTATCTCTATCATGAAATATACTCGTAAGAAATTCATGCAACCTTACAATTTCTTTAAATAATAATTTATAAATATTGGTTGCATTATATTTTTTGTACAAGCTATGAAATGTTCCACCTATAAAAATATTTCTACAACAACATATATTGGATCATTACCCCTTTTTGTTTGAGGAAACCCCAAGACAAAATCCATACTTACATAGTGCCATTGTCTAGCTGGGATTGGAAATGGATGATATAAACATGCATTATGACTCTTTCCTTTAGCATATTGACATACTCTACATCTTTCAATAAATATTTTCACACCAGTTTGCATACCTAGCCAAAAGTGGAGAGAATTTGGCCGAGAAAATGTTATATCCTATCCAAAATGTCATGATAATCCTCCACTATGATTTTCCTTTATCAAATTTTCATTATGAGGAGTATAACATCTTTGAATACAAATCCCCCTTGAACCATATTGTTCAACCATTGAGTCCTTTTTATGCTAACTAGATTTTGACAGGTTTCATACACATCTTTAAAATATGCATCATCTTTATATATCACCTTTAGGTCATCAAATACCACAATATTAACATGGAAATCATGCAAAATTAGATTAAATATACTCAATGCGTCAACTATGTTGTTTGATTTAGCTCTTTTGTGTTTAATAACAAATGTGAAGTTTTGTAAAAATCCACCCATTTAGCATGTTTTGATTTAACTTAGGTTGATTGTTGATAAACTGCAAAGAGTGATTTTCAATGTACAAAAAAAATTCCTTGGGTATGGGATAATTTCTCCATTTCATTGATGCTTGAAAAGTGGCATAAACTCTCTATCGTAAGACAAATACTTTTTTTTTTTTTTTCCTTCATTTAATTTTTCATTGAAATATGCAATATGTCTTCTGTCATGTCTTAGGACAACTCAAATTGTAGTTCCACTTGCATTTTTCTCTACTTGGAAAAATTTATGAAAATCTAGTAAGGCTATGATAGGTTGTTCAATTATCTTTTGCTTCAACAATCTAAAATTCCTATTAGTTGATATTTTCCACTTAAATAGTTGTTTACTTTCCTTAACAATCTCTATAATAGGAGCACAAATGCTAATTAATTTTTTAATAAATGTTTTGTAAAAGCTTACTAAGCCATGAAAGCCTTTTACCTCAAAGACATTCCTATTTATGATTTTTTTAGCCTTTTCATGATCCATCTTCAAACTATCTTTAGAAATCACAAAACTCAAGTATACCAATTCCTTCTTCATAAAACTATATTTTTTTGAATTAATTAATAATTTTTTTCTTGCAAGGTATTCAAGACGAACCTGAGATGTCTCAAATGTTCCTCCCTTGTTTGACTATATACCAGGATATCATATAGAAAGACTATGACAAATTTGCTAGAAAATTCTTTCAAAACCCCATTCATCAATGTCATGAAAGTGCTAAGGCCATTTGTGAGACCAAAATGCATCACCAACCACTCATACAATCCATGGTTAGTTTTGACAGTTATTTTCCATTCATCCCCCTCTCTAATTCTAATCTAATGGTGCCCACTCTTCAAATCAATCTTGGAGAAATACTTGGCCTCACTCAAATAGTTTATCAAATCATCAATGCGAGGAAGTGGAAATCTATATCTGATTATAATTTTATTGATGGCTCTAGAATTAGTACATGTTTTCCATCTCTTATATTTCTTTGGGCTTATCACTATAGGAACAACACATAAACCTAAACTTTCCTTAATGAAGCCCTTATCTAGCAACTCTATTACTTATGTTTTTACTTCTTCATTCATCTTATATGTTCTTTGATTTGGACTTATACTTTATCCTAGAATCAAATCTATATGGTGATTAATTCTCCTAATAGGAGGTAAGTTACTTAGTAAATCGTAAATAATAATATCAACAAACTTATCCAAAATAGCTTGAACTTATGCAGGAAAATCCTCCAAATTTGTATTAGTAAGTATTGCATTTGGCTTACCAATCAAACAAAAGCCCACTTCTTCCTTCTTGACCTCTTGTAGTAATTCCTTTCTAGTCATCTGCAATACACTAGGACCATGTTTTTCCTTTACTCCCTCATCTTGCAAGGGTAGAAATACATGTCTTTGACCATTCTTTTCAAGTGTATAATTATTTCTTCCACTGTCAAGTATTTCTTTTCTATCATACTACCATGGTCTTTCCAACAAAACATGGGAACATCCGTAGGAATTATGTCAAATAATACCTCATCCTTATAGCTACCAATCTAAAATTCCACCCTGCATTATTCATTTACCAAAATTTGATCTTCTTTTTGCAGCCATCATAATTTATAAAGCGTAGGGTGCGTTATTCTTTTCAATTTCAATTTTTCTACCATCTCTAGATGGTGTGCGCTTCGGTGGGACCTTGTCGCCATTTTGTCTCTTGCTTTGCCATCTTTACATGTGGCATAAATTGAGCGGTCGATATTCGTTCCGTGATATCAGTGGTGGGCACCGGATCTTCGTGGAGGGTTGAGTCATAGCAAACCCTTTAGTAATTTGAATCAAGAAAAGGAAGGATCGATACCTTAACTTGTAAGAATACGAAGGATTGTAAGAAAGCGTTTTGTAAATGGTACACATCTTATTTCAATTTTAATTGTTTTAACAATCAAGTTAGTCTATGAACCTTGTACAAGTCTTCAAATTATAATTTTAATAATATTTTAATAATTTTTATTAATTTCAGATCTCTATATTTAGTCAATTGAAGTCTTTCACTTTATTAATCACATTAAAAATATTAATGTGGTTGTGCTAGTTTATTTTATTTTAAACATTAAAAATATTTAAGTTTATTTTAATTTAGTCATTAACAAGGAAAATTTTAAGGACATAAATTTATCTTAAAGTTTAGAAACCTTAGTGAATTTCAGTATTTTCTAATATGCAATCTGTAAAATGTTTGATATCCTTGTAAACATATTCAAATTTCTAATGATTTTGTATATAGTCTCTATAATTTTTTTAGATATCAAAGGTAAAATAATTTTATATTATAAATTAGCCCACATGTCAATATTAGCCCTAAAATCTTCCTTAGTCATTAATTGATGATGAATATAGTTATTATTGCATTTATTTATGTGTATGAATTGATTTATTATTGTTATGTTAGTGATACTTAAAGAGATAGGCTTTAATTCATGCAAAATGTTTGGAATTCTTGGGTTAGTATTTATTTCTTTATTTTTAATGAAGGCAAACTCTTTCTTAATTAGAAGCAACTTTAAGTCTTATGTGAGGATTAAAATGTAGTTTGAGCGTAAATAATATTAAAAAAAGAAGAAGCCAATTTCCGTTGTAGTCATCACTAAGACCAATTTTAAGTGTGGTATGTCTTTTTTGGTAGGATTTAACCTTAATCTCATATATAAAACCAAATGCTACCTAAATTATATATTAAACTCTTGCTAAATGTATTTTTATTTCTTGTTTTCAAAGTGGCAAAACCTATCATAAGTTAATAAAAAATGACATCCATCACTAGCTATTATCGCAATGCTTATTGACTTGTCATTATTACTCAAGGAAAACCACTATCGCAATGCCTATTGACTCGTCACTGCTACTCAAGGAAAACCATAGTGCCTAGTACAATTTAAACAACCTATTGACTCGTCACTATTACTCAATGAAAACCATAGTGCCTAGTACAATTTAAACACTTGCCTAGTTTCATTTGTTGCATGAAACTTGCAAAACTTATCATTACTCATTTTGTAACAACCCTCGCTAAAAATCCATGTAAAAAAAAAAGACCAAGGTCATGGGACACGTATTCCAAGTTGAATGGTGGGAAAAGCATCCTAGTGGGTGTTCATTTCAGTTATTATGGCTAACTCTCTCTTATACTCTTGGACACTTAGAGTTTTCTAAGAGCACTCTTGGAGGAGTGTGGCATACTTGAAATTTGGAGCAAGAAGGCAAAGGAAACATAGGAAAGTGCAAGAGGACATCAGGATCAACAACTATAGTGGCTTTTTCTTGCAGGTACCGAGTTGCATGTATGATTTCCTTGCTAGTTTTGGCATGCATGGCACATGCATGTGGTTTCTTGGTTATGATCTGTCATTGGCATGGAGGATTTCCTGGATTGACAGTGGTTTTTCCAGCCTTGTCATTTTCTGAATAGCCATGGTGTTGTGGATTTTACTTTTGTTTTCTGGTTAGTTCTCATATTCGTTTGGTTGTGGGTTAATTTATTAGTTTTCGGAACCTTGGTTGGATAAACGCTCTTGAAGCCTTGTAACAGCTTGGGTTGAGTTACTAGTCCTAGAAGCCTTGGTTGGACAAACACTCTGGAAGCCTTGTAACAACTTGGGTTGAGTTACTAGTCCTGGAAGCCTTGATTGTACAAACGATCTAGAAGCCCTTGGTGGATTGAGTTACTAATCCTGGAAGCCTTGTTTGGACAAACGCTCTAGAAGCCCGGTGACAGCTGTGAGTTGAGTTACTAGTCCTCGAAGCCTATTTACGACTGCAAGTGAAATATACTTTCTCATTTCTTGATATGGTATTGTAGCTAGGAGTTTACAACTGCAAGTGAAATATAATTTCTCATGATGTCATAGCTGGGACTTTGCAATTGCAAGTGAAATATACTTTCACGTGATGTGCATAGAGGGGCCTGAAGGATTAGAGATGTGTGAGGTTTAGGAAATCTAAGCATTAATGTTTTAATTAATATGTTCTAAACATAAAATGAAATTTGTCTGGGGTAATAGGACAAGTGCCCATAGCTTTTCTGTCGAATCTGAAATATCAAGAGTATCTATCGCTTTTCTGTCGAATCT
Organism: Pinus tabuliformis; assembly: GCA_031772625.1. NCBI lineage: Eukaryota > Viridiplantae > Streptophyta > Pinopsida > Pinales > Pinaceae > Pinus > Pinus tabuliformis. The sequence continues at coordinate 1,195,218,756 of CM062811.1, forward strand.
AAAATATCAAGAGTGTTCATAAGCAAGAAATGTAAGATGTGGAACTTATTCATACGCAGGGTTGTCTAATGTAATGATGTTCTCTTGCTCCGATAATAAAATACTGCTGCAATATTTTTGCTTCTTAGTCTCAATATCTTGACGAACAATCTATTAAATCTTGCTTTATGATTAGTAGGAGGCTTGATCGAAACTCTTTGGAAGGCCCAATTCCGTCTGACATCGAATGCTTGGAAAATATTAATGAATTGTAATATCAACGATGGATTGCGCATGTTCATAGATGTTAGATCATAGTATTGACCAAAAGAATTCACTGACTCTCTGCATTTTTCAGGCATCTATCAAATAATCAGCTCAACGGTTATATACTTGACTTATCTTTGATGAAAGATCTTCAGTACTTGTAAGTAGAAGGTTCAAAATCTGCTCAAAAGATCTCAAATTGATTTTATCAAGTAAAGACTTCCAATATTCATGTGTACGGTATTTTCTTTTATAGGGACTTGAGTAATAATTCATTCGAGATCTCGGATGTTCCCACCTGGTTATCTGCTCACGCATCTTTGACCACTATGTAAGTTCAAGTGGTTTCAAATACAACATAAATTAAGCTTTACTATCTTTCAAACTAACTAGTTTTTCCTTTCCCTTTGCCTTGTTCTGTAGTGTGATAGAAAACAGTAATTTCAAGGGGCAACTTCCTTCTAAAGTTTTTAGCTCACCACAACTTGAGACAGTGTAATTGTATTTCATATTTTCTCTGCAATACCTTCAACGTTACATTGTTGAAAGATGAAACTTGAACGTTCAGTGATCTTCGTTTTCCAATGGTGTAGGATTCTCTCCAATAATTCTATAGATGGGTCTCTCTCAATTTTGGAAGGAACTATCAGCAAGTAGCTCCAATTGATAGACCTTTAATACAACAACATCACGGATGTTCCATTGGAGAAGAACTTTACTAACATTTGGGCGTATGTATTTCCTTCATAACCCTCTAAACTGATTCATGTGGATTTCTGATTCATTTATATGTATGGGAAACCTTGTAATATCTATAGGACTAGGAAGAGGGAAAAAAAGCATTGGATATGTGAAACTGTCTGATTATTAAATGATGTGATATTCAAAGGTTATCTACTTCTATTATAAAGTTGTACGCCATCAATTTCTTCTTTTTTTGTCCAATAAGAGTGGAGCCTTCTATTAACCGCAAGAAAGATTACATATGTTACATGGCTTTACAAAGTAAGGACCAACAAGGGCTATCCCTATGAAGGGTAAAAAACTACACAACTTGAAATAAACCTGAGACCCTCAACCTGAGGCTTACAAAAAAAAGTCACCATCCATGATCCCGTGAGATCCGAAGGTCATGAACACTATCGTCTCAGCAACATGCACCCCTTTTACCTGGTTCATGGACCCGATAAGGATTGTGAGCCATAGGTTTATGAATGTTCAGGTCCAGTTTGGAACTTAAGCTTCGATCACTTTTAGAACCCGAAAACCACACAAATAAGCCCCTGTTGGTCTGACGGTCCTCCGAGATATCGGAACAGAAACCTAGACGGTCTTTACTTTCCTTTCGGACCCGATGAAGATTGTAACCCGCTAATCTAAAAAACATCGGGTCTGCTTTGGTGGTTAACCTTCAATTACTTTTCCACCCGATGGCCATTCGATTACAAAGGCTATTAAGATCCGTGGCTGACAATGTCCTAAGAGATATGCTATTTACCAAGTGCCTCTCCCCTGTGGAAAGCTCTATTTTAAGCAATTTTCTTCTCCCTTTTTTTCCTCTTTTTTTTTGGAAATCAACAGTTAAGAATGACTTACACTTCCGCTTTCTCCTACTTCCACTAGTCTTCCTTCTTATTCAGTCCTAACAGTTTGGAAGTTTTCCATGTCTTTGTCTGCTTGTCTTTGACAATCCTCACGCAATTTCCCCAAGGGTGTCGAATCCCATGCATACATACTGTAAATTTCTTTGCAAAACACTCCTTCATTCTCCAGATGATCAGCTAGCATATTGGCTTTTCTTCGCACATGAACAAAGCTGGCAGTTCTCAGGGTTTGTAGGTGGGAATAAATGCACTGAAAGGCGTGCAAAAGTCGCCAATGTTTTGATACTTTTCCAGGTGCTTTTCCATTACAGATCTTCTTGGTCGCATTAATAACCAATTCTGAGCCTGCTTCAATGATGGAATTATGAGAATTTGACTCGATTAGTATTTCCAGGCACTGTTCTAAGGCCATGAGCTCCGCCATGTTATTTGTGGCAATTCCTGGATGACTATGAAAGATGTCCTTTATGCACCCCTACTCATCTCTGATGACCCCGCCAAAACCAGCCATCCCTAGGTTACCTTTAGAGGCTCCATCTACGTTAATTTTCAAGAAACCATGAGGAGGAGGTTGCCAAAAGTCTTTACCAATGTTTATCTGGCTCACATCCTTGTGTATGCTTTGGGGAACTAGCAAATGGAGACCCAACTGCAGCAGTATATGAGTGTTCTGGGGCAGAGTTGGATTCTCAGGAGGTCTCCCTAACATGGCACCAACAGTGTCTTTGAGCTGTCTTAATATATGTACAATAGTGTTTTGGGTTAAGCTAGTTTTGCTCTTGAAAATCCTACCATTGCGTTCTTTTCAGACATCCCAGATTAAGAAGCCTGGAACCAGAGTCCAAGCGTTGTTGATGATCTCATTGTCTAAGAAGTTTCTTCTCCAATTCCTCAAAGTGTTGCTAATACTAAGGCCATCCCTGTCAGTTTGCCTGAAGACTGAGGCCACCCAATCCCACAAGGTTGAGATGAAAGTGAAAAGGTTGAGTAAGTGTTCCATCGTCTCCTCTTGTGTACCACACATATAGCATTTGGATGGGCTAACAAAACCTTTCTTCAGAAGATTTTCCCAAGTTAGAATTTTCTTTTGTTGAACCAACCACATGAAAAACTTTATTTTCATCCAATGCGGGTGCTACCAAAGGTCCTTCCATGCCTTATCAAGGTTTTGACAATCCAACCCTAGGGCTATTTGTTTGGCTTCTTTGAGGTTAAAGTTACCTTCTGTGTTTCTTCCCCATCTTAGTTGGTCAGATGAGGATGAAATCAAAATCTTCCTTTGTTCCAAGTCCATAGCAAGAGAGTTTGCCTGAGCTTTCAAAGGGCTCTCTTCCCTATAGCCTAGATCTTTCCATGTTCTCCATTTTCCATTGTTCCTTACCTAATCCTAGAAGTCAATTACCATGCATAAACCTTTGTTTTCAGTGTCATTCTTGAGATCAGTTAGTTCTTCCCTAAACAGGTTTGGTTCTTGCTTCCGGCTGTCCTCCTAGAATCTTGCTAGGTTCCCATCTCGGATCTCCCAGAAGCTGTCCTGCTGGACAATGCCTCTATTTTCCCAAACAATATTCCAAATGTGGGAGCCCTTGATAAGCCCAGATATTCGAATATGATCCCTCTCCTGCCAATTATTTTCATATTTCTATTTCCAAAGCTTGGCCCATGGGGTTGCCGATTCGTTGAGCCACCTCCACCATAGCTTTGCACCTGAAACTCTGTTGAGGGTTTTGGGGTCATGAAGCCCCAAACCTCCATGGGCCTTAGGTTTGTAGAGGTTATCCCAAGCTACCAAAGCCCATTTATTTTTCTCTTCCCCTTTGCCCCAAAGAAAATCTCTTTGAATGTCCTTGATCTGTTGTAAAACTCCTTTAGGAATAGGAAGAGCTGACATCATGAAAATGGGTATGGCCTGCAGGACAGCTTTTGTGAGCACAAGGCTCCTTGCTAAACTCAAAGATCTGCATGTCCATTTCCTAACCTTATCCTGAAATTCGTTAATGACCAGATCCCACACTCCCCTGCTTAGAGGTTTGTCTGTAAGGGGCATTCCAAGGTACTTAGAGGGTAACTGATCCCTTTGGAACCCTAGAATTCTGGTAAGGTTTCTCTGAATAGAAATGTCAGTATTAAAAAAGAAAAATTTTGATTTTTCAAGGCTTACCTATGTACCAGCAGCCATAACAAATTCATTCAAAATTTGTTTCAAAGCTTTGGCTTCCTTGACCGTGGGAATGCCCTGTAACATAGTGTCATCCACAAATTTTTGGTGAGTTGAAGTCGCTCCATCTGTGGTGAGTTTCAAACTTGGATTCTTCACTCAGCACTTGCCATTTTTATCGCTCTACCTAGCCCTTCCATCACGAGCACAAAGAGGAAGGGGGAGAGTGGATCACCTTGTCTTAGTCCCCTAGAAGGCATGAAGGTTCATGAGGGCGAGCCATTAAGAAGGATTGAAAAACTAGCCATGGATGCAAGGGCCATAACCCATCTGATCGAATTATGGTCAAAACCATAAGCTTTCAGCATTGCCCTGATGTAAGACCAACTTAGCTTGTCATAAGCTTTCGCTAAGTCAAGCTGTATGATCATACCAGCTTGCTTGTTTCTCTTCAGAGAGTGTAACATCTCATGAGCTTGTATGATATTGTTGAGAATCTATCTTCCTTCCACATAACCAGTTTTCTCCTCTGAGATAAGAGCTAGAAGAAGGGGCTTGAGTCTGTTAGCAATCACTTTGGAAATAATTTTGTACTCCACATTACATAAAGCTATGGGTCTGAATTTGTCCGGTGTGATGGCTTTAACCTGCTTTGGAATCAAAGCTATGGAAGAGGCATTGAGAGCCTTCAAGGCCGATCTGGATCTTCTTGAGTCTTCCACTTCATCAAGGATGTCTTGTTTGACTGTTTTCCAACATGCTTTGAAAAAGTCCACATTGAAACCATTTGGGCCAGGAGATTTCCCATTCTACATCTTGTTGATAACTTCACTGACCTCATCTTCAGATACTGGCTTATTGAGATTATGATTGTCTTCCCTTGTTACAAGCTTGGGAATGTACCTTGTGAATTTGTTAATGAACTGTGACCTGTCTAAGAGAGGCTCCTTTGCAGTGCTAAGGAAGTGTTGTGCTAGGATAGATTCCATTTCTTTGTGGGTGAAAATCTTTCTCCCTTGAGAATTTCTAAGTTTTAAAATTCTGTTATGTGACCTGTGACTCAAAGTTGACTTATGAAAAAACTTTGTGTTTCTTTCCCCTTCTCTAATCCACTGTACTCTCGATTTCTATCTCCAGAAAGACTCCTCTTGCCTGCACCTATCATCCCATTCCTTCTGAAGAGCATCAACTTGAGTTTTCCTTTCCTTGATAAAGCCATCTATGATCATGAGCTAATTAATCCCCTGTAGTTTCTGTTCAACTTCTTTTTTGGCTTTGAAAATGTTACTAAACTATTTTTTGTTCTAATCTTTGAGTTTGAATTTGATGTGTTTAAGTCTTTGTTGTAGCATGTATAGTTTAGTGCCTTGAAAGGGCAACTCTTCCATCCACCATTTATCAATATTGTTGGTGAAGTCAGAGTGAGAGAGCCAGACATTTTCAAACCTGAAAGGTCTCTTCCTTGGTGTACCCATAAAAGTGGCTTCACGCTGGACAGGCCAGTGGTCTAAGCCTCCAAAGGGAATGATTAAAGCTGACATGTCAGGGCTTGTAAGAAATAGGTCCCCTGAGATCATGAATCTATCTAGTTTAGAGGCAACTTGAGAAGCCCCTCCTCTCTTGTTGTTCCAGGTGAAAGTGCCATTTATTGTCTCAGCATCCACTAATCTCATGTTATTTATGAAGTTCTAGAAGGCAATGGAGTCTTTGCATAGTGTTCTAGTGCCACCTTTTTTCTCTGTAATAGATTTGATCATATTGAAATCCCCTGCCAGAATCCAGGGCATATTAGGATATCTCTCTCTTAGCTCCTCAAGGGAAGTGAGAAGATTGAGTTTTTCTTCTAGTTTTTGAGGACCATAGACATTTGTAATCGTGTCAATCTCCTTATCACCCATAGGTTGTATTACCAGCAAAAGATAGTTCCTGGATGCTTCCGCGTCCAGGATTCCATGTTTTTTTGGATCCCAAAGTGTAAGAATCCCTCCTGCCGAGTTGTCTGCCTTAACCTCTAGATACTCGTACCTGCTTAACCATTTGTTATGTATTTATCCGATTTTATCCATCGAGCGCCTTGTTTACTGAATGAAAACCATGTCCGGTTTTTATTCTTTTATTCTACCACTGATATTTCTTTGTTTCCTTTTACTTCCTAGGGCCCTAATATTCTAGGTTGTAAACTTCATTAGGAAAGGTTTGTAAAAGAGTAACTGGTGAATATTTCATCTTACCTGAGTTGATCATGAATTTTCCACATTCTGTCAACAACTCATTCTATCTTTTCCTTCCTCTTTTCCTACCCGGGTTCTTGGATGAGTGACTCAGTGTTTCCTCCATTGTCTTCATCCCTCTGTTTTCCTGGCTGTCATGGTTTCTTTTGACTCCAGAACTCTTCGATTGGGATCTCCATAGGAAGAGTTGTTGAACCTTGTCAAACTCCTCTTTTGGTAGGGAGTCAACTCCTTGGGTAATACCCTGCTCCAGAAACTTTTCTAGATCCAATTTTTCCTTCTCAATAATCTCCTGTAGTTCATGATCCTCCGTTCCCGCCTCACTTGAGGTCATCTCTATGATATGCACTATGACTAACACAAGAAAACATTATTCTTACATTTAATTATTTTCCAACCCGGATCATTAATTATTTCAGGAAAGTTTGTTCAAAGTCCGACATTATCCTTCAATTTTATTCGGAAGACGGCAATCTTAGTTTAATGTGTGGACGGTCTAAAGCAAACGCTAATAAACAGATGACTTTTTGACTACAATTTCATGGAAATCTTGACTTTGACTTATACATTGTGGAGTGTTTGTTTTCTTTATTACGACTCGAGTTTAGCAGAGAGATATTTTGAATTTTTAATTAAAAAGTAATATTTAATAATTATATAATCTAATTTCAACAATAGATCTGGAAATTTTAATTTATCAATATTCTAAGTAATATGGGCAATGTAGCTCCAATAAAGTAAAATTTACTACTATTATAACTAAGACATACATTTTTTATTATTTTCATTTCTACATTCTTTAATGATCATGTCTATAAACATAAATCACTATCATATGTCTCAATATATACATATTTTTATCATGTATATAAGCATATATCACTATCATATGGGTTAATATATACATATTTTTGTTAGGATATTCCGACACATAGGATATAGTTAAGTTCAACTTGGTCTAGTATAGAGTTAGGTTAGAGTTAGGTAAAGTGTGTTTCTTTATCGTTGTACATTTTGTAACTTACAATCCGACGGTCACGATATGTAGTGATCCAACGGTTCACTCTCACCTCGGTATTACCGACACTTGATCCGTGGCTTGAGACCTGGTTGGTCCATGAGTTCTATTTAAAGCGCATGGAGGGTCATTGTTCGGGTAATCTGTGCATGAGAGAAGCTTATGTAAATTTTCATTCTTTGATTAATAAATTGCCTGTAGTACCCACGTTGGGACAGGCCGTGGACTGTTTCCCTCCTTGCACTTTGAGGGTTTTAACCACGTCAAAAATACTGGTGTATTGATTTGAGATCTGGTTGTGAGCGGTGTCCTTTTGGTATTCTTTCTGAGGAACTTACCCTGTAAATTCCTACATTGTATCAGAGGTATTTGAGGGCCGCGTCCGTTGGTGATCCAAATCTGAAGCCGGTAGAACTGCATGCGGCTGTCGTTTCCTAGATCTGCTGTTTCTGACTGCTTTCGGGCCGAGAGGACTGCTCTGTTGCGTTCGGAGCATCTGTTCCAGTGAGGAACCCCTTTCGTTTCACGCGAAAAGGTTTCCGGTAGCCCTAGCTGCGTCATTTTTCAGATCGGGAGGTATACAGTGTTTTTTGCAGTTTACTGTTATTTTCTCTCTGCTTATTTCAGTCTCAGTTTATTTAGCCTTTTTTTTAACCAGATCTATACCTTTCATTTCTGCGTATGCTCTTTGCCCTGCGACTCTGTGCGATCTGGGCAAATCAGAAACAGAAAGGAAGGATTTTTCTCATGCGTATGCTCTTTTCCCTGCACCTTAGTGTGATCTCGGAAAATCAGAAACATTGAGAAAAATATTTAGTTTTTCGGCTAAAGCTAACTTTGAGATTTTTTTTAAATTTCTAGTTTTTTGGCTAAAGCTAACTTCGAGCCGCAAGGTTCGTTTTTCTTTGCATATTCGTGTTGGGTTTTGTGTTTTGTGTTTTGTAGGGAAAAAGAGCTTTCTCAAGGCAAGCACGCAAACCAAGGCCCCCCCCCCCCTCTCTCTCTCTCAAATTTTTTGTATAGATCAATTGGTTCAAAGCTATTTTAAGAGAGTAGAGGTCTTGGGTTCAAGTCTCCATTTTGTGGGGGCGGATTTTTTTTCATTCCCGCACATTCGCGCACTTTGCCGGCAACGTCAACAATTTTTTTTCAAAAAGCCATAACTTCTTCATCCGGAAGCCTTTTTCAGAGCCGTTTTTTTTAAAACCGCCTATTTTTTCGAGATCTATCCATTGGAACACTTACTTTCAGCATCTTCAGCTTCAGTTTTTTTTAAAATGGAAAGTCCATGCCAAGTCATTCTTGACAGCACTAACTACTTCCAATGGGTAGCCTACATGGAAGATTTACTTAGAAGTAAAGGTCTCTTCAGAATAGCCACAGACCAAGAGAAGAAACCGAAAGATGAAGACAAGGTGGCAAAATGGGAAAATATACAAGATCAAACACGTGGTTTGATAGGGATGTCTATTTCTCCTGATCTTAGATTCCACATTGCAGAACTTGAGACTCCTCATGAAGCATTAGAAAAACTTGCTAAAGTTTTTGGGATTAAAAATGAAATTAGAGCCCATCAACTTGAAAATGAGCTGCTTACTTTGGATCCTAATAATTTTTCTTGCATTGAAGATTTCTTGTCCAAATTCAAGACCCTTAGATATCTCTTGGAAGGTGTTAAAGTTAAGAAAGAAGATGGTAACCTTATTTATTCCATCCTTACTAAGTTGGGACCAGCCTACTCTGTATTTGTTTCCACTTTCCATTCTACAAGGGAAGCTTTCATTTGTCAAGGACAAGAATACAAGGCCCCTTCCTTTGACTCCTTTTGTGATTCCTTAATAAGAGAACAAGAAAAACTCTTACACCTTGGTCTTCTTAATCTTGGAAACTCTTCCACGAAAGCGTTAGCCGCCCAGCAGCAACCAAATTCAAAGAATCCTAAGAAGTCATATCCTCAAAAGAATGGTCCTAAACCATCTCAGCCTCAAAATGAAAGATCATTTCAGCAAAATGATAAGACCAATAAAAACAAATGGAAGAAGACTGATAGACATTGTAACTTTTGTAATCGAGATGGCCACTTAGAATCTAAATGCTTTAAGAAGATGGAAGCCTTGGAAGCCGCAATGAAGAAACATAACATCCATGTGGAGCCTACTTCAACTTCAACTTCCGGAATGGCACTTTCTGCATGTCATTGTCAATCATCTCAGTCTGGTTATGCATTAAATGTATCTTCTTCTTCTTCTCATTCTCATGAGTGGCTCATTGATTCTGGAGCCTCTTGTCACATGGCCAAAAACCAAGCCATGTTTTCTTCTTTAAATGATTGTAACACCAAAAATATATATATTGGTGATGATAGATCTCTTAATGTTGTAGGGACTGGAACTGTTCATCTAGACAATGGTCAGTTTAATGATGTATTATGTGTTCCAACCTTATCCTGCAACCTTCTATCTGTCTATCAGATAACTCATTCAGGTGAAGGTAAAATTGTTGAATTTTCACCTCATGATGTTGTAATCAAGGATCTAAAAGATCCTAAACAGATTCTAGCTACTGGTCTTGCTGATGATTCCAAAAGGTTGTATAAGTTTCACAACTTTGGGTCATCAAATCTTCCCTCAGTATTTGTTGCTCATAATGATGAAGTGAGCAAACTTTGGCATGAGCGATTTGGTCACTTAAACTATCGCTCCCTTCAGCATCTATGTAAAGAAAATATGGTGACAGGTCTTCCTATGGTATCTTGCAGAGATGGTGTTTGTTCCGGATGTGTACTTGGAAAACATCATCGGGACAGTTTTGACAAACGTGCCTCTTGGCACGCCTCAGCCCCTTTACAGCTTGTGCACAGTGATTTATGTGGTCCTCTTCCTGTTGCTTCATTCTCTGGCTGCAAGTACTTCTTAACTTTCATTGATGATTTCTCCAGACGCACTTGGGTATACTTCTTAAAACTCAAGAGCGAAGTATTTAACACTTTTTTGGCCTTCAAAGCCTTTGTTGAAAAACAATCTGGACATCAAATTCTTAAGCTAAGAACTGATAATGGTGGAGAATATGTTAAAAACACATTCATCAACTTTTGCACCGAAAATGGAATTCAAATGCAACATACTGTTCCATACACTCCACAACAAAATGGTGTAGCTGAAAGGAAAAATCGCACCTTAAAGGAAATGGCTAATTGTATGCTGCAATCTAAAGGACTCAGTCTTAGTTTTTGGGCCGAAGCAATTAATTGTGCAAATTATATAATCAATCGCACTCCTACTAAGGTTCTAGAGAATATCACTCCAGAAGAAGCTTGGAGTTCCATTAAACCAGATGTAAGTCACTTTCGTGTGTTTGGAAGTGAAGCATGGGCCCATATTCCAGATGAAAAGCATAAAGCTTTAGAACCTAAGAGTGAGAAATGTACTTTTGTTGGATATTCTGAAGATGTAAAAGGTTATAGACTTATTCCATTTAAGTCCAAAAATGTTATCATTAGAAGAGATGTAAAATTTGATGAAAATAAATCGGCCTGCGAGCCTAGTCCGGCGGATGTGCCACCTCTTCCTATCTCTTCTACTTTTGAAAACATTTCTTCTTCACATGATGAAAGCGAGGATGATAATCCTCCCCCCCCTTCTCAGGATCCTCAACTTCCAAGATGGGTCCGTGCTACTCGGGATGCAGCAGGTGATCTTGCCGGTGATCCTACAGATCAGCGACGTACACGTTCTCAGTTTGAAAGAGCCTCTTCTTTACTGGCTCAAGCTCCAGTAAATCATGATCCTGACATTTTTGCAGAAGCTTCAGGCCATCCACATTGGGAAGCAGCTATGAATGAAGAATATCATTCATTGATGACAAATGATACATGGGATCTTGTTCCTCTACCAAAGGGACGCAAACTTGTTAGATGTAAATGGGTTTACAGAACCAAGTATGGACCAGATGGGAAAGTTGATAAACATAAAGCTCGTCTCGTTGCTAAGGGCTTTTCACAGGTTGAAGGCATTGACTACACTGAAACCTTCTCCCCTGTTGCCAAAATTAACTCTATCCGCCTTGTTCTTTCCCTTGCTGCCTCTTTAAAATGGGAAGTCCATCAGATGGATGTTAAATCTGCCTTCTTGCATGGGGACTTGCAGGAAGAAATCTATATGGAACAACCCATTGGCTTCATACAAACAGACTCCAACCTTGTTTGTCGACTTAAGAAATCCCTTTATGGCCTCAAGCAAGCTCCTCGGGCTTGGTATGCCAAAATGGATAGCTTTCTTTTAGAATCTGGCTTTTCTAGGTGTCATTCTGACAATACTGTCTACACCAAGAAAGTGGGCAACTCTCTTATCATCCTTGTTCTTTATGTTGATGATCTTATTCTTACTGGTAGTGATCCCAACCTTATAAACCATGTGAAGTCCAGCCTTAAAAAGAAATTTGAAATGACAGACTTAGGACACTTACACTATTTTCTCGGTCTTCAAGTCTTGCAATCCCAAGAGGGTATTTTCCTTTCCCAGTCCAAGTATGCTTGTGATATTCTTCGTCATTTTCACATGGAAGACTGCAAGCCAGCCCCTTCTCCCTTTCAGTCTGGAGTCAAACTTTCAGTCTCTTGTACTTCTCCTGAAGTTGATGCTACCTTATACCGTCAACTTGTCGGAAAACTCTTGTATTTAACCCATACTCGTCCTGATCTTTCCATTGTTGTTGGCCTTGTTGCTCGTTTTATGCAAAACCCCCGTGAAAGTCATTGGAAAGCAGCTAAAAGAATACTTTGTTATGTTCGAGGTACAGTACAGTTTGGGATTCATTACAGTGCCAAAGCAGCTCCTCTGTTAGTTGGTTTCACTGATTCTGATTGGGCTGGTGACCCTGATGATCGGAAGTCTACTGCCGGTTATGTCTTCACTCTTGGTTCAGGACCTATTACATGGGCTTGTAAGAAACAGGCTGCCATTTCTCTTTCGTCAGCAGAAGCAGAGTATCGTGGTGCCGTGGAAGCTAGTAAGGAAGCCTTGTGGCTTCGTCAGATCCTATCAGAGTTTGGCTTTGAGCAGCAGCATCCAACCACACTTTGGTGTGATAATCAAAGTGCCATTCAGTTATGCAAAGATCCAGTCCAGCATCATCGCAGCAAACACATTGAACTACACATGCACTTCATCAGAAAGCTCATTCATGACCATGTTCTTGAAGTGCAATATTGTCCAACAGATGATCAGGTTGCAGACATCTTCACAAAGGCTCTCACAGAGGCGAAGTTCACTAAACTTCGATATATGCTTGGAGTTCAGGAAGTTGTCACTAAGGGGGGATAGGCTCTAGTGCCTCCTTCCTTCTCCTATTGTGTCATATTTGTAAATCCTTCAATCCTATCCCAAGTTGTTCTTAAGGGGGGATGTTAGGATATTCCGACACATAGGATATAGTTAAGTTCAACTTGGTCTAGTATAGAGTTAGGTTAGAGTTAGGTAAAGTGTGTTTCTTTACCGTTGTACATTTTGTAACTTACAATCCGATGGTCACAATATGTAGTGATCCGGCGGCTCACTCTCACATCGGTATTACCGACACTTGATCCGTGGCTTGACACCCGATTGGTCCATGAGTTCTATTTAAAGCGCATGGAGGGTCATTGTTCGGGTAATCTGTGCATGAGAGAAGCTTATGTAAATTTTCATTCTTTGATTAATAAATTGCCTATAGTACCCACGTTGGGACAGGCTGTGGACTGTTTCCTTCCTTGCACTTTGAGGGTTTTAACCACGTCAAAAATACTGGTGTATTGATTTGAGATCTGGTTGTGAGCGGTGTCCTTTTGGTATTCTTTCTGAGGAACTTACCCTGTAAATTCCTACAATTTTTATCATGTATATGTCACTGTCATATGGGTCAATATATACATATTTTTATCATGTATATAAGCATATATATCACTATCATATGGGTCAATGTATACATATTTTCATGAGCATAAATCACTTATCATATGGATGAATATATACATATTTTTCATCAAAATTTCAGGGATATGTTGCTTTTGGCATCAATCAATTTTGTTTCTAGAATTTTGTTCAAAGATGTGAAACTATGATTACAAATTCTAATTTAATTAAAAAATTTAACTTATTAAATCAATCTCAATCGTAAATAGAAATATCATTATAAAATTAACTTATTCCATCTTAAAGCCACCCGCATTTTCATTTTTTATTTCCCATTCTTCTACAAAGTATGACTTTTTATAGCATGAGCACAGAAGTTTTGAATGCTTACGGAAATTTCGAGGGTCATTCAACGTAGTAGATATCATAGAACAAAATTACTCAAAAAACTTGATCGGTTCATTACTAAACATGGCAATTTATACACATTTCTAGCTACGGATAAACAATAACTGCGCCGGATTAGCCTACTATTGAACAGTGATCGTCACCATCTGAACAGTGAGCGGTGCCGTTCGTGATTAATACCTGACACCTCCCCTTAATCGATCTACATGTTAACTTGCATGCTGGTCTAAGTCTTAGCTAGGCTTACAACATAATTTGGATTTTCTACAACGCACAACTTACTTCTACACATTTCAAATTTAGCCTTTCCAAGAGGCTTGGTGAATATGTCAGCCACATTTTCATTTGTATTACAATATGATAAGTCCATTTCTTTTGATTGCAATTTTTCTCTTACAAAATGATGTTGTGTGTCAATGTGTTTTGTCCTTGCATCATATATAGGATTGTTTGCCAATTTGATAGTGCTTTGATTTTCACATCTTATTACTATAGCTACTTGTTGTGTTTCTCCAACATCTTCAAGTATCCTTCTGAGCCATATTGCTTCACAGGTAGCACTGCATAATGCTTTATACTCAGCTTCAGTGGATGACAATGAAACCGTTGGTTGTTTCTTATTGCTCCATGATATTGGTCCTGAACCAATATTGAACATGTATCCAGTAGTAGATTTCCTATCATCTAGATTTCCAGCCTAGTCAGAATCAGAATAACCTGCCAATTCAACATCAAATTCATCAGTATACATAATACCAAAACTAAGTGTTCCTTTCAAATATTGAAGGACTTTCTTTTCTTCTTTCCAGTGGCTTTCACAAGGCTTAGCCATGAACTAACTAAGTATGCTGATAGAATATGCTATATCTGGCCTAGTAGTGGTGAGATAGTTCAGACTTCCCACCAGTTGACGGTACATAGTTCCATTCACCTCTTTGGTTCCATCATCACTGCACAATTTGACATTCTGTTCTAAAGGAGTAGATGCTGCCTTGCATTCATTCATATTGAACCTTTTAAGGATTTCCCTTGTATATTTTCTTTGTGTGATTAGTGTCTTACCAAATTCCCTCCAAACTTCAAGACCTAAACAATAATGCAATTCACCAAGATTCTTCATCTCAAATACATGTGACAACTGATTTTTAATTTCTTCAATCAACTTGCATGCATTTCCTGTTATGATAAGATCATCAACATATATAGATATTAAAGCAACATTTTTGCCTTCATCTTCCTTGATGTACAAGTTAGGATCATTTTTTCTTCTCATAAAACCTTTCTCATAAAAGAAAGAATCAATTTTCACATACCATGATCTTGGTGCTTGTTGCAAACCATATAAAGCTTTCTTTAACCTGCAAACCAGATGTTCCTATCCCTGTTTTACAAACCCTTCAGGCTGAACCAAATAAACTTCTTCTTTTAACTCACCATTCAAAAATGCAGATTTGACATCTAATTGATGCATTTTCCAATTATATTTTGTAGCTAATGCAATCATGATTCTAATTGTGTTCAACTTAGCTACAGGTGCAAAAGTATCTTCATAATCAATTCCCTCCTTTTGTGAATATCCTTTTGCAACCAATCTAGCTTTATGTTTATCAATACTTCCATCAACATTAAACTTGGATTTATAAAGCCATTTGCATCTTATGGCAACTTTGTTTTTAGGAAATTCTGTTAATTCCCATGTGTCATTCTTAATTATAGAGTTATATTCTTCATTCATTGCATCTCTCCATTCTTCATATTCTTTAGCTTCATCATATCTTGAAGGTTCTACAACATTCATAGCAAGAGACATTAATGTATAATCTTTATACCTTATAGGTACTTGGCTTTGACGTGATGACCTTCTTAGAGCTTTACTGCTTTCATATTTCTTTCGGCTTTGCGAAGTCTCCTCTCCTCTCCTTGGAGTGTCATGACTGCTTGATGCTCCTTGCTCTTGAACTTGTACCTGTTCCTGTGCTTGTTCCTGTTCTTGTTCGACACTTGTATCTAATTTGACATAATCATCAATATCATGCCATACACTAGTATTATTCATTTTATCACCTTCATTTGCATTCTCATGAAACACCACATCCCTACTTGCAAGAAGTCTATGAGTACTGGGATCAAACAACTTGTATGCTTTCTGATCATCACAATAACCAATAAATATGCACTTAATGGACTTTGCATCAAGTTTTCTTCTTTCATCTTTTGGAATATGAGCAAATGCCTTGCAACCAAAAACTCTTAAATGACTCACTTTTTGTTTTTACCCATAAAATGCTTCAAAAGGTGTTTTAAGCTCTAAACTTTTGGTTGGACTCCTATTTTTCAAATAAACAGCAGTATTAATAGCTTCAGCCCAAAAACCATTAGAGATATTTTTACCTTGAAGCATACTATTTGCACATTCAACTATTGTTTTGTTTTTCATCTCAGCAACTCCATTTTGCTTAGGTGTATGTGGCACTGTAAATTCTTGCAGAATCCCATTGCTTTTACAATATTGATTAAATTCTCTTGATTTTTATTCCCCCCCCCCGATCAGATCTCAAAATTTTGATGTAATTACCAATTTGTTTTTCCACCATACTCTTAAACTCTTTAAAGTTCTCAAAAACATCACTCTTCTTTCTTATGAAATAAACCCATGTATACCTAGATATATCATCCAAAAAAATAAGAAAATACCATGCTCCACCAATAGATCTAGTTTGCATAGGTCCACATACATCAGTATGAATTAATTCAAGTATTTCCCTTTGCCTTTTTTCTTTATGTATAGGAAATTCCTCCCTATGTTGCTTGCCAAGTACACATGCTTCACATTCAACATGATCATTCTTCAAGACAGGAAGACCTTAAACCATTGTGTTCTTTTGAAGTAGCATTAAATCTTTGTGATTTAGATGTCCATACCTTTGATGCCATATATCTACTGTTGATATTGTTGTAGATGCCAATGCTTGATGACTTTTCCTCATCACATCCAACTTATACAAGCCTCCAACTCTGGTACATGTGGCAATAACCTTGTACTGATCTTGAATGTCTTTCACTACACACTGTGATTTAACAAATTCCACCTTCAAATCTTGGTCAACAATAGTAGAAACATAAATTAAATTCTTTTTGATACCAGGAACATACATCACATTATGGATCTGTCTCTCTTGTCCATTAGGCAAATTCACACCTATTACTCCATAACCTTGAACTTTAAGTGATCTATTATCTCCTAGATAAACATATCTTCCATCAATGTTTTCATAATATTCATCAAACCACTCCTTATTACAAGACATATGGAGTGATGCACCAAAATCAATGAACCAAGCATTCACATCATCATTTTCCACAGATAATGCAGCATCAGAAACAAACAATTTAAGATTTTTAAATCCATCATTGATTGAGGTATCTTTGTCCACAAAATTTCCATTATGCCTTCTGTTTCTTTGCCTAGACTCATTATATTTCCTTTTATAGAAATCTTTAGAATGATGCCCAAGTTTTCCACAATAATAACAATCATCATTTCTCTTATCATGGATTGGAAATTTAGACTGTGTCATACCTTTTTGTTTTTCTTGAAACTTGCCTTCTTTGTTGTTGTCCCATGGCTTGCCTCTATATGGATATTTTCCCTTGGCTACCAATGCCAAATCTGAACTACTGGAGCCCAAATTAAAGCTCTTCATCTTCTCCTCCTCTTGTAGAAGAATTCCTATCAATTCATCAAATGCAGGAGGCTTCTCTCTAGCTGAAAGACTTGAAACAAAAATTTGATAATCTTGCACTAAGCCATTTAATGTGATGGTGACTAAGTCAGTACTAGACACCTTTTCAACAATATCTCCTAACTTATCACTTAAATCTTTGACCCGAGATATGAAATTGCTTATGCTTTCATTTGCTTCCATTTTTAGAGATAAAAGCTTAGTCTTCAAAAACAAGATCCGGTTTGTATTTGTTGTTTCATACAAACACTTCAGCGTATCCCATGTTTTTTTTGATGTCTTGCAATCGCTGATGTGAGGAATAATGTTGCCCTTTATGGACATACACTGCAACACCTTTGCTTTCATCTCCCTTCTCTCCCAATCTGGAATAGAAGCTGCAACAGTGGGTTTGGGCTCATCCCCACTCACAATGGACCACAAATTATAACCTTCTAAAATAGTCGGCAACTTGAATTTCCAATTCACATAATTTCCTCTGTCAAGTTTGGTGGATTCATTCAAATAAGTATCAGGCAACAAATTTGACATGATGGAAAAAAAAAAAAAAAAAATTTCTCCAATCAACAAAATGCCACCAAATCTAAATCCAAGTGCACCTAATTTCACCAAATCCTAGAAAACTTTCACCACACATGCACCATAAAAATCTTTGCTAACTCCTTTTCACTATTAAAAATTTCCAATTTTTTATTTTTATTTTTTTTATTTTTACTTTCACCACATTAAACAAATACTAAAAACCTTATCACTCCATTATAATATTCTCATTAAAAATAAACACCCCCTTTTTAAATTTAGTCTCAACACTTAAAATAAAGCAAATCTTTTAAAAAATTCTCCCAACAAAACACAAACCAAACTTGATTTGCTTTGTTTTAAAATAGGTAAAAAAAATGGCTGAAACCTTTTAACTCAAATCAGTTTCACGATTTTCAAATAACATGAAAATTATTTGCTTCAATGCTGCAGCCACTATGACATTTGCAACACAACAAATATTAGAAACAACACCATTTACTTACAACAAGCCTGACACTTGTAGCTTTCACCTCAGACAGCAAAACTCCACCGGATTAGCATCCATTGCACTAATCTTCCATGATATTACTGCGACCTCCTCTGCGTCTTCAAATGCACATGGTTGCTACTCTCCCAGAATATGAGACTTCGCACTTTCTTCAGCCCCAAACACACACTTACAAAAACTTATGACATCCACAGCATGCACCAACCATCACCAGCAGCCACCACCACGCTTTTCCACAGACAACACAATACTGGGTCACCAAAAAACACAGTACTTGCCAAACTGTGGCTTCAAACAACACTCCACCTAAGCTTACTCGACTATGGCCAAACACAGCTCTTGATCTTCAGCAGCCACAGCCGAAACCCTCAGCTCTAATACCATATCAAAGAACAAAATCACTCAAAAAACTTGATCGGTTCATTACTAAACATGGCAACTTATACACATTTCTAGCTACGAACAAACAATAACTGTGCCGGATTAGCCGACTATTGAACAGTGATCAGCACCGTCTGAACAGTGAGCGGCGTCGTTCATGATTAATACCTTACAATAGAGTCATGGAAATTTAGACTGAAGTTTTGGAATTTTATTTAAAAATATCTTTATTATTCCTATGCAAACTGAAATAAAAAAAAAAATTAATAGTTTTTTAATTTTCTCATAATTAAATTTATTTATTTTACTTTAACATTAAAGATATTCAAGTTTATTCTAATGTAGTCCTTAATTGATGGTGAATATAATTATTATTATATTTATTCATGTATATAAATTGAATTATTATTGTAATGTTAGTGATATTTAAATAGATAGGTTTTAGTTCAAGCAAAATGTTTGGAAGTCTTAGGCTCACACTCTATTTATTTATCTTTAATGAAGATAAGTTTTCTCTTAATCAGAAGCAACTTTAAGTTTTATTTTAGAATTAAATGTTAGTTTCAATCTAAATATTAAAAAAAATCAATTCCCCTATAGTCGTCATTAATGCTTATTTTAAGTGGGGTGTGTCCTTTTTAGTAGCATCCAAGCTTAATATCATTTATAAAACCAAATACTACCTAAATTATAGTTTAAACTCTTGTCATGTATTTGTATTTCTTGTTTTCAAAGCGGAAAAACCTATCGTAAGTTACTTTTCAATAAAAGAATGACATCCATCACTAGCTACTATCGCAAATACTTGTTGACTCTTCACTATTGCTCAAGGAAAACCACAGCACCTAGTACAATTTAAATGCTTGCCTAGTTTTATTTGTTAGCCAATGGTGAGGAGGACCATCATTGACTGATATTTGCAAATGCACACTAACTCATCACCATTATTCAAGGAAAACCACACCATTTTAAATGACCCATTGGTGGTCTATAATGGGGCATACTTAGTCTTAGGGTGTTAACCAGTTTTACTATACATCCAAGGAAAATGAGCTCATAACCAATTAGTTGTAGTTTTAGGTCTTACTCTAGGACCATAAGGACATTTCACCATAGTATCTACAAAAAACTAGTATCCCTTGTGGCCATCACTAACGCTACCATTAGTGGGTTCACATACATTTTAGTAGCATCTATCATTAATCATATACATGAAACTAAATACCACCCCAAATTCAAACTAGCATCTTACCCAAGAGGAACCTTACATCATGTTGAGAATTATTGCAAACCAATAATTTTTTCTTCTCCACCCATGAACATAAATAATATCTCAAGACTCCCTTTGGAAAATTAAAAGTGGTGGGCCAACCAATCTAGGTCTTGGCATGGAATGGCAACTTAAATTCTAATATCTACATTATGCACTAGGAAGGTAGAATGTAACCAAGCCAATTATAATGAACTATGTGAGTACAAGCCCCTCAGCATCTTGTCATAGTACAAAACTTAGTGACATGTTCACTAAGCCAAATTTCATTCACTAGAATTAGATTTAGGCTCTCCCAATGATTGTCATTTTTACTTATTTATTTAAATATTTAAACCAAGTCAATTCTCATGTTTCATGCCTCAAAAGGCTTTTACTAAGAAAACTAGCTTTCAAAAATACAAATTCTTTCACCATGGCTAGGTAAGCCAATCAAATAACAAGTTGCTCAAGGAAATCTACAATGGATTTATTCAGGCCTTCCAGTAGGATTCCTCACATGCTAATACCATGGGTCTATAATCCTCTAATGGTAAATCTACCAATGACCATATCAAGTTCAACCCAACATTCCTATTCTACCAACTTCGCCTCCCCCAAACCACCTACAACCAAATTGTTTAAACTATGCTTCAAGGAATACAACATTCACAATCACTTGGGTCTACATATAGACTTTACATAGATGATTCAACAAACTAAGAGTATGCACATAAAAAAATTCTTAAGGAAATATAGCCAATTTGATATAACTAACTTATAACTACCAAATAAATGTTTACAATTGCATGGATGAGCATATGATACTCAAAGATTCTACCTACTTCATTAATCGCATGCCATCTAATATCACCATGGCTCCCATAATAAAAAAATCTTGTGAGAGAGTCTAGCTTTGCCTTTACTACATATAAGACCATGGTGGGAGGAGTAACATTGACAATCACAATGAAATCACAAAATGAATAAGATATTTCTACCAAATAAACGTTTTATCGAGAAAACCAGCTTTTAAAGATATATATTCAATCACCTCGGCAAATTTGTCCAAGCTAGATAAATATTAGGTCACTTGAGGGATTTTAGAAATAAGTTTTTAAGCCTTTAAATATTATTTATTATATGATAATGCAATGGCAATATACTAAGGGTTACCCAATACGATGGCCCATAAGTTGATCCAGGTGGCTCCAGAAAGACACGCAAGGACAAAAAGGTTATGAATGCTCAAAAACCAAAGTGATTAGAATGATGTCGACCTAGGATTAGAGCGTAGGTCTCATCGTTCCGATCGTGGAGGTCCAAACGGTTCATCAATACGAGTTCAGATGACGAAGTTATCACGAAAAGTGTTTGCCTTAGTTCCTTTGAAAAAGAAGGATTTTCTCATAAAAATGGGTTTTAAGCCTTTAAAAGGAAAATCACCATCGGAGGCAAGTAATGGCCGATATCAACACTATTCAGGCAACGATCGGTGATATCAGCACTTGCAAATCGGCGATGGAATGTCGGCATCGACGGATTGGTTCGGTGAAACCCAAGGTACAAGACCCAAACATTTGGGCCGATTGTGATTGCAATTAGGGATCGCCGATGTCGGCGATCAGAACGATCGGCGAATGCCAAAGGCAGGACCCCGGCCTGCAGCGATTGCAATAAGCATCTAAAGGCGGACCTGATAGGGTTTGTAGGGCCGATTTAAAATGTTTTTAAGTCCGAATTTTCGGATTTATCAGTTTTAGTGTATTTCTGTTTTAAACAGAAAGAAGGCTATTCTGAGGATTTTGTTGAACCAATCGATGCTTCTAAGCAAACGGATTCTATTATGAACAAAATCGACCTCTGATTTTTAAGCGCTGCTTTGATCCAAACGTGTTATAACACACGATGGTGACAGAGAGCTGAGGGGAGCACGGAAAGGTTGTGTAACAGTGGGAGAGAGTAGTATGACAAAAAGCCCGAGAGGCTGTGTGGAAATGCTGCAAGGAAGAGGCCGGAGAGCCTGTGTACCAGAGAGAGCATGGAAGCCAGTGCAGTGCTTGAACCTCGTAAAGCCATAGAGCTTGATCAATCCAAAGCACAGATAGTCATAGAGTCACAACGCTTGAAATCTAGGTAGATCGCAGCGCTGTAGTGATAAGCCAGAGCATTATAGGGCTAGATAGCCATAGAGCTACAGAGCCAAGAGTCCAGAGTAGTTATTTTCTCTTTGCTCAATTCTTCTCTTTATGATCGATTCTTCTTCTTGTGATCAATTCATCTTTTGATCGATTCTTCTTGCAAATCGATGCTGTGAGATCAATGTTTTAGTGAGATTCAGCATATTGACAGCTGTTTCAGATGCCTCGCTTCTTCATATGGCCATTCGTAGTGAGGCCGTGATAGATTGGTAGTGGGTTGTGCCTGCGTATTGATAATGTGAACAACGTATTCACCATGGATTGTCTTATGAACATCCACTTCTTCAGATGGCCCATGGTGTGAGGTATATGATTATTGTTCATGTAATTCTTCTTTTACATTATGCTGCATGGATCCTTGATTGATATTGATGCAGGGTCTTGTTTATTTCATGTTGTCATGATTCCTTGCTTCATGTTATGCGAAATATTTTATATGATGTACTTGCTGTCATAACTCTTTATGTTATACTTTGAGATCCCTTGTTGTATGTTTTTGGGATACTCTTGTTGTCGTCATGCATGTGTTTTGCATTGACATCCCTTTTGTGCCATGTTGGCGGGATGCTCACCATGCATGTTTTTGTATCATACTGATAGGAGTCTTTTGATTGAGAGTTCCATATTGTGGGATATCTCTTATAGCCACTCTTGCGTGAGGGCATTTTTCCTTGTATGATCGAGACATCATCTCTTGTGTACATCACCATTATTGATAGCACTTAATGCAGCGGCCTACACCATCTTGACACTGGGGCCCAGAGACGTAGTCCTTCCTGGACGAACTTCATTATCAATGCTTATGTTTTCATGTGTTGATGATTGTCACGTTCCTCTTCTTTTCCACATGAGAATGTATTCGTTAATGTTCTTTTAAAATGAAATTTTAACACATCACGAAAGTAAAAGGTATTGGAAGGGTCCTTCTTCACACCTGGACCTGGATCAAGTGGTATCAGAGTGGTCTTTACATGTATGTGAATTCAAGCATGAACAATGGAACGTGCAATGACAGAGGATGAAAGAGCAATGTACGAGACCATGCTCAACATTTCCAAGAAAGTGGAAATTGTGTATGGAACTCTACAGAAAGAGACAGAGGAAAAGGAACGATTATAGCTTCAGTTGAAAACCACAAAAGAGGCCATGGAAGAACTAAAGAAAAACAAACATAATCTTCAAACAGAGAATGATGAATTGAAGATGCGTCTACATGAAGAAAAGGAGGAGAAACAAAGTTTGCTATAACAGCTGCAAGCAAAGGACGAGACCTTGGAAAAGCTACAGTGTAACCCATGTGAGGTAAAAAGTAGTTCTCCATCTTCATGTATGTTTCTTGATGATGATTTAGTTGTGTTTGAAAATCATACTATAGGAATTGGCTCCAAACTGTTAAAGAGAATGGGGTATGAAGGAAAAGGCTTGGGTGTTAATGGCCAAGGCATTGTCAACCCCATCAAAGTAGAGGAATTACCCCGTCAGGCAGGACTTGGGTATGTCAGGAAAGAAGTTGGGGAATGCGCTGAGACAGTTAGCGAACCACCAACGATGGATGATGAGAAACCCTCATCAGTTCTTTCCAAATTGAAAGAGAAGGTAAAAGATGTTGATTTCCTTTCAGTTTCATCTTCTCATAGTATGATTTTTGTTGGAGATTTGGAGATCCCCATTACAGGGATAAACATGAGGCTCCTTACAAGGATGAGGCACGAGGAGAAAGAAGAACTTGGTGCTAATAACCAAGGCATCACTCAACCTTTGGAGGTTGTGCATGAACATCAATTCTCAGGCTTGAGATACACTAAAGGAGAGTGCTCAAAGGTGTCAGATTCATCCAAGACTTCGTCGAGGAAAGAGAATGATGGGAAAACATCCCCATCATCCCATGGCAGTTTCCATTACGGGAGAGAGCGGAGGCAAGCTCTCATCGCCATACTGACATCAAAGATAGCAAAGGAAGGTATAACCACTTTCCATCTTCAAATGTTCATTTTGATTATGATCTTGTTGTTAATAATGAACGAAGATCAAGGCATCGAAAAACATGTACTTTTTGTGGTTTACCTAACCATACCTTTTCCAAGTGTTGGAAAAGAATGGCAACACTCATGAGGCGTGAAAGACCCTCTCAACAGCATGAATAGAAATAGGTTAAGCAGATATGGAGGAAGAAAGCCTACTGCAGTCATTGTGACAAAAATGGCCATCAAAGAGCCACTTGCTGGAAGCTCCATCGGTTCGTCGCTTAAGGCTCTGAAGAACAAAGGTGAAGGAGATGGAAGTAAGACCTTTCAGGATGGTTGTGGTGCAGATAGGGTACAGAGAGAGTTACAGATTACTTTTTATGCTTTTGGAGGACCAAAAGCTCTTCAGTGGGGAGGATTGATCCAGGTGGCTCCAGAAAGACACGCAAGACAAAAAGGGTTATGAACACTCAAAAATCAAAGTGATCAGAATGATTTCGACCTAAGATTAGAGCGTAGGTCTCATCGTTCTGATCGTGGAGGTGTAAACGATTCGTCAATCCAAGTCTGGATGACGAAGTTATCACGAAAATTATTTGCCTTAGTTCCTTTGAAAAAGAAGGCTTTTCTCATAAAAATGGGTTTTAAGCCTTTAAAAGGAAAATCACCATCGGAGGCAAGAAATGGCTGATATCGGTGCTATTCAGGTAGTGATCAGTGATATCGGCAATGGAATGTCGACATCGGCAGATCGGGTCGGCGAAACCCAAGGCACAAGTCCCGGATCTTTGGGCCAATTGCAATTGCGATTAGCGATCACTGATATCGGCGATCGGTGAATGCCAAAGTCAGGACCCCGGGCGACAACGACTGTGATAAGCGTCTAAAGGTGGACCCGATAAGGTTTGTAAGGCCAATTTAAAATGTTTTGAAGTTTGGCTTTAAAGGATTTTGGTCGGATTTATCAGTTTTAGTGTATTTCTATTTTAAACAAAAAGAAGGCTATTCCGAGGATTTTGATGCACCAGCTGATGCTTCTAAGCAAATGGCTTCTATTCTGAACAAAACCAACCTCCGATTTTTAAGCGCGGCTTTGATCCAAATGTGTTATAACACACGATGGTGACAAAGAGCCGAGGGGAGCACGAAAAGGATGTGTAACAATGGGCGAGAGTAGTATGACAGAAAGCCCGAGAGGCTGCGTGGAAAGGCTGCAAGGAAGAGGCCCGAGAGCCTGAGTGCCAGAGAGAGCTTGGAAGCCAGCACAGCGCTTGAACGCCACAGAGCTTGATCAATCCAGAGCACAGATAGCCATAGAGCCACAGTTCTTGAAATCTAGGCAGATCGCAGAGCTGCAGTGATAATCCAGAGCGCTATAGGGCCAGATAGCCATAGAGCTATAGATCCGAGAGTCTAGAGCAGTTATTCTCTCTTTGTTCGATTCTTCTCTTTATGATTGATTCTTATTCTTGTGATTGATTCTTCTTACAAATTGATGTTGTGAGATTGATGTTTCAGCGAGCTTCAGCTTATTGATAGTTGTTTTAGATGCCCCGCTTCTTCATATGGCCATTTCTAGTGAGGTCGTGATAGATTGGTAGCGGGATGTGCCTGCGCATTGATAATGTGAACAACGTATTCACTGTGGATTGTCTAATGAACATCCACTTCTTCAGATGGCCTGTGGTGTGAGGTATATGATTATTGTTCATGTACTTCTTCTTTTACATTATGTTGCATGGATCCTTGATTGGTATTGATGCAGGATCTTGTTTATTTCATGTTGTAATGATTCCTTGTTTCATGTTATTTGAAATATTTTATATGATGTACTTGCTGTCATAACTCTTTATATTATGCTTTGAGATCCCTTGTTGTATGTTGTTGGGATACTCTTGTTGTCATCATGCATGTGTTTTGCATTGACATCCCTTTTGTGCCATGTTGGTGGGATGCTCACCATGCATGTTTTTGTATCATACTGATAGGAGTCTTTTGATTGAGAGTTCCAAGTTGTGGGATATCTCTTAGAGCCACTCCTGTATGAAGGAATTTTTCCTTGTATGATAGAGACATCATCTCTTGTGTACATCACCATTATTGACAGCACTTAATGCAGCAGCCTACACCATCTTGACATTGGGGCCTGGAGACGTAGTCCCTCCTGGACGAACTCCGTTATCAATGCTTATGTTTTCATGTGTTGATGATTGTCATGTTCCTCTTCTTTTCCACATGCAGATGTATTCATTAATGTTCTTTTAAAATGCAATTTTAACACATCACAAAAGTAAAAGGTCTTGTAAGGGTCCTTCTTCACACCCCGACCTGGATCATAAGTTACCAATTGTAAATCCATCAATGATTGAGTCAAGATAAAACTCCCTTTTAAATTTGACTTGGGATAAACAACTACTCTCATCAAAGTTTAATAGCAAGGTATTCCTTGCCATTGTTCTACATTTATTCCCTAATTTCGCTCTACATTTTTCTCTTCTACTACTTAATAATTATGCCTTGATAGATCTCAATAATAATTACCTACTCCACTATATGGCTTCAAGGCATATTCTACAACTATCCCAGCATTCTCCCCTCATCATATACTTTCCAAGAGTATAAAGGAGAATGATTTAAAATACAATCTAATTGCTAGGGCCCATAAGTGTTATGAGGAAAAATCCCTCTTGCGGACAAGAGTGATCTCCCTAGGCTTCTAAGAACCCTTGTAACAAACACACAATAATTGCTACCTTTCCCTGAGTTTTGATAGTTTGAAAGCAATAAAATGAAAAAGGCATCTTACCAGTTTAGTGAACTGATTGATTAAGTACCTAAAAGATTTCGATCACGTTCTCTTTGATTCTCAAAATGTCCTCTCCTCCCTCCCAACAACTTCTCCGTGACATTCTGAAAGAGATCTGCAAAGACATAGACAAAACAAGAGATCAAAGAATACATGATATAATCAAAGAGATAATGGACTAATTAACCAATTATACAATGCAAATTAATTAATTATACAATCAAAACTCATGTAGGTGATCAAGGAATCGTACAAATCAAATCAATAGAGATTTAACTGAGAAAGAAAAATTGCTTATATTCATAAAACTGAAGAAAAGCCTTAAAATCATGTATCCTTGATGTAGCAAGCCCTTTCTGCAATCTCCAACCCTCTCCCTTGCAAGACAAACCTTCCAACCTAATCTCAATAGTATAAACCTACTTCCAACAATCCTCCTCAAAACCCTAGACCTGTAATGGCTTTATAAGCCAAGGATGAGAAGTTATGGATCCATTCTCCAAAGGATGTGACCCCCCATTAGTGAGATATAGGTACCACAAAGGAAGGGGAGTTACTCCATGATGGGATGGATCATCACTGAATAGGCACTCATTCGAAGCTTTTTAGTTAGGATAGATGCTACCAACAATGATTCTAGACTTTACCTTTTATTTTTACATACTTCAAGTCATGTGCGCAGGTCATAGTGGAAGACAATGTGTACTTCTGCACAGGTAATAATGGTCTTCCCTGCGTATGTGTAGAAATGACTAGGAAACTATGAACATAGCCAAGTTCAAGGTTTTGTACCATAGGATTTAGAAATTCTACCTTCTTTGGGATAATTTAATTTCAAACTCTAAAGAGTAATTCTCTGGAACACATGTGTGGATAGTGAGAGATCCAAACCAATGGTCATTTGCCTAATGTGACAAATGATGTGTAACAATAAGGCCAATAGAATCACAACACCACTTGAATTCGTCTATGCTCACTGGCTTCATTAATGCATCTACAACGTTTTTCAAAGCGTCACAGTTTTCTGTAGTATTACCTTACCATCCTTTACCATGTCCCTGTGTGATGGTATTATATATCTATATGTTTTGTCTTCATATGAAAACTTTAGGTTCTTAGCTAGACAAATATAATTGTTATTGTCGAACTATAATACCTTCCTCCCTTTGTCCTACTACTTCTTAATATAGTTTAAATAGCTAAGCTACCTCTCTATATGTGTGAGTGGATGCCATACACTTGGTCTCTACTATGGACAAAGAGACCATAGTTTATCACTTGCTCGTCCAACTCACTACTCCACCAAATAAATGAAACATATATCCACGCATAAATATCCTTCTATCTATATTTATTTCCAATCATATTCAACATTGCCTTCTATATCCACTATTTAGCCCTTGAAACATAACTATTATAATAGATGGAATATGCATAAGTACCTTGCAAATACTTCAATTCTTTCTTCACCATGTCTCAATGTTCACAACCAAGAATAACCATGAAAGAACTCAAGGATTATACTACTTGAGAAATTTATGGTGTAGTACAGAGCATAACATACATTAAACTACCAATCACACTAGCATAAGGAACCAAAACCATATCCCACATTTATGTGGTTGTTCTAGGACATTGTTGAACTAAAAGCTGAAACCACGACACTCAATGGTCTGTAATTTGGCATGTAAAAATGTTGTAACACATAATTTACATACTTATCCTAGATGGACTAAATAATTTTACTTTCTCTATCTCTATGATCTCCATTCCTAAGATATATTCGTAGCCTCAAACTTCTTGACATCAAATTGTTTGAAGTTGAAGAGTTCAAATCACGAATCACATCCTTACCATTACCAAAGAATAACATATCATCTACATATAGAGTGAGTACAAGGAAATTCCCATCAGTACATTTGTAGTGGACACAATGATTTGATCTGGATCCTAGAATTGAATAAAAACCTCATATTTAGTTCTAAGGAATATATTCATGTATTTCAAGAATAATCAATAATGAATGACACATAACACAAAGCCTTAGAAATTGAAGGAATTTTGACTAGACCAAATCGTAACATCGAAATGAATTAAGTCTAGCAACATAGTATATTTGTTAGAACTAAATAGAGTTGAACCTAATTTTGTTTTCTGTATATGCAATGCTTGTGAAAATCAAATTCAAGGGAATGACTATTCAATCCGTCAATGAAGTTTTTGTTTTTCAAGGCTTGTAGTTCCTTCTCATTATTATGACCCAACTTTTCTACCATAGAATTATGTTTCATATGGCCAGCTTGTTTTTAGAAACAAGAGCTTGTTTAGAAGGTTTTGATCGTGAAGGTTTAGATCCTATAGACATCTATGCTATTGAAATTACAATCTATTACATTGAATAGTGCATGCATCAAGTTGGAATAAAGTTCTTTCATGAACACTCTTAGTGAGCACCAAAGTTCATCAAACCATCTTACACCCTTTGTCAAAGAAAACAACCTACATGCCTACATCATTAATTGTCCTTACTAATAGTAGGTTTTGTGCTAAAACCTATAATGTATAAAACTCAAGCGTTGTCATCAAGGAGTCTAATCAAGAATTTACAACAATCAACCATGTTGAGAGGGAGTCATCATCAAGACATACCATCCCACCATCATATTTCTCATGCAATGAAAACTAGTGTTGATGGGAAATCATATGGAATGAAGCTCCAGATTCTATTAACCATGCACTCTAGCTTGCACAAATCGCAGACTCTACAACAAAGGCATCTCCACCATTCTCTTGAGAATTTTTTTCATAATCATCATTCTTTTTCCTTCTCTTTTTTTTTTCGCTTATGATCTCTTCTAAAATGCTTGACCTTAACACAATTCCAACATTTGAGACTTTCATTTCCTACTGGAATTAGATTTTCCCTTTTCTCTCCTTTTCCTTTGTCCTTTGATCTTCCATGAACAACTAGGACTGCATTGGTGGATTTAGGAGATTTTCACTTCACCTCCTCTAAGAATAAGACATGTATGACCTCATCAAGTATCAATATCCAATGACCATTATCAAGTTGTTCCATGAATTTGTAAAAGAACACAAAAGTGTCATTCAATGGTCCTTCTCAACCATCTTCCCTCCAATTAAAATCAACTAGGCCACAATAATACTAAATACATTCAAGTGAGCAACTATGTAATCACCATCACTCATTTTTAAGAAAAATAATTTTTTATAATAAATACTAAATGCATTCAAGTGAGCAACTATGTAATCACCATCACTCATTTTAAAAAAAAAAACAACTTTTTATAATTATGAATTGGGCAAGCACAACCTAACAAAATTTCTAGCCTTTCTTTCCAACAACATATAATTTTTTTCTTTCATACCAATTTTGATTGAGATAGTTCACCCATAAATATTAATCTATAAGAAAATTCCTTCCACAATTCAAAATCAATGCCATGTTAATTTATAACTTAAATATGTTTCCTTTCCTTTCATTTTTCCCAGTAACAAACTTCCCACTCGAACCAAGATTAAATAATATAATTTTAATTTAAAATCTTGGATCCAAAAATATGCAAACTTTTATGTTTAAAATAACTTTTAAAGATATATCTTCATTCACCTTAACAAATCTACCAAATTTAATTAATCCTATCCTTATTTATAAAAAAGAGAAGAGTAAAACATTCAAAACTCCTTTGGAATGGAATGCTTCAAATTTATAAACAATTTTCATTACACAGTCATATCGTAGATGACACAATATCATTTAACTCTTAAACATTTTAACTCTCTTAGGCTACAATGGTAAACCTCTGACAACGACATGAACGAAAGATGCGAAAATTAACCCAACATAATATGACATGACATAAAGTTCAAAACAAACATATATATATATATATATATATATATATATATATATATATATATATATATATATATATAGATATATATAGACGATCTCTGATGTGTTTCATGTTTCACTGGTATCCGTGTCAGCCATGTCTCGCCTCTCTGCTTCTGTTTTGCTCCTCCTCAGCATGCCTTTGCTTTTTTCTTTTGTGATTAATGCAGGATTCACAGATACCGGAGATGGTGAGCTCTATCGATATTAAGTCAATGGGCACCTAATAAGTACATTTACTCGTTAGAAATTTTAACAGTGTTAATGTTGAAATAAGTGGGTAATCATGCATTTGAATGTGTTCAGTGGACACACTGTTGTCGATACAAAAGCAATTGGGAAACCCACTGTCAACATGGAAAGGCGGAGATCCGTGTGGTTTAAAATGGGGTGGCGTTTCTTGCATCGGTAACCGAATAGCTTCACTGTAAGTATTTTGTGCACCTTGTTTTCAAATCATGATAACGTCTCGTCTTCTAAATGAATCTCCATGCCGTTTATGGAAATTTCTTGAGCTCTATTGAAAACGTTGGGAGTCTCTTTTGATTGAATCTTTTCATGGATAAAATTTCATAGGACTCTCTCTTCAATGAATCTCAATGGGCAACTGCCGATTGAAATTGGGCGGTTTTCAACACTACAAGTTTTGTAAGTTGATTGATGAAGTAATTGCAAGGGTACCACAGAGTAGATACCATCTAAACCCATTCCTCCAATGAACATTGAGGTTACTCAATAGAGTTCATTTGTCTGAACTCCCCCATGTCTTTATAGGAGATTTGTTTACTTGAGTTCAACAATCTTTCTATTTAGTGCAGTCAATGCACCGTGTAAACACAGTGTAGTGGGGAATAGGGATGGATCTTCCAGGGCTACCCTCTAAATAGAGCATTTTCCTTCTTTAGATGCAATTCGAACAATATTAACAAAAATTACCTCTTGGGTTTGCATGGTAAATAAAAGGGTATAATAAGTAGATTGACTGAAGGAAGTCATCATTGCAAGGATCTGTCATACAATCCATGCCTGACAGGACTGATTCCAAGTACTTTGGGTGATTTGCAATACCTTCACACGTTGTAAGCATTTTGAATCCTGTAATTCAATCGTTGGTATTCTTGTTCGAATTCTTTACAATCGACTAATTTTTAGCTCGTTTTAGAATATTGACAGTCTGTAGGTTTTCTGGGCGCATTCCAAAGGAGCTGAGTAAACTCCAGAGACTGGGTACTCTGTAAGAAAATACTCCCAAAAAACCCTTTTTTTCTATGAACAAGTACACTTTGTGACGTTGTGAATCATCATTGATTTTGGTAGGGACATGAATTCAAATGATTTATCAGGAAGTATTCCTCCATCTTTGAGTAATCTTACGAATCTCTACTTATTAGATTTGTCCAACAATACCATCGGTGGAGAATTGCCTGTCACGCTGAAAGAGCTTGTTAATTGCGCTCAATTGTAAGTATTACATTTTTATTTGGGATAACTTTTACCTGCGTAAAGGAATATGCACTTTATACCTTGTTACCTTCAACTTGTGGTTATGTTGTTGATGCTTAAGCCATTTGAATAAAAAAAATTGAGTGGATCGATTCCACCGGAGGTTTTTCATGAGAATATGACCTTAAAACATGTGTAAGTGCCGTACTCATTATATTCTAAGGATTTGATTGAATTCATGATAAACTATTTTGATCAAATTATATTCTCAACCTAAAGCCACTCCACTGTGTGTTTGCAGGTTATTTGATGACAATTCGTTCACAGGGAAGTTCCCCTCAACTATTGGGACTGTATCATCCTTGACTGTCCTGTGAGTCTCCCATATCTATTTCCATTGGATTTCAAAATACACAAGTCCCCAACCACTCTGTGGTGATCATGTTGGAAATAAAGTTTAATATTTACAATTATATTTGTTTTTTTTATAGGATGACTGAGTGGTTTGGGATGTCATTTTTCTATTTGGTTTCAAATTTTATGGGAACATTTTTTGCTGGAGAAGATTCCCCCACCCACCTGGAGTCTCAACTCTTATAGAGTTATAAATTCTTGGTATATTTGGTTTCCCTAGTCCTTGGATATTCTCCTGGTATTGTAATGACAGTAGTTAGGTCTGATCTTGAGCCTGACTCAAATTACTCCAACTAAATACCCATTCACCATGGTAAAAAAAGAAGAAAAAAAAGAGAAAAGTGGTGACTTTTACCTTGTTTCAATTTCCATGGGGGGCATCTTTGGCCCCATGTGATAAGGCTCAAGGAGTAGGCTCCCCCACCCTCATGGAATCTCGACTCTTGCTAAGTCATAAATTTCGGATATTTTTGGCTTCGAGTTTCTTGGTGTTAGTAGCTGGATATACTCTTGACTTTATAGTAACAACAGTTAAATTTAATCTTAACCCTGGCTAAAATTACCCAACAAATCACTGATTCAACATTTAAAAAAAAGAAAAATAAAAATGTGGTTATGGGTATCATGTGAAAAATAAGACAAAGTTTGTTAAGAGTACACAACCCAGTGGCAATTCTGTTGCTTATTTCTTGATATGGTATTGTAGCTAGGAGTTTACAACTGCAAGTGAAATATACTTTATCATGATGTCATAACTGGGAGTTTGCAATTGCAAGTGAAATATACTTTCACGTGATGTGCGTAGAGAGGCCTGAATGACTAGAGATGTGTGAGGTTTAGGAAATCTAAGCATTACTGTTTTAATTAATATTTTCTAAGAATAGGACAAGTGTCCATAGCTTTTCTGTCGAATCTGAAATATCTAAGAGTATCTATCGCTTTTCTGTCGAATATAAAATATCAAAGTGTTCATAAGCAGGGAATGTAAGATGTGAAACGTATTCATACGCAGGGCTGTCCAATGTAACGATGTTCTCTTACTTTGATAATCTAAAATACTGCAGCAATATTTTTGCTGCTTAGTTCTCAATATCTTGACAGGCCATCTATTAAATCTTGCTTTATGATTAACAGGATGCTCGATCGAAACTCTTTGGAAGGCCCAATTCCGTCCGACATCGCACGCTTGGAAAATATTAATGAATTGTAAGATCAACGATGTATTGCGCCTATTCAGAGATGTTAGATCATAGTTATTGACCAAAACAATTCACTGACTCTCTGCATTTTTTCAAGCATCTATCAAATAATCAGCTCAACGGTTATATACCTGACTTATCTTTGATGAAAGATCTTCAGTACTTGTAAGTAGAAGGATCAAACTCTGCTCAAAAGATCTCGAATTGATTTTATCAAGTTAAGACTTCCAATATTCATGTGTACGGTATTTGCTTTTATGGGGACTTGAGTAACAATTCATTCGAGATCTCGGATGTGCCCACCTGGTTAACTGCTCTCGCATCTTTGACCACCATGTAAGTTCAAGGGGTTTGAAATACAACATAAATTAAGCTTTACTATCTTTCGAACTAACTGCTTTTTCCTTTCCCTTTGTCTTGTTCTGTAGTGTGATAGAAAACAGTAATTTGAATGGGCAGCTTCCTTCTGAAGTTTTCAGCTCACCGCAACTTGAGACAGTGTAAGTGTATTTCATATTTTCTCTACAATACCTTCAACGTTACATTGTTGAAAGATGAAACTCTTGAGACAATGTAAGTGTATTTCATATTTTCTCTGCAATACCTTCAACGTTACGTTGTTGAAAGATGAAACTTGAAAGTTCAGTGATCTTCGTTTTCCAATGGCGTAGGATTCTCTCCAATAATTCTATAGATGGGCCTCTCTCAATTTTGGAAGGAAGTGTCAGTCAGCAGCTCCAATTGATAGACCTTCGATACAACAACATCACGGATGTTCCATCGGGGAAAAACCTTACCAAGACTTGGGCGTATGGATTTCCATGATAAACCTCTAAACTGATTCATGTGGATTTTTGATTCATTTATATGTATTGGAAACCTCCTAGTAACCTAGGATTAGGAAGAGGGAAAAAAAACTTGTTGAAATATTAATAATTTCAACTGCGCATTTATTGCAGCGCTGTTTAGAAAAACCACCAGTTTTATATCGCACCACCTTTTTCCGATTGTGGTATTTGTCAGGAGGGCTCTGATCACTCCGACCAAACGACACGTGTCTGAGTTGACTTTTGAAAACCACCCATTCCCCAGACAGTAAAGTTCACCAAGGAAGGGCCTCCCGATATTGCCGTCAGCCGTTCGATCAATGAGGGCAAGATCAACGGTTGGAAATTCAAGAGAGTGAGGGCATATGTTTTTGTTTGACCTCCGTATGTCTGATAAAACCGTATGTAAACCTGACTGAATTAATTTTTCCCCATGCTGAAGTAATTAGGAAATGTACTGAGGTTGGTAAAAGCAGGTAAGTATTTAATTTTATTAGTTTTGTTTTTATGGGATATGTAAAAATGTATGTATGTCATCTTTTTTGTGTGGTTCTTTGCATATGAAACATAAGGGAAGCAAGCAGCGGATGTTTTTTTAGTTGACTTCGCATTGTAATGCAAGGGTGAAAACACACCGTAGTGCGAAACAAGAACTGTGTATGTAATCCTTTTTTCTTTTATGCTGAAGGTTTTTGTAATACGCAGGAGCGTATGATGGAAATTTTTTTTCTTTACAGAAGTAAATCTATGTAAGGATTTTCTTATTTACAACAATAAATGTAAATGAAAAATTTACACACAACAGTGTAAATCTTTTCAAAAGGAGACAGAGTAATTTTTTGTTGAAATGTTCTTGGTGTAATCCCTCAGGCAGAGGAAGAATATATTTGTATCAGCTGGTGTTTGATTAATGAATACAAGTTTATTTTGGTTGAGAAACTCTGCTCTGCTCAGAAATTTTTTTCTTCCCTGTGTTAAGATCCTGTGGCAAAAACAGACATTGTTCTCTATTCAGTTAATTTGTTTTTGGAATTTTACTAGAAAAATTCCCAACATTGGCATCAGAGCTTGTCCAGGCTCTTTGAAGGTGTCAAAGAAGCTGAAGGGAAGGATTTTCTTGCTGCAGCAGCTTCTCCAGCAGAGTGAAGACTCAGTCAAGAAAGGATGCAAGTATTTCTCAAGTTTTTTTTGTGTTGTTGTTGGAGAAACAGTCAGTGATTTTTAAATACAATCAAGTATCTTGAAACATAGTTAAGAGTGCAAGGATGGCTAGCACCAGCTCTAGCATGGGTATTTTTAATCTCAGCTCCCACAGTTTAATGGGAAAAACTATGACTATTGGGCAATAACCATGAGAGCCTTGTTTGCCTCACAAGATTTATGGGAACTTGTTGAATATGGGTTTGAAGAGCCAACAGATGAAGATGAGTTTAATAACTTGACACAGGCAGAGAAAGATCTGTTGAAGAGCAATAAGAAGAAGGACTCAAAAGCCCTCGTATTTTTGTATCAAGCAATGTATGAGAGTGTGTTTCCAAGGATAGCAGCAGCCAAGACATCCAAAGAAGCATGGCAAACTCTCAAGACAGCCTATCATGGCATGGAGAAAGTGAAGACAGCAAAACTACAGTTGCTGAGGAGAGATTTTGAGAATTTGTGCATGAAGGAGTCAAACAATATTGACTCATTCTTCACACATGTGATTGGTCTGGTCACACAGATAAGGTCTCATGGAGAAACTCTTGAAGAAAGGAGGATTGTGGAGAAACTATTGAGGATCCTACCCTCAAAGTTCGATGTGATTGTCACCACCATAGAAGAGACAAAGGATCTCTCAAACTTTTCAGTTGATGAACTACATGCATCACTGATAACACATGAGCAGAGGTTGAGTAGAAATGAAAACTCATCTCTAGAGCAAGCCTTTAAGACCCAGATGTCCTTTGGAAGAGGAAGAGGTCAAGGCAGAGGAAACAAGAGAGGAAGAGGCAGAACCCAAAACAGAGGTGGAAGAAACAGTCTAGCAAATGCTCAAGGAAGAGGAAGCAATCCAAATCAGAACCAAGGCCAAGGCAGCAGCCAACAAAGTGGACAACATCATGCTCAAGGACAAAGGTATGAAAAATCCAATGTCCAATGTTATTATTGTAAAAAATATGGGCATTATGCAAATGAATGTAGGAAGAAGCAGCATGATATGAGTAATAGATCAAGTGCAAATATCACTAGAGAAAATATCAGCCAAGATAATGTGCTTTTAGCTTGTAATATGGCTGAAACAAACAGTGATGATATATGGTTTCTAGACTCCGGTTGCAGCTACCATATGACAGGAAACATAGCCCTGTTTTCTGCTTTAGATCAAAATATGAATCACAAGTCACACTTGGGACTAATAGTAAAATTTCTGTTATGGGAAAAGGAGAAGTAAAAATATTTACAAAGAAAGGTGAAAAAAAAACCATAGCAGATGTCTATTATTTTCCTGGAATGAAGTGTAACCTCTTAAGTATTGACAGCTTGTTCAAAAGGGGTACAATGTTTTCTTTGAGAATGACGTATGCACCATCATGGATAGAGCACCCAACAAACGATGTATTGCTGAAGTGAAGATGACAAGGAACAGGATGTTCCCTCTCAGAATAAGGGCAGATTTGAAAAACAAAGAAGTAATTGCAGCAATTACCCAAGAGGCTTTCCAAAGTGTACCAAAGGATGAAAATTGGTTGTGGCACTTGAGATTTGGACATCTCAACTTTGGAGGTCTTAACTTGTTGAGTAGAAAAGGAATGGTAAGAGGATTACCATTGATAGAGAAACCGGACAGCCTTTGTGAAGGTTGTATCTTGGGGAAACAACACAGAGAAAGTTTTCCATCAGGGAAAAGCATAAGGGCAAAGGCACCCTTAGAGATTGTCCACTCAAACTTATGTGGACCGATGCAAACTCCATAACTAGCAGGCAGCCAATATTTTCTAACATTCATTGATGATTTTACTAGAAAAACTTGGGTTTACTTTCTAAAGAACAAAAGTGAAGTGTTTAAAAAATTTTGCAATTTCAAAGCACTTGTAGAAAACCAAAGCGGGCTGCATATCAAAGTTTTAAGAACTGATAGAGGAGGTGAGTATATCTCCAAGGAATTCCTACGGTTTTGTAGAGAAAATGGAATTCATAAGCAATTTATAGCTAGGTACACCCCACAGCAAAATGGAGTAGCTGAAAGGAAGAATAGGACCATCATGGATATGGCTAGGAGTATGTTAAAGGCAAAGCATTTGCCAAATGATTATTGGGCTGAAGTTGTACATTGTGCAGTATATATTTTGAATAGGTGTCCTACAAAAGCAGTGATGAACAAAGTTCCGGAAGAAGCATGGAGTGGGAGAAAGCAAGGAGTCACCCACATGAAAGTTTTTGGATGTGTAGCTTATGCACTCATTCCAGATCAGCTAAGGAAGAAGTTGAATAGCAAAGGGGAGAAATGTATTTTCATTAGATACAGTGAGGAATCCAAAGCTTACAAGTTGTATATCCCATCTACCAAGAAGTTTTTTGTGAGTAGAGATGTTCAGTTCATTGAGGAGGAAGCTTGGGATGGAAGCATAGAGACAACAGTGAATGTTAAAAACTGTTTGTCTCATGATGAAGATGATGAGTAGATGACTAAAATACATCCCCAAACAGCAGCGCCAACACAAGGACAGCAAGGGACACCTTTGAGGAGAAATGAGAGTGCTTCTCCAAGCACACCACAAGGAGGAAATTCAAGTGCTTCTTCAATCACTTGCACACCAAATGAAAGAGGTAAGAAGTTCAGAAGTTTAAGTGACATTTATGATGAAGGTATGAACTCTTTATTTTCTTTATATTGTCATGTTGATGACCCTATTCATTTCGAAGAGGCAATTAAGGATAAGAAATGGATAGAAGCTATGGATGAGGAGATCAATTCCATAGAAAGAAACAAGACATGGGATTTAGTTGAACTGCCAAAAGGAAAAGAAGTCATTGGAGTTAAATGGGTTTACAAGACCAAGAGTAATGCTGTAGGCAAAATAGAAAGACACAAGGCAAGACTTGTTGTCAAAGGATACAAGCAGCAGTATGGGAGAGACTATGAGGAAACTTTTGCACCGGTGGCAAGAATGGAAACCGTGAGAGCAGTGTTGTCCATAGCAGCACAAAACAAGTGGAAAGTTTACCAAATGGACGTGAAGTCAACATTCCTAAATGGAGTGTTAGTGGAAGACGTTTACATTGAACAACCTCCAGGCTATGAGAAGAAAAGCCAAGAGCACAAAGTGTGCAGATTGAAGAAAGCTCTTTATGGGCTGAAGCAAGCACCAAGAGCGTGGTACAGTAGAATAGACTCCTATCTACTAGAAAAAGGATTTGAGAAGTGTGAGGGAGAACCCACCCTCTACATCAAAGAAAAGGATGGTAAAATGCTAATTGTTTTGTTATATGTTGATGATGTTATTTTTACAGGTAATGATGATTACCTCATTGAAAATTTCAAAACAGTCATGAAAGAAGAATTTGAAATCACTGACATGGGTTTGCTGAGCTACTTCTTAGGAATAGAAGTAGACCAAAATGAAAATGGGATGTTTATCTCACAAGTGAAATATGTTAATGAAGTATTGGAAAGATTTAACATGCAGGACAGCAAGGCAGCAATCACTCCCACAGTGATGGGATTAAAACTCAGCAAAGAGGACAGCAGTAAGGATTTTGATCCTAGTTTGTACAAAAGCATAGTTGGCAGCCTCATGTATTTGACTGCAACTAGGCCGGATATAATGTTTGCTGATAGTTTAATTTCCAGATCCATGGAGAGGCCAAAAGAATCACATTGGCAGGTAGCAAAAAGAATTATGAGGTATGTCAAAGGTACTAAAAGATTTGGCATTTTATATATTGTCTCAGAATGTTCAGATTTAATTGGATACACTGATAGTGATTGGGCTGGAAGTGTAGATGATCGGAAAAGCACATCCGATTATCTCTTTCACATGGGTTCAAGAGCCATTTCATGGGCTTCTAAAAAATAGCCTATTGTAGCATTGTCTACAGCATAAGCAGTGTATGTGGCAGCTACAACAGTAGCATGTCAAGCAGTTTGGATGAGAAGAATGTTAAGGAGCTTAGGTCAAGAGCAGGCAAAATGAACGGTGATTTTTTGTGACAATAGCTTAGCTATTGCGTTATCCAAGAATTCTGTGTTTCATAAGAGAACGAAACACATTGACACAAAGTTTCACTACATCAGGGAGTTGGTGAACAATGGAGAAATTGTTATAGTACACTGTAGAACTTAGGAGCAGGTTGCAAATATTCTGACCAAACCATTGGGGCAGAAAAATTTTTTAGTTTTGAATTTGGAATTATACTTGCTCCTAAAATCAAGTCTATACAGTGATTAATTCTCCTAATAGAAGGTAAGTTAGTTGGTAATTGTAAATAATAATATCAACAAACTTATCCAAAATAGCTTGAACTTATGCAGGTAAATCCTCCAAATTTGTATTAGTAAGTATTGCATTTGGCTTACCAATCAAACAAAATTCTACTTCTTCCTTCTTGACCTCTTGCAATAATTCCTTTCTAGTCATCTGCAATACACTAGGACCATGTTTTTCCTTTACTCCCTCATCTTGCAAGGGTAACAATACATGTCTTTGACCATTCTTTTCAAGTGTATAATTATTTCTTCCACTGTCATGTATTTCTTTTCTATCATAATACCATGGTCTTCCCAACAAAAAATGGGAACATCCATAGGCATTATGTCACATAATACCACATCCTTATAGCTACCAAACTAAAATTCCACCCTGCATTATTCATTAACAAAAATTTGATGTTCTTTTTGCAGCCATCATAATTTATAAAGCATAGGGTGTGCTATACTTTTCAATTTTATTTTTTCTACCATCTCAATAGAAACAAAAATATTTGTACTATCACTATTAATCACAAATTTACAATGATTACCCTTTTACTGGCATACAATTCTAAATAAGTTCTTCCTCTATATGGTCTCCTTAGCTTCTTTCTCTGATTTGACCAAAACTCTCTTCATTAACAATGATTCTCCCAATCAATAGTCTCTTATATTATTGTTTAATTCACACTCTCTTCTTTTTCCCTTACTACATGTGTACTTGTTTGACTCATGAGATGGTTATTTGGACATTCTCATGACATATGTGCCAACTAACTACATTTGTGTCATGATAATCTTCAACTATGCCCAGTTTACTCCTATTTTGTTCCCTTTTTAGTTCAATTTCTCATTAATTCATGTTTGGATGTTACTTCATTGTTGTATGTTTTCTTGTTTTACTTTCTAACAACTACTAATGGCATGTGTAGGTAGTGTTGATTTTAACCCCATACAGAAATTACTTGCATACGAATTCTGAAAACTGAAAATAAAACAATGGCGAGGGCATAACACATAAAACAAATATACACAGATATTCCCCCCGGATCCCAAAACCGGGACTACTAGATTGATTTTTCATTATGTTCCTTTCAATATTACAATACATATATACACATGCCGAAGCATCTAATACCATGGACCGAAAACCATCGCACCCAAAACCATGTGTGAAAACCATGCAAAAAACCATAGGTAGGTCTGCCCACCTAATATAGGGTCCAAAAAAAAAATTTCCCCAAGGTGCTACCCCGGACCTCGTAGAGGGGGCTAACTGCCCCCCTCAAACCCCCCGCTGCACAGTTGGCGCAACGAAGGGGCAGCTCCGCCCCCCCTCTAACCCCCTAGTTCAACTAGGGTAGCTAGTCGTGGAAAGAATATAACACAACCCAACATTCTCTCGCTTGTTGTTTTCTTTCCACGAGGTGCCACAGGAGAGCTTAGTCATTTATCCAGCCCTACAATGCCCATTTTTTATCTACACCAAGAGAACTTCTCAGAACTCACAGATTTTGTCAATGCATCTGTAGTATTCTTCAAAGTGTCCACCTTTACTAACAACACCATTTTTTCTTCTATCATATCCCTCACAAAGTGATATTGAACATCAATGTGATTTGTATTTGAATGATTAGCAGGGTTCTTTGCCAAGAAAATTTCACTTTGGCTTTCACTGTATATCCGTATAGCTCCCTGTACTAACCCCATACTTTAACATAATCTCTGAAACCAAATTGCTTCCTTGTTTGCATGAGTGGTTGCCATGTATTTTTCCTCTGTAGTTGATAGTGCCACTACAGATTGTTTCTCACTCATCCAACTGACTGCACCTCCAAATAGGTTAAACACATACCCACTTGTAGATCTTCTCTGATCAAAATCTCCAGCCCAGTCTACATCAAAAAAACCACGAATATCCAACACTCTGTCCAATCATGGTCTTCCTTGGTAGTAAAAACCATAATCACCAGTGCCACACAAATACCTAAAAACCCGCTTCACTGTTGTCCAGTGCTCCTTCCCTGGTTTTGACATAAACCTACTGAATACTCCCACTGCATGTGCAATGCCTGGTTTAGTACAGACCATCAGATACATCAGGCTACTAACTGCACTTGCATATGGAACATGGGACATGTCCTCTTCCTCTTCTTGTGTCTTGGGACACCGTTCAATAGATAACTTCACACCTATAGGAATAGGAACCTTCACCAGTTTACTATCCTGCATATTAAACCTCTACAGTATTGTCTCGGCATACTTCCTCTGGTTCAACCAGAGCTTCCTCTTTGGTCGATCTCTTTTAATTTCCATGCCCAAAATATAGTTTGCAGCACCAATATATTTCATGTCGAATGTGGAGGATAATTGGGTCTTCAAATCCTGTATAATTTCTTTGTCATTTCCAACCAACAACATATCATCCACATACAAGACCAGATAAATAACATGGTCACCAGTTAATTTAAAATACACACAATGATATTGCTGAAGCCAAGTCCCCGTATAAATGTATCAAATTTCTGATACCACGTCCTTGGTGATTGTTTTAACCCATACAGAGACTTTTTTAACTTGCATACCAGTTCTTTCTTACCCTTCACTACAAAGCCTTTAGATTTCTTCATGTAGATCTCCTCTTCCAGATCCATGTGAAGAAATGTTGTCTTCACATCCATCTATTCTACATCAAAATCAAAGGCAGGATCAACAGATAAAAGTAATCTAATAAAATCTACCTTGGCAACAGGAGAAAAAATATCACCAAAATCAATTCTCGACACTTGGGAATAACCTTTTACTACCAACGAGCTTTGTATTTATCCACCTTTCCTTCTGCATTTGTCTTCTTCTTGAATACCCATTTTCTGCCAATGGGTTTCCTTCCATCCGAAAACTCCACTAGATCCCAAGCCTCACTTTTGTGCAAAGATTTCATTTCATCAACCATGGCCTCTTTCCAGAGTTTTCCATCCTCTGAATCTATTGCTTCCTTCATAGTTCCGGGATCATCATTAGTAACAGATACAACAAATTTTGAACAGAAAGCAGATGGACTATACCTTTCTAGCTGCCTTCTTTCTTGAACTAATCTTCTCACAACCAGAGTTTGTGGCTCTTCATCTTCTAATTCATCTTCTGTTGTAGAGTCTGATTCTTCCTCCTTAAGCTCGAACTCTATCTTATTAGGTTCCTTTGATGGGACTTCATGTTTAGTAACATATTTCACCTCTCTGAACACCACATCTTGGCTGTACACAACCTTCCTTGTTACTAGCTTCCAAAGCTTATAACCCTTTAAACCATCCTTATACCCAATAAAGATGCACTTTTCAGATTTACTATCCAACTTTGTTCTTTTCTCCTTTGGAACATGTACATATGCATCACATCCAAATACCCTTAGATGTGAAAGAGAGGGTTTCTTACCATTCCATACCTCTTGTGGAGTCTTATCCTTCAACACTAATGAAGGTGATCTATTGACCAGGTAACGTGCAATCTCCACCGCCTCTGCCCAGAATTCCTATCCTAACCTGGCACCACTAAGTATGCTTCTTTCCCTTTCCATCAACGTCTTGTTCATTCTTTCTGCAACTCCATTTTGCTTAGGTGTGTATGGAGTAGTCTTATGCCGTGCTATACCACACTTCCTATAGAATTATTCAAATTCCTTCTTGCAAAACTCTCCATCGTTATTTGTCCTTAGCACCTTTATCTTCTTCTTTGTCGGGTTTTCCACTAGAGCCTTAAATTCTTTAAACCTGTCAAAGACTTCAAATTTATTCTTAAAGAAATATATCCATGTATTCCTTGAGAAGTCATCTATAAATGATACATAGTACACAGACTTACCCAGTGATGGAACCTTCACATGCCCAAACACATCACTGTGCACAAGCTCTAATATCTGTTTCGCCCTCTTACCACCAGAGAGGAAACTCACCCGATTTTGCTTCCCATATACACAATTTTCACAGAAATCAAAATCCAGAGAGCTATTAGTCATACCTTCTACCATACATTTACCATGAAGTATTCGAAGGCCCTTCTCTCCAATATGTCCAGGCCTTTGATGCCATAGCATGGTCTTTTCTCCAGAGACCACTAGATTTTCTGCTCCACTTTCAGGAACCATAGAACTATTGCAACCATCAACAACAGTGCTACCTTGCAGCTTG
This sequence comes from Pinus tabuliformis, assembly GCA_031772625.1. Taxonomy (NCBI): domain Eukaryota; kingdom Viridiplantae; phylum Streptophyta; class Pinopsida; order Pinales; family Pinaceae; genus Pinus; species Pinus tabuliformis. Next base: position 1,195,263,115 of record CM062811.1, read on the forward strand.
TACAGAGTTCCAATATGAAAACCCCGTATCAATACCATTTCTCCCTGAACCATCTTGTAGGTTTCCTTCTCGAAAACTTTTTTTACACTTGCATCATCCAGCTAGCTTACAAAAATAAGATTTCTAGTCAATGCAAGAATATGAAAAACACTCGGATGTGTTATAATCCTTCCACCTTTCAAGTTCAACTTAACTTTTCCACGAACGATGATTTTAGCCTTCTTGTCATCCCCCAAGAAGACATCACCACCATCATATTTCTCATACTCACAAAACCACTCTCTATGGAGAGTGAAGTGAAAGGATGCACCTAAGTCAATCAACCATACCTCATGATCTACATGTGTACTTGAAGAAGCCAAGTACACATCCCCACCTTCATCTGAGGTGGTTTTCGCCTCTGCAGAAGGAGCATCATCAGATCCTTTTCCTTTGTCAAGAGTTGTAGATTTACAGTCCCTTTTGCAGTGCCCTTCCTTTCCACATTTCCAGCACACCTTTATAGGTTTTCCTGGAGATTTAGATCTCCCTTTAGATTTAGATCTCCCACTTGATGACTTATTTTTGTTCTTGTTCTAAGATCTTCCTCATACAGACAAGGCATCACCATTTTGGCTCTCCATATTTTTCCATCTCTATCTCCTCTGTCAGCAAGGATGAGACTATCTCATCAAAATGCAAGGTAGTTGCATTGCTACCTATTGCAATAACTAGACTATCCCATGAATCTGGTAGAGAACACAACAAACTAATGCACTTATCTTCATCTGAAATTTTAATATCAATAGATAATAACTAACTTACCACAGTATTAAATGCGTTCAGATGCTCTGTCACCGAGTCTCCATCTTTCATCCTTAGGTTATAGAGCTTTTTCTATAGGAACAGTTTATTCATGAGAGACTTAGATTGGTACAAAGTCCCTAACTTGTCCCACAAAGCCTTTGTTTTAGCTTCCCCTGATACATTCAGCAATACCGAATCTAAGACACAAAATGGTATTGTGCTCTTTGCCTTCCGATCCAACTTCTTCCATTCTTCATCGGACACTCCCATTGGTTTAGTACCCAGATCCATCACAATCCACTGGTCTTTATCCACCAACAGATCCTCCATCCTGAGTTTCCACAACTCAAAACTCTGACCATTAAATTTATTGATCTCTATCTTTCTACTGTTCGCCATCTTCTTTCACCACCAGAATCGATCTCGTAGATCTCCCACTGAACAGGGTCTACCACAAGCCCGAGCGAAACCCCTCAGCAACAAAGGCGTCCCCTTGAAGCCAAAACAACTCTGATACCAAATGTAGGTTTTAACCCCGTACAGAAATGACCTACATACAAATTCTAAAAACAAAAAATAAAACAATGGCAGGAGCATAACACATAAAACAAATATACATAGAGATTTTCCCTTGGATCCCAAAACCGGGATTACTAGATTGATTTTTCATTATGTTCCTTTCAATGTTACAATGCATATATATACATGCCGAAGCATCCAATACCATGGACCAAAAACCATCGCGCCCAAAACCATGTGCGAAAACCATGCACAAAACCATAGGTAGGTCCGCCCACCTAATATAGGGTCCAAAAAAAATTCCCCAGGCCGCTACCCCGAACGCTGTCTAAAACCCCCTAGTTCAACTAGGGGAGCTAGTCATGGAAAGAATATAACACAACCCAACAGGGATCAACAACTTGTACATATAGTGTATTTTCAGCCTCACTTCTAATAAAAATCACATAGCAATAATTGTTGGTGTACCCTTACTGATCCATGGTGATATGACACTTAATGGATAATTGGACTTAAGGCATTAGTTGGTTGACAAGTTACCTATTAATTAAAACAAATTTTTTGCCTAATTAAGTAGTTAAATTGGCTTTAGAATAAGTCAATTTATTGGTATCCCTTCGCATATGGAACTATTCAACCTTACAACCCAATTTTTCAAGCAGAGCTCTAAATCTTCTAAGGATGACTTCAAGCTTGAGATTTATGGCCTTTGATCCAAATGGCATTTGCCTCAAGATGATCAATGAATCTTCTAGGATAAGGAGATGCCTTGAATAGAATGAATGTGCTAAGGTAATGCCTTGCAAAAGAGCATATGCCTCTATTAAATTGTTAAAGAGAACTCGTACTTGTCAGGCATAATGTCCTTTAAATATTCCTCCAAGGTGAAACACTCCCCCCACCTTATGTAGTTGTGCCTTCTAAATGTAAATAAAGATATTATCAATATGGTTTTTAAATTTTTTTACAAATAATTACAACTTTTTGAATAAAAATTTTGAAATCTATGTAACTCATTATTGAAAATTTTAAAATATCAATTTAAAAATAATAATAATAATAATTCATTTTATCCATATGCTTGTTTATTTCATAATAGGTCTTCTTCGGACGTAAGGAAACAGGTTAACGGCCCAAGACCCAGAGGCATCTGGCAGGAGTGAGAGCCTGCTCCCGATTACGGACCACCAGCAGGGTTATGCCAGGTGGCGTGGTTTTCCTATTTAACAGTGATGAGTCAAACCCAGCATTCGCGGATAGCAGCCAGAGATGGCTGTCCTCACTGTTGGTTTGACACCTGAGTTGATAGGTTTTACCACCTTCGGAAAAAAAAAAAAAAAAAAAGGTCTTCCATGATTTTAATTTAGTTAGGTGATGGTAGATATTTAATCTCCATGGAATATGAATATTCATAGATCAAAAGTTAAGATTTATCTCCAAGTTAGTTATGCTATTTTAATTAATTTATCTCAATTACTTAATTAAAGAAAATGTCATATCAACATATGCTATATTGAGCATTGAGCAAAGTGGTATTTACCCATAATATTGTAATAGCAAAAGCTCACTTTTCATATTAGAAAAAAAAAAAGGTATAGCCCAATAACTTCAGTTTCAACGACCTAATGGAGTGCACACGGCATAAGCAATTATTACTCCAATCTATTTACTTTTATACTCAGAAAGGAAAGTTCCCTATGACATGCACTATGACTAACACAAGAAAATATTATTCTTATCTACGTGTGTGTACACATTTACTTATTTTCCAACCCCAATCATTAATTATTTCGGGAAAGTTTGTTCAAAGTCCGACATTATCCTTCAGTGTACTTAGTCAAGTATTAGGCTACGTGTGGAGGGTCTACATAATTTTCAGTGTACATAAAATTTCGTAATAGACATGACTTTTTGACTAAAATTTCATGGAGATCTTGACTTTGACTTAAACGTTGTGGAGTCTTTGTTTTCTTTATTACGACTCGAGTTTAGCGGAGAGATATTTTTTGAGTTTTTTTATTAAAAAGTACCATTTACATAATAAAAAATTAATATTATTAATAATTATATAATCTAATTTCAACACTACGACATGGAAATTTTAATTTATCAATATTTATATATTCCAATGTCGGCTATAATTATGAAAATGTAATCCCAATAAAGTAAAATTTACTATCATATCAACAAAGCCATGCATTTTTTTAATTTTTTTTTCATTTCTCCCTTCTTTAATAATAATCATAAATCACTATCATATAAGTTTATGTGAGTACAAGTCCTTCAACATCTTGTCATAGTACAAAACCTAGTTACATGTTCACTAAGCCAAATTTCATTGGCTAGAATTAGATTTAGGCTCTCCCAATTATTGTTATTTTTATTTATTTATTTAAATATCTAAACCAAGTCAATTCTCATGCCTTATTCCTCAAAAATCTTTTACTAAGAAAACTAGCTTTCAAAAATATAACTTCCTTCACCATGGCCAACTAAGCCAATCAAATAACAAGTTGCGGAAGAAAATCTACAATGGAGTTATCCAAGCCTTTCAATAGGCTTCCTCACATGCTAATAAAATGAGTCTATAAGCCACTAATGGTAAATCTACCAATGATCATATCAAGATCAACCGAACATTCGTATTCTACCCACTCCACCTTCCCCCCTCCACCCCACCTCCAACCAAAGATTTTAAATTATACTTCAAGAAATACAAAATTCCCATCACTTGGGTCTACATCTAGACTTTACATCAATGATTCAACAAACTAGGAGTATGCACATAAAAAAAAAAAAAAGTCTTAAGGAAATATGTCTAATTTGATATAACTAACTTATAACTCCAAAATAAATGTTTACAATTGCATGGATGAGCATATGATACTCAAATATTCTACCTACTTCATTACTTGCATGCCATCTACTATCACCATCGCTCCCATCATAAAAAAATCTTGTGAGAGAGTCTAGCTTTACCTTTAGTAAATATAAGACCATAGTGGGAGGAATAACATTGACAATCACAATGAAATCACAAAATGAATAAGTTATTTTTACCAAATAAAATTTTTATTGAGAAAACCAACTTTTAAAGATGTATTCAATCACCTTGGCAAATTTGTCCAACCTAGCTACAAATTAGGTCGGTTGAGGGATTTTAGAAATAATTTTTTAAGCCTTTAAATAATCTTCATTACATGTTAATACAATGGCCAAATACTATGGGTTATCCAATATGATGGCCCATAATCCACCAATTGTAAATCCATCAATGATTTAGTCAAGATTAACCCCCCTTTTAAGAAAGGAAAGTTCCCTATGACATGCACTATGACTAACACAAAGAAAATATTATTCTTATCTACGTGTCTGTACACATTTCGTTATTTTCCGTGTCTGTACACGTGTCAGGAAAGTTTGTTCAAAGTCCGACATTATCCTTCAATTTTATTGGGAAGACGGCAATATTAGTTTAATGTGGGGATAGTCAAGTATTAGGCTATGTGTGGAGGGTCTAAAATTTCATAATAGACATATAACTTTTTGACATAGAATTTCGTAATAGACCTGACTTAAACGTTGTGGAGTCTTTGTTTTCTTTATTACGACTCGAGTTTAGCGGAGAGATATTTTTTGAGTTTTTTATTAAAAAGTCAGCCAATCAATGTATGTGGGAAACAAACACTATATAACTTCGGTTAGTAGGTTTCTCGGTGGCTATAGTAGGTTTCGTAAATGAGTACATATCTATCTCCACCCTCCTTCAACTGATGCGACGGAAGGATCCCGGGTTCGAAAGGATACAGGAAGTCATACTCACTGCACCGTCTAAAGACTCGTTAGCGCAACGATGTACCTTCTAGGCTGACTTAATGGAAGAAGCCAATGGAGTAAAACGAACAGGTGGAGAGCGAAATCCACCAGAGATATCAACAGATCAGGACACGCACCTACAGGATGATCCGATTCTCAATGAGAAAAGTAACTCCACCTCATGGTATTGGAGTTTTCCCGGAGAAATATCACGATCCCATCTTCCCTCCGTTCTTTTGAGCGTGAAAGAAGAATCTTTGTCTATTCACTCATGGGCGATAATTATTGTTTTTCCCTATTAGATTTTAGTTTTCAACTAACACAGTTTTGCCATTTACATAATAAAAATTTAATATTATTAATAATTATTTTTTGATTTTTTTATTAAAAAGTACCATTTACAATTAATATTATTAATAATTATATTATTCTTATCTACGTGTCTGTACACATTTCGTTATTTTCCAACCTCAATCATTAATTATTTCAGGAAAGTTTGTTCAAAGTCCGACATTATCCTTCAATTTTATTTCAGCAAAGTTTGTTCAAAGTCCGACATTATTCTTACATTTAATTATTTTCCAACCTGAATCATTAATTATTTCAGGAAAGTTTGTTCAAAGTCCGACATTATCCTTCAATTTTATTCGGAAGACGGCAATATTAGTTTAATGTGTGGACGGTCTAAAGCAAACGCTAAGATTTGATGTGGGATACTTACTGATTAAGTAACATGCAATAGCAACTACTTTCTTCCATAACTTCTTCTCTAAGCTAGCTCCACAAAGTGTAGTCGTAGTTATTTCCATCTAACATACTGTTCATTAGTTCTAGAACTCCATTCTACTAAAGGGTATATGGAGTTGTCATGTGTCTTCTAATGCCATTTTCATTACAACACTTATCGTACTCTACGAAACAAAACTCACAAGCATTATTAGTGTTGAAAATATTGATTTTCCTAACAATATGATTTTCCAAAGTATTTTTAAACTCCTTAAATTAAGTAAAAACATCATATTTAGTTCTAAAAAATATATCCATGCCTTTCAAGAATAATCATCAATGAATGACACTTAACAAAGAGCCTTAGAAATTGAAGAAATTTTTACTAGACCAAATAGTAACACTGAAATGAATTAGGTTTAGCAACCCAAAATATTTGTTAGAACTAAATATAGTTGAACCTAATTTTGTTTTCTATATATGCAATGCCTGTAAAAATCAAATTCAAGGGAATGATTAATCAATCCTTCAACGAAGTTTTTGTTTATCAAGCCTTGTAGTTCCTTCTCATTAATATGACCCAACTTTGCTACTATGTCATTATCTTCTATAGTGCTAGCTTGCTTTTAGAAACAAGAGCTTGTTTAAAAGGTTTTGAATAGAATAAAATATCCAATGTGGGTTATGAAGAAAATATTTTAATATGAATTAATATTGACATATACTTAAAAATATATTAATAACAAAAAAACCAATTTAATTTGCATTGATAAGATGACTCAATGCAGATGTTGAGTGGGCCTAATGGTTAAGAGCATGTGTTTCCCCCTAAGAGGTCACAGGTTCAAAACCAGAGGGGGGTAGAGTATGTATGCCTTCGTAGACTTAGCAGTCAAATCGCTGCGCGAAGGTGGGTCCCTTGTCCCACAAACAAGGGGGTTTCATACACCAATTTGGTGTCTGGCTTGGCTATGACCTTAAAAATAGATATTATTTGATCCCTGGGTCTATCCTAGTTAGTGTCTATCCTAGTTAGTGTTCAAAATCTTGATTGTCCTAACAATATGATTTTCCAAAATATTTTTAAAAATCCTTAAATTGAATAAAAACTTCATATTTAGTTCTAAGGAATATATTCATGCCTTTCAAGAATAATTAGTAATGAATGACACGTAACACAAAGCCTTAGAAATTGAACGAATTTTGACTAGACCAAATAGTAACATTAGAATGAATTAAGTCTAGCAACCCAAAATATTTGTTAGAGCTAAATAGAGTTGAACCCAATTTTGTTTTTTTGTATATGCAATGCTTGTGAAAATCAAATTCAAGGGAATGACTATTCAATTCGTCGATGAAATTTTTGTTTTTTCAAAGGCTTGTAGTTCCTTCTCATTATTATGACCCAACTTTTCTACCATAGAATTATGTTCCATATGGCCAACTTGTTTTTAGAAACAAGAACTTGTTTAGAAGGTTTTGATCGTGAAGGTTTACATCCTATAGACATCTATGCTATCGAAATTAAAATCTATTACATTGAATAGTGCATGCATCAAGTTGGAATAAAGTTCTCTCATGAACACTCTTAGTGAGCACCAAAGCTCATCAAACCATCTTACACCCTTTGTCAAAGAAAACAGCCTACATGCCTACATCATTAATTGTTCTTACTAATAGTAGGTTTTGTGCTAAAACCTGTAATGTGCAAAACTCAAGTGCTGCCATCAAGGAGTCTAATCAAGACTTTACAACAATCAACCATGTTGAGAGGGAGTCATCATCAAGACATACCATCCCACCATCATATTTCTCATGCAATGAAAACTAGTGTTGATGGGAAATAATATGGAATGAAGCTCCAAATTCTATTAACCATGCACTCTAGCCTGCACAAATTGCAGACTCTACAACAAAGGCATCTCCACCATTCTCTTGAGAATTTTTTTCATAATCATCATTCTTTTTCCTTCTCTTTTTTTTTCCCTTACAATCTCTTCTAAAATGTTTGACCTTAACACAATTGCAAGATTTGAGACTTTCATTTCCTACTTGAATTAGATTCTCCCTTTTCTCTCCTTTTCCTTTGTCCTTCAATCTTCCATGAACAACTAAGACTGCATTGGTGGATTTAGGAGCTTTTCACTTCACCTCCTTTAAGAATAAGACATCTATGACCTCATCAAGTATCAATAGCTTTATAGTGCTTCCAATGACCATTATCAAGTTGTTCCATGAATTTGTAAAAGAACAAAATAGTGTCATTCAATGGTCCTTCTCAACCATCTTCCCTCCAACTAAAATCAACTAGGCCACAATAATACTAAATACATTCAAGTGAGCAACTATGTAATCACCATTACTTATTTTTAAGAAAAACAACTTTTTATAATAAATTTATTAACGAGGGCACAAATGTTCAATAATTATGAATTGGACAAGCACAACCTAACAAAGTTTCTAGCCTTTCTTTTCATCAACACATAATTCTTGTCTTTCATACCAATTTTGGTTGAGATAGTGCACCCATAGATCTTAATCTATAAAAAAAAATCCCTTCCACAACTCAAAATCAATGCCATTAAACTTGTTAATTTATAACTTAAATATGTTTCCTCAAATTTAATTTATAGCTTAAATATGTTTCTTTTTTCCTTGCAACAAGCTTCCCATTCGAACCAAAATTAAATAATACAACTTTAATTTTAAAATCTTGATCCAAAAATATGCTAACCTTTACGTTTAAAATCACCCTTAAAATATATCTTCATTCACCTTAACCAATCTAGCAAATTTAACACTTTGCAATGGAATGCTTCAAATTTATAAACAATTTTTATTACATAATCATACCATAGATGACACGATATCATTAACTCTTAAACCTCTGTCAACGACATGAACGAACGATGCCGAAATTAGCCCAACATGACATAAAGCTCAAAAATATCTATATATATATGATCTCTGATATGTTTCGTGTATCTCTGATATGTTTCGTGTTTCTGTTTTAATTGTTTCACTGTATCTGCGTCAGCCATGTCTCGCCGCTCTGCTTCTGTTTTGCTCCTCCTCAACATGCCTTTGCTTTTTTCTTTTGTGATTACTGCAGGATTCACAGATACAGGAGATGGTGAGCTCTATCGATATTGGTCAATGGGCACCCAATAAGTAGATTTACTCGTTAGAAATTTTAATAGTGTTAATGTTGAAATAAGTGGGTAATTATGCATTTCAATGTGTTCAGTGGACACACTGTTGTCGATAAAAATGCAATTGGGAAACCCACTGTCGAAATGGAAAGGCGGAGATCCGTGTGGTTTAAAATGGGATGGCGTTTCTTGCAACGGTAACCGAATTACTTCACTGTAAGTATTTTGTGCATCTTGTCTTCAAATCATGACAACATGTTGTCTACTAAATGAATATCCATGCCGTTTATGGAATTTTCTTGAGCTCTACAGAAAACGTTGGGAGTTCCTTCTAACTGAATATTTCCATGGATAAAATTTTACAGGACGCTCTCTTCAATGAATCTCAATGGACAATTGCCGATTGATATTGGGCGGCTTTCAGCACTACAAGTTCTGTAAGTTGATCGATGAAGTAATTGCAAGGGTACCACAGAGTAGATACTGTCTAAACCCATTTCTCCAATGAATATTGAGGTTACTCAGTAAAGTTCATTTGGCTGAACTCCCCCATGTGTATATCGGAGATTTGTTTACTTGGGTGCAATAATCTTTCTATTTAATGCCGTCAATGCACGGCGTAAACTTTATCCAACATTTGAATACACAGTGTAGTGGGGATGGATCTTCCAGGGTTACCCTCTAAACAGAGCATCTTCCTTCTTTAAATGCAATTCGAATAATATTAACAAAAATTACCTCTTAGGTTTGCATGGTAAATAAGAGGGTATAATAAGTAGATTGACTGAACAAAGTCATCATTGCAGGGATCTGTCATACAATCCAGGCCTGACAGGACTGATTCCAAGTACTTTGGGTGATTTACAATACCTTCACACGTTGTAAGCATTTTGAACCTTGTAATTCAATCGTTGGTATTCTTGTTCGAATTCTTTACAATCGACTAATTTTTAGCTCGTTTTAGAATATTGACGGGGTGTAGGTTTTCTGGGCGCATTCCAAAGGAGCTGGGTAAACTGCACAGACTGGTTACTCTGTAAGAAAATACTCCCAAAAAACCCTTTTTTTCTATGAACAAGTACACTTTGTGACGTTGTGAATCATCGTTGATTTTGGTAGGGACATGAATTCAAATGATTTATCAGGAGGTATTCCTCCATCTTTGTGTAATCTTACGAATCTCTACTTATTCGATTTGTCCAACAATACCATCGGTGGAGAATTGCCTGTCGAGCTGAAAGAGCTTGTGAATTGCCGTCACTTGTAAGTATTACATTTTTATTTGGGATAAGTATTACATTTTTATTTGGGATAACTTTTACCTACGTAAAGGAATATGCACTTTATACCTTGTTACCTTCAACTTGTGGTTATGTTGTTGATGCTTCAAGCCATTTCAATAAAAACAATTTGAGTGGATCGATTCCACCGGAGGTTTTTCACGAGGATATGACCTTAGAACATGTGTAAGTGCCGTATTCATTATATTCTAAGGATTTGATTCAATTCATGATAAACTATTTTGATCAAATTATATTCTCAACCTAAAGCCACTCCACTGTGTGTTTGCAGGTTATTTGATGACAATTCGTTCACAGGAAAGTTCCCCTCAACTATTGTGAATGTATCATCCTTGACTGTCCTGTGAGTCTCCCATATCTATTTCCATTGCGTTTCAAAATACACAAGTCCCCAACCACTCTTTGGTGATCATGTTGGAAATAAAGTTTAATATTTACAATTATATTCGTTTTTTTTCTTTTTTTTTTATGTATTTTTGTAGGATGACTGAGTGGTTTGGGATGTCATTTTTCTATTTGGTTTCAAATTTGATGGGAACATTTTTTTGCTGGAGAAGACTCCCCCATCCACCTGGAGTCTCAGCTCTTATAGAATTATAAATTCTTGGTATATTTGGTCTTCCTAGTCATTGGATATTCTCCTGGTATTATAATGACAGTAGTTACCCATTCACCATGGTAGAAAAAGAAAAAAAAAAAGGGGAAAAGTGGTGACTTTTACCTTGTTTCAATTTCCATGGGGCATCTTTGGCCCCATGTGATAAGGCTCAAGGAGTAGGCTCTCCCACCCTCCTGGGATCTCGACTCTTACTAAGTCATAAATTTCTGATATTTTTGGCTTCGAGTTTCTTGGTATTAGTAGCTGGATATACTCTTGACTTTATAGCAACAACAGTTAAATTTGATCTTAACCCTGGCTCAAATTACCCAACAAATCACTGATTCAACATTAAAAGAGAAAAAGAAAAATGTGGTTATGGGTATCATGTGAAAAATAAGACAAACTTTGTTAAGAGTACGCAACCCGGTGGCAATTCTGTTGCTTATTTCTTGATATGGTATCGTAGCTAGGAGTTTACGACTGCAAGTGAAATATACTTTCTCATGATGTCATAACTGGGAGTTTGCAATTGCAAGTGAAATATACTTTCATGTGATGTGCGTAGAGGGGCCTGAATGATTAGAGATGTGTGAGGTTTAGGAAATCTAATCATTACTGTTTTAATTAATATTTTCTAAGAATAGGACAAGTGTCCATAGCTTTTCTGTCGAATCTGAAATATCTATGAGTATCTATCGCTTTTCTGTCGAATATCGAATATCAAGAGTGTTCACAAGCAGGGAATGTAAGATGTGAAACGTATTCATACGCAGGGCTGTCCAATGTAACGATGTTCTCTTACTCTGATAATCTAAAATACTACAGCAATATTTTTGCTGCTTAGTTCTCAATATCTTGACAGGCCATCTATTAAATCATGCTTTATGATTAACAGGAGGCTCGATCGAAACTCTTTGGAAGGCCCAATTCCGTCCGACATCGCACGCTTGGAAAATATTAATGAATTGTAAGATCAACGATGTATTGCGCCTGTTCAGAGATGTTAGATCATAGTTATTGACCAAAAGAATTCACTGACTCTCTGCATTTTTTCAGGCATCTATCAAATAATCAGCTCAACGGTTATATACCTGACTTATCTTTGATGAAAGATCTTCAGTACTTGTAAGTAGAAGGCTCAAACTCTGCTCAAAAGATCTCGAATTGATTTTATCAAGTTAAGACTTCCAATATTCATGTGTACGGTATTTGCTTTTATAGGGACTTGAGTAACAATTCATTCGAGATCTCGGATGTGCCCATCTGGTTACCTGCTCTCGCATCTTTGACCACCATGTAAGTTCAAGGGGTTTGAAATACAACATAAATTAAGCTTTACTATCTTTCGAACTAACTGCTTTTTCCTTTCCCTTTGCCTTGTTCTGTAGTGTGATAGAAAACAGTAATTTGAATGGGCAGCTTCCTTCTGAAGTTTTTAGCTCACCGCAACTTGAGAGAGTGTAAGTGTATTTCATATTTTCTCGTTACATTGTTGAAAGATGAGACTTGGACGTTCAGTGATCTTCGTTTTCCAATGGCGTAGGATTCTCTCCAATAATTCTATAGATGGGCCTCTCTCAATTTTGGAAGGAAGTGTCAGTCAGCAGCTCCAATTGATAGACCTTCGATACAACAACATCACTGACGTTCCACGGGGGAAAAACCTTACCAAGACTTGGGCGTACGGATTTCCATGATAACCCTCTAAACTGATTCATGTGGATTTCTGATTCATCTATATGTATGGGAAACCTTGTAGTATCTATAGGACTAGGAAGGGGAAGAGGGAAAAGAATCTTTGGATATGTGAAACTTTCTGACAATTAAATGATGCGATATTAATCAACTTCTATTCCAAAGTTGTACACCTTCAATTTCATTAATGTAAATATCTGTTTTTTTTCGGCCATGCAGACTTGAAGGTAACCCAGTTTGTGATTCCCAAACATTCCTATCAAATAGCCCCATATGCCGCCCTGATGACGATGCTGAAGACACGTCCTACCACACTGATATGGCGCATTGCGGAAACGATACCAACTGTACTGAAGATTCAGAGAAAGTTAATCCTCAGAGTTGTCAGTGTGCAATACCATATGTCGGCACCATTGTCTTAAGAGCTCCCTCCTTTTCAACTTTGACGAATATTAACAGATTTCAAAAGCTAGAGAAATCTCTATGGACGCAATTAAACTTGACAAAGGGGTCAGTATATCTCTGTTGCATGCGGTTTGATGCCAACATGTATCTGAATATAGTAGTCTGGCTTTTTCCACCGTCCGGAAGGAAGTCTTTTGAGCCATCGGAAATCATAAATCTTGGTTTTTCTTTAAGCAATCAAAGATACAGACCGCCTGAGGAATTTGTAACTTATTATTTCATACCATCGTCTTACATATTTTTAAGAGGTGAGGAACTGTAACTTTACTCTTAGTTCAGGTTTTGGACAAATATGGCATCTTTTAAAGTGTAGTGTACGTATGTATGAACTATTTTGCTGGCTGTTTGATTTCAGAAGGGTCGAGGTCTTTAAATAGACGGGCAATAATTGGAATAGCAGTTGGTGCAGCAGTGTCGATCTGTGCCATCATCGTCGTAGGCATTTACGCGTTATGGCAAAGGAAGAAAGCAGCAAAGGCCATTGAATTATCAAGCCCATTCGGTATGAGATCCTATTCTTGGAGAATCTGAGAATCTGCTTCTGCTTTTTACATATGTAAATTGGTGTTGGAAACAGAAACTAATTTCTGTTAGCTTTTCTTCAGCTTCTTGGAATGCAGCAAGCAGTCACCATAGTGGAGATTCTTCCAAACACAAAACTATCAGAGTTTTCTCGTTTCAAACACTGAAAATGGCCACCAACAATTTCTCCAGGGATAACGAGATTGGCTCAGGAGGGTATGGCAAGGTATAAAAGTGTAATAGTGTCATATAAGCTAATTTGTAGAGTAAAAAACAAGCTCTAACCTTAATCTCGGATAACTGAGAGCGATAAACAGTCACGCCATCAACTAGCTCCTCTCCCGACATGAATGAAACCACTCAATGCAGATCAATTATATTTAGGACCATGCATAATTTCAATTTGTTAAACTGATGGAAAACAGGGGATTGTCATTTGTGACTCAAAAAGAGTTTAGATTTGTGAAGTGATGAGAGGGGTGAAAAAATACCAACCCCAAATCTACTACCGACTTTGATTAGGATGAATGTATACTAATTTAATATTGCAGCCTCTGACTCCATAAATTTTGATCAGTTTAACTGGGAAACAGGGGATACTCTGCAAAATTTCTGATTAGTTTAATAGACTTCTTATAATTTAGTGGTGAAGTAGAGCGTTATTACCAGCTTTTATGTACAAATGCTATTTATCTCGAATTAATTGTTTTTGAAAATAACTGTATATAACGTTGGAAACTAGAGACACCTGTGTAGTGGATACTCCACCTATGTCAGGACAGAAAAATTGTTTTAAATTGACTGGAAACATCGGATGTTTCCCACCGTACACAGTTATTTCCAAGACAAAACAACTCTTCAATAATATGATTTTAAACTGTCAAAACGTACACTATTATTTCCAAAACAAAACAACTCTTCAATAATATGACTTCAAACTGTCAAAACGTACACTATCAGATTCATCCCTGTTATTTTGAAAAAGTCACTGATACTATTGACAAATGCTGAAAACTTGTAAAAATCACTGGAATAATTTGCTAACCATTCCTAAAAATGCAGATTTTAGTTATGGCCAAGTATCTCTGCATCGAATCATTAAACTATTTTCTTAGATTTATAAAAAACCAAAACAAACAAAGATATGTGCCAAATGTTCTATTGAGTATTTGATGACTCACTGAATTCATGTGACTTTCGTACGGATATGCAGGTGTACAAAGGAATACTGCCCGATGACGGACAGATGGTGGCTGTGAAAAGGGCGAAGAAAGAGTCTAACCAAGGTGTTGCAGAATTTAGGACGGAACTAGAACTGTTGTCTCGCGTTCATCATAAGAATGTGGTGGGACTCGTTGGATTTTGTTTCGAGGAAGGGTCGGAGCAAATGCTTGTATATGACTACATCCCAAATGGAACGCTGAGAGATAATCTCTCAGGTAATTTTCTTCTCACATCTCATCCTCTTTTGGTTCTTGTCTATTTGCTTAGCTCACCAGAGAAATTGGCCGCGATTCAACAAAAGTATTTTGTCCATTCAATTAACAGGCAAAACCGGAAGTCGTCTTGATTGGAGCAAGAGGATGAATATCGCATTAGGGGCAGCGAGGGGATTGGCATATCTTCACGAGCATGCAGATCCCCCCATAATACACAGAGACGTGAAGTCGTCCAACATCTTGCTCGACGACAATATGGTTGCCAAGGTAGCCGACTTCGGACTTTCCAAAGTTTTCGCTGACACCGGGAATAAAAATTATGTATCGACTCAAGTCAAAGGAACCCTTGTAAGTATCATCAGCACACTTCCAAATTACCTTTCCAACTTTTCCAGATCTAAAGTGTTACAACTGCCATACACTCTCCACGGAAACTTTGACTCTATGAAAACTTAGGGATGTATTTGCGTGAATCCGATTACAAGTTAAATTAGTTGAGTGAAGTAGAGCGTTATTACCAGCTTTTATGTACAAATGCTATTTATCTCGAATTAATTGTTTTTGAAAATAACTGTATATAACGTTGGAAACTAGAGAGAGACACCTGTGTAGTGGATGCTCCACCTATGTCAGGACAGAAAAATTGTTTTAAATTGACTGGAAACATCGGATGTTTCCCACTGTACACAGTTATTTCCAAGACAAAACAACTCTTCAATAATATGATTTTAAACTGTCAAAACGTACACTATTATTTCCAAAACAAAACAACTCTTCAATAATATGACTTCAAACTGTCAAAACGTACACTATCAGATTCATCCCTGTTATTTTGAAAAAGTCACTGATACTATTGACAAATGCTGAAAACTTGTAAAAATCACTGGAATAATTTGCTAACCATTCCTAAAAATGCAGATTTTAGTTATGGCCAAATATCTCTGCATCGAATCATTGAACTATTTTCTTAGATTTATAAAAAAACAAAACAAACAAAGATATGTGCCAAATGTTCTATTGAGTATCTGATGACTCACTGAATTCATGTTACTTTCGTACGGATATGCAGGTGTACAAAGGAATACTGCCGATGACGGACAGATGGTGGCTGTGAAAAGGGCGAAGAAAGAGTCTAACCAAGGTGTTGCAGAATTTATGAAGTCGTCCAACATCTTGCTCGACGACAATATGGTTGCCAAGGTAGCCGACTTCGGACTTTCCAAACTTTTTGGTGACACCGGGAATAAAAATTATGTATCGACTCAAGTCAAAGGAACCCTTGTAAGTATCATCAGCACACTTCCAAATTACCTTTCCAACTTTTCCAGATCTAAAGTGTTACAACTGCCATACACTCTCCACGGAAACTTTGACTCTATGAAAACTTAGGGATGTATTTGCGTGAATCCGAATACAAGTTAAATTAGTTGAGTGAATAACTTTAATTGGTATGGATGGATTGTTTTAAACATTGTAATTTGAATGAGTGGGTTGAATTAGGGAAATGTTAATTCATATTTTGTTACCACTAATCTTTTTAAAATAAAATCTCTCTTCATTCGATACTATAAAATGCGTCTAGCTTTCAACGGTGAAATGCTGAACAATAATGAGTTGGGCAGGGGTACCTGGATCCGGAGTATTACATGACGCAGCAACTGAGTCACAAGAGCGACGTATACAGTTTTGGTGTGGTATTACTGGAAATTCTAACGTCTCAGCATCCCTTCATTGAAGGTGGAAAATATCTGGTCCGAGAGGTGAAGACAGCAATGGATACCGATGGAGTGAATGCCGTCCGACGCCACATACTGGACCCCTTTCTCAAAGATTCTCCAATTTCTCAAACACTTCTTCAAAGCTTAGTAGGGTTATCGCTGCGTTGCGTTGGGGATTCGGCTGTGAATCGTCCTAAAATGGGCGATGTGGTGAAGGAGCTGGAGTCGATCGTAGAATCTGTAGTAGGGCCATACGAGGCCACGACAAAGACAGAGCAAGAGTCTCCAACAGCTTCTCTACTGAGAGGTCACCATCCAAATGCGTCTGTAACTTCATCTATTTCCTTTGATCACAGCGGCGGATTCTGTGTGACCCACTCCAATATTTGATCCCAACTGATATTAATACGCTAGATATAGCAAGTCTGTTAAACAGCCTATTGGGCAAGTACTTTGCGAAACACCCTATTTATTTCTTTTGTTTTCATTATTGAAAAATCATGCAACCATCTTTGAAGTTTGGCGGGATAAATTTGAGACAGAAGTCTGTGTAGATTTAGCCGACGATATCATAATGTAATGAGTGTTGAAACTCATAATGTAATGTAAGTTAGAGGGGAGATAAAATATAGTTTTGTGCCCTATTTATACTCACTAGGAGCAACCAAAGGAGAAGCAACATTAAACATGCATGCAAAGGAAATATCCATCTCTCACGTATAATAATCCTTTTTGTGGTTATTGTTTCTCATGCAATGATTTTGGCCATAGGGCTATTGATTGCAGGGCACATGCAAGGAATGTAAATTATACCAATAGAAGACATCAACCTATTTCTCTCTTCCTTGGTCACATATGTTTTTTGTGTGATAATATTGGCCATAAGGCAAAGGATTGCAAGCTTCCCATGTGTTTTAGGAGATCCAACCAAAGACAAAAGAATATGCAAGGTCAACCACATAAGGAGAAAAAGGATCAGCAGATGAAAATTTGGAGGAGAAAAGAGTAGCAAGGAACTTCCACCAAAAATTAAGGCCTGCATGGTCTTAGGGGGAGAACATGGTTGCATAATGAGTTGCATGAAAATCTTTAATTGTGAAATCATATCAGAAAGTGCCCAAGAAGAAAATTTTGCATATTGTAGAAGATGCATGTGTTTAGGGGGAGTCCTTGAGGTTTGAAGTGCACTTTCATTTTCAGATCTATTTCTATTATAGTTTGATTTTAGTTCATCAACCATGTACATTTGTTGATGGTTTTGGAACAACTTTATGTTTTGGATTCTATTAATATTCATGATAATATGGAAGCAATGTAGTTATTATTATGTGCATTGCCTAGGTGTGATGGGGGATCACACATTCAGGGGGAGCATTTGTGCTTCCAAATGGACTTGCATTTGTCGGCATCATGCTCACTTTGGAGGAGTTTTATTGTTCTTATTTATCATTAGTGTGTTGCAGGAATCAAGTCTTTACTGCTGCTGACATATAATAGCAAAATCATATGTTTTTCATGACATAGTTGGTATATTGATGATGATTATACTACTAGATGATATTTATGTCATGTGTTGTGTAGCTTCTATGGAAGATCAAATGATGTGTTGGAGATAGTTCATATAGAGTATGCACTTTATTTTTCATAGTTTCTATTATAGATGTATCATGTTGTTGCTCATGATATTGTGCACTCATGTGGATGAGCCATGATGATTTATATTTCTGCTCATATATGGAGTATACATCTTGTTTCTGGTGATGATTTGTTTCTCACTAATTTGATGCTTGTGCCTCATTCATGATATGTTGTTCACCTATGTTGAGGAGATGATGAGTTTCATGTGTTGCTGATGGTGCTACATTTCTAGATCTTATGCTATTGTTGTTGTTTCCTAGTATTTCTTGGATATATGTTTGCTTGACCATATAGGAGAGATTATCTATATTGGTTCATATGCTCCTAATGTTGTTGTTTTTGCTATCGTTGTTCATGATTTGAGTTGATGATGCATTAGTTGATTAACCTCATGATGATGAGGATATGTATTTGTTGTTGCCCTATGACATATTGCCATGTTTCTACTATTAGATGATTTTATTGTTGTACCTATGTGGAGCATGGTGGTTGCTAGTGGTTCTAAGCCCATTTTTATAGTTTTACTCTCTGTTTTTCCATAATAAACATAAGATTTTACTAGGGAAAATTTTAAGGATGTAAATTTATATTATGGTTTAGAAGCCTTGGCGAATCTCACTAGTCAATATTATGCAATTTGTAAAATGTTTGGAAATATTTTTGTAAAAATATTCAAAATGATAATACTTTTATATAGTATCTTTATAAAGTTTTGGGTATTTTCAAAGTAAAATTTGGGAAAATTATATTTAGAAAAAATGTAAATTAGTGAATCTATTTGTTGGAAAAAGCATAGAAAATTATCCCACCTATGAATATTAACCCTAAATGTTTTCTTGGATTTTAGTCATTCTTTTCAATTATGACAATGTTTCTTATAGTTTATACATAAGTATGAATCCATCATGATCCTCATGCAATTGTTAAGACACATATATGGACTTCATGCAAATGTTATGAGACAAATTTGGACTCGTATAAGATCATGGGAGGAAAAAACATATAATACCCAAAGATAGAACTCAGGCTTGCATTTTGAGCAACTAAACTATTATTTCACATTTAGAAGGTAACATTGTAGTGTATTTATACAACAAGATTTTTTTAAATCCAGAATTAGAAAACTAAAAGTAAATGAATGTGTCAAATTAAATGAAAAATCATTTCCTACTGAAATCACTCAAAAATACTCAAGAGTGAGGGTTGAGCATGCCTTCTAGTAAACTAGTCAAATTCACTTAAAAACTCAGGAAATACCAATTTTGAGAACATTGTTGCAAACAATTTAGAATAAGCGTAGAAATTTTGAAAAAGGTTTTTGTAAAATCTATATAACTCCAAATATATACTCTTATTTTTTTTATTAAATATCTCTATAAAACTCATGGCGAACATTTTTCTAAGCCCATTTTTATAATTTTACTCCTTTTTGTTTTCATAACAAACATAAGATTTTAACCATTCTTTTCAATTACTACGATTGTTGCTTTTCATGAGTAGATGAATAACACATATAGTATGGTGAGTTTAAAAGGTGTTAATAGATAAGCATCAAGGCAAAGGGATATCTATCGATAATGAGGAAAGTCACCACAAAAATCAGAGGAAGAATTTCGAGTGAAAATTTGTTAAAGCCAATGCATATTATGTGAATACTGTCACCGTGGTCTTAACTATTATATCAATTAAATATATATATATATTTTTTTGTTGGTTTTTCTTTCTCTTGGAAGAGTAATTGCAATTTTGAATTTTCTTTGGCTTAACTCAATATGGGTTAAGAATTTCCTTTGGATAACTCATGTTCAACCTATTGGTTGGGGAGGGAAAACACATCAGTTTGTGTGCAAGATTTGCACATAAATTCTATCTGGTTGTATTTTTCTTGCTAAACCATGTTTGGTGAGTTGACCTAGGCACATTCTTAACAATAAAAAATGGTACTTTTAAAGCCCAGTGAGAAATCTTAGCCAATGAATAAAACACTTTTTTTAAGGAAACACATATTTTGACAAAAAAACATATTTTCCATATTAGTGATTAAGAAATAGGATACATGCTAGTGTTGGCTAGAACATTATGTAATTACAATTTTTTGAATAAAAAATTAATAAACAAAAAATTTAAAATCTACCTATCTTATTATTGAAAATTTTAAAATTAAAAAATAAAAGTAAAAAAATTAATTACAACGTGTCTAAAATAGGCTTTCCACAATTTTAATTTAATTATTGGTGATTATTAGGTGGATGGTATAGATTTAATCTCCATGAAATATGCCAAAATATTCATAGTAGTGTCATAGATCAAAGGTTAAGATTTATCTTATTAAACTATTTTAATTAATTTATCTCAAATTAATTAATTAAAGAAAATGTCATATCAACAAATGTCATATTAAACCCGTGGTATTTACCCATGATATTGTAATAAGAGTGATTTACAAGTTAAGAATTTTTATAGTTAAAATGTATATATGTTTAACTCATATATTAATTCTTTTTATAATTAATAATAATAATTTGCAATAAAAATATAATTTTTTTAATTCTAAATGATGTGAAATATACATAATAAGTATTCTGATATTTATCATCTCAATATTTACTAACTACTTTTTTATATATAATTAGATTAATATTATTTTTTGATATAAATTATACACATTATATTAAACTTATTTAATTGAACTTTTAACTAATTAATTTAGTAAAGTAATAAAAGAGAATTACCATTAAGATGGCGCGATGTGAGTATTCCACGTACAGCACTTTTATTATTATTAAAGTTATATTGCATCGCTTTTGTTAGGTAAAAGCTCACTTCAGTTTGAACGACCTCATGGAGGCCACACGCAGTAAGCAATTATTACTCCAATCAATAAATGAAGAATAAGAAAATATTATTCTTCTCAATGCGTGGGCACACATTTAATTATTTTCGAACATCAATCATCGATTATTCCAAGAAATTTCGTTTGAAAGTCCACACTCTAGAACAAAAAAAGGGTGTGGACGGTCTGATTTATATTTACGTAAACCAAAGGTTAATGGACGTAACTTTTTGACTAAAATTTCATGGAGATCTTGACTTTGGTTCACCCGTTGTTTGTTTTCTTTATTACGATTCAAGTTTAGCGGAAAGATATCTTGAATTTTTTTATTAATAATTATTTTTTTGTCACTGGAAAAATCTGTAATTTTTCATTAGATTTGGAAAAATTACATATTGTAGATGCTTTATGCATATGCTATTTGCCACTATGGACTATGATCATAAGAGAAATATAAAGAAACTATGTGTATCTATAGCCAGATATACTTCATAGGGCAATCTGCTATAATTTGCTGTGTAAAAACTATCAACTATGACTATACATTAAGCCTCACAAGGCTCTCATGCTTTGTTCTGTACATTTCAAAAATATCATTTGTATTGTTCAAAATATATAACAAAAAACAAAATAAGTGCTCTATTCAGTGATCAGGGTCTCGCTGATATGCTTGATCTATGTATGGCCGGTGATAATACTGGTATTCATTCGTCCCTTGCTGCTCGGTAATCTCCCACACACCCCTGTGCATCAGCGCGGCCTCCTTGGATAATTTGTCAGCATGGCTGTTATGCTCCCTGTAGATATGAGAGCAAGAGATATTGTTAAATGCTGCTTTGAATATAAATACTTCATTTAGAATGATGCTGAGTGTGTGAATGTGACAATCAGATATGCCATTGAACCAATTGATAATAATTTTTGAATCCCCGAAGATGTTTATGTTGGTACAATGGTGACCCAGTGTGAAGTGTAGTAGGTGGCGCAATGTTATGAGTTCAGCATAGTTATTGGTTCCGGCACCCAAGCCCATTTTGACTTTATAGTAATGCTGTGCGTTGATGTATAAAATGAAACCTCCACCGCATCCATGTAGATTTGCAGCCCCGTCAAAGAAGGCCCATGGTGTGTTTGTGTCAATACATGGAGGTGGATGTGGTCGGCGTTCTTTGGGTGGCGGGGGATCTGGAAGCTCCCTAAATGCTGATATAATCCCTGCCTCAACCTGTGGCCAATGAGTAGGCCTGTTTTCAAAGATATGGCGATTACGAGCTTTCCATATGTGCCAATTGACGAGTATCGGGAGGTTTATGATCTTCGTTCCTTTGTGTCTATGAGCCCATTCTTCCCATGCGGTGTTCAGGTCATCTCCCTCCCAATGCCCGTTGTATGAAATCGAATTTGATAGTGAGATCCACAGGTCTTGAATAACCCTGCAGCGCAGAAAGAGGTGCTCTGTGGATTCTGATGCACCTTTACACAGTATGCACCAGGTGGGCCCTTGAAAAGCTCTATGTGAGAGCTGCTCCCCTGTAGGTACCTTGTTCCTCAGCATGCACCAGAAAAATAGCTTGGTTCTTGGTGGTGCCGTGAGCTTCCAAATGCTTCTCCACCAAGAAGGGATGATATCCGGTTTTTTATGTAAATTTAGAACGATGTACCCAACCTTTGGGGAGTATTTCCATTCTCTGCCTGGCTCCATATAAGTTCGTCCGGACCCTCTTTGATTCTGATATGGGATTCAATTAAAGCTGATCTGAATTCCTGCCACTCCTGATGCCATCTTTGAGGAAGGTCCATCTGATGCGCCAACCTCCATGCCTGATTAAAAATCCCTGAGTTCTGCTGGTCAGCAATATGTGCAAAAACTTTGATCTCTTGTGAGTGAAGATATCTGATGAGGTCCTGAGAGAGGATATGCCTACCTCCACTGCCGATCCAAGGATCCAATCCTATTCTAGCCAGGGATCCATCATTGATCCTCCACACCAGGTTGTCTCTGACTAGTGGCAAAGAATGAAGCAACGCCTTCCATACAGTTGAGATGCCTGTTTTTTGCCAGCTAGGAAGCCTGACCCAGTCCATCAAGTCTTGGGGCCAGATATATTTATGATATGATAGGCGGGACCATAGGTTCTGACTAGTCAGCAAGGACCAGCCCATTTTGGCCGCAAGGGCTTGTGCAAATAGAGGAAGATCTTTTAGGCCCCATCCCCCCCACCGCTTTGGTAATGCAATCTTTTGCCAGCCGATCCAGGCGAAAATGCGTTTGTCTTGATTCCCGGCCCAGAGGTATCTGTTGCACATTTTCTGTAGTCGAGCTAGAATATGTCTGGGAATCCACGCAAGAGCCATCCAGAAGACTGGGGTGGCTTCCAGGACTGTTTTGATGAGCACTAAGCGATCTGCTCTGGATAGATATCTGTGACTCCAACAGATTAGCCTTTTCTCCAATTTTGTGACAAGCCAGACCCAATCTGCTATCCTTTGACACGTGGGCTTTAACTAGTAACCCAGATATTTTAGACCTCTGTCCATTAGATGGATGCTGTAAGGGAATACTTGATGAGCATACTGAGATTCATGAACAGTTGTGCGGGCGAAAGTGACAGTGGATCTTTGCTGGTTTACAAGCATGCCAGTAGCAGTTGAGAAAAGATGAAGGATCCGGGAGAAAGCCTGGGAGTCTCTGATGCTGCCATCCAGCATGATAAGAACATCGTCCACAAATAACAGATGAGTGAGGTAACAGTCATCAGTGATCTTGAGGCCACAGAGGGATCTGTCTCTCTTCGCTGTCATAATCAGTCTACTAAGGCCTTCCATGACAATAAGAAATAATAGAGGGGATAGGGGGCAGCCCTGTCTGAGACCCCTTTCATATTGAAAGAAATGGGAAGCCGATCCATTGATGAGGACACTGAAAGTAGGGGTGGTGATGCATGCCATGATCCAGTTGATGAGAATAAGAGGGAAACCCAGGTGAATGAGGAGCATTTTGATATAAAGCTAGCTGACCCGGTCAAATGCTTTTGACAGGTCGATCTTGAGGATGATGCTTTTGAGATGTTTGGACCAAATAGAGTGGATGGATTCTTGAGCGGAACCTATAGCTTCATGGATCTGTCGATCTTCATGAAAAGCAAATTGCTGGGGAGCAATATTTTTAGATAGGATGGGTCTGAGGCGATTTGCAATAATCTTGGAGATGATCTTGTAAAGGCAGTTGCACAGTGATATGGGACGATAGTCATTAAAGGAGGATGGGGTGTCAGACTTAGGAATGAGGTCGATAAAAGTAGAGTTTATAGCATGATATAGACAACTAGATGATCTGCTCTCCTCCACCACCCTCAGCAGGTCTTGTCCCAATAGTTCATAGAAAGCTAGATAGAATTCGATTGTCCAACCATCTGGGCCTGGGCTTTTATCTTTCTTGAACCATTTTAAGGTGCTTTCCAATTCCCCTGAGGTGACAGGTGCAATGAGGTCATCTGAATCTTCCTCATTTACATATCTGGGGAAATGATTTGCCACATTTATGATCTCAACTAGATTTGTGCCAGGTGGGTTCCTGTAAATGCTCCTGAAATGAGAAGTTCCGCACTGAGAGAGCTTGTTGAAGGTGTCCGCATTACCTCCCTCCGGGAGAGGGAGATTCCAGATGGTATTTGTGACTTTTCTTCCTTTTGCATAATTTTGAAAAAATTTAGAGTTTTCATCGCCAGCTTTAAGCCAAATGGCTCTGCTTCTCAATATTTGTGATTCTTCCCTTAATTTGAGTATATGATCCTTTTGGTTCTCCAACTCGATCAAGCGTGCCTTTTCTTCTCCTGTGATGAACCCCAAATTCCGATCATCCAATAAAGTGCATAGTTCAGCTTCAATGAGGTTGAGCTTAGCGTTTTCCCTGCTAAGCTTATCCTTTGCCCAATTGATAGTCTGATGCTTCAGCATGGAGAGGTTTTTGCAGAAGCCTTTTGCCAGGGATGCCTCTCTGTCGATGGGGTTTGCAACCCAGAATTCAGTAACCAATTTTATGAAGTCCGGGTCTTGCAACCATGTGTGATTGAATTTGAAGGGAGCTTTCGCTTCTAATGAGGGCCAAGAATTTCCAGATAAATAGGGGAGTGATCAGATATACCCCCCGAACCGACCCATTGCTTATAATGATGAAGTTGTTGGAAGAGCGGACCCTTCATCAAGAATCTGTCAAGTCTGCGGGCCAATGCCGCTGCACCCACTCTCCTGTTCCTCCAGGTGGGCAGAGGCTTTTGCATGGGGACATCCATAAAATTGGTCTGTTCCAAGATGTTTGTCATATATCCAGTAATGGTATCTACTTGAGCCGAAGATCCCCAGGATTCACTGAAGCCCAAAGAAAAATTTAAATCCCCGCCCAAAATAATGTGGTCAGGGGTCAGTAAAGAGAGGTTTAGGAGGTGAGCCCAGAAAGTTTCTCTCTGGTGGCATGGGCCATAAACATTCACAACACGGAGGGTTTTGCCGAGCTCTGCAGAGAAGACATCTATACCCATGAAGCCAGTTCCCCCCCAGGATGCATCAACCCTGATGGTTCTAGGGTTGTATCCGATAGCCAGCCCCCCGGATCTTCCAACTGCATCAAGAGCCATGAACTTCCAACTCGGGGCCAGAGCTTGCAGAGAGTGGGTGATATTCTCGGCCTATCCTAGGGTCTCTTGAAGCAAAATGATATCTGACGGCTCAACCTCAAAAAGTCTCTGTAAGGCTAGTTTCTTGGGGGCACTAGCTATGCCCCTGCAATTGAAAGATAAGCATTTCATGGGGGAACGCTTCTCGGGGTATAATTTGCTCTAAGGACCCCATCAAGAGTGGATTGACGACCGGAGGCGACCTCTGCCCCCGTACGCAGAATAGCGTTAGATAGATCAGTGTTTCTACCTCTAGAAGTCAGAGGTCCAGGGCTCGGAGTAGCTAGCCCTAACCCGGCCTGATGGCTAGGCGTATCCATGGGATGGGAACGAGGGCGAAGAAAATATGGGTGGGAGATAGAGGTCCTAGAGGAAGTCGGCGAGGTGGAGGATGAAGAGGGGGGAAGGGGAACAGGAGCAGTAGCGACGATGGGGGGGGGGGGTCGACAATTTACAATGAGCCATAGAGATCTGAGCAGATGATACAACCATAGATGAAGTGTTAACAAGACCTATGGAGGAAGGGTTTAGAGAGATACCCGAGGCGTGTGCGGCTTCAGCAGTAGCACGAGCTCTAGTCATCGGCGGAGAGAGAGTGCCGTGTCCCTCCGTCCCAGACTTTTGTGGAGTAGCATGGGCGGCAGGCGAAGACCCCGGAGGTGGACGAGATATAACCGGAGAAGCTCCTCTGGATGGAATTGGAGTAGTCTTGGGGGAGTCCTCTGGTTTTTTGTTGAGCGGGCACTCTTTGTAGAGGTGTCCCACCTGATGACACCGTCTGCAATGAAACGGGACGCCTTCATAATCCAAAATCTGAATCCTGCAGTATTTCCCCCACTGAAGAGTAATCTTCTCCTATAGTCCTTCATGTGTGTCCAAGTGTACCAGCACACGAGCAAGGGTTCGATTCCACGAAGGTTCGATCATGATCTAAGTAGGTGCCCAGAGCATTTCCAATTCTGATGAGAACATCCTCACTCCAGTACTGCAGTGGTAGCCCTGGCAGTCTAACCCATAAGGGTCCTGCCCCAATCTGTTCGCGCTCCGGGTCGAAGAGGGGGCTCCACCTCTTGAGAAGAACCAGAGCCATCTCAATATGCCAGTACCAGATCTGTGTAGACTTCCTTTGCAAAATGGAGAGAGAACCATCCTCGGGGCAAAACATGAACATCCGGTAATTCTTTCAGTAGGGCACCCCAAATTTCCTTGACCCATTGCGTCAACCTGTTTGCAGAGTAAGCACGCCCTCGCACATGTCCGACCAAGACCGTGCGTGCCATGACCGCAACTTCCCCGATGGTCGAGGTCTCGCCAAACCTAATAGTAATATCCTTAATAGTCGCCTTTATGCACTTTGTTTTCCTCTTCTTGGTACGGGGGGTCAAAGGGTGGTCAACAAATGGATTTTGGACACCCTCAGGAGAGATGTTCTTGATAGGTTTGATGTTTACCGCCGGGGTTTCGAAACAACCAGAAGGCCGCAGCCCAAGCACAGGGGGGATATTAGGGCCAACCATGGGAGCATTTACTGGGGGCGTCGGGAGAACAGTGGAGATGGGCGGATGAGGATCAAACGAGAAAGAAATGAGGCGTGTAGGTGGATAGAATGTGCAGAGTGCCCAGAGATAGGGGAGGAGCTTCAAGGCATGGAGAGTCCACAGGGGGCAGCTCAGAGGTAGAGTGTCACGCCCCTACACCTGCGGTAGTCTTCCAACTGCTTGTAGCAAGGTGCGGCACCACCGAACGCTTTCTTTTCACCAATACTAACATTCATGGACTACGCCTACTTTCACATTAACATACTTAGCTTCTGTTTCGCAACCAAGTAAAATGCAATTATCCTTTATACTTAATGAAGCCCATACTCATTCATTATCCTTTATACTCCTCGTAATGTGAGTCTTCCCGACAATATATTAAGAATATCAGTTTTACAATACAAGTGTGTCTTGGCCAAACCAAGTCTCACACTTAGCCAAATATTACAACCGAGAGGCAACCCTGCCTTTTACAAATAGATGTGCACCCTTGCACAAAGAGAAGTGCTCACCCGAGCCACTTAAATCCTCTTCACCAAGTCCTGCACAAATCTGCACATCCACCGCACCTCGGGCACACCTTGCCCGCTCTTCGACCGACTCAAGATCACCTCAAGAACACCTTCAAGTGCACCCTCAAGAAGAGCGCATGAGATATGCGCAGCTCCTCTTATTTCTGCGCACTATTCACTTGTCTCTTGATCTTATGCGTTGAAGAGATGTGAAGTTGATTGTTGGAATGAGCTCTCAAAGCTCTCACATATATACACATACTACGTGGGTTTACAAGGGGTGTGCAGCCCCTTGGCCGACCCCCAAAACCACTATCCATGCGCCCCAAGCTTCATTTACAAGTCGGCTTGCATACATGTTTAACATCGCATATAAGTAGCACGCTCAACACTTAGTCGCATAAGTGTTTTGCATAACATCGCACATAACGTCGCATTCCGTCGTATGTATTGTCGCACCCCGTTGCACATTTCCTCCGCGCGCCCGTGCGCCCGCCCGCACGCCCGATCTCGTGCACGACTCTCCGGTGCCCGTCGCACTCATCTCCCGAAGGCCTTACATCCTCCTCCACCTGAAATCGTTGTTGTCCTCGACAACATACCATCCCGGTAGCCATCCACCAAGATCATCATCATCCGTGATGTTAACTCCTCTTCGCA
This sequence comes from Pinus tabuliformis, assembly GCA_031772625.1. Lineage (NCBI taxonomy): Eukaryota > Viridiplantae > Streptophyta > Pinopsida > Pinales > Pinaceae > Pinus > Pinus tabuliformis. The sequence continues at coordinate 1,195,291,709 of CM062811.1, forward strand.
AGGCAAACATCCTTGCAACATATGTAGAGACTCATCTCCACTATGTCCCGGCTTAGTGACCAACTGCCACCAAGCTCACCATACCAAGGCATGCACCTCCACGGTATGTTCTCCATCAGATATCATCTCGATCCATGATCATCGACCCCTCTGCCACAATCTCCACTGCAACATCTCGTGTCGACCTCATCATGTGTTCCCATGTGAACCTCTGCCATGATACTCCAACACGATGCCAACATATCTCTGCACATTGGTACCCCTCGTGACTCGAACTAGTTGGGTAGCTAATCCAACCATACATCCAAACCACAAGAATGCACATCCTCATGTCATCATCGGTTGTTCCTCAAAACATCCGGCCACATTCTTGACTCATCAAGAATCTATCTCCATAATCCATGCTCAGGTCCATGGAACTCCATCCACCTCATCTGCAACATGCTGTCCATGATGTTTGGTGTCAATGTGCTACATGAAATCAGCCACATCTATCCCAACATCATCATCCATAAGTGTGTCTCCTCCATATGAAGAGACTATCTCATTGACTCTCGATGTGCCACATTTAGGTCCATGAAGCAACCCTTCATCACATCTACAATGTGCCATCCCTCAAGTCTGCCATCGAAACAAGTATGCACTTGTCTCATCTATCCATGTGCTGCCCATGATCATAGATCAATCAGCTCCCATGTGTAGAAAGTAGTTGAGTCTCGGCTCAACCCATGCCCAAGTCAAGGCATCATCATCATCGTAACTCTATCACTCCAAAGTGTCTCATATCAATCCTCCACATCAAGTCACTCTTCCAAGCCATGCCCATACATGGACTTTGAAAGTATGCATCCCATACTGCGTCAAAGTCTCTGACCTCAGCTCCTCAATGCATCAAATCCTCTAAGTCCACCATATATGATGTCCCTAAAAGTCACAACAATCTCATGCCATCATGAGCTCCATAATCAGCTCACAAATCCATCCAAGTCCATGGCCTTGTTGTACATAAGTGCACAACCTCTCCATCGGCTCATAAGTGAAACATCTCCATGTCACACTAGCAAATCCATCTGCACAACATCCCTGCCTTGGCACTCCTCACTGGATGCCCATAAGTGACATCTCTACAAGTGCTCCCACATAATGTCCCTGCATAAGACTGCCATGCTCCATGTCTCAACCTGATGTCCATGACTAAGTTGTCCATGTAGCCCAACCAAGTAGACTCATCACAACAATCGGTCATCCTCATCCAAGTCTGCAATCTTCAGTCTAGTGAACTCGGTCACCCAACCATCATCATTTCATGAGTCCCTCCATCATAGCTCCTCCACCAAAGTGTCCACCAAGACTATCTCTTGGTCTCGGCCATGAGAAGTCCACCCAAGCATCATCACAAGTGTGTGCCCTCCTCAACCTGTCCATGAGTCATGCCGGGCACTTAGCCAATTCTTCATGTGGCTAAAGCATGATCCATTCATCCACAACGATCATCATGTTCCTCCCTTGTCAAGGGCCTTTGCACCTTCTACCATAAGGTCACAAACAACCCCAACAAGTCCTGCAACAATCAACAATCCTTGCTTCTCCATACAAGGTCTCATCATAGACATCCATGGTAAGATCCTCCCTAGCATCGGCAAACTGGCTTTGCCCTTCCCTGCATACGGTCCATCTACCAAATGCTCAAATGAAACACAAGTATCAATAGTACTTACATCTTCATGAGGCTCCTCCTCATCTATCCATCTCTGCAAACTGCACGATCCTGGTCCAACTTGATCAATCTCAAGTTCATCCTCCATCATGGTCATGTCTGCAACATCTTCAATCATCACGGCTTCCTCTTCCTTGATAGCACAATCTGCAACTTCATCTTGCTCCATTGTCCAACCAAGTTGAAGAAGCTCGTCTTCAACATTCTTTTCCAAGACTTCAAGCTTATCTCGAATTCGGGGATTCTCTTCTTTCAACCGCTTCAACCTGTACAAGGTAAGCAAGAGCTTCCCTTCACCTTCTTCCAAACTTGCCATGCCTTGTCGTTCAGCTTGGTCCAAGCGCTAAGCTTCACTTCTGCTAAACCTGCTTCCACTGTCACGAGCAACCCTGCTCACCGGCTCCAACCGAGTTCTGATACCAACTGTCACGCCCCTACACCTGCGGTAGTCTTCCAACCGCTTGTAGCAAGGTGAAGCATCACCGAACGCTTTCTTTTCACCAATACTAACATTCGTGGACTACGCCTACTTTCACATTAACATACTTAGCTTGTGTTTCGCAACCAAGTAAAATGCAATTATCCTTTATACTTAATGAAGCCCATACTCATTCATTATCATCATGCAATTATACCAAGAACAACAACAATTGCAACAAGTATAAAGGGGAGGGGCAACTCCCCGTAATGTGAGTCTGCCCGACAATATATTAAGAATATCAGTTTTACAATACAAGTGTGTCTTGGCCAAACCAAATCTCACACTTAGCCAAATATTACAATCGAGAGGCAACCCTGCCTTTTACAATACATGTGCACCCTTGCACAAAGAGAAGTGCTCACCCGAGCCACTTAAATCCTCTTCACCAAGTCCTGCACAAATCTGCACATCCACCGCACCTCGGGCACACCTTGCCCACTCTTCGACCGACTCAAGATCACCTCAAGAACACCTTCAAGTGCACCCTCAAGAGGAGCGCATGAGATATGCGCAGCTCCTCTTATTTCTGCGCACTATTCACTTGTCTCTTGATCTTATGCGTAGAAGATATGTGAAGTTGATTGTTGGAATGAGCTCTCAAAGCTCTCACATATATACACATACTACGTGGGTTTACAAGGGGTGTGCAGCCCCTTGGCCGACCCCCAAAACCACTATCCATGCGCCCCAAGCTTACAAGTCGGCTTGCATACATGTTTAACATCGCATATAAGTAGCACGCTCAACACTTAGTCACATAAGTGTTTTGCATAATGTCGCACATAACGTCGCATTCCGTCGTATGTATTGTTGCACCTCGTCGCACATTTCCTCCGCGCGCCCGTGCGCCCGATCTCGTGCACGACTCGCCGGTGCCCGTCGCACTCATCTCCCGGAGGCCTTACATAGAGGGAGCAGCATTATAATCGGGCAAAGTAACAATAGGCGAGACAGCATGCGAGGTATAGTCTGATATCGGGAAAGGATCAGAAGCCGACAAAGAGAAATTAGGGTTATCGAAAATAACCCGATCCGGAAAAGGGTCCGCGGAGTAATCCACAAGATCTGTCTCCATATTCTCCTCCATTACAGCCAGCGGTCAGTAGCGGATGGCGACGGGTGTGGAAACGGTTAAACGGCACCGGCGAGAGGCAGTGAAACGGCTATGGTACAGGCTACAACCTGCAAGATTATGCAATAAACCCTAGGCAATTACCCTAATCCGACGCGCTCCATCCTTTTCACTTTTTTTATTAAAAATTATCATTTACCTAATAAAAAATTATTAATAATTATATAATCCTGTAAAAATTATTAATAATTATATAATTTAATTTCAAAACTAGGAACGAAAAATTTAATTTATCGATACTTATATATTCTAATTTCAACTATAATAATGAAAAAGTATCCCAAAAAAATAAAAAAAATACTATCATATCAACAAAGACATACATTTTTTTCATTTTCATTTCTCCATTCTTTAATCATCATCATGTATAAACCTAAATAGCTATCATGGATCAATATATACATATTTTTCATCATTTTTGACATCCATCAATTTTGTTTGTAGAATTTTGCTCCAAATTAATTAGACCTAAAAATGTGAAACTATGATTACAAAGTCTAATTGGACCTAAACTATTATCACACATTCTAATTTAATTGAAAATTATAACTTATTATTACACATTCTAATTTAATTGAAAATTTTAACTTATTAAATCATTCAATCGGAATAAAATAAAATAGAATAGAAACGTCATCATAAAATTAACTTATTCATTCTTAAACAATCATGCTTTTTCATTCTGAAAACTTATTCCATCTTAAGTATTTTCGTTTTTATTTTCCATTCTTGGACAAAGTATATGGAGTTTTATAGCGTGAGGATAGAAGTTTTGAATGATGACGGAAATTTCGAGGGTCATTCGACGTAGTGGATAGATGGAAATTAAGATTATGAAGTTTTGAAAATTTATTTTTAAATATTTTTATTAATTTTGGAATAATTGAAATAAAGAAATTAATATATGTGTTTTTATTTTATAATAATTAAATTTATGAGTGTAAAGTTTTTTATTTTAATTCTAGTAGATAAAGATTTATTTATTTATTTTTATTTTTTTAAGTGATGACTTAAATTGATTCTTAGCTTATGTTTCATATAAAGATTCCTAATTTATGTTTCGTCTAAATATTTATCAATCAGTATAATGTGTTAAAGAATCGGTTAAATTAAATTAAATTATATATAATGTGTTAGAGAATTTGTTAAATTAAATTGAATTTTAATAAATTTATTTTTAATGTCAGCGAATCAGATTTTAATAAACCGCGAGCACCGACCATACGATGGGGTCGTGTGGTAAAAACGCCATATTCAGAACTGACCAAACCGCAGACCATACCCGACAGTGTAGTAAAAACACCATTATGTGAAAATTTCCAAAACTTGTCCCACTTGGCTCTAGATGGTGTGCACTTGGAAACTCTTATTTCCACCTCTATAGCATTATTAATGCGCCCTGACATGTGCTCTCGATAGCCAGATATAACACGCCTGCGGTGATGACTAGAAAAAAAATAACGACGTGTTATATCGACGCATGTCAAGGCGCATTAATAATGCTATAGAAGTGGAAATAAGAGTTTCCGTGTGAGCTTCGATGGGACCTTGTGGCCATTTCGTCTCTTGCTTTGCGATCTTTACATGTGGCATAAATTGAGCGGTCGATATTCGTTCCGTGATATCAGTGGTGGGCACCGGATTTGCGCGAAGGGTTGAGTCAAAGCAAACCCTTTAGTAATTTGAATCAAGAAAATGAAGGATCGATACCTTAACTTGTAAGAATATGAAGGATTGTAAGAAAGGGTTTTTTAAATGGTACACATCTTACTTCAATTTTAATTATTTTAACAATCGAGTTAGTCCATGAACCTTGTACAACTCTTCAAATTATAATTTTAATAATATTTTAATAATTATTATCAATTTCAGGTTTCTAGATTTTTTTATTAATCACATTAAAAATATTAATGTGGTTGTGCTAGTTTATTTTATTTTAAACATTAAAAATATTTAAGTTTATTTTAATTTAGTTATTAACAAGGAAAATTTTAAGGACATAAATTTATCTTAAAGTTTAGAAACTTTAGTGAATTTCAGTAGCAATATGTAAAATGTTTGATGGTATCCTTGTAAACATATTCAAATTTCTAATGATTTTGTATATAGTCTCTATAAATTTTTTAGATATCAAAGGTAAAATCATTTTATATTATAAATTAGCCCACTTGCCAATATTAGCCCCTAATATTATGAAGGGCAACCAACTACACAACCCGAAATAAACCTGAGACCCTCAACCTGAGGCTTACAAAAAAAGTCACCATCCATGATCCTGTGAGATTTGAAGTTCACGAACACCATCGTCTCGGCAACATGCACCCCTTTTACCCGGTTCACGGACCCGATAAGGATTGTGAGCCATTAGTTTATGAATGTTCGGGTCCTATTTGGAACTTAAGCTCCGATCACTTGTAGAACGCGAAAACCACACGAATAAGCCCTTGTTGATCTGACGGTCCTTCGAGATATCGGAACAGAAACCTCCATGGTCTTTACTTTCCTTTTCGGACCCGATGTGGATTGTAAACCACTAATCTAAAAAACATCGGGTCCGCTTTGGTGGTTAACCTTCGATTACTTTTCCACCCGATGGCCATTCGATTACAAAGGCTGTCAAGATCCGTGGCCAACGACCTCCTAAGAGGCCTGCTGTTTACCAAGTGCCTCTCCCCTGTGGAAAGCTTTGTTTTAAGCAATTTTCTTCTCCCTTTTTTTCCTCTTTTTTTTTGGAAATCAATGGTTAAGAATGACTTACACTTCCGCTTTCTCTTGCTTCCACTAGTCTTCCTTCTTGTTCAGTCCTAATAGTTCAGAAGTTTTCCATGTCTTTGTCTACCTGTCTTTGACAATCCTCACGCAATTTCCCTAAGGGTGTCGAATCCCATGCATACCTGTTGTAACTTTCTTTGCAAAACACTCCTTCATTCACCAGACGATCAACTAGCATATTGGCTTTTCTTCGCACATGAACAAAGCTGGCCATTTTCAGGGTTTGTAGGTGGGAATAAATGTGCTAAAAGACCTGCAAAAGTCGCCAACGTTTTGATACTTTTCCAAGTGCTTTTCCATTATAGATCTTCTTGGCTGCATTAATAACCAATTCTGAGTCTGCTTCAATGATGGGATTATGAGAATTTGACTCGATTAGTATTTCTAGGCACTGCTTTGAGGCCATGAGCTTCGCCATGTTATTTGTGGTAGTTCCCAAATGACTATGAAATATGTCCTTTATGCACTCCTGCTCATCTCTGATGACCCCACAAAAACCATCCATCCCGGGTTACCTTTAGAGGCTCCATCTATGTTAATTTTCAAGAAACCATGAGGAGGAGGTTGCCAAAGTCTTTACCAACATTTATCTGGCTCACATCCTTGTGTATGCTTTGGGGAACTAGTGAATGGAGACCCAATTGCAGCAGTATACGAGTGTCCTGGGGTAGAGTCAGGTTCTAAGGAGGTCTCCTTAACATGGCACCAATAGTGTCTTTGAGTTGTCTTAATATCTGTGCAATAGTGTTCTGGGTTGGGCTAATTTTGCTCTTGAAAATCCTGCCATTGCGTTCTTTCCAGACGTCCCAGATTAAGAAGCCTGGAACTAGAGTCCAAGCGTTGTTGATGATCTCATTGCCTGAGAAGTTTCTTCTCCAATTCCTCGAAGTGTTGGTAATACTGAGGCCATCCCTGTAAGTTTTCCTGAAGACTGAGGCCACCCAATTCCACAAGGTTGAGGTGAAAGGTAAAAGGTTGAGTAAGTGTTGCATCATCTCCTCTTGTGTACCACACAGATAGCATTTATATGGGCCAAAAAAACCTTTCTTCAGAAGATTTTCCCAAGTAAGAATTTTCTTTTGTTGAACCAACCACATGAACAACTTTATTTTCATCCAATGCGGGTGCTGCCAAAGGTCCTTCCATGGCTTATCAAGGTTTTGATAATACAACCCTAGGGCTATTTGTTTGGCTTCTTTGAGGTTCAAGTTACCTTCTGTGTTTCTTCCCCATCTTAGTTGGTCAGACGAGGATGAAACAAAAATCTTCCTTTGTTCCAAGTCCATAGCAAGAGAGTTTCCCTGAGCTTTCAAAGGGCTCTCTTCCTTGTAGCCTAGATCTTTCCATGTTCTCCATTTGCCATTGTTCCTTATCTAATCCTAGAAGTCACTTACCATGCATAAACCTTTGTTGTCAGTGTCATTCTTGAAATCGGTTAGTTCTTCCCTAAACAGGTTTGGTTCTTGCTGCCAGTTATCCTCCCAGAATCTTGCCGGGTTCCCATCTCGGATCTCCCAGAAGCTGTGCTGTTGGACAATGCCTCTATTTTCCCAAGCAATATTCCAAATGTGGGAGCCCTTGATAAGCCTAGACATTCGAATATGATCCCTCTCCTGCCAATTATTTGCATATATATGTTTCCAAAGCTTGGCCCATGGGATTGCTGATTCCTTGAGCCACCTCCACCATAGCTTTGCACCCAAAACTCTACTGAGGGTTTCGGGGTCATGAAGCCCCAAACCTCCATGGGCCTTAGGTTTGCATAGCTTATCCTAAGCTACCAAAGCCCATTTCTTTTTCTCTTCCCCTTTGCCCCGAAGAAAATCTCTTTGAATGTTCCTGATGTGTTGTAAGATTCCTTTAGGAACAGGAGGAGCTGACATCATGAAAATGGGTATGGCATGCAGGACAACTTTTGTGAGCATAAGGCGCCCTGCTAAATTCAAAGATCTGCATGTCCATTTCTTGACCTTATCCTGAAGTTTGTTAATGACCGGCTCCCACACTGCCCTGCTTAGAGGTTTGTCTATAAGGGGCATTCCAAGGTACTTAGAGGGTAACTGACCCCTTTGGAACCCTAGAATTCTGGTAAGGTTTCTCTGAATAGAAATGTTAGTGTTAAAAAAGAAAACTTTTGATTTGTCAAGGCTTACCTCTGTACCAGTGGCCATAGCAAAGTCATTCAAGATTTGTTTAAAATATTTGGCTTCCTTGACCGTGGGAATGCCCTGCATCATAGTGTCATCCACAAATTGTTGGTGAGTTGAAGCCGCTCCACCTGTGGTGAGTTTCAAACCCTATATTCTTCCCTCAACACTTGCCATTTTTATCACTCTACCTAGCCCTTCCATCATGAGCACAAAGAGGAAGGGGGAGAGCGGACCGCCTTGTCTTAGTCCCCTAGAAGGCATGAAGGTTCTTGAGGGTGAGCCATTAAGCAGGATTGAAAAACTAGCCGTGGATGCAAGGGCCATAACCCATCTGATCCAATTGTGGTCAAAACCATAAGCTTTCAGCACTGCCCTGATGTAAGACCAACTTAGCTTGTCATAAGCTTTCGCTAGGTTAAGCTGTATGATCATACCAGCTTGCTTGTTTCTCTTCAGAGAGTGTACCATCTCATGAGCTTATATGATATTGTTGAGAATATGTCTTCCTTCCACATAACTAGTTTGCTCCTCTAAAATAAGAGCTAGAAGAAGGGGCTTGAGTCTGTTAGCGATCACTTTGGAAATAATTTTGTACACCACATTACATAAAGCTATGGGTCTAAATTTGTCTGGTGTGATGGCTTTTTCCTACTTTGGAATCAAAGCTATGAAAGAGGCATTAAGAGCCTTCAAGACCAATTTGGATCTTCTTGAGTCTTCCACTGCATCAAGGATGTCTTGTTTGACTGTTTTCCAGCATGCTTTGAAAAAGTCCACATTGAAATCATCTGGATCAGGAGCTTTCCCATTTTACATCTCGTTGATAACTTCACTGACCTCATCTTCAGATACTAGCCTTTTGAGATTATGATTGTCTTCCCTTGTTACAAGCTTGGGAATGTACCTTGTGAATTTGTTAATGAACTGTGACTTGTCTAAGAGAGGCTCCTTTGCAATGCTAAGGAAGTGTTGTACTAGGACAGATTCCATTTTTTTGTGGGTGACGAGCTCTTTCCCTTGAGAATCTCTGAGTTTTAAAATTCTGTTATGTGACTTGTGACTCAAAGTTGACTTATGAAAAAACTTTGTGTTTCTTTCCCCTTCTCTAATCCACTATACTCTCGATTTCTGTCTCCAGAAAGTCTCCTCTTGCCTGCACCTATCATCCCATTCCTTCTGAAGAGAATCAGCTTGAGTTTTCCTTTCCTCGGTAAAGCCATCTATGATCATGAGTTGATTAATCCCCTATAGTTTCTGTTCAACTTCTTTTTTGGCTTTGAAAATGTTACCAAACCATTTTTGTTCCAATATTTGAGTTTGAATTTGATGTGTTTAAGTCTTTGTTGTAGCATGAACATTTCAGTGCCTTGAAAGGGCAACTCTTCCATCCACAATTTATCAATATTTCTGGTGAAGTCGGGGTGATAGAGATAGACATTTTCAAACCTGAAAGGTCTGTTCCTTGGTGTACCCATGAAAGTGGCTTCAAGCTATATAGGCCAGTGGTCTGAGCCTCCAAAGGGAAGGATGAAAGTTGACATGTCAGGGCCTGTGAGAAATAGGTCCTCTAAGATCATGAATCTATCTAGTTTAGAGGCAACTTGAGAAGCCCCTCCTCTCTTGTTGTTCTAGGTGAAAGTTCCATTTATTGTCTCAGCATCCACTAATCTCATGTTATTTATGAAGCTATGGAAGGCAATGGAGTCTCTGCCTAGTGTTCTGGTGCCACCTTTTTTATCTGTAAGAGATTTGATCATATTGAAATCCCCTGCCAGAATCTAGGGCATATCAGGATATTTCTCTCTTAGCTCCTCAAGGGAAGTGAGAAGCTTGAGTTTGTCTTCTAGTTTTTGAGGACCATAGACATTTGTAATCATGTAAATCTCCTAATCACCCACAGGTTGTATTACCAGCAAAAGATAGTTCCTGGACGTGCAAGTTTTTGAGGATCCCAAAGCGTAAGAATCCCTCCTGCCGAGTTGTCTACCTTAACCTCTAGATATTCATACCTGCTTAAGAATTTGCTACGTATTTCTCCGATTTTATCCATCAAGCACTTTGTTTCCTGAATGAAAACCATGTCTGGTTTTTCTTCTTTTATTCTACTACCGAGATTTCTTTATTTCCTTTTACTTCCTAGGCCCCTAATATTCCAGGTTGTAAACTTCATTAAGAAAGGTTTGTAAAAGAGTAACTAGTGAGATCTTTCATCTTACCTGAGTTGATAATGAGTTTTCCACATTCTTTCAATAGCTCATTCTATCTTTTCCTTCCTCTTTTCCTGCCCGGGTTCTTGGAACTGCCCGAGTGTTTCCTCCATTGTCTTCATCCCTCTGTTTTCCTGGCTGTCATGGTTTCTTTTGGCTCCAAAACTCTTCGATTGGTATCTCCATAGGAAGAGTTGTTGAACCTTTTCAAACTCCTCTTTTGGCAGGGAGTCAACTCCTTTGGTAATACCCTACTCCAGAAACTTTTCTAGATCCAAGTTTTCCTTCTCAAGAATCTCCTGTAGTTCACGATCCTCCGTTCCCGCCTCACTTGGTGTCATCTCATGGTCCCTGCTGAGCTCCACAATGCTCAGTAGATCATCCTGTTGCTGGTTTTTCTCTGGTATGTCCTCCATGCTAGTATCCCTATCCTTCTCATTGGTTTTAGTCTCCAATTTCTAGTTTTCACCATTGTTTCCAATTTCTTCTTCTAAGATTTTGAAACTATTGTGGCTCAGTTGTCCGTCCTCATTGATTTTATTTTGGTGCCACTTTCATCCTTTCCCCTTATCCCCCACCTTAGTGAAACCCTCAGGATCTTTGCTTGTGGTGGTTTTTATGTTGCTTTCCAGTTTGTTTAATGGGCAGTCTCTGTATAGGTGCCCGTGTTCATGGCACTTATGGCACCAAAATGGGACATGCTCATAGTCCACCGCCTACACCCATTCTTTATCTTAAACTTCTAAAATGATCTCGTTTGGGAGTGCCCAAGATAGGTCCATTTCCACACAGATCCGATCTAAGCAAGTGTATTTGCCTCTTAATTTCACATCTGATGTCTTTATAAAATGCCCTAGTTTATTGCCGATAACCTTTAGAGACTCCGACAGCCAATAATCTAAAGGAAGGGAGTATAGTCTTATCCATACTAGTACTGAAGTGAATGTTTCTCGTTATGGGACAAAGTTCATCACCCATGGTCACATGTAAAGGCCTATAGCAGCGTAAAAATAGGGTCCTCCCTCGAACACTTTGTCTTTATCTTCTAAGCTCATGAACACCACCGTAAAGAAACCCTTGGATCCAAGGTGAAGGTTTATTTCCCCCTTCGATTTCCAGTGATTCCTTACCCATGCATGTAAGGCCTTCTTCGTCGGCCAAATCCCCATAAATTTGCATATGATCGCGTGTTCCGCCATGTGATCTCTGTGCACCTGTAGCATTGAGTCACTTAAAACAACCTGAGGAGTGATGGTTGACTTAGGTTTGCAGATCCCTATCACCCTCAAAGGTTCATCTTTCTAATTGCTGCCCTCTTTCCTCTTCTCCTTGCTATCTTCCTCATGATTTACTCTTTGTTCGTGAGGTTTGATATTTCCTGTGTTAGTATCCTCAGTTATCACCACTGTTGGTTTCTTGAAACAATGTAGATTAGTTTCCTTGTTTCTATTCATGGCTATTTGACTGTAGGAGGGAGCAGAACTCCCTCCTCCATGACTCGCCATGGTTACTAGCGCCAAACCCTAACTCAAACCCTAGATCAGATTGTAGAGCACCTCTCAGTCTCCTCTTGGACCTTCAAAAAATGAACAACTACACTCGTTGTACACCATCAATTTCATTAATGTAACTATCTGTGTTTTCTTTTCAAAATGCAGACTTGAAGTTAACCCAGTTTGTGATTCCCAAACATTCATATCAAAAATCCCCATATGCCTCCCTCATGACGATGCTCCAGATACCTCCTACCACACTGATATGGCGCATTGTGGAAATGATACCAATTGTTTTGAAGTTTCAGAGAAAGTTGATCCTCAGAGTTGTTAGTGTGCAATACCATATGTCGGCACCACTGTCTTAAGAGCTCCCTCCTTTTCAACTTTGACGAATATTAACAGATTTCAAAAGCTAGAGAAATCTCTATGGACGCAATTAAACTTAACAAAGGGGTTATTATATCTCTGTTGCATGCGGTTTGATGCCAACATGTATATGAATATAGTAGTCCGACTTTTTCCACCATCTGGAAGGAAGTCTTTTGAGCCATAAGAAATCATAAATTTTGGTTTTTCTTTAAGCAATCAAAGAAACAAACTGCCTGAGGAATTTGGAACTTATTATTTCATACCATCATTTTACATATTTTTAAGAGGTGAGGAACTATAACTTTACTCTTAGTTTAGGTTTTCGACAAATATGGCATCTTTTAAAGTGTAGTGTACGTATGTATGAACAATTTTGTTGGTTGTTTGATTTCAGAAGGGTCGAGGTCTCTAAATACATGGGCAATAATTGGAATAGCATTGTTGATCTATGCCATCATCATCGTAGGAATTTACACGTTATGGCAAAGGAAGAAAGCAGCAAAGTCCATTGAATTATCAAACCCATTCGATATGAGATCCTATTCTTGGAGAATCTGAGAATTTGCTTCTGCTTTTTACATATGTAAATTGGTGTTGGAAACAAAAACTAATTTCTGTTAGCTTTTCTTCAGCTTCTTCGGATGTAGCAAGCAGTCAACATAGTGGAGATTCTCCCAAACTCAAAAATATCAGAGTTTTCTCGCTTCAAACACTGAAAATGGCCACCAACAATTTCTCCAGGGATAACGAGATTGGCTCAGGAGGCTATGGCAAGGTATAAAAGTGTAGTAGTGTCATATAAGCTAATTTGTAGAGTAAAAAACAAGCTCTAAACTTAATCTCAGATAAATGAGAGCGATAAACAGTCACTGTGATGCAGGTAAGTTCCCCCTGCGGGCAGAGGCAACCCCTCTAGACCTAGAGTGGGTCTAGTCACAACAAGAACAATATCAAAGAAAATTCCCTTAGATAGTTAATGTCATGAAGGCCTACCTTCAAATCCTCATTTAATGAAACTCTTGTTGTGTTGCTCCAGCTCTCTTCTAATCACTTTTGTACTTGAAACAACATACAAAGAACATCAACAAACATAATAGAATACAACATAATCGATCCACTTAAAGGGTCAAGGAACTTCAAGTTATCAATATGCAATTTTGACAGAAGATATAGGAAATAAACCGTTGATTTGTATTAATATGAACTGAAGTAAAAATTACAACCATGCCTTGACGTCGTAGGTCTCCTTGAAGTGTCTTGTCAGCATGTCTCTGAAAGCATTCACTCATGAATTGTCTCCCAAGAGGATGAATAACTCTCTCTCCTACCCAAAAGGAAAAATTATGATGCTAGAACACTCATACAATCAAGCCAAATCCACACAAAACTATCCTAGGCTAAGTTACATTAGAAGCTACTTAAAAACTCTACTCAAACTCTCTCACTAGCAGATCTCAACTATGAAGGAGGTATTTATAGGAGGAGAAGCCTCCATAAAAGATGGGAGAAAGAGCTCATCCCTTTGGGAGGTTGCACAAAGGGTGGAATAACCATCCCAAAGGAGAGAGCCGAGCTCATTTGATCCAACAACCAACCCTAGGACCACCACTTTGAAGCTTTCACAATTTGTTAAAAACAAACTCGCCAAAAGTAGCTCGTCGCGAGTGAAACATAGGGACATGGCAATGACGTTGCCAGGCTTAGTTTAGTCTTGGCCATCTTCGCGGGTGGAATAACTGATGACCTGCAACAACCCAAAAAGAAAGGTTAAAAAGGGTCTACTACAGGAGTAATGAATTGAGGTATTCTTCCTAATATGACAAGGAAGACACTGACAAATATTTTGGAACATGACACAAAGAAAATGTCAATAACACGGACCGACAGTGTCCGAGATTAGGGAATGTGAGGTTGGTGACAAAATACTGTGTAATAGATGCCCCCTAAAGCATAAAGGTAGAGAGAGTGGGAGGGGTGAAATTCTTTACGAATCCATAACTGAAACAAAACACCATTGAGGAGAACCTGCAAACGCAAGTACAACTGATATCTCTGATACATAAGTACATAGTGAAAGGAAATATGTGTGCATAAGGCATGGGTGCAACCATCCAGAAGATAAACATAAATGATCTGTGGTATGGACGTAGCCATCCAATCAAAAGCACCATATAAAAGACTCAGGTATGGTTGCAGCCATATAATCAAAAGAGTCATGTATACAATCATGAACCAATCTGTGCAACCTGGACTTGTGTAATCTAAGCCCAGGGTCTTGAATCCCATTCCTGATCAAGGTACAAATTCTAATATGCAAATAGATGTGCTGAAGTCGAGCATACTAGAAAATTGTTTGATTACCAATCAATGATGTAAACCATTAAGAAGCGCAGGAGAGACCACTAGTAATGTTAATGATTCTCAAAGTACTGCTAGTACAATCCACGAAGTGTGAAGAATTATTTGAAGACGAACACCCGTGAAATCACCCGATCGAAGGCCAATAATGAAGGCCCATCGTCAAATGCGAAGAACTTACCATTAAAGCATGCAAGCTCCAAGGTACCAGAAAGGAGTCTCTAGATCATCTTCCCGGATAATGAGCTGAAGTTGATAGGAAGCCATCAGTCGAAGGAGGGCCATAATGTTTCCCACATCATCGATGTGATACAAAGGAACAATATGAATGTGGATGAGACAGAGAATCTGAGGAAGGTGTGTAAGGATACAAACTGCAGAAGGATTGAGCTCTTGAACATATCGGTGACACGACTCCGGAGTTTGGTATCATTTTAGTACCAAGGGATCAAAGGTCATGATGATGCAGCAAGGATCAGATGGAATGAGGCAAAATGGATAACCCAAAACTCGGAAGGCCAACGATAAAGTGAGGATATCCCAACCCGAAATGAAGCAGAAAGAGTGTTGATGTTCAAGAGCAACAAGCTGCCGTAATAATTAATACAACCGACAAAATACTTCCAAATTTCCCCCCACCATTTCTGGTGAGTACCCCAATTATTTTTGAAACACAAGCTTGAAGGGGATAGCATATGCTTGTAATATAAGTTTGTCCTTCAGACAAATCCGACCTAGTAAATTTAACGAGCCCTAGGAAGGAGAAGCTCGGTCTCGGCATGATGACAAGTCCAATGTCGTCAGGGTTTAACGAGTCTGACATAGGAAAAAATCAGAGTCTTTTCATACTTAGAGATTTTGAGAAAGACACGGAAAGAAAACTCCAAAGGTCCCTTTTCATAAATTTGTCCCTCGAATCCGAAAAGGTAGAAAACAATACCTAAGGGAACCTATTGACCAACTTATACTGGGTAGATGTCATTTCCAATCCGTTAACGAGCTAAAAAGGACAAGCACTCGACAATCTTTTCATATTTCGAGAGTCGAAAAAGAGCTTAAAGAGGACTCCACTTTGAGGAACGAGTGGTGTCTAGGATAGCAACTCATTCCAGTAATGTTGGAACTTCTCAAAACATGTTGATTTATGTGAAGAGGTTGGCTAATAAGACCACTCATTGCAACTGTTCCTCAAAAAGGGTAAAACAACCAAGTGAAAGCATATGATCGGCCAAGTAGATAGTGACGATGGAAGGAGAAAAACCAAGGCTCATATGATGGAAGAGGCTGATAGAATGGCAATCACGAGGGTTAAAATGGAGATGGGTTCATTTTTACACAAGCTTGAACCATAAAAAACTATGCTTGAATTCAGTTTCATGTTTACACAAGCTTGAAACGAAAAACTATGCTTGGATTCAGTTTCATTTTTACACAAGCTTGAAATGAAGAACTATGCTTGAGATTGGTTTACATGCCCCCAACATGATGAAAGGGAGAGTCTCCTGTAACCAGATGGAAGTCGTTGTGGTGAAGTAGGACGGTTATCCAACACCTTTTTGGCTTCGTCCAGATAGGGACAAAGGTGAATGGGGTGATTCCCTTCACATAACCTACAGAGAAACTTAACTTTACCACTAGGTGCATGCCCCCCAAGCTTCATTACATTCACCTAAGTAGATTACTTGCGGCTATTAGGTGGATGGAATGAAGGTTCGTTGACGAGATCTAGTGAAAGGCTCGAATCAGATTTCATAGCCTTTGTTTTAAGTTTTAATGAGGTTGACATAAGACCAGGAATTATCCTCATATCCTTGGTTTCATTTTCTTAATGAGGTTGACACAAGAAAAGAACTGTCTTCATCACCCCTTGTTTCATTTTTTAATGAGGTTGACACAAGACAAGGAACTCTCCTCATCTCTTGTTTCGTTTTTTAATGAGGTTGACACAAGATCAATAACTATCCTCATCACATCTGTTCATGGATCATACGAGAACATGGCTCCCAAGAGCTCCTCACTAGATGGAAGAACCACACTCTGGGAGGAATACATGTCATTTCATACCATAGACAGATCAAGTTACAATTCCCCCAGTAGATAATGTACAATCCCATTTGTGTAATCATCAGCAGATGCGGAGACAGAACGGGTAGCCACATAATTGACCTGTGGTAGGGAAGGTACTGCTTGAAAACAAAAGCCGATAGCGTACGATGGTTGCAAAGGAGATTCTTGGTGACCAATGAATGACTGTTGATTAATAGTCACAATTCTTCCTTCGTGCGGAAAACAAACCACACAGAAAAGTTAAGAAACAAGAGCTCCCATGACATACACATAGTCACATCCAAGGAGGAGATTGAAATCTAATGGACCTTGGACTACAATCACGTCTATATAGATGGTCTTTCCTCCCAAAGTAATAGGGAACTGCGGAAGGATCCCTAAGGGTTGACTGGTTCCTCCATTGAAAGCCAACAAATTCTAGGTGGTAGGCACAAGCTGTGGGGAGCCCAAAGCTTACCAAGTAGTAGAAGAGATGATGCTAATAGACACACCTTCATCTAATATAGTGCCAGGTACTACCATATTATAGGCTTGTACTGTGATATGGAAATGCACATAAGATGGGAGGCAGAAAGAAGTCAATGGACCCCAATCGAAAGAGATGACAAAACTACTTGGTGGGGGTGTCATATGATTTCCCACATGCTCTGCAGGAATAGAATAAGGACTCTCCTGAATAACTGGGACGGGAGGGTAACTCTTTGATTCATCAGAATCTGAGGAGACAAGAAGAACATGAGAAGTAAGATCGCTACGCTCTTCCGAAACAGAGTGAGAAACTAGTGGCAAAGCCAAGTCGACACTCTTTTTGACCAATGGTTGGTCGGGAACAAACACAAAAGAGTCTCGCTCAGGAAGAGCAGGATAGGCAAGAGATGAACCCAAGTCAGTCTCTTTACCAGCCGGGAGAGGTTTAGAAGAAAGCCTTTGATAACCAACATGGAGTTGGGGTTGAGGAGCTGTAAGGTTTTCTAAAACTTTGGAAGTTTATCCATAAGAGGAAAAAGGTGAAGAAGATGCTCTCCTTCACATAGTCTACAAGGGTATCTAATCTTCCCTTTCTTCATACCATCACTAGCCAAGAGTGTAGCATCGACATGATCTCCATAGGTCGATGGGGATTGTCGATCCAGATTTTGAGACCATACCTCTAAGACTCTGGGAATGCCAGGACAGTCTTGGAGGAGATGGTCGCCCTTATACATCTTGCAAGGGAATCTAACCTTTCGTGGAGGAACAGAAGGTTTGCCTATAGGAGGTGCATTTGGAGTAACAGCCACACGGTCGGCCTCTTTCTTAACCGACTTCATCTTCTTTGTCTTCTTCTTCTTCTTCGTAGCCTCCTGGTTACTAGATTTGAAACTTTCACCAGGCGAAGTAGAAGAGGAAGGTGAAGAAATAGGGGAAGAAGGCGAGGGGTCAACCTTAGAATCATTGTGACGTGATTCAAATGAAGGAGACGGTGGGGTAGGAGTTGGGACACTCGGGATCACTGAGGTCGAAAATAACCAGACAGGTAAACTAATGGTTAACCCAGCGAGGGAGAACATTGCCATATAAGGAGCACCAGCGTTTTCAAAAGAAGGAAAAGGACCAGGATTCCCTTTTGAGGGGAACCCTTGATGGGTGGACTTCGGAAATGTTGCCATTGGAATCAACTCTAAAGAATTACTAAGGAAGATAACTTTTACCAGGAATATTTCGTGGGAAGTTAATTTTAGAACACCAAAACAAAACTTTTCCTTTTCATGTTTTAAGAGTCGAGAAAAGGACGAAAGGTGACTCTATCACTTTCGATTCGAAACGAGCTCGAAAGGACAAGTGATTGAACGTTCTTTTAAGTTTAATGAGTTAAAAAGATAAAATGACTGCTCTGGAACTCTAGGCAAAAGGTTTACCAGACAAATCGTAAAACTGCATATACACCTTGTTTGTAAAATCAAAGAGAAATGACCAAGGACTTCCCGTATGGCAGCTAATCTTCCCGAATGTTGTTTTCAGTGCGTTACGAGTCGTAAGGCGGCAGACTCGGTTTCCTATGGATAACAGGATTGCAACCTAGTGGGGTCTCCCATCATATACGTGACGGTACAGGGAACACAAGTTTGTACTAGCACTTATCGAATCAAAAGGAGGAATCACCCAACCTTAGTGAAAACAACAACCACTAGGTTTAAAGACGTCGGAACATGTCTCTAGCCTAGACCTCTAGATATATGAGCGTTAAGTTCCAATGCGTTTTTAAATTAATTCGATAAATTTTAGCAGTTTCTCTTGAATTAGATCTCAGTTTCAAGGCCCTTCCGATTGTATCTTCAAAAACTCCTAGAATGCAACTAAATGAGTAAAGAAACCATTTCTTTTCAATGAATAACTAACTAAAGAAAAGTGAGAGGTTCACTTCAAAGCAATCAAAGCAATAAGCAAGCAAATGCAAGATGGTACTTTTCGTTATTTTGCAAGAAAACTAATAAAGAGGAAAGAGAAATGCTTCTATCTTTCACTAACTTGCAAGCAATCTAATTAAGAAAATGAAAAATACACCCTTTGCTTTTCAACTTCTAAATGTCAAGAATCTACTAATGCAAAAGATTGTTCTCATTTCCTAATGCAAAATGAATGCGATATTTTGATTTTTTGAATAGATGACAAGCAACCAAATGCAAAACTCAAAACAATGCTAGTTTTAAGTCCTTTTCAAATGAAATCATTCAATAAGTAAAGAGAAACATTCCACTCAGAAACTAATCAAAGACTTAAAACAAAGAATATGTTTCTTTTTGCAAAAACTTGAAAGCTTTCTAACTAATCGGGAAGCAATGTGATCTATGCCAAAGTGATGGAAGGAAACCAAACAAACAAGACTTGAAAGTTTTGATAACCAATCGTCACATACCAATCAGGAAGATGAAAAGACAGTCAATAAGGAAAAGCCTCAAATAAAGCAAGGGATCGCTTCAAACATAGCTTAAAGGTCCAAACGAATAGGAAACCCAAGAAAAAGCTAATGCTTCAAGAAACCCTAAGGTGAATAGGTCACACAGTTCAAAAGGAGAAATCTCAAGGGAATGAAACCAAGAGTCAAATATTCCAGCAAACAACAATTTGACACACAATAAATAGGCAGAAGACAAGCTCAGAAGGATAGGACACACTGGCTAATCAACAAACAGAACTTCAAAATGAAAACCTATAGGAATCTTTGTGAGCGTGAAACTTACAACCTGTGCCGACAATGAAAAGCCACACCCCCTTAACTCGCAACTTGCGATGTCATCGTAGAAGTACGCCAAGAAACAATGCTGAGCGTAACTCAAAGCCCATCGCGATTGTGAGGCAATTTAATCATGCCAAACAATAGAAAGTGCAACTAATTAAATAGAGTAGACGCAACTATCGTCACGATTGTCATAAAATAAAAGGCAACGACCCCAAATCAAAGGAAAAATTTAAAAATTCAGCTGAGGAAAGGCCAGACCTATCACTTATGATAGAGGGAAGACTACCAGGAGTAGTCAAACAACCCACAATATGGAGAATTCTACCCAAAAAGTAAAGGAGACAATAAACAAGCAAAGAAAAATCAAATCAAGAGACAAAAGACACAGATCCCCAATATGGTTGCCAACTTGTGATGCAGGTAAGTTCCCTCTCCAGACAAAGGAAACCCCTCTAGCCCTAGAGTGGGTCTAGTCATAGCAAGAACAATATCAAAGCAAATTCCCTTAGATAGTTAATGTCATGAAGGCCTACCTTCAAATCCTCGTTTGATGAAGTTCTCGTTGTGTTGCTCCAGCTCTCTTCTAATCACTTTTGTACCTAAAACAACATATAGAGAACAACAACAAACATAATAGAATACAACAAAACCGATCCACTTAAAGGGTCAAGGAACTTCAAGCTATCAATATGCAATTTTGACATAAGATATAGGAAATAAATCGTTGATTTGTATTAATATGAACTGAAGTAAAACTTACAACCATGCCTTGATGTTGTAGGTCTCCTTGAAGGGTCCTGTTAGCATGTCTCCACAAGCATTCACTCATGAATTGTCTCCCAAGAGGATGAATAACTCTCTCTCCTACCTAAAAGGAAAAATTATGATGCTAGAACACTCATATAATCAAGCCAAATCCACACAAAACTATCCCAGGCTAAGTTACATTAGAAGCTACTTCCAAACTCTACTCAAACTCTCTCACTGGAAAATCTTAGCTATGAAGGAGGTATTTATAGGAGGAGGAGCCTCCATTAAATATGGGAGAAAGAGCTTATCCCTTTGGGAGGTTGCACAAAGGGTGGAACAACCATCCCAAAGAAGAGATCTGAGCTCCTCTGATCCAAAAACCAACCCTAGGACCACCACTTAGAAGCTTCGACAATTTGTTAAAAACAAACTCGCCAAAAGTAGCTCGTTGTGAGTGAAACACAGGGGCAGGGCGATGACGTCGCTAGGCTTAATTCAATATTGGCCATCTTCGCGGGTGGAATAACTGATGACCCGCGACGACCGAAAAACAGAGGTTAAAAAGGGTCTACTCCAGGAGTAATGAACTGAGGTATTCTTCCTGATATGACAAGGAAGACACTGACACATGTTTTGCAACATGACACAAAGCAGATGTCAATAACATGGAATGGCATTGTCTGGGATTAGGGAATGCGAGGTCGGTGACAAAATACTGTGTAACAATCACGCCATCAACTAGCTCCTCTCCCGACATGAATGAAACCACTCAATGCATATCAATTGAATGAAACCACTCAATGCAGATCAATTATATTTAGGACCATGCATAATTTCAATTTGTTAAACTGATGGAAAATAGGGGATTGTCATTTGTGACTCAAAAAGAGTTTAGATTTGTGAAGTGATGAGAGGGGTGAAAAAACACCAACCCCAATTCTACTACCGACTTTAATTAGGATGAATGTATACTAATTTAATATTGCAACCTCTGACTCCATAAATTTTGATTAGTTTACTGGGAAACAGGGGATACTCTGCAAATTTTTTGATTGGTTTAACTAGGGTAACAGTGGATTGGAGTCATTTTTGATTGGTTTAACTGGGGAAATAGGGGATTGGGACTCCAGATGATATGGATTTATGAAGTAATGATATTAATCTATGAAGAAATCAGAGGCGTAAAATTACCAATGCCTAATCAATCGACTATAATAGGATGAATTTAAATGGATTTATGTATGATATTTATTTGAACTTTTCATTTATTGACATCACATTTTGGTTTTGATTTTAAATATATTTTATTTGGTTATAAATAAGAAAAATAGATATTTATTTTAGTAAATAATTGTTTTAAAATAAACTAATTTTCGATATAAAAAAGTCTTAATATAATTAAATTTATAATTTAAATTTTATTAAATATTTAAAATTAGGCAATCTCAAAAATTTAAACTGTACTAAAAGTATAATCAAAACTTTAATAATAGTAAAAAAATATACCTTTTTTTTTCCACTAGAAAAATTGTAATCTTTCATTAATTTTGAAAAATTACATGTTGTAGATGCTATAGCATATGTTGTATCCTTCTTGCCACTAATGGCACTGTAAAAAATTTTCAGTTTGTGAAAAACTTTGTGCTATTTTGTGCTTTCATCACCACACAGGGTGTTCAATAATTTTTTGCTATGGAGAAAAAAGTGTCATCTATGGTAGATTCCACATATGCCACACAGGGCAATGTCTTTGCTGAGAGTATCTGCTTAAATACACTTAAATATACAGCCTGTAAAAATATATACAGAGTTTGAAGCATGTACATCAAAAAATTGCAAAAAAGACAGTAATCAAGGGCTCTCTGCCCTGTAGTAGATCTGATCAATATAAGGCCGATGGAAGTAGCGATATTCATTTGGACCTCGCTGTTCCTGGATCATCCATTCTCCTCGGGGAAGTGCCGTGGCCTCCTTGGAAAGCCCGTCAACACAGTTGTTATGTTCCCTGTAAATGTGATTGCATGAGATAATGTTAAACTATGCCTTGAACAAAATCACTTCCTCCAAAATATTACTGAGTGTGTGAGAGTGACAAATAGTAATATTATTGAACCAATTTATTATGATCTTTGAGTCACCATATATGTTTAGATTCATGCAATTATGACCCAATGCAAAATGCAGAATATGTCAGAGAGTAATGAGCTCTGCAAAATTGTTTGTTCCTTCGCCGAGTCCCATCTTTACTTTGTAATAATGCTGATCATTTAGATAAAGAATAAAACCATCACCACATCCATGGTGTTGAACAACACCATCAAAGTAAGCCCAAGGGAAATTTTTGTCTATAGGTGCTGGATCATGTGGCCTCTGGGGTCGAGGATGATGAGGCTCAGGAAGCTCGTTGTATGCAGATATAATGCGGGCTGTGATGTGTGGCCAGCAAACAGGTCTGTTATCAAATATAGCACGATTCCAAGCCAAACATATATGCCAGTGGATGATAAGGGGGAGACATTGTAATTTAGTACCCTGATGTTGACTGCACCAGCTTTCCCATGCTCGACCAATATCTTCAACCTCCCAATGCTCGAAGAAATGAATGGATGTGGATATATTTTGCCAAAGATTGATTAGGGAAGTGCATTTAAGAAATAAATGTAGAGTCGATTCAGAAGAATTCATGCATAAAACACACCAATGACGGCCATGAAAGGATCAATGGGTGAGAGACTCTCTAGTGGGGACTTTATCTTTGAGAATGCACCAAAAAAATAGCCTGGTTCTTGGTGGCGATGTTAATTTCCATATACTCTTCCACCAAAAAAAAGTCTGCTTTTGTTGTTTGTGAGATATCAGGTTGAGGTATACAGTCTTTGGAGAATATATGCCATTCTCAGCTAGACACCAGACAAGTTCATCGTGTCCATCTTTAATCCTGATATGAGATTCACATAATGAATTAATGTATTCTTGCCATTCCTGTTGCGAAGGAGGGGGAATATCAAGCTGCTAGGTAGATTTCCATCATTGAGAGAAAATATTGGTGTTCTGCGGGTCCACTATATGTGCTATAACCTTGATCTCATGAGAATGTAGATGATGAATGAGATCTCGCGACAGCTGAAATCTACCACCACCTCCAGCCGAGGGATCCAATCCAATTTGAGCCTTTGATCCATCATTTATTCTCCAAACGAGGTTGTCTTTGATGCTAGGCAGGGAGTGTAGGAGAGCCTTCCATATGGATGAAATACCAGTTTTAGGCCAGCGCGGCAAACGGACCCAATTCATGATTTGCCATGGCCAAATGTACTTATGATATGAGATTGAAGTCCATAGATTCTGTCCAGTCAGAAGAGTCCAGCACATTTTTGCAGCTAGGGCTTGTGCAAATAGGGGAAGGTCTTTTAGGCCCCAACCTCCCCATTTTTTAGGCAGGGCTATCTTATTCCAGTTGACCCAGGCAAATATCTTTTTGTCTTGGTGGCCATTCCAAAGATATCTGTTGCAAAGTTGTTGTAATCGTGCCAGAATGTTCTTGGGAATCCATGCAAGTGCCATCCAAAATACAGGGGTGGCCTCAAGGACTGATTTGATAAGTACTAATCTACCTACCTTGGATAAGTATCTATGGCTCCAGATTGAAAGCATTTTTTCTAGTTTGGTGACAAACCAAACCCAATCTGCAATTTTCTGACTAAAAGGCTTTATCCAGAAACCCAAGTATTTGAAACCCCTGTCCAGGGGTATGATACAATAAGGGAAATGTTGTTGAACGAATTGTGACTCTTGGATGGAAGTGAGCTAAGGTAATGGAAGATTTTGCATGATTTGCCTGCATACCAGTAGCCGAGGAGAAGAGGGACAAAATTTTGGAAAAAGTGAGAGAGTCCTGAATGCTCCCATCCAGGAAAATGAGAACATCATCCAAAAATAGAAGGTGAGTAAGAAAACAGGAGTCAGTTATCTTAAGGCCCCGAAGGCTACCATCTCTTTTGGCAGAAGCTAGCAAATGACTAAGCCCATCCATGACAATCAGGAAGAGAAGGGGGGAGAGAGGGCAACCTTGTCTAAGCCCCCTCTCAGCATGAAAGAAATGGGAGGTTGATCCATTGATGAGAACACTGTAGGTAGGGGAGGTAATACAGGCCATAATCCAAGTGATGAAGTCATGGGGGAAACCCAGGTGAATGAGAAGCATCTTAATGTAGAGCCAGCTGACATGGTCAAAGGCTTTTTCCAAATTGATCTTTAGGATAATGCCCTTTAGGTGTTTTGTCCAGATTGAGTGGATGGCCTTATGGTCCGAGCCAATGGCTTCATGTATCTGGCGGTGCTCAAGGAAGGCGAATTGTTGAGGGGCAATATGTCAGGATAAAATGGGGTGAAGACGATTAGCAATAACCTTGGAGATGATTTTGTACAAACAATTGCATAATGAAATAGGCCTGTAGTCATTGAAAGAGGAAGGTGTATCGGATTTAGGAATGAGGGCTATAAAGGTCGAATTAACAACATTATATAGAGATCCAGACATTCTACATTCTTCCACAATTTTCAACAGATCATTCCCTAAAAGTTCATAGAATGCGAGATAGAATTCTATGGTCCACCGGTCCAGTCCAGGACTCTTGTCCTTTTTGAACCATTTCAATGTTCCTTCCAGTTTGCCTATAGTAACAGGAGCAGTTAAGTCCTTAGCCTCATCATCATTTACAAATTTGGAAAAATGTCTAGCCACATTTATGATATCAGCCAGATTTGACCCTGGGGGGTTTTTGAAGAGATTCATGAAATGTGAAGTGCCAAGATGGGAGATTTTGTTAAAAGTACCAGCTACTCCCCCATTAGGTAGAGGTAAGTTCCATATGGCGTTTGATACCTTTCTACCTTTTGCATAATTTTGAAAGAATCTTGTGTTGTCATCACCTGCTTTTAACCATATAACTCTGCTTCTGAGACGCCAAGATTCCTCTCTCTCCTTCAAGATCCTAGCCTTTTGGTTTTCTAGCTCAATCAAGTGAGTTTTGTCGTCTACTGAAACAAAACCCCAGTTTCTATCATCAAGAAATGTGCTCAGCTCAGATTCAATATGTGTTAATAGAGATTCCTCCCTCTTATGTTTCTATTTTGCCCATTTTATGGATAGATGCTTTAGCTGAGTCAGGTTGTGACAGAAACCCTTAGTCAAGGAATCAAATCTATCAATCGGGTTGGCAACCCAGTATTCTGAGACCATGTTAATGTACTCAGGGTCCTGTAGCTAGACATGGTTAAATTTAAATGGGGCTTTTGGTTTTGGATGAGGACCAAACACCTCCAGATAAATGGGGGAGTGATCTGAGATGCCCCCTGAGCCAACCCATAGTTTGTAGTGATGCAATTGCTGCATAAGTGGGACCTTCATCAGAAACTGATCTAATCTTCTAGTAAGTGCAGCTTCACCCACCCTTCTGTTTCGCCAAGTAGGAAGAGGCTTATTCATGGGAACATCCACCAAATTGTGCTGCTCTAGAAGGTTGGTCATGTATCCAGTAATAGAGTCCACTTGTGCCATTGACCCCCAAGATTCACCAAAACCAAAAGAGAAATTGAAATCTCCTCTCAGGATGATGTGATCAGAGGAAAAAATCGAAAGATCAAGCAGGTGTTGCCGAAATTTTCCCTCTGATGGCAGGGACCTTAAATGTTAATAACCCTTAGGTTAATACTAAGCTCCGCAGAAAAAATGTCTAAGCCAATGAAACCATGGCCACCCCAGGATGCTAAAACCCTAATATTGCGGGGATTGTATCCAATGGCAAGACCCCTTGATCGACCCACAACATCCAATGCCATAAAATTCCATCCAGGAGATATAGAATTTAGTGAGCAGGTGATGAGATCGGCCTCTCCTAGGGTTTCTTGGAGCAAGATAATGTCAGAAGGCTCTACATCAAAAGTCTGCGCAAGGCTAGTTTCTTGGAGGCACTAGCCATGCCTCTGCAATTGAATGAGAGACACTTCATGGGGGAACCCTACCCAAGGTGTTTAATGCTCTAAGAACCCCATCTAAAGTGGATTGTCTGCCAGAGGCGACCTCTGCCCCTGCCCGCTTGATGGCTTTGGAGAGGTCAGATTTCCTCCCCCGAGATGAAAGAATGACCGAACTAGGTTGGGTGAGTCCCAAACCAGCAAAGTGTGATGGGGTTCCACCAGATAGAGTACGGGATCGAAGGTTATAATGGTGAGATGATGAATTCTAGTTGGATGATGGAGAGGTGGAAGAGGTGGATAGAGAGTGCAAAGATGGCGCGGTGGTGGCAATGGAAGGTGGTGTAGTCAAAGAGTAGTGAGCCACAGAAGTGATAATGGAGGATGAAACAAAAGATGAGCAATAAGCAATTGAAGGAGTTAGATAGGTCAGAGGAATGCTCGATACTTTTGTGGCTTCAGCTGCGGCCCGTGCTCTAGTGAGGGGGGGCAAAGGCAATCTATGTACTGCATCCACTGACTTCGGAGAGACATTGCTGACCGGAGGGATAGGACTCAGAATAGGTGAGCAGTTCAGAGTCGGTGAATCAATCCTTGTAGAGGTAGGAGGTGCCTTCGGAGGGTCCTTTGGTTTCTTGATGAGTGGGAAGTCTTTAAAAATGTGTCCCACTCTGTGACATCTCCTACAACGGAAGGGAACTCCTTCATAGTCTAGGATCTGTACCCTGGTGTATTTCCCCCATTGTAGAGTGATTTTCTCTTCCAATCCCTCGCGAGTATCCAAATGAACCAGAATGCGGGCTAGGGTTTTGTTCTTATATTGCAAAAAAGTTCAATCATGATCCAAGTAGGTGCCTAGGGAATTTCCAATTCTGATGAAAACCTCCTCGCACCAGTACTACAATGGAAGCCCTGGCAAGCGAACCTAGAGTGGCCCTGGCACTATTTGCTCCCTCTCTGGGTCGAAGAGGGGACTCCATCTCTTGAGGAGAACCAGAGCCATCTCAATGTGCCAGTACCTTGCAAGGACCAGGTCTGTGTAGTTTTCTTTTGCGAAATGTAGGGAAAACCAACCTCTGGGTAAGACCTGCACCTCGGGAAGTTCCTTTAGCATACCTCCCCAAATCTCACGGACCCATTAGGTTAGTCTAACGGCTGAATATGCTCTACCTTGAACGTGTCCAACTAGTACAATGTTTTCCATATATGAAGCTTCCCCAATAGTAGAGGTCTTGCCAAACTGGATGATGATGTCCTTTGTAGTCGCCTTCACACACTTTGTCTTCCGCTTCCCAGTACGAGGGGCAGATGGATGATCCGCCAACGGATCAGGTGAACCTTCCAGAGAGGTATGGTTTGCAAGCTTGAATTTTACTACAGGGGTCTCAAAGCATCCCGACGGAGAGTGCGCAGAAAAGGGAGGGTTTGGAGCCTCAGATGCTCGAATATCTTCAGACGGCGTAGAGAAAAAGGTCGAGATGGACGGATGGAGATGGTCTGCCGGCGGATTAGGGTCAAATGAGGGCGAGGGAGGAGTGTTAGCTGTTAGAATATGGAGAGTACTAGGAGATAACGGGGGGT
This sequence comes from Pinus tabuliformis, assembly GCA_031772625.1. Classification (NCBI taxonomy): domain Eukaryota; kingdom Viridiplantae; phylum Streptophyta; class Pinopsida; order Pinales; family Pinaceae; genus Pinus; species Pinus tabuliformis. Next base: position 1,195,319,985 of record CM062811.1, read on the forward strand.
AGTCCAGAGTAGGAGATTCGATAGAAAGCGACCCGATAAATAGAGGAGCTGTACAGTGCCTGGGAAAGGAAACCACTTATTGACGGAGCAAGAGCGGACGGGAGGGATGAGCTAGATGCGGTGAAGTGAGATTAGGGTTTCCGAAAATGACACGGTCGGGGTAAGGGTCCTCGGTAAAATCAAGCTCCTCAACATCCATAGTATCAGTAAAAAAATAATAAAAAAATATACTTATATGTTAATATTTTAATATTTAAAATTAAGTATAGTCTAATTTATAGTTGAAATAGTGTTTTCATAAAGCAATATAATTTCAAGTAAGAAAGTGAATTTTTGTTGTTTAAAATAAATTTTTGTATCTAAATGGATTTAACTGCCTAAAAAACCCTGAAACAGTAGAATTATAAAAACTAAACAAATGAAACCCCAAATTTTGGTTAAAAATAACCAGTAAACAACTGAAATCCCAAAACTTAAATGAATGAAATGAAAACTTAAATGAATGAAATGAAATACACAATACAGACCAAAATATAACTACTACTGCTAAATTAAACAAAGAACTCTTAAATAGAGAGTGGGATGTCCGATTCTTGTTGAGCATCCATATTTATATTAAAATTTGAGTCGGTTATATTCATTAGATTATTGAATTTTCTAGATGGTGTTGCCTTTTCAATTTTGAATAAGTTAAGGCGAGGTGTTCGGTGGGAGACACTGTTGACTATTCAACTCTGAAGAAGTTAAGGCGGTGCTGGCTCTGTGATGGCACATAAAGAATGGTGAAGCAATTATCTCTAACATTCTCCCCTTCAATTATTTCACCAAAAAAAAAACTTTGCATAACTCCCAAAAGCATTGCCTTGAGTTATTATTATCTTCTCTTTGGGCTTTCTTCACAATCGGCATTCTTCTTCTCTCTCTTGTACCTACATACAATTGATTACTGATGTCCATATAAAAAGAAATCCATCTACCGAGGTACATGGGTACCATCCACTGTACTCACCAGTTCTCTAGGAATCCTTTTCACCTACATGGTTCATCAATCATGTTAAACTATTCCTGACTTGATCCCTTAAATTTTGATTTCATCTCACATTTTAACTTCCTCAATTACACATCAAGCTTATATACGAGTACACCTACCACCCTCATATCCACCTCATGGTTAATTCCACAGTCGTTATGTCACATCCTCTCTCTACCGAAGAGGAATAAACACTACATTCCTAACTGAACAATTACAAATCAAGCATAGGTACAAGTATACCATCTGTATCTATCTAGTGGTCAATTCCACAACTTGATATCACATCCTCTCTCTTCCTAAGAGGGATAAACACTGCCCATCTGACTCAACAAGGCTTACAACATACCTAAGAAATCACCTTTGTGGTGATGGGTACAACCGATCATGCACCCCTTTACAATACAAATGCTTCATTATAATAATCTCAAGTGAGATACAACAAATACAAAGGTCAATAATATTCCTATGTGACAATTACTTGCTAAAACATATAAAGCCCATTTAAACTTCATCACAATGTGTACCTTTACCTCCTCTATAATTTATGCAACAAGAAATTTTCTCGTTGTGACCGCTCCATAGAGAATCTATTCCATGCAATGTTACATACACCTCCGAGCTTCTTGGAAAGGCATTGACACTGGATAATTTTCATACTTTCTTCAACCCACATGCCTTTAGGTCCAACTTCACTTTGCAATGAGCTTACAACTCAAAGTTCCTTTGTACTACACTTGGTAGCACAACGCAACCCCTAAATAAATTAAAGCCGGACAAAAGTGGATTCTCATTCATGATTCTCTTAATACTAATTATGCAGATCACTTAACATATAACACTTCAATATGAATTTCAATGGCTACTATACTGCGCTCAGTGCCTTACCAAAAAATCACGCGATTTCCACAATTTTTAGCCATAATTTTCAACATTGGTTTGCTCAGTCCCACACACCTACTTCACCTTGCAATTTGCAGTATCACACTCTTTCTCCTGGTAGCTCAATATTATATTATGGTTTCTCTACAGATAGTACCTCGAACAAATTCTTTTGACTACACCCACATAGGCTCGCAGTCCTCTTTATTAGTGAACAACAGGACTACCTCTACTATCACTGAGTAGGGGTGGCTGTCCCAACATATGGAAGTTGTGTACAATGACAAATAGCCTTGAACGAGTGGAATCTTTCCCTGGCATACAGTGATTGCTTCTCTCCTCGTGAAGACACTAATGTTCTCTATGCTCCAGACTTCAAGCCTTACTCATATAGCAAACCCACGCTCCATAAGTCCACCCAACATACTACAAGCTACTCTACTGGTCCCTAGGCCCTCCCGTGAGGGAGTTGGCTGAAGGCCAACTCAGATACCACTTGAAAGAAACAATACAAATCAAAACGTAACTACCACTGCTAAATTAAACAAAGAAACCTCAAACAGAGAGTGGGATATCTGACTCTTGCTGAGCATCCACATTGATATTAAAATTTGAGTCGGTTACACTCATTGGATTATTGAATTTTCCAGATGGTATTGCCTTCTAAATTCTGAATAAGTTAAGGCAGTGTTCGGTGGGAGGCACTGTTCAACTGTTCAACTCTGAAGAAGCTAAGGCGGTTCCGACTTTGCGATGATGCTTAAAAAACAGTGAAATAATTATCTCTAACATTAAATAGATATCAATTTCTATTTTTTTATAAATTTAATTTTTTTCCATATTAAATAAATTTAAATTTAAAATTAATTTAAAATAATATATAAATTTGTTTTTTTTTAAATTCATACTAATTCGATTTTTTTTTTTTTGGATATCTAGTGGAATCGGCGACGGTGGTGGTATTGTACTCACGTTACATGGGGCTGAATCCCACCGGAAGCCACTATAAACCACTAGGAGGAACCATCCAGCCCACAAGAACGACCCTCAGGTTAAGACGAGACTTGAACTCTTGACCTGCATAGCGGCACGAACGACTTAGCAGACTGTCCGCTGGCCACAAGACCAAACCCCTGCGGGCAAAATTAATTTTTTATTTCATTATAATAATTTAATTTAATGAAAATTATATTAATGTTATAAACCTATAGAGAGTGTTTTTGAAAAAAATCAATCAATCGGTGAAAAGAGGAATCGTGTAAGAACTTGTAGTAAATTTTACCAAGAAATGATAAGCATTTAATTAACAACACTTTATGCCTAATAACAAAAATAGAAAAATAGCATTGCCACATAATGATATGAAATTTGAGCACAATTGATATTTATACTTGCACTACATCCACAAACACATGGCACCATTTGTGATATGATGAAGGGATGGATCAACACTCCTATGATTGCATTAGGGATGTGTCTTAGGGCAATATGATTGCATTATAGACCCTAAAGGTTCATATAGTAGGGTTATTCACACAATTTCTCCCACAAAATAAATTAATAAACAATATTGCATTGCAATTTTCTCAAAGAAAATAATTTATATTACAGTTGAGATTCACATAAAAGTTTATGTATTTTCTTTAACTATTAAATGAATCACATAAGTCCTTGGTCATAACCCTTGAACAATATTTGATCAAACCATGTATATCGTGTTATAATGATATGATTAAATGAAAAATGTCAAGGCAGGAACATTGACTCACAAGGCAATAAGGTATTGTCACATTATTAGGATTATATCATGAAAAGATTAATATGAAAGTATAATAAAACAAGACGGGCTGCATGACAGCTAGTCCCTGCCTTAAGTGCAGCGACCTGGTGGTTGAGGACTGCATGGTTGCCAAATTTAGACACATGTCTTAGCAAGTGGTATAACGTAACAAGGAGTAAGCTTGAATGTAATGGTAATATGATAAAAAGCTCATCCCTCAAGGCTCATAAATAACTTCAGAATGTGAAGAGAATAGAAGTTACAAATAACATCTTCATATAAATCACTGAATGAGGGAAAAAAAAAACAACTTGAATATATCAAGGTACAGACAAAATGAATAATGAGATTAGCATTGCCTAACTATCAAAACTTCATATCAAGTTGCCTTTTACATTGATGGAGCTACATCCAGCTCGCATTGGTTAGCTTAGAAACCCAATTTGGACATTTCATCATCAAAATTCCAGCTTGTATTGGTTAACTTAGAAACCCAATTTGGACATTTCATCATCAAAATTCCAGCTTGCATTGGTTAACTTAGAAACCCAATTTGGACATTTCATCATCAAAATTCCATTCTTCTGGCAAAGAAATATAGGTTTCACTGGTATCAGCGTGTCCAGTTGATTCTGGAAATTGAAGCGATGCAAGGAAAGAATCCATGCCTGGTTCCTCAATTGAATTGGATTTTAAGGTTGCCTGGCTTGTTTGGGGCTGCAAAAAATTCTTCTCAATCAATGAGCTATCGTATTTTAAGGTCGCCTGGCTTGTTTGGGGCTGCAAAACATTCTTCTCAATCAATGAGCTATCATTCTGAAGAATGCCTTCAGGAATATCCATTGTTGCTTGCCCTGCCACATTTCCCACAATAGTAGTGTTGATGCCCTCAGAAATACCAATTATATTAGCCAAATTGGCCACATCAGTAGTGCTAAGTGCAGATCCTGTATTAACATCATCAGCCCCTTGAGGTGAACACCAGTCATCAAAATAACTACAATTATAACCTGAATTCAAATTCCAAAATTTAATATGATTTTCATCAAACTGAACATTAGACAAAAATTCTGATATGATGTTCTCAGAATTGATGCCTTGCACCTGATCATGAAATGGTACAAGTGGTGTTTCAACTGAGCTGATATGCATATCCCCTGGTATAGGTGACTCACCAGATCTACTTTGTAAGGGTGGTGTCATGAAGTTCTCAGAATTTATATATGAAAAACAAGCTTCACATTTGGCAGCTGTTGGAATGCATCTAATTTTAAGACATTAAAAAGGGCAATTGTTTTCATAGACTATAATTTCTATATACATGTTACAAAATTTGGCGTGCATACATGCACAGTGCAATGCGAATGGATTTGCATAACAATACTAGTTTTTTTTCATGATGTGAGATATCTAATACTGTATAAACATATACTTTTGGACTTTATGGGAATGAGAAGAATAGAACAACTGCACAAATCATAGTTCGAGAATGATTGAACTGCACTTTATTGAGAAATATGCACTTACGGGGCTAGATTCGTTAAAAATTTATACTATCTTAAATGTTAAGAAAATACTAAAGAGGCCCTGGAAAATTAAATTTTATAAAATTGGAAATATTAAATCCTTTTTCCATTTACGTAAAATAGATTCAAAATTCCAAAGCATAACCCTGTGCACATAATTTATTGGCTGCATGTTTTTCTAGAGCATAACACATGTGCACATAAATCATTGGCTGCATGCACGGATAGTGTAACATGTCAAATTCGCTTTAACTTCATGATTGTTATGTCTAGGTATTGCCTTCAGCAAGACCAATGAGTTGTCTGTGGCATTGCCATTATCGCCTACGCTGTAAGAAAGACCTGAAAGCCCTTTCAGTCACCCACCAGCTCCTTAGAATTTCATGGAATATGCAGGCCGAGGGCACAATGGATATCGATTTTCTAAACCTAGTTCTCCATTGTTTACACAATCGAGGATCTCTCCTTTGGCACAGTCATCTCATAATAGCTTTACAGGAAAAGGTGTTTTAGCATGAGAGCACTCAAGATGCAGCGAATGGGACTCTCCATTCAAGATGGACATGGAGTATCGAGACAAAATTTGGGGCAGGTCTGAAATATTGAAGAGAACAGGGTCCTCCAGTTATGAGGCTGCAACAACTTTGAATATGCACAAGGACATCACTGGAAGGCGAGAACAAGATGGCTACGGTGGGAGTGGAGATTCAATGGGAAGCAGCAGTTATCATATAAGGTCTTACCAAGAATGGAGGCCATCTTCGGCACTGCCTCTACGTGTGCACGTTTCCAACAATGGTAATCTCAAGGAGCCAGCTATCCGAGAACAAGGTTTATATGATGTTTTGGGATCATATTCTTCCAACTGGCATTCTCCTCTTTCATCTCCAGGCAATTACACTGTTGATGGAGGCCGTGATGATGGTAGTAATTCTCTGAAATTTATTAACCTAAAATTGTTGTGAATGCTACATGGATACAAATTAATTATGGAGAATTACAGAGATACAAATATTGATTATGGAGAATTGCAAAGCTAAATCAAAATACCGGACGGAAATAAAAATACCTGAGATTGTTTTACAGAATATTGAGATGGTTTTCCAGGAATTGGAGGCTCATTAGGTGACACAGATCCTGGAGGCTCATTAGGTAACGCAGATCCTGGAGGCTCATCAGGTGATGCAGATCCTATGAAGCTGCCGTAGTAAATACGGGCAATCCTGTGAATCTGCCGTAGTAATGGAAATATGGGCAATCCTGTGAATCTGCCGTAGTAATGGAAATACGGGCAATCTTGTGAATCTGCCGTAGTAATGGAAATACAGGCAATGAAAGCATGTCCACCCCACCGTAAACCTGACACCACGCCACAAACATGCACTGACCACTGACAGAGGGCGAGATGGCAGAAATACTGCTGTGCAACCGCCATGTGATGTCCTCATCTGCTATGTCCTGCTACTCTTGTATATACAGCATGTTCGTGAACATTTAATGCCCTCGACTAATGCCAACATTAGTTTAGATAGTATTTACAAGTTTAGAAATATGAAACAAACAAAACAATTATAACCTATCTTTTAGCTTTGGATTAGGTTATTTTAGCTTTGGATTAGGTTTGGTCCTAGGGAAGAGGCCAAATAACATGATAAATCAATATGTTTATAAAACTTTGTTTATAATTAATTAGCCAGTTCTAAAAACAGCTCAACTAATGCTAAACTAATAGTTTCCAATTACTATAGTCCATGCCTGGAGGCAGGGACTAAAAGCTAAGCAAAGAGATTGTTAAGGGAATAGAATGAAAAATGGAATGCATTCCTTAAAAAAATGAATATAATAAAAATGGAATGTATTTTTGAAAAAATGAATATATTTGAGTATTATTGAACTATAACAAATTAATTTATGAGAATTGTAGATTTTTTTGTAAGTTTGATAGGACTTTCCAATTTTCATGTTTATATGGTTATTATTCACCCCGCTACGGGGGAGGGTAGCCAAAGATTTGAACCCAAGACTTTTGGTTCAGTGAGAATTCATTTCCACAGCCACTGCCACTTGAGCTATCCCACATGGACACAAGAATTGTAACTTTAAAATGAGAACTATAGCTTAAAAACATAAAAACAACCCGAAAATGAAAAGTGTGTATGTTGGAATGATGTTTTTTTTTCAAGGTAAATCTTCATCATATTTTAAAAGTGGCAATGAAAACCAATTTTTAAACATGAAAAAACAACTTAAAAATGAAAAGTGTTGAATTGGAATAAAGTCTTTTTTTTCTTTTCTTTTTTGTACATTTTCAACATTTTTTAGCAATGATCTAAAAGATAAAATATCATGACTCCAAAAAAACCTTAAAATTCCAACAATTTTTAGGAATGATGTTAAAGATAAAATATCACATCTTTGAAAAGACTTAAAATTCCAAAAATTTCTAGCCATGGCTTTAAATATAAAATACTTATAACTGTTTTCAACCATAACATTGAAGATAAAATATCATGACTCAGAAAAACATTAAAATTTTGACAACTGTTCAACCATGGAATTAAAACCAAATATCATGACTACAAAAAACCTTAAGTTCTCAATATATTTCAACTACGGCATTATGGAAAAATTATATGACTAAAAATAACTTTAAAAATGAACACCTGAATGAAAGAGTCATTATAGCAAGAGTAATTTGTTTTTTAAATGCAAAAAGTATAACTAATTTAAAATCTTAGCCTAAGACAACTTGATACATTGCATTGAAAATTTAAAAATCAACCATCAAATTGACATGCAATGTAGGTGAACTCGACCTATTGCAATGAAAACTTAAAAATCAACCATGAAATTGACACACTGTGGGGCATAATTGATCCATTATAACAAAAACTTTAAAATCAACTATCAAATTGACAGATAGTGGGTTGGGTTACACGGATCTTGCACAAAAAAAATAAAGTAAAACAAAATAATAAAGAAATAAAAATGAAAAATACAATACAAAACAAAAATTAAAAGATTGAAAAAAATTAAAACAAAATCTAAAACAAAACAAAAAGAAAAAGTTAAAAAAAATAATAACTAATAAATAAAAAAATATATTAAAATAAAAAAAAATAAAAATGACCCAAAAAAGATACTTGATTTAACCAATGGGGAGTAGAATATATTGTGATGGGGTGTATTGTTAAGTGACTTCGTGATGTGAAGGTCACTGGTTTGAAAATCCGTGGGTAGAAATCTAGTCATGTTAAGAGCTGGTTTGAAAATCCGTGGGTAGAAATCTAGTCATGTTAAGAACTGGTGTGGCCCAAGTTGGCTACGATCCCATGGGGTGTACTGTTAAGTGACTTCGTGATGTGAAGGTCACCAATTCGAAACTCTGGGGAAAAAATCCAGTCATATTAAGCGCTGATGTGGCCCAGGCCGGCTATGATCCCGAGGGATTTTGATGACTTAGATGACCACGGGTTGCAGTTTCTCAGGCCATAGGTGAAGCCTGATGTAATCTTTGATGAACTCGGACCACTTGATGAAAAAAATGACTCGAAAAAATAAAACATAAAAAATATATAAAAAACACAAAAAAAAATCACGCATAATAAAGAATAAAATTAATTCATAAAAGATTAAAATTAAAATAAATAAATAAAATCAAATAAAAAAATAAATGAAAAAATAATAAAATATTTCTAAAAATAACATAATTTAAGAAAAAAAAATTAAAAATTTGGCACAAAATAAAATAAATAACAAATAAATAAAACAAATTGGATAATTAAAAATAAATAAATAAATGAAATACAAATTAAAAGCAATTAAAAATAAATAAATAAATATTTAAATCATAACAAATATCAAGTTAAAAACAAATAAAAATATATTAAAATGAATTTTAAAAAAACACACATTAAAAATTAATTAAACAAAATTATTAAAATAAAAAAAATTGAAAATGAAAAATAAAAATAAAAATAAAAACAATAAAAAAGCAAAAAAAATGGATTATATTAAATTAAAATTGATTTTTTTTTTTTTTGTCAAAATAAGAAATTAGAAAAGAAAGGTTATAAAAGTAAAAATAAAACTGTTAAAATAAAAAAGGGGTCGCCCTTGGCCCTTGGTTGGTGGAGGTTGATTCTGGGAATCGACCATCGCCATCGTCAGCCAGGGTCCTACTTCGTCGGCCCTTGAGGCTGCCCCTGGGCCTCTGGCTAGCGGAGCATGCCTACTCCGCTAACCTTGGAGGCCGCCCTTGGGCCCCTGGCTAGCGGAGCATGCCCGCTTCGTCGGCCCTTGAGGTCGCCACTCCGCCCCCTGTTGGTGGAGGCTAATTCCTAGAATCGGCCTCCGCCAACTAAGGGCCAAGGCAACCATTTTTTTTGAAGTTTTGTTGTTTCACTTTTAGTTTTTCAATGTTGTTTTTTAAATTTATTTAAATTTAATTATTTTAATATTTTTAGATGTTAATGTCTTTTTATTTTTTATTTTTTTCATGCTCTTTTTATTTATATTTATATATATTTTTAATGTTTTTTTGGTTAATTTTATTTTTGATGTTTTTAAAGTAATTGTATGTTTTTTCTTTAACATTTTTTTACTTAAAATTTTAATCATTTTTTTGGCAAAAAAAATAAAATAAAATCTCATTATTTTTGGATATAAAATTCATAAAATTTAATATTTTTCAAACCTTATTTTACAATTATTTCATAAAAATCATTTATTTATTTAACATGTCATTTCTCTTGAAATACGTATTTTTAAATTATATTTGTATGCAAAATGTGTATTTTTTGTCAAAGTGTTTAAAATTGTTGTTTTTTAGTGACAATTATTTTGTGTGTTGAAGTTAAGCAATGAAGGAAAGACAAATCCAATCACCTTAAGAGAAAGTGATAAAATATCGTAAGCTTTTGATCAAGTGACACAGTTCAATATTGAAAAAGAGCATCTTTTTTATCAAATATTTTCTATTGGAACTTGAAAGAGAATCTTTGAATATTGAGAGGCAATCTATGTTGAAAAGGTTATAAAATCTATAAAGTTGGCATAATCTAAGTGATTTCTCTTTATATTATAGCTTTGAATGACATTTTTTTTTACTATTTTTTATATTCAATGATTTTCTATATGTCACGATTCTTCTCGAATTTATGCCTTACGACATTTCCTTTACAACATCTAGTGCAATTGCTAGTTAATAATTACGTCGTAAGGCCTTCCCTTTGAGAAAGCCTCCCCTAGGTGCCATCTTGCACCGCTCTGCACCTTCAGATTTAATGTTAGATGATCGAACAATAGTCAGCCATTAGATTAATAGTCAGTTAATAGTTAATAATAGTTTCAGGGTTAATAGGCAGTTAATAGCTAATCATAGTTAACAAAAAAATTAAAAGTTCTAACTAGTGAGAAACTTATTTTAACCATTTTCCTTTCGTGTCTTCATATCCAGAGAGGGAGACAGCAGAAATGCACTTATCTCTCTGAATTGATGCCTACTTTCTCAAAATCTCCCAAACTGGGATTGGAGGGTTGGTCATTGAGTTCGTTGGTTTTTAACATTACTAAAGGAGTGTTTGTTAAATTGTGTTTTACTGGCATGGCCTATTTAAAGTTTTTATTTGATCCTTTCCATACAATATGAATTTTGGATGATGTAAGGGATGATGTTAATCTTGTAGGTATTTATTGAATCTTTTTGGGTGTTTGCTTAAGCCTGTAACTGTAAATCATTTCCATACCCACTCCTTTGTATAAGAGTTCAAATATCCACCTCTCTGTATAAGATTTCAAAGTTGCAGCTTGTTTTCCAACAATGTGACAACGTAGAACTACTTCGGTTCTCAACCATTTTTATATGGTCTAAAGCTTTAGTTGAAAATACTAAAGCAACATGTCCATGAGTTAATATAAAGAACTGAAAGCTAATACCACATAATATAATCGAATCTTGCTTTTCACTTATGTGTATACTTTTTAGTATTTCATTTTTCACATTTTAGCTTTTCAGCTTTGTGTACGCCTGTAATTTGATGAATATTTACTCCTATTTCTTTCTTTTATTTATTAAATATTTGATATTGTAAAATAGTGTTGTAACATATTTTGGCACACTCAAAATTAAAATTTCATTGTGAAATTGCCATTTCCTTCTAAGTTAAACACTGAAGGCATATATGAATTTTATGCTTTTGAATGATTTACTTATTTTTTATATATAATAATTTTAATTTTAAAAATTATTTTAATTTTTATAAAAATACAATTGTATATTTTTATAAAAATATTTATTTAGAACTAAAATTATATTATAAAAAATAAAATTTAATCCTAATCATAAGCTAAAATCATAAGCACACTCAAAGCTAAAGGTCAAAGCCCGTGGTCCACCCCACATTTAACTCATTAAACTCTCCTTATCTTTCATGCCTCGAGATATGGGTGATCTGATGATAAGATTTTAGATTACTTTTAAGGTATTACAGACTCATGTGCATGGATTTGCCTATATTACTTAGTGAAACAGATCAATAAGATTGCAAATAATATAGACAATTGAGCAGTTAGAGAAACATAATAGACAACACACATGACACAACAAATTTAATATGGAGTTCACCCAAAACTCTTGGGCTACGTCTCCTGGTCCAGCCTTCAGTGGTGACCTGCAGAGTTTTTACAAAAGTGTGAGCTCAAATTGAGTCTCAACACATAGATACAAAACAACAAGAGTTTGCTTGAATCCCTCAAACCTCTCTGAGTACATAGACTCTTTCTTTCACTCTCTGTCTCTGTTTTCTCTCTGTCTCAATACTGCCTCCTCTCTGTCTCTGTCAGTCTGTGGCTTTAAAGCCAATTGGCATTGTCTGTTCGTTTTCGCTTCTCGAGCTCTCTGGCTCCCGGCCTCTGTCTGTTCGAATCCCCTTCTGAGCATTAGAAATCATGGCATAACGTCTTCAGGGAAGGTGGCCACCTATTCTGCAATGGAAGGGACCATCGGGCCTTTGAAATCCCCAAAAATAGTGTTCTCTGTTTACACAGAGAAACACTGTAAAACACGGGAAAAATCTGCCAAATCACTGTTTATCGGACTTCAAATATTATGAATTCCGCCCTATATTCCATCGGGTCCACCTTTAAATTGCTATTGCATGTCACAAATGCCCATTCCATGGTTTCCCTTTGTATTTGAAAAATACATTAAAACACTGAAAATATCGCAAAATGGCTTTATGGCGGACTTGAAATGCTATATATTTTCATCTATAAGTTCCATTGGGTCCGCTTCATCGCATCAGGCGCATTTCCTTTGCATTTCGTTTATTTAACAAAAATGCGAAATACAAAGGAAAATGTCGTTTTCTAGATCTCAAAATATATAAAATATCATCTATAACTCCATCGGGTCCGGCTATCGCAAGTCATATGTATATTGGCCCCGCTCCATTGTACTGCTCCAACGCGATATTGCGATGTGATTGATCACAATCGCATATCGCATAGACCCCGGGCTGTTTGGTAAGCGCTCCTTGTATTTGCCGATTGCGATATTGCGAGTTAACCTGGGTCATCGATCTGCGTACTTGATCAACGGTCCTCGTTGACCCGCACTGATCGTGATCACAACTGTCATATGGTCACCTTCGATAGCCTCTGCCTGTCACTGCCGATTACAATATGCTGATCGGATCTGGATCGTTGATCGACCAGATCCGATGGCTCCTATGCAAAGTTGTTTTGACCTCCGATAGGCTCTATTTCCGCTGTTTCCTTGTGTTTTTCACTCCCAATAGTGTAATCCGCCATTTTTAAAGGTTCTTCTTATGCGATAGTTTTGGATGTTTGAAGACTTAAAGGGTGTTTAGGATCCATTTTGGATCACGCCTTCCCACTGAAAAAGCTTTTGGACCACCAAAAGTTAGGTTTCAAGCATCGATCAAGTGAGGATACAACTTCCTCACTTGTCCAATTTCTATCCATCGTGCACTGCTTGGTTTCGAACCTTTGAGTCCAATTCTGAGGTACTCAACATTACCTCTGCACGTAGTTCTCACCTTCCTGTCCAAAACTGTATCTTCCTGCAACTCATTGAGATATTCAGGCAACAGATCATCAATAGAAGGCAACTGACTTTGCTCTTCAGGATCTTCAATCAATGAAGGTTCAAATAGTCTCAAGTTTCTGAATTAAGTACTGAATAGATGTGCATGTAAGCTGGAAAATCAAGGCGAAAAGAATTTTCACCAATTTTCTCAAGTATCTAGAAAGGCCCATACCTTATTGGTTTCAGCTTCTTTCCTTCACCTTGCATTCTATCTTTGTTGATGTACAACTAGACTTGATCACCAACTTGGAAGCTATGTTCAATTCGATGCTTATCATGCCTTGCCTTGTACTTGGCCTGGCTCTTTTCCAGCTGTTCCTGCACTACCTGGTGAATTTCTTGGATCTGTTCAATGAACTTGGTTGCTTTGTCCACATCACTGTGTCCATCAACCGCTATGTCTTTTCCAAAGAAAAAGTACAAGGGAGACTTTTGTGTAAAGCCAAAACAAGTCTCAAAAGGAGATATCTGTGTAGAAGAGTGCTTAGCACAGTTGTAAGCATGTTGCACATAACACAAAAGTTCATCCCAAAGTTTGGGATGCTTGCTGAAATAGCCCCTAAGCAACTAGATCACTGTCCTATTGACCACCTCTGTTTGGCCATCTGTTTGTGGATGAAAGGCTGTGCTCTTCTTCAAGATGGTGTCCATCAACTCCCACAGACTTGACCAAAGCTTCCCAACAAATCGGGAATCTCGATCAGATACAATGGAAGTGGGTAACCCAAAATGAACCCATACATGCTGAAAGAACAACTTCGCTGTTTGTTCAACTGTAATCTGCCTATTACAAGGTATTAAAATACACATTTTACTGAACCTGTCCACAACAACATATAAATAGTCATGACCTTTTCTAGATTTTGGAAATCCCCCAACAAAGTCCATGGAAACACTTTCCCAAGGACTAGAAGGAAGTAGAAGTGGAGTGTATAAGCCTAATTTTCTATTGCTGGGCTTGCTTTTAGCACACATGGTACACCCTTTAATATATCTAGAAACTGTTTCATGCATTCTTGGCCAATAGCAGAACCTTTGCAACTGTGCAACTGTCTTACTTACACCAAAATGACTTGATATAAGAGAAATATGTGCTTCCCAAATTATGTTAACTCTTTCAGTTTTGGAATGCATAACTTTTAACAAATGATACAAGAGTTGGTCCTTAACATAATAATCCAATTCTTCTACTTGTTTGCCATGACTTAAAGTTGCATATACATCTTTAAAATCTACATCTTGAGCACATTGTTCAATGTAGCTTTCATGCATTACTGATTTATGCTTATGTATAGTAGATGCATTTATGATTGGTCTGGATAACATATCTGCAACCTTATTGTGTATGCCCTTCTTATATCTGATGACAAGATGAAACTATTGTAGAAAAACCATCCACCTATAGTGTCTTGATTGCTGTAATTTAGTTTGTGAGTGCAAGTATTGAAGTGGTTGATGATCTATATGTATAATTGTCTCTTTGCCCATTAGGTAATGCTTCCACTTTTTCACACTCTGTACTAATGCATACAATTCTTTATCATATGTGCGATAATTAACTACCGCAGAATTAAATGTCTTAGAATGATAGCATATGGGTTTACCGTGTTGCATCAACACTGATCCCATGGCATAGTAACTAGCATCTGTTTCAATCTCAAATGGTTGTTGAATATCTGGCTTTGCTAATACTGGTGCTGTACTAATTTTTTTTATTTTAAGGTGTCGAAGGCTTTCCGCTGTTTTCCTTTGCACTGAAGCACCTTATTCAATCCTGTTAAATCATGTAAGGGAGTTGCAATCAAGGAAAAGTTAGCAATAAACTTTCTCCAATATTGTGTTGCTCCTAGAAAACTCCTAACTTCTATAGCAGATTTGGGTTTAGGCCAGTTCACAATGACTTCAACCTTAGAGGGATCTATCTTCAATTCACCACCTCCTACAATATGACCCAAATAATTTAAAGATGTTTTGCCGAATTCACATTTTAACAATTTCACATAGAGATTTTCTCTTTTCAAAACATCTAAAGTATGCTTTACATGCTTCAAATGTTCTTCCCATGTTTTACTGAAAACAAGAATGTCATCTAAATATAAAATTACAAAATCATCAATAAAAGGTCAGAGAACATCATTCATAACTCTCATGAAAGTGGCAGGAGCATTAGTTAAGCCAAAAGGAATAACCAGCCATTCATACAACCCTTGCTTTGTTTTGAAAGCAGTCTTCCATGCATCTTAGTCTGCTACTCTGACTCGATGATAGCCACTATGCAAGTTGAACTTGGAAAAGTAAACTGCCTCTTTCAGTTGATCTAATAGATCATCAATGTGAGGAAGAGGATAATGATTCTTGATCGTTAGTTTATTCAATGCTATGTAATCAATGCACATCCTCCACGAACCATCTTTCCTCCTCACCAACACGATTGGAGATCCGCATGGTGATGTGCTTGGTCTTATGAACCCTTTATCGAGTAGCTCCTATACCTGCTTCTTGATCTCTGCATTCTCTAAAGCACATAACCTTTTATACCTGTGGCTATGATTGTTGTTTCATCACCTGAGTTTGATCCCAAATCTTTCTGAATAGCAGTAGCAGTCTTCTTCTTCTTGCCACCGAACTTCTTGGGTTTCAGCTCTAGATGCAAGGACCAGCAGTGTTCATCATTGTGTCCATCCTTCTTGCAGTGAGTTCATGAAGGTTTGTCTTTCTGTACAATGTTTTCCTTCCTCTCTTTCCATCTCAGCTTCTTCTTTCCCTTGTTTTTTCTTGCGGAAGGTTTTGATGATCCCCCAATCTTTGGGTTCACATTCTTGCCTCTAGCTTCTAGATGTGTAGCCTGAACTGATACATAATCTAGGATAATGGGGTTAAACATGAGAATTGTGTGCCTCAAATAGCTATGTAGACCACTTGTATACTTCAACAAAGCTTCAGGTGAGTCTAGAGAAATGCCTAGAGTTAAAGCTTTTTTTCTAAATTCCCGAGTATAGCTTTGTACACTTTGCCCCTTTAATTGGCGAAGAGTTTGCCAACTCATCATTGCTTGCTGCATATAAGCTAGTGGATAGAATTTTTTTTTAATGGCAGAAACAAATTCACTCCAGGTAGAAAGAATTTTACCATGCTTCTTAAAATCAGCTTGTGTCCTGCCTTCCCACCACACTAGGGCAATTCCTCCAAGGCGAAGGCTAGCCAGATGAATTTTTATCCTTTCTAAATCCATGTTCTACACCCTACAATACACATCAATCTGTCTAATCTAGTTATCTATCTTTTTTGCATTTAATTCTCCATCATATATTGGCAAATCAAACTTTACATCTAATTTAATCAAAGATGTTTTCTTCTTTTTCTTTTCAGGGCTAGAAGGATGTGTTGATGGAGGAGGCTCTTCCCCTTTCCCTTTGCCTTCTAAATGGGCAACTAGAAGAGGTTCCTCTACTCTTTTTCCTTGTTCAGGTGTTGAGGTGCTTTCACCTCGATCCTTCTTAAATTCTCGACACATTTCTTCCGCCATGGCTCTCATGGTCATGAAACTATCCATGAACTAAGATTCTGATTCCAATGGGATTTCTCCGACAATTCTCCTATGAGCGTAGACTCTTCCAATCTCTGGATCAATCTCAACAAGCTGCCCTTCTCCTAGTTTGAGCTTTGACCTAGTTAGCATTCAACAATCCAGCACAAGCTTGTCTAACCTTAGCAAACCTAAAGCTCTGATACCACTTGATCCGATGATAAGATCTTAGATTACTTTTGGGGTATTACAGACTCATGTGCATGGATTTTCCTATATTACTTAGTGCAACAGATCGATAAGATTGCAAATAATATAGAAAATTGAGCAGTTAGAGAAAAATAATAGACAACAAACTTAACACAACAAATTTAATATGGAGTTCACCCAAAACTCTTGGGCTACGTCTCCTGGTCCAGCCTTTAGTGGTGACCTCGCTATTATGTCTTCAAGAGCAGAGTTTTAACAAAAGTGTGAGCTCAAATTGAGTCTCAACACACAGATACAAAACAGTAGGAGTTTGCTTGAATCCCTCAAGCCTCTCTGAGTACACAGACTCTTTCTTTCACTCTTTGTCTCTATTTTCTCTCTGTCTCAGTACCGCCTCCTCTCTGTCTCTATCAGTCTATGGCTGTAAAGCCAATCGGCGCTGTCTATTCATTTCCTCTTCTCGGGCTCTATGGCTCCTAGCCTCTGTCTGCTTGAATCCCCTTTTGAGCATTAGTAATCATGGCATAATGTCTTCAGGGAAGGTGGCCACCTGTTCTGCAACAGAAGGGACCATCGGGCCCTTGAAATCCCCAAAAATAGTGTTCTTTGTTTACACAAAGAAACACTTTAAAACACAGGAAAAACCTACCAAATCATTGTCTATCGGACTTCAAATATTATGAATTCTGCCCTATATTCCATCGGGTCCGCCTTTAAATCGCTATCGCATGTCGCAAATGCCCGTTCCGTGGTTTCCCTTTATATTTGAAAAATACATTAAAACACTGAAAATATCGCAAAATGGCTTTATGGCAGACTTGAAATGCTATATATTTTCATCTATAAGTTCCATCGGGTCTGCTTCATCGCATCGGGCGCATTTCCTTTGTATTTCGTTTATTTAATGAAAATGCGAAATACAAAGGAAAATGTCGTTTTCTGGATCTCAAAATATATAAAATATCATCTATAACTCCATCAGGTCTGGCTATCACAAGTCATATGTATATCGGCCCCACTCCATTGTACTGCTCTGACGCGATTTTGCAATGCGATTGATCACAATCACATATCGCATAGACCCCGGGCCGTTTGGTAAGTGCTCTTTGTATTTGCTGATTGCGATATTGTGATTTAACCTGGGTTATCGATCTTCACGCTTGATCGACGGTCCTCGTTGACCCGCATTGATCGCGATCGCAACTGTCATATGGTCACCTCTAATAGCCTCCTCCTGTCACCGCCGATTGTGATATGTTGATCGGATCTAGACCGTTGATCGGCCAGATCCGACCGCTCCCGTGCAAAGTTGTTTTGACCTCCGATAGGCTCTATTTTCATTGTTTCCTTGTGTTTTTCACTCCCGATAGTGTAATCTGCCATTTTTAAAGGTTTTTATTATGCAATAGTTTTGGATGTTTGAAGACTTAGAGGGTGTTTAGGATCCATTTTGGATCAATGGGTAATTTAATCCAACATTTAAAAAGTGATTTCAGACCCCCTTGGCCATTTCCCATTAACATGGGAGGGGGGGGGGGGGGTCTGAAAAGCACTTTTAATGGTAAACTCCCAAACCTATGTGTCACCATCTCATGAATTCGGGACTTAAAATCCAAAACCATTTACCACTAAGGAGGGGGCCCAAAAACCATACCCAGTATTAATTAGAATTTTATATGGCGGGAATACTATTATGAAATAAATTTATTTCACGATGGAAGGCAAAGTGGGTAAAATGGAATTACAAGTTAATGTGTTACAACTATAGGTAAAATAAATTCTCAGTGCATGAAAATGAATAAAGGGAGGCTTTGCAATCATATATTGATGAAATTAATGTACAGGAGAGCAAAAAGATATTTACGTCAATACATGTGAAATTGAAGTTAGAGTTACAGAAGTAAGAATAATTTACAGGCATGGTGAAATCAAGTTACAGGTGTGAAATCAGGTTGAGGTGAAAGTAAAAGAGCAAAGTAAAATACTCTACCAACTACATAAAACAAGACATGGATTTACAAAACCACATATGGTTTTTTAATCTGTAAATGAATTTCACAGAAAGGAAATTTACAGTGTGAAAGTAAATAAGTTTTTACAGGGAAGGAGAAAGAGTACATGGATTTACAAAACCAAAAATAGTTTTGTAAATACATGAGAAATAATAACACGACATAATTCCAAATAAGTAGATGAATTTATCCATAAATTTATTATTTGAGGAGATACTTTCTGAATTTATTGAGTAAATTCATGAAAATACCAAATTTATTCACGGAATATTTGAAAACATTTATGATTTTGAAATTAGTGAAGCATTGTCAAAAAGTGACATAAAAGCATTCCAAACAGATCTTCAACAATAGCTTCACAAACCCTAGATTTCAAGGCACAAAAATATCAATTGAAAGGCAAATGGCAGAAACAATAGCTCTAGATTTTAAGGGCATGGAGATATCAACATTCAGAACATCAAAAGATCAATAGATTTAGGATCATTCTACATATTTTCAGCAGTCATTCAACCAACTCCAGATTTCAATGCAGATACTTGCAACAGTTCCAGATTTCCTGCAATTAATAAGGAAATATTATTTATTTCTAATATAAAGTTTAGAATTTCATTCCAGAATTATTGTAACAGTTTAGGGGATATTTAGTCTACATATTGTTTTATTTGTAATAAACAAGTGTGGGATTTTGTGTTGGGTTGTGTTATATTCTTTCCACAACTAGCCCACGTAGTTAATCGGGGGGTTAGAGGGGGGACAAAGCCCCCCTTTGTTGATCCGATTGTGTAGCGGGGGGGGGGGGGTCACAGGGGGTTTGAGGCATACTCGTAACCCCCTTTATAAGGTCTGGGGCAGTGCCCTAGAAAATTTTGGTTTTGGACCCTATGTTAGGTTGGGCAGACCCACCTATGGTTTTGTGCATGATTTTTGCACATGTTTTTTGGACGCGATGGTTTTCGGTCCATGGTATTGGATGATTCGGCATGTTAAATATGTATTATAACATTGAAAGGAACATAATGAAAAAATCAAGCTGGTAGTCCCGGTTTTGGGATTCAGGGAAAAATATCTGTGTATATGTGTTTTATGTGTTATTCTCTCACATTGTTTATTTTCTGTGTTTTATAATTCGTATGCAGGTAATTTCTGTATGGGGTTAAAACCTACATTTGGTATAAGAGCAGTTTTGGCTTCAAGGGGACGCCTTTGTTGCTGAGGGGTTTCGCTCGGGCCTGTGGTAGACCTTGTTTAATGGGAGATCTGCGAGATCGATTCTGGTGGTGAAAGAAGATGGCGAGAAGTGGAAAGATAGAGATTGAGAAATTTAATGGTCAGAGTTTTGAGTTGTGGAAATTTAAGATGGAGGATCTGTTGGTGGATAAATATCAATGGATCGCGGTATATTCGGGTACTAAACCAACGGGAGTGTCTGATGAAGAATGGAAGAAGTTGGATTGGAAGGCAAAGAGCACAATACGATTGTGTGTCTCAGATTCAGTATTGCTGAATGTATCAGGGGAAGCTACGGCGAAGGCTTTGTGGGACAAGTTAGGGACTTTGTACCAATCTAAGTCTCTGGTGAATAAACTATTCCTGTAGAAAAAGCTGTATAACATGAGGATGAAAGATGGAGACTCGGTGACAGAGCATCTGAACGCATTTAATACTATGGTAAGTTAGCTAGTCTCTGTTGATATTAAAAATTCAGATGAAGATAAGTGCATTAGTTTGTTGTGTTCTCTACCAGATTCGTGGGATAGTCTGGTTATTGCAATAGGTAGCAATGCAACTGCCTTGTAGTTTGATGAAATAGTCTCATCCTTGCTGACGGAGGAGATGAGACGGAAAAATATGGAGAGCCAGAATGGTGATGTCTTGCCTATACGAGGATGGTTCCAGAACAGAAACAAAAATAAGTCATCAAGTGGGAGATCTAAATCTAGAAGGAGATCTAAATCTCCAGGAAAACCTATAAAGGTGGTGTGCTAGAAATGCGGAAAGGAAGGGCACTACAAAAGGGACTGTAAATCTAAAGCTCTTGATAAAGGAAAGGGATCTGATGATGCTCCTTCTACAGAGGTGAAAACCACCTCAGATGAAGGTGGGGATGTGTACTTGGCTTCTTCAAGTACACATGTAGATCATGAGGCATGGTTGATTGACTCAGGTGCATCCTTTCACTTCACTCCCCATAGAGAGTGGTTCTGCGAGTATGAGAAATACGATGGTGGTGATGTCTTCTTAGGGGATGATAGGAAGGCTAGAATCATTGGTCGCAGAAAAGTAAAGTTGAAGTTGCAAGGTGGAAGGGTTAGAACATTTCCGGGTGTTATGCATATTTATGCATTGGCCAGAAATATGATTTCTGTAAGTAAGCTGGATGATGCAGGTGTAAAAACAGTGTTCGAGAAGGATACCTGCAAAAAGGTTCAGGGAGCACTGGTATTGATGTGGGGAGTTCGAATTGGAACTCTATACAAGCTGCAAGGTAGCACTTTTATTGATGGGTGCAATAGTTCTATGGTTCCTAAAAGTGGAGCAGAAAATCTAGTGGTCTCTAGAGAGGAGACCATGTTGTGGCATCAAAGGCTTGGAAATATTGGAGAGAAGGGCCTTCGAATACTTCATGGTAAAGGTATGGTAGAAGGTATGAGTAATAGCTCTCTGGATTTTGATTTCTGTGAAAATTGTGTATATGGGAAGCAGAATCGGGTGAGTTTCCCCTCTAGTAGTAAGAGGGCGAAACAGATATTAGAACTTGTGCACAGTGATGTGTTTGGACCTGTGAAGGTTCCATGGAATACATGGATATATTTCCTTAAGAAGAAATCTGAAGCCTTTGACAGGTTTAAAGAATTTAAGGCTCTCGTGGAAAATCAGAAAGAGAAGAAGATAAAGGTGTTGAGGACAGATAATTGTGGAGAGTTTTGCAGCAAAGAATTTGAAGAATTCTATAAGAAGTGTGGTATAGCACGACAGAAGACTACTCCATATACACCTCAACAAAATGGAGTTGCAGAAAGAATGAATAAGACGTTGATGGAAAGGGCAAGAAGCATGCTCAGTGGTGCCAGGTTAGGATAGGAATTCTGGGCAGAGGCGGTGGATACTGCATGTTACCTGTTCAATAGGTCACCTTCATCAGCGTTGGAGGATAAGAATCCATAAGAGGTAGGGACTGGTAAGAAACCCTCTCTTTCACATCTGAGGGTATTTGGATGTGATGCATATGTACACGTTCCAAAGGAGAAATGAACCAAGCTGGATAGTAAATTTGAAAGTTGCTTCTTTATTGGGTATAAGGATGGTTTAAAGGGTTATAAGCTTTGGAACCCAGTAATGGGGAAGGTTGTGTACAGCCGAGATGTGGTGTTCAGAGAGGTGAAAGATGTTATTAATCATGAATTCCAACCAAAGGAACCTGAGAAGATAGAGTTTGATCTAAAGGAGGAAGAATCAGACTCTACAACAGAGGAGGAATCAGAAGATGAAGAGCCACAAACTCCGACTATGAGAAGATCAGTTCGAGAAAGAAGGCAGCTAAAAAGGTATAGTCCATCTGCTTTTTATTCAAATTTTTCTTTATCTATTACTGATGATGATCCCATAATTGTGAAGGAAGCAGTGGATTTAGAGGATGTAAAACTTTGGAAAGAGGCCATGGTTGATGAAATGGCATCTTTGCACAAAAATGAGGCTTGGGATCTAGTGGAGTTGCTGGCTGGAAGGAAACCCATTGGCAGCAAATGGGTGTTCAAAAAGAAGACAAATGCAGAAGGAAAAGTGGAGAAATAAAAAGCTCAATTGGTAGCAAAAGGTTATTCCCAGGTGCTGGGAATTGATTTTGGTGATATTTTTTCTCCTGTTGCCAAGGTAACTTCTATTAGATTACTTTTATCTGTCGATGCTGCTTTTGATTTTGAGGTAGAACAGATGGATGTGAAGACAACATTTCTTCACGGGGATCTAGAAGAGGAAATCTACATGAAGCAACCTGAAGGCTTTGCAGTGAAGGGTAAGAAAGAACTGGTATGCAACTTAAAGAAGTCTCTGTATGGGTTAAAACAGTCACCAAGGATGTGGTATCAGAAATTTGATACATTTATACAGGGACTTCGCTTCACCAGAAGCAAAGCAGATCACTGTGTGTATTTTAAATTAATTGGTGACCGTGTTATTTATCTGGTCTTGTATGTGGATGATATGTTGCTGGTTGGAAATGACAAAGAAATTATCCAGGATTTGAAGACCCAATTGTCCTCCAAATTCGACATAAAAGATCTTGGTGCTGCAAACTATATTTTGGGCATGGAAATTAAAAGAGATCGAGCAAAGAGGAAGCTCTGGTTAAACCAGAGGAAGTATGTTGAGACAATACTGCAGAGGTTTAATATGCAGGATATTAAACTGGTGAAGGTTCCTATTCCTGTAGGTGTGAAGTTATCTGTTGAACAGTGTCCCAAGACACAAGAAGAGGAAGAGGACATGTCCCGTGTTCCATATACAAGTGCAGTCGGTAGCCTGATGTATGCAATGGTCTGTACTAGACCAGACATTTCACATGTAGTGGAAGTATTGAGTAGGTTTATGTCAAAACTAGGAAAGGATCATTGGACAGCAGTGAAGCAGGTTTTCAGGTATTTGCCTGGCACTAGTGATTATGGTTTGCATTACCAAGGAAGACCAGGATTGGACAGAGTGTTGGATATTCATGGCTTTGTTGATGCAGACTGGGCTGGAGATTTGGATCAGAGAAGATCTACAAGTGGGTATGTGTTTAACCTATTTGGAGGTGCAGTCAGTTGGATGAGTAAGAAACAATCTGTAGTGGCACTATCAACTACAGAGGCAGAATACATGGCAACCACTCATGCAAGCAAGGAAGCAGTTTGGTTGCAGAGATTATGTTCAAGTATTGGGTTAGTACAGGGAGCTATAAGGATAGACTGTGACAGCCAAAGTGCAATTTTCTTGGAAAAGAACCTCGCATATCATTTAAAGACAAAGCACATTGATTTTCAGTATCACTTTGTGAGGGATATGATAGAAGACAAAAAGGTGTTGCTGGTAAAGGTGGACACTTTGAAGAATACTGCAGATGCATTGACAAAATATGTCAATATGTGAGCTCTGAGAAGTTCTCTTGGTGTAGAGAGACAATTGACATTTCAGGACTGGAAAAATGACTAAGCTCTCTTGTGGCCCCCTATGGAAAGAAAACAACAAGTAGGAGAATGTTGGGTTGTGTTATATTCTTTCCATGACTAGCCCACGTAGTTAATCAGGGGATTAGAGGGGGGCGGAGCCCCCCTTCGTTGCACCGATTGTGTAGCGGATGCGGGGGGCCGGGGGGGGGGGGGGGGGGTCACAGGGGGTTTGAGGCATACCTGTAACCCCACTTTATAGGGTCTGGGGCAGCGCCCCGGAAAATTTTGGTTTTGGACCCTATGTTAAGTTGGGCAGACCCACCTATGGTTTTGTGCATGATTTTCACACATGTTTTTTGGACGCGATGGTTTTTGGTCCATGGTATTGGATGCTTC
Source organism: Pinus tabuliformis (assembly GCA_031772625.1). Classification (NCBI taxonomy): domain Eukaryota; kingdom Viridiplantae; phylum Streptophyta; class Pinopsida; order Pinales; family Pinaceae; genus Pinus; species Pinus tabuliformis. Next base: position 1,195,344,604 of record CM062811.1, read on the forward strand.
GGCATGTATAAATATGTATTATAACATTGAAAGGAACATAATGAAAAAATCAAACTGGTAGCCCCAGTTTTGGGATCCAGGGAAAAATCGTTGTGTATATGTGTTTTATGTGTTATGTTCTCGCATTGTTTATTTTCTATGTTTTAGAATTCGTATGAAGGTAATTTCTGTACGGGGTTAAAACCTACATTTTGATGCCAAGACTCTACACTTTGTAATAATTTCTCTTTTTTTATTTCTAATGAAATCCTTATGGCTTTGGTTTGACATAATTTTGTGTTTCTTGTATGTTTTTCCAGTATTTCCATATCTGTTTTCTGCACACGCTCACAGTATTATATAAGACCTAGGTAAGAACAGATTGTGTTTCAATCTCTCTGAAATCCCCTGCAGATTTATAATTGTCTAAAGAGATTAGTATAGTAGACTGTTTGTCTGATCTAGCTCCTCTTTGAAATTGGTTATTGTTTGTCCTTCTATTTTCTCCTGAATATGTTTTGTCGGGCTATAGAAATCTTCTACACGCATCCAAATCTTCCTAGTTGTTAAGTAATCAGTCCAGATGCTTGATTATTAGGAATCTCCTTACATTCTTATGTCAAATTCTAATACAAATGAAGTCGTTCTGTCAGGCCGGAAGCTGACATGTTCAGAAAGGACCCTGTGAGAGGGGTATTTAATATGAATAGGGATTGTCATTGATCACCAACTACCCCCAATTAAAACCATAAATCTGGCCATTGTGCTTCAAAGGCTGTTGTTCAGTGACAAGTGAACATCGTTAAACAAAGCCTCGTAACAATTGAGGGAGCCCCTTCTGGTTCAAGGGCCAGCTTGAGCCTAAGGACTGGTTGAGTTGGTTTCCTGGCGTAGTTTTTGCAGGCAAGGATTGCATACAGGAAACAAATACAACATTTGAAGTCGTTGTCGGGGAACAAATTAACGAAGATATCTTTCTCCGGGGAATGATAAAGATTAGATCTATTCCTTGCTGGTGAACAAGGAGTAGGCATTTATTATTGGTTGCATTTCTTTCATTTGGAGACTCCACTTTGTCATATGGCGATTCCATTGGGTAACTGATCCCACTGTTTTGAAATTTCAGCTACCTTTATTACTATGCAAGGTTCATTGATACTTGCAATCAATAGTATATGTCTTTCCTTCTCAGCCATGGTCAGAAATCTAAAACGTGTATAGAGGATGCAACTTTTAAAGTACGCCTGTGAGTATAAGTTTTCTACGGGATTTTGTGTTCATATTGTATATATTCTTCAGATTTTCAGTTGCTGGCAACGTGGTTTGTCAATAAATACACTCTGCACCTAGTGACATTGGAAAGCAGATTACACCTAATAGTGTAAAATTTTCCAGTTGAGTTAGATAGAGGTGCAGGATTGATTAGCTACTTTGTTGATCTACAATTGTTTCAATTATATTTCAATATTGTAGTATTAAGTTTGGTTTGGTTGAGTGCAATGAATTCCAAGGGATTAAATGATTGAATGCATAGTCCATGAATTAGGCACTCTTGTGCTTGTTTCCACTTAAAGTGACAGTTGTTTCACTTCAGCAATTTTCAATTTTCAGATTTCAGAATGAATAAATCTCTGGATTAGTGCAGGAAATATAAGTTTCCATTCATAGCTGTAGGTTTAATATGTAATAGCTGGATGATCTAGGTGGATGTTGGTGGCCACCCACCTATCCCACTTGGACCCCCATGGCTGTCTCTTTCAGTTTTTCAGTTTCCGTAATTGTAGCACAATTTACTATTTTTAGCAGTTTTTTCGGGTCCTGAACTTCCGGAGCCGTTTTGAGGTCCTAAACGACATTTTTTGGGAAATATGGGAGCAACATGGGTCCAAGGACCGATATTGCCCTTCCCAAAGTTGTAGTGCTCGGATAGATCTTCCTAACAAGATGTTGTACCCGTCAAACGAAGATCGGTTGCCAAAGTTACGACCACGGGAAGTTGATGTACCAACTTACCCAAAACGAGGCCCACAATTTGGCGTTTCATCTTCTAGGGTTAGGTTTTGGGATGTTAAGGGTTTTCCATTGTTTCTCAACAATAAAAAGTCCTTCGAGCCTCATTGTAATAGATTTTAGAGGCATGTAGCCGCCACATCTCATCTCAGAGATTAGCTACCATCGCCTTAGCTGGTTTATTTCCATTGCTATTTGTAAGCATATTTCAGTATTTTACATTAATGAAATGAAGTATTATTTCTACTGCATCTCTGTGTTTATGGTTATCTCTGTAATTTGTTGCGTTCCTGTTTAAATCCAAATCAGTGGTATTAGAGCGGTCTGCTTTTTCTTTGTTTTTCTTTGCATGTCCCCAACAAGGTCGGGATATAAGGAGTTAGGGCTTGAACTGGTCAAACCTTTGCAAGACTAGCCTCACAAATCCCGATGGCCTCCCATGGTGGATGAAAAGAAAGATGAGGGGACAGGAGATCCTATCAAAATCTTGCTCGAAGAAGCTCTCGAGCGACAAAGGAACGCGATGATGGACAACTTTGCCTAGATCATTCAGCGACTACCCAGATGCGACACATTGGCTTCTAGCAGCTACTCTGGAAACACCACACCCTTTAAGGTACAAGTTAATTTTGAAATCCCCATATTCGAGGGTCAAATAGATGTAGATGCCATAGATAAATGGTTAAATCTACTAGAGGGTTATTTTTCTATTCATGAATTTTCAAGTCGGGAAAAGATTGTTTTCGCTCTTCTCAAAGCAGCCCCCCACATCAAGGACTGGTGGGAAACCTACTACGAGCAGAAGGATGAAAGTACAGACTCACTATTCTCAACCACACCCACTTGGAATTCCTTCCGGGATGCCATCAAGGAGCAGTACTACCCTGTCAAAAGTTATGAGGAAAAATACATAAAGTGGACCATGCTGCGGTAGGGATGAGACCAAGATGTGCCAGAGTTCACAAACATTTTTCATACCCTTCGCACACAGTTGGGTATCAAAGATTCTGAACTGCATCTGGTACTCAAATACCGCGGCTGCCTACATAGATACATCTAGGAAGATATGGAGTTCCTAAACATCTCCTCGCTCGGCACAACGTACCAATGTGCTATCAAAATCGAGCAAAAGTTCAAACAGAAGAAGAGAGACTTTGGATCTGCGAATCCGAAGACCAAAGGACAAATCCAAGATAGGGTAACCCAAGACAACCCGTCGAAGCCACAAAAAAAGAACAAAACCATGAAGTCAAAGAAGGACTCAGGAAAGTGGTGTGAGTTCCATAAGAGCCCCACTCACAACACAAGTGAGTGTCGGGCCAAGTAGTCGCTGGTGGTAGAGTTGAAAGCTTCAGAATCAGATGCATGTTCCGACCTTGAGTCAGAACCCAACAAGGGGAATGGCAAAGGGAAGCAGATCATTGATGTGGAGCCCAATGCCACTATTGCCACCACCAAGATCCAGAAGAATGAGCCTGAAGATCTAGAGGAGGGGGAGCGTCTTTTCCACTCACAGATGTGGGTGAAGGGTTCGCCGCTGTAATTCATTGTTGATAGTGGGAGCCAAAAGAACCTCATTTTAGCAAAGGTCGTGAAGCGGTTGGGCCTACTGACTACACCACACCCGCAACCGTACAATATAGGGTGGCTTCACCAAGGACGAGATCTTGAAGTTCGCCAACAATTTCGCCTTCCTTACAGCATCAAACCCTTCACAGATGAGGTATTGTGTGATGTTACACCTCTGGATGTTTGTGATGTACTATTAGGCCAGCCATACTTGTGGAGGCGACATGCTGTGTATGAGTCAAGGCCTCGTGCTGTCATTATTTCTTTGTGTAATTCATTATACAGGATACCGAAGGTAGCCCCACCTACCGCCACCTCTTTGATCACTGCCAAGAAAGGCAGCAAGCTCATCTCCTAGACTAGGAAATTTATTTTTTGTCTGGTTTGCTCCCAAAGTAAGGGGAAGATCGTCACCACGTCGATGACCCCCATGAAGGGTTCCTCCACGTAGCAACAACAACAAAGGGATACGGTCATGATAGAACACAGTAACAACTTCTCCTCACCCACAAGGGTACCACACAAGCTTCAGGTGGGCAACAAAGTTTGGTTGCATCTGCAGAAAGAACGCCTTACAAGAGCCCATCAGAAGCTCGGACCACTCCGACATGGTCCTTACACCAGTACCAAGGCTACGGGAAATAATGATTTGGAGCATAGCATTCCCCCATTCCTTCAATTGCACTGAGTGTTCAATGTGTATTGCCCTCGACCATGCTTCCCACCATTACTAGACACATCCGAGATTGCAGAACAACTCACCAGGGACCAAGTTCAGCAGATGGAGGAACTCAACGCAATGGGGACCATTGCTTCCTAAGGAAGAAGGAATGATCCAGGTGGATGTTGGTGGCCACCCACCTATCACACTTGGACCCTAATGGCAAAAGTGTCCTCAGACATGTAATTTTATTAATCAGAAAAAATAATTACATCTGGAATTTTGTAAGAGTTTACACCCAAACAACAAAACACTCTTGCAATGAGCTATTTATAAGCTCAATGTCATAACTACTTGTAATTATGGATCACTTATAAAATAACAAGTGTCTACTTACAATAAAAGCTATTCAAACAACTTACTAACAATTCTCCTAAATTACAGCCTAAGATACGACACATTCGTAGAGTCATATCTTTTACAACAATATACTAATTCTAAATGTCTCCATTAAATAATTAAATATTCTAGATTAATAATGATTAATTTAATATCTTAAATTAATAATTATTTTATTCTAACTTAATAACCTATGATAATATTTATTTTTGGATCATCTAACATTCCCCCCTATGATCCAAAGATACATTACAACAGATACCAAGTTCATCCTTGAACTTAGTAAATTTTATTCTGCCAAGAGGTTTCGTGAAAATGTCGGAGATATGATCTTCTGAAGGACAATAAATTGGCTTGAGGACATCTTTGGCAATGAGAGATCTGATATGATGATACTTGGTGTCCACATGCTTTGTCTTTGAATGAAAAACTGGGTTCTTGGCAAGCTTGATGGCTGACTGGCTGTCAATGAATAATGACGTAGCTTCTGCCTGAGAAATGCCCAAGTCCTGCAAAATTCTGCGTAACCAAACAATTTCACATGTTGCTTCCCATGTTGAAATGTACTCTGCTTCTACTGAAGAAGTGGCCACTATAGCTTGTTTCTTACAACTCCAAGACACTGTTGCTGAACCCATGTTCATTAAATAACCTGATGTTGATGCTCAATCATCAATACTTCCAGCAAAGTCAGCATTTTAATATCCACCAAGTACAAATTTTTTAGTCTTTGTGTAAAGAAGACCAAAATCTTTTGTTCCTTGGATATATCGAAGAACTCTTTTGGCGGCATTCCAGTGGCTGTCTCGTGGTTCCTACATAAAACATGAAAAAATACTGACTGCATAAGATAGATTAGGGCGAGTGTTTTTCAAATAAATAAAGCTGCCAATCAACTGTCTATAATTAGTACTGTCCACCATTCCCCCCTTCATATTTTGAAAGTTTCAAGTTTTGCTCTATGAGGGTAAGAACGGGCTTGCAATCCTACATTCCAAATCACTGAAGAACCTCTGTTGCATACTTACTCTGAGAAATGAAAATATGATGTGGATGTTGCAAGACTTCAGCTCCAAGATAGTAGTGAAGTAATCCCAAATCTGTCATCTTAAAACCTGCATGTAACTCTATTTTCACTTGTGCAATATGATCATCATTGTTTCCAGTAATGATCAAATCATCTACATACATAACAAGAATCACCAGATATTTACCTTGTTGTCGCACATACAAAGTATCATCAGATTCACTTCGTTGAAAACCAACTTTCCTAAGGTATTCATCCATTTTTGCATACCAAGCTCGGGGAGCTTGTTTTAACCCATATAAAGCCTTGATCAATTTGCAGACTTTATGTTCCTGCCCTTCAATTTCAAAACCTAGTGGTTGTGTCATATACACTTCTTCCTGTAAATCCCCATTGAGAAAAGCACTTTTGACATCCATTTGATGAACTTTCCACCCTTTCTGAGCAGCCAATGCAAGTGTTAATAAGATGGTGTTCCATTTAGTTGTAGGAGCAAAATTTTCCTCATAATCAATGCCTTCCTGCTGCGCAAAACCTTTAGCGACATCTTGCTTTATACTTTTCAAGTTCCCCCATTTGGTTGTACTTAATTCTGTAAACCCATTTGCATCCTATCGGTTTAGCATTTTGAGGACAATCAACAAGTTTCCAAGTGTTTTTATCAATTACTGCTTGATGTTCTTCAACCATAGCCTGTTGCCATTCTTTATGTTTTACTGCTTTGTTGTATGTGGAAGGTTCAGTAAAATCATTTGTTATCAATGCAAAATTTCCTTCACTTCTGTGTGACCTCCTTGTTCCTATTTTATTCTGCTCATCAGGCCTTACATCTTTCAAAAGTTGAACTGCCCATTTTGGTAGTTGCTGCTCACTTGTTTGAGATTCTAAAAAGTCACCATCATTGTAAAGAGGATTAATGTAAACTGATGTTCGTCGATCAGTTGAAGATTTTGGAGTTGGAGAATCACTATCTGAAGAACTGCTGCTTCTTGGAGATGCAGATGAACTGCTAGAAGATCTTGATGGTGTTGTTGAAGTAGATGGATTGGATGAATCATCTTCAGATGAAGGAAAATCAAGTTCATACCAATTTGGTGAATTTGGTTGACTTTGTGTATTTCCTTTTCTTTGACTGCCTTTAGTTTCTAACTTTTGAAGAAGACTTTCGATTTCTTCAGCACTCTTACTCTCTGTTTCATCAAAAATTACATCCTTGCTTAGAATAAATTTTCCATTGGTCAAAAGATGGTACCCTTTCTTCTCATCAAAATAGCCAATCATTGTGCATTTCAAACTTCTTGAGTCAAGCTTAGTTCATTTTTATTTCGGAACTAAGGCATAACATATTGATCTAAAAACTCTAAGATGTTTAACTCGAGGTTTGAAACCAAACCAAGCTTCATAAGGTGTGATTCCATCTAAAGAAGCAGTTGGAGATCTGTTTCTTAAGTAGACAGTTGTATGAATTGCTTCTACCCAATATGTTGAACTTAACTTTTTGAAAGTTAACATAGATCTTGCCATTCCTAACAAGGTGCGATTCATTCTTTCTACTACTCCATTTTTCTGTAGAGTGTAAACATTTGTAAGGTGTATTCTTATGCCATGATCGCTGCAATAAGTTTTGAATTCATTTCAAGTGAATTCTCCCCCATTATCTATCCTGAGAGTACCTATCTTTTCTTTGACTTCATTTTCAACAAGTTGGCGAAAAATTTTAAACTTTTCAAATGCTTTTGACTTTTGCTTTAAGAAATAAACCCAAGTCATTCTACTGAAATCATCAATGAATAGTAAGAAATATTTGCAACCACCGAATGAAGTTTGTAGTGGTCCACAAACATCACTGTGAACTAGTTGCAACAACCTGTTTGCATGCCATGAACTTGTTGGAAAACTTTCTTGACTTTGTTTTCCATAAATGCAAGCTTCACATTTTGCATTTTCCTTTTTGAAAGTTGGAAGTCCCTTAACCATCCCTTGTTTTTGCAATTTAGAAAGACTATCAAAATTTAAATGTCCATATCTTACATGCCATAATCTTATAGGTGAAATTCCTGTAGTCACTGCCCCTTGCAAAGTCAGAATGCCTTGGAATAACTGTCCTTTTCATCCTTAACAATTTTCCATTTTCATAACCTGTCATCACAGTTTGCAAGCTCTGTTTGACTGAATTAATCTTAACTAAGCCATCTTCCATAATTACTTGATGTCCTGCTTGTCGAATTGTGACTAAAGATAACAAAGTTTTGTTAAAGGTTGGTACATACCATACATTTGAAATCATTTTTTCTCTAATGCTAGGGATGTCAAGCAGCGGATCCCCCCACAACATGTTTCTGGGGCTTAAAGCCCGAAATTTGGTCAATGTAATGTAAAGACTCCGTGAAGTATGGGCGCTGAGCGTGAAAGTCTAGGATGAGTCATAGGGTTGTCCGCCCTAAGAATTGTAAAATAATGTAAAGATGTGTCAGCCTACCAATGGTCCGTAAACCATGGGATTGTATAAATAGAGCGAGGCTCTAAGTGTGAAGGTAGTTTTTTGAAAAGCAAGTAATAGAGAGATGCAAAGGCAAGGTTAGAGGATAGAAGTGGATCTGAAGGGTATTGGGTCGTAGTAGTAGGAACAGGATCTACAACTGAGTGCACGGACCCCTGCAGCTGAGTGCGTGAGGCGGAGTTGAGTCTGTATTGAACTGAACTTGAAAAGGATTATTAATAAAGATAATTTTGATTCTGCATATTGTGCATCTATTTCGTGGATCTATATTTTGATGTTATGCATTAATTGTATCTATTTATTTATATGTGTGCACTTGATAAACATTGGTATGAATGCTTATGTATGAAAACCTTCTAAGTAATTCAAGAACAAAACCTAATTAAGGAAGACTTGGGTAATTAACATTGGTCGTGCTGTGGCTAGAGTTGCGCGAAGGATGCAAGGGGCTCGCTGAGGCGCATAGCCCAGTAGGTGCGAAGGTTCAATCACATCCCTATCACCCCATATCAGACATCCCTAGGGTGTGGAAACCTGCTTCTAGCACCCTCCCATACTACTTTGGGTGAGACCTCAGTCTGCACTCCGCGGACTGTTGCCGAAAGGGCCAGTAGTACCGGGATTTGCTTGGCTAAATCACTTCTGAACCTGGGTCAGGCCCCACGCAACCAACAAATGGTTCCGTTGCTAGGGCCAGGATCTGCCTAAGGGATGTATGATATCGTGCCACTAGAACCCAACAAAGAAGGAAATTGAAGAGTGGTGGGACAAGAAGATTCATGAGTTCGCGACACAGGAAAACAGAACTCCATAAGTATCTAAGAAAAATTGGATGGATCGCTACGTGTATACAGAAATCCACAAAATTTTCTTTGCATCATTTCCTTCTGAACTGTATGAGTGGATCGCGAGGTTAGCCAACAGCCAGGGAAGGTGTAGGCTCAACCAACCGATAGTGTGGACTCCGAAATTAGTACGCAGACTATAGGCATCAGAAGATAAGATCGCACGAGCTGTGGACCATTGGCTTGACCGAATAATAGGGGGATTTATCACTGCGTTTGCGGTAGACACGACTGCACGAAGTAGAACGACGCTTCCTCAAAGGACTGCGAGGTAAGTATATTAAGTCTTTAAATACTTGGATTAAGATGTTGTTGTGTGAAAAGAGGGTCATGTGAATAATTAATGTTTGGGACAACGTTGAGCGAAAAGATCTACAAAAGCAATGAAGAATTAGGAAACAATCCCTTAATTTCACCTTCACGAGAGAGCAAGGAAGAGCTCGCTAAGGTCTCTCTGAGAAGCGCGGTCAGTTTGATAAGGCAACGCATTCCGCAGTTACCACCTCCACCCACACCACCACTCACTTCACCTCCCTCACCTCCATCTCCACCCACTCCACTTCCACCACCTCCATGGTTCAGTATGGCAAGCGTGATCAAAGTACCAGTATTCAGAGAGGTAGGGAACGAAGATCCGGGCCAATTCTGGTTTATGGTAAGAGAAGTATGGGAAGCGCAAGGTGTCACAGACGACAATATTAAGAAGGCTACATTGATGAGCATGCTACAAGATAGTGAATTGACATGGTATATCAAGCACTCCAATGACCACTCAAACGTAGGGATAGCAGAAATCCATAATGCGTTGAACAGAGAATTTAGCCGACCGAAATCAGAGACACAGTCAATCATTGGGTTAAAGAGATCACGATGCTTCCAGGTGAGACCCCCTGGGATCTGGACCAAAGACTGAAGAGTATGATCTGCGAGGCCAATATGATGCTAACAGATGCACAACATCGCGCATGGTTTGTGGCATCTCTGACACCACACTTGAGGACGGTGCTCACAACATAAAATTTCCACCTAGGCTGAAGCATTGGAAATGGCGATGAGGTTGCATGAGACCCCGATACAAGACCTAGGGTTGGGAGTTCAACAATGTTAGGATATTCCGACACATAGGATATAGTTAAGTTCAACTTGGTCTAGTGTAGAGTTAGGTATAGAGTTAGGTAAAGTGTGTTTCTTTACCGTTGTACATTTTGTAACTTACAATCCGACGGTCATGATATGTAGTGATTCGACGGTTCATTCTCTCCTCGATATTACCGACACTTGATCTGTGGCTTGACACCCGATTGGGCCATGAGTTCTATTTAAAGCGCATGGAGGGTCATTATTCGGGTAATCCGTGCATGAGAGAAGCTTATGTAAATTTTCATTCTTTGATTAATAAATTGCCTGTAGTACCCACGTTGGGACAGGCCGTGGACTGTTTCCCTCTTTGAGGGTTTTAACCACGTCAAAAATACTGGTGTATTGATCTGTGATCTGGTTGTGAGCGGTGTCCTTTTGGTATTCTTTCTGAGGAACTTACCCTGTAAATTCCTACAAACAAATCCATGTGCAACTACAGAAACTTTGCTTGGAAATGCAAAGTTTGAAGCAGGATAGCGCACCGCGGCTAGAAGCGCACGAGGAAGTATGGTACATAAAATGTAAAGGCCAGGGCCATGACAAGGATCATTGTCCAGTGTTTGCGAACTACTTGGCAGGAGGGGGTGAATTCCTTTGAGACCAGAGGCATAGGCAGGGCCAAGTGCGACACCCGCGTTATGGTGCACGATCTGTTAGATAGGAGGAAAACACACAACAGATAATTGTCAGTTATTGCAGAAGTATACACAGACTCCCCAACAGTTGTTTTGTAATTTCTGTAGGTTGGTAGGCCACGACAAGCACACTTGTCATAGCTACGAGTTAATGATGGATCAGACACCAGCCTATATGATTGAGACAGAAACACGAGCCCTCGACCAAGCTGCGGGGATGGCTTGCACTAGATTTCATCGGTGAGGTCGAGGACGAGGAGGACTAGGACCAGGGAGGGGCTGCGGACAGTTAATTTGTTACAATTGCAAAGGACCAGGTGTTGTGGGGAAAGTGTCTATTCAGAACGACCCTATCCCACTAAGGTGTGATAGTGCCTTAGCAACAAACAGAGAAAACTACTTTCGTATTCTTCTTTATGAACTATAAACGAAGAGGAATAGGATGAACCAACCTATGTCTTGCGCTAGTCCTTTGATCCAATCTCTCTCCTCTTTGACAGCTTCCAGCTACCTGCTCCCTTACTTGCCCAGCTTCACCAAGTTCCTGTAAGATCACAGAGGAAGAAAACTACACAAAGACATGGATTTATATTCACAAATAGCTTAGGATCAGATTTAAGCTAAACATACAAATGTAACAAACATCAATGATACACAAGCATGTAGGAGAAACTCAAATAGTTTTATTGATATAACAAGAAGATCTAGGAGGAGTTACAACCAATGATTCCTGATCCAGCATCAACCTCCCAGCAAAGGAATCCCCTCTTCACCTCCAACAAAGCATAAATCACCCAATACTCTGATATCAATCTCAAAACCAACAACAATTATCTGCAATGTACAAAATTCCAGCCTTTGGATCTCTGGGATGAGGGATCCATATATAGATGTATGCAAAGAGGATGAGTCAGCTTGTCATCTGACTAGTGTCTTCTCTCTGTCAGTTCTTGCTTCCACTTGGAGACTGAGAGCCTCTTACTCATCCTTGGTCGAACGCAGTGAGGCAAGTGTCATTGGGGAAGATTCTGGAAGCTTCCATTGTCTCTCCACCTCGCTGAATGGCACTGCCATTTGTCATTTCCCGCTCAACGCACCCTGGTAGTGCATTTAGGTGCGTTGCAACACACCTAGCTAGTGTACTTGGGTACTATGCAACGCAGGTAGCTAGTGGAGCAGCTGAAATGATCCTGATTTGACTGATTCTGAGCAGTTTCTGGTGGAGAACTTCTGGGAGAAGCTATAATTTGTGGACCTTGTTCCTTTAGGGGCAGGAACAACACTTTTAGGGACTTAGGATCCCTTGGTTTATGGACATTTCATGCTTAGAGCTGTAAGGCACAAAAATGTCTATAACAGTTGCCCCCTAAAGTATGAGGCCATTTATCGGGTGAAATGCTTTATTAGGAGGATCCGAAGTTCTTTCAATGCTGGGAGGAGACCTGTAATAAGATACAATACAATACATTATATTCATACTACTTTTCATGATCTAGCTGAGGTGGGCATTCCCATGCTCAGCTTTATAAATTCATTTTCATGTACATAGGACAGACAATCGTCTGTTGGTAGACTGATGATTCTGATAGAGACATCATCCTTTTGGTAGGATGATTATCTGTGCTGCAATGCTGTACATTTCAATGTCTTTATTTTCCTGAATATATATCACAGCCCGGATGGATGAAACTAGATCCGGGGTCTTCAATCTCGTCCGATCTTCATTCGAAGTACAAGTCGATCCATGTGAGAAATGTTCTGAAGTCGAACATGGAAAGACATCGCTTGATTACCAGTCAATGATGTAAACTGTTAACAAGCGCGAGAGGAATCACCGATAATGATGATGACCCTCAAGGTACTGCAGTACAATTCACGTGGTGTGAATAAAGGACTTGGCGTCGAACACCACGCAAAATCTTTCGGTCGAAGGTCATTGATGTATACCTATCGCCGGAAGTGAGAAACTTGCCATTGAGGCATGCAAGCTTCAAAGTACTGAAAGGGGTGTTCCTAGATCAACTTCTTGGATAATGAGCTGATGTCGACAAGAAGCGATCCGTCAAAGGAGGGCCTTAATGAATCCCACATCAATGACACGGAACGGAGCAAATGATTTTGATGGAGGTGAAAACGATCTGATGATATATGGTTCAGGAAGGCGGTCATGAAAGAATGAAGTATAATGTATGGTAGTGGATGGGACACAGGTGACTTCTCTCGATGACTTCTCTTGAACATATCGGCGACACTTATGTGATGGATTGGTAGCATTTACCCCAAATGTGGATGGTATGGCGTGGCCATGGTGATGTGACCGGTGAATGAAACAACCCAACCCGACTCAGGCACGGAGTGGAAGTGTCATGTTCAAGAGCGACTTGCTACCAATAAAGGTTCTTTGAGTTTTCTCGTCTAAAGACAAGTTTGTCGCTATTAATCTTTTTAACGAGTCTAACGACAAAGATAACTCGGTCATTTTCATTTTTAGAGAGTATGAAAAGGTACGTAAAGGTAACTCCGCAATTCCTTTTTCGTCATCTAATCCCTTAAGTCCGAAAAAGTATAAAACAATACAAAAGGGATGAATTTTCGATAGTTTTAACGAGCCGAACAAAACAAGCGCTCGATCTTTTTGTGCAATAATCCCTCAGGTCCAAAAAGATTAAAATCTAGAGGAGGGATAGCACTTCCTGTCGCTTTAACGAGCTGGAAGGCCAAAACTCGGCAATCTTTTCATATTTTATGAGTTAGATGAAAAGAGATTAAAGAAGACTCGTCTTTTGATGAACGAGTGATAAAATGGGTAGCAGCTGATTCCAGGTAAGGTTTGGAATTTTCCAATCACGGCAGTGTCACAAGGATGGCTAGTGAAATCACTCTTCGCAGCTGTTCCTCAAAATGGGTAAACAATCAAATGGAGGTGAATGATCGGCCAATGGAAAAGTGGAGGTGACGGTGCAAACACGACCAAGGCTTTAATGGCTGAAGTACTACATTCACGACGGTTATTTATAGGAGGATAATTCATTTTTTAACGAGCTTAAACGCGGATTGAAACACTTGCTCATGTCTTATGTTTATTTTTTAACGAGCTTGAACTATGTGCTAAAACTGCTCGATAATCCAGTCATATGATAAGAATGTCTCATATAAAAAAAACTCGGCAATATTTCGAGTGTTGCCCCACATCCTTTCTTTATGTAAGTTAGGAAACGACTAATCCTACAAGTTTAAAGGGTTAGAGGTCCTAAAAATTTAAAAAATAAATAGCCGCCCCTCGCTTGCACTCCAAAAGGTTTGCATGCCCCCAGGTATAAAATATGGTTTCAAGGTTACCCCTCAATTTGCAGACAAAACATTTGTTCTATCAGGAAAGGCCTACCTCTTACAGGTTACCCAAAGATTGTTCTATTCGCGGTGCAAACAAAACACTTCCTTGGCGATGTTGCTCGAAATAAACAAAGGTGAGTGATGATGTTCGCCAACTCACATAACTTTGACAAGAGAATCTTATTCTAGAATAACCCCTCTTCCAATCACGGACGGGGTACAGACTAGTCATATTCTCCCGCGGAAACCTACCCTATACCCGAAGTTTTCCTGCCGAAGCATACCAGGATGCATGCCCCCTGGGTTTCAGTCATATCTCTCCGAATTACTCGCGCTCATCGGGAGGACGGACTGGAGATTGAGACATTTCTTGCTTGAAAAGACCATTTAGGGACGGTATATGACTATTTGCTATGCGTGATCCGGGAAATGAAAGCTGGTCCACGAGCTTGACCACTCTTCCTTCGTGCGGAAAACACATTACTCTAAAGAGTGAGGAGACGATGGCTCCCATGCAATAAATATAGTCTCGTCCAAGGAGTAGGTTATAATCCAAGGGTCCTTCAACTACCATTACGTTCATTTGAACTGTCTTCCCTCTCAATGTTATGGGCACATTGGGAAGGATCCCTAAAGGTCGACTGGTTCCTTTATCAAAGCCTGTCAGATTTCTCATCTCAGGCAAAAGCGATGGCGAACCAAGCGCTTTCCAAGCAGTAGAGGAAAGGATACTCACAGAAGCCCCCTCATCTATGATGGTACCAGCCATGACCATTCTATATATTTGGACAATAATTCGGAATGGTATGCTTGCTGGTAAACGGGGTCTGCCTAGTTGATTTCAGTCGAAGGAGAAAACTAGGTTGCTTGGAGGTGGGACCGAGTAGACGGCCGGGTATGGCTCTGAGGAACTTCCTTCCTATGGTAAAGGAATGGGTAGATTGCCCCCATGTTCGTCGGAGTCTGTGTTGATGAAGAGAATTTGGACGGTGTCATCCTTGTTCTTTTCAGTGACTGTATCATCCGAAGATAAAACCTCTGAAGGCAAGACCGGGTCAACTGCCGCCTCGACCTTTTGACTTTCGTCTGGTATGGGTCTAGATGGTTTATCTTCAATGATAGGTGCTTTAGCCGACCACTTGAGCGGGCCAGCTGGATTCTCAACTAGCGACGGACTCGGCAAGAGTTTTTTATATCCAGGAGGAAGTGGTAACGGTGAAACCGGACGATCATCCAAAACTCTTTTAGCTTCGTCTAAGAAGGGACAATGGTGGATGGCATGATCGCCTTCGCACAGTTTACAGGGAAATCTAGCTCTCCCTTTTTGTCCTGGGGCTTCACTTTCGCTAGTTGACGGTGTGCTTTCAACATGATCACCAGAGGTTGACAACACCGGATTGTGCAAACGGGGAGACCAGTCCCTTAGTATCCGGGGGATGCAAGGACAATCTCTGTGAAAGTGGTCTCCCTTGCAAATGACACATGGCGATTTAGGCCTGGTCGGTGTAGTGTGTGGATTTTCGTTAGACGACACTTGTTTCCCCCCATTTGCCTTTGGCCCCTTCTTCTTCTTCTCTTTCTTCTTCTTTTCCTTCTTCTCTTTAGGAACTTGACTTTTGGCTTTGCCAGCCCCATCAAGCGAAGAGGAAGGAGGAGAAGAAGAATTAGAGGAAGTAGAAGGTTGGTGGGTAACTCTGGACTCGTCTAATTGCCGATTCGATTGTTCAGGAATAGTGGTGTTCTGAACGACATTGGTTGAGAAGAGCCATACTGGCAAGCCAATTGTCAGTCCTAGAAGCGACAATGTGGCCATATGGGGTGCACCAACATCTCCCCAAGAGGAGAAGGGACTAGGATTTCCACCAAGGGGAATTCGTTGGTTGGTAGACTCCATTTTCTCAACCTAAGATCAATGTAGGAAAAGGGTGATGAATATTCCGTTTAAAATAAATTTTTAGACGCTTTAGACACAACTTGTTTTTTCAGTTTTTAAGAGTCGAGAAAAAACAAAAGATGACTCTAGTCTCCTTCGATTTTTAATGAGCCTGAAGTGACAAGTGCTCAGATGGACCTTTTCCGTTAAGAAGTCTGAAAAGGAACGAAAGGGACTGCTCTGGAGATCTAGGTAGAGGGAGTACCAAACCAATCACAAAACTGCAGAATACGTTTTACGGTACGGCAGTCAATCTTCCCGAACGCTGTGTTCGGTGCATTGCGATCAGTAGGGCGGCCGACACGGCTTCCTATGGATAAAAGGTTTTAAGCCTATAGGGGTCTCCCAATATATACTCGACGGTACGTGGGAGCACAAGTCCGTACTGGCACTTATCGTCTCACAGTGGAGGAATCACCCAACCATCAGTGAGGACAATAGTTACCAGGCTTTACGACGCCGAAATACGTCTCTAGCCTAGACCTCTATGTTGCGCGTTAAGTTCTAAAGCATTGTTAGATTCATTCAATTTATTTTAAGTTGATCTTTCTTATGAAGTTTGCCTTTTGGGTTCACCACGAGATGTAGATGTAATTCCTAAATGCAATCTAAAGATGATAAGCAAATCTTTTATCTCTTTTCAGCAATGAAAATCCTAGCTACAAGGGGAAAAGAAAGACACAATCTTTTCTCAAAGAGCAAAGAGCACACTGTAAATGCACTTTTCCTAAATCAAGCCATACAAACTATCAATATGCAAATGCACATGTGCATGTATTTGTTTTTCACTTTCTTAATATTAATGCCTAAAAAGAAAGTTGATGTACAAATCTAAATTTGCTTTCAAGTGAAAAACACAAACAAGCTTCTTTTCGAAATCAAAAGGTAGAGATGATTACGACACTTTATGATTTTGAAATAAACACTCGTTTCGACACTAGAAAGTCACAAACTCAAACCAAAGGCAAAAGTAAAAGCATAATCGACTGTCAACAGCAAATAAACTTTCTCCTAAGACCAAAATCGACAGTTACGACAGATCTAAATCAGAGGACGACAGTATGACTATTCTACTTTTGCAATGGAAAAATGTAAATGATGCCACAAACACACAAAAACACCTACAGTATTTTTGTACAAAGGAGGCAGAATTAAGGCAAAGAAAAGGAGTTTTTAGACAAGCACATACACTGATCACAGGCTGCAAAAATCAGAGACAAAACTGGAAAAAATGAAGCAAAGAACCTCAGCTGCATAAGGCAAGGCTGATCAGCGCACGTGTTACACAGAGAAACTGGATTGTAGCGCAGGTAGCCCTCTCGGGACCTGCGTTGAAATGCAGAACCTCTTCACAGAGCCTGCGCTGGGGCAGAAACGAGAATTCTATCCGGGTTCTGGGTCACGGTTTGCAGTTTAATCTATGGTTTTGGCCGAGTAAAAGCAATCAATAATGCACAATCAGAGGGATGATTTAAAGGAGATCTAAGAGCTATCACAAAGGGCAATCAGATCATTTGTGAATCAGCTGTTCAAATCATAAACAGATCCAGTGAGTGGATTGAAGTAGCAGGTGTCTACTTTGCATTTGTAAATGGCAAATGCAGTTCGATTGCTACTTCTAAGTTTATGAAACAAACAACAAGAGAAACACAAATAAACTAATTAGACACAATCCCCACGGAGTCGCCATTTTGTTGTGGGGAAAAGTGTCTATTCAGAATGACCCTATCCCACTAAGGTGTGACAGTGCCTTAGCAACAAACAGAGAAAACTACTTTCATATTCTTCTTTATGAACTATAAACGAAGAGGAATAGGATGAACCAACCTGTGTCTTGCGCTAGTCCTTTGATCCAATCTCTCTCCTCTTAGACAGCTTCCAGATACCTGCTCCCTTACTTGCCCAGCTTCACCAAGTTCCTGTAAGATCACAGAAGAAGAAAACTACACAAAGACATGGATTTATATTCACAAATAGCTTAGGATCAGATTTAAGCTAAACATACAAATGTAACAAACATCAATGATACACAAGCATGTAGGAGAAACTCAAATAGTTTTATTGATATAACAAGAAGATCCAGGAGGAGTTACAACCGATGATTCCTGATCCAGCATCAACCTCCCAGCAAAGGAATCCCCTCTTCACCTCCAACAAAGCATAAATCACCCAATACTCTGATATTAATCTCAAAACCAACAGCAATTCTCTACAATGTACAAAATTCCAGCCTCTGGATCTCTGGGATGAGGGATCCATATATAGATGTATGCAAAGAGGATGAGTCAGCTTGTCATCTGACTAGTGTCTTCTCTCTGTCAGTTCTTGCTTCCACTTGGAGACTGAGAGCCTCTTACTCATCCTTGGTTGAACTCAGTGAGGCAAGTGTCATTGGGAAAGATTCTGGAAGCTTCCATTGTCTTTCCACCTCGCGGAATGGCACTGCCATTTGTCATTTCCCGCTCAACGCACCCTGGTAGTGCATTTAGGTGCGTTGCAATGCACCTAGCTAGTGTACTTGGGTGCTATGTAACGCAGGTAGCTAGTGGAGCAGCTGAAATGATCCTGATTTGACTGATTTTGAGCAGTTTCTGGTGGAGAACTTCTGGGAGAAGCTGTAATTTGTTGACCTTGTTCCTTTAGGGGCAGGAACAACACTTTTAGGGACTTAGGATCCCTTGGTTTATGGACATTTCATGCTTAGAGCTGTAAGGCACAAAAATGTCTATAACACCAGGGCACTATGCTCACGATTGTACCAACCTGACAAGGATATCCTGTTCATACTATGCTCAGTTTGATCATGAAATAATAGATTGTCCTACGTTGATCACACAGATGCACGAAAAATGGGTATTCCAGCCTCCTTCGACTCAGAATATAAAATTGATGAGGTCTGTACCGTGCGAAGAAGACCCGAATGTGAACATGATGCTCAGAAGCGGTGTGACCACAGGGGAGGATAATGGGAAGTAGTCCGAGGAAGATACATGGGTTTGCAAGGCTCCTACAAAGGAACCTGAGTTTGAATTAGAATGCGCAAAGGATACGTTCATGGAAGCTAAGAAGAGCTTCGCCGAGGCCTCCACTTCAGGTAGTAAGGACCACCCAGAGCCAAGAATGGATCTTTCAATGCTCACTACCTTTTTGGTGACATGCATGAAATTGTTGCATGACAACAAGGCAATTAAGGGACTACAGGAGTTGATCACCAGGTGTGCAGGGTCAGGAGAACTATGCGTAGTCTGGAAATTGGGAAAGCATGCATTGCACATCGAGAGGGAAATGAGATAGACTGCGCAAATTGGTGAGTATGAAATGGATCAAGTAATCCTAGATCTGGGGTCGGACGCAAATGTATAATCGAAGCAAACATGGGAACGTATGGGCAAGCCCGCATTACAGTGGTCCCCTATTCAATTACGAATAGCAAACCAACACAAGATTCTGCCCATGGGGAGGTTGCAAGGGGTAATAGTTGATATTGAAGGCGCGAGCATACAGACAGATTTTGAAGTGATAGAGATTGTTGATGACAACAATCCCTATCCTGCACTGTTAAGAATAGACCAGGCCACTGATATGAACAGAGTCATCAACCTAAAGAAGCGGAAGATGATATTCAAGAAAAAATCACCACATGTAGTAGTCCCACTGGACCCAGTCGAAGGAGCGCACTACACTGAACTAGTGCGTGATGATGAGAGCGATGATGAGCTGGATTGTATTTACAAGATAACTATGTGAGACCAGGATTGGGTGAATTTGACTGCAGATGGGAGAATATTGTTGGAGTACGAAAGCTCCTGCACTTCAAATTCAGACGAAGAAATAGAACGATGGCAGAATTGGTTGCACGAAGTAACAATGTTGAACTGCAACATGATGGTTAGATCACTGTGTTGCGTGACAATAGAGGCAAGAGAGCTGTAGAGATATGATTGATTGACAGTGGTGGATGAATTCTTGAGCAAGTTTGAAAGTGTAGTACCGGAACAACAACGGTTCAATGCGTTGAAGTGGGTGCTGCGCGCAACACCTGCGCACTTGTGGGGAACACACCAAGGCAGTTTTGAGGACTAGCGCGGGTATAGAAGGATGATGCGCCTATGGTTTGGAAACCCCCAAATTCGAACAAGAGTTGGGTAGCCAGGACAAAGCAGCTTGCGCACCCACTTGTGTCGATGGGTACAAACATGTGCTGTGCAGTCTACATGAACACATCCCAAACTAAGGATAGAAAATTGGAACAGGACGTAGCTGCAAGAAAAGCGACACGCACCACAAATATTCCACGTAGAAGCATTGACGAGGGTATGCGGAATCCTGAATAGGGTTTACCAGGCAAGACAAACTGATTGGGACTTGCGCGTACCAGTGTTATGATGGGCCTCTAGGGCCATGTACAAAAACCTGAGCGCAGAGACGATCTCGAAGCTGATGAACAAAGTCAAGGCGGAAGGAAGGGATCTTGACATAGTAGCTCCCATGGTTGGGACAGTACACGAGAACCAGGATGAAGGAATTATGCTGTTACAGGAAGCCATTCGGCAATGGAACTTGAAACTTCGCGAACTTGAAGAAGATCAGGTACGGCTGAGAAGAAAAGCATGTTAATGGACATAGAAATCAACAAACTGAAAACCAAAATCATGCAAGCTGGTTGCGCTGAGGAACTAAGAATGATCAGACAAGATATGGGTAGCCATACTACGACATTAGAAGATTTCCACTGAGAATATGTGGCTTTGCTACCATGGCTGCGACTGCACCTTACCAGGCAACATAACCAGGGGAGCTTACCACATAAGGAAGAACGCGAGGCACTGATTGTCACGAGGATAATTAAGGAGTGCCCGTGGACTAGGCTGGAAAGTGAAATGAAGCCTTGCATAGGTGGTGCAACTACCTGACTATTCGTAGGGAGGACAGTCTCAGAGCTCCAAGCAGTTGAAAGAGAGCGCGAGACTATTAAAGAGTCTGTATTGGAGCTGCGTGATAAGTAGGTTGCGCGCAGGATCAATATGTCACAGGGGTCACACCCGTGAACAGGGGGCTGCAATGCCGCATGGGGAGGCTGGTAGGTGACCATTGGTGTCACTGTTCATGACAAGAGGTTCAATTTAAGACAAAAAGGAGCGGGCAACGGGAAATTAAGACACGAATTAAGAGCTATATTTGGGACGATCTGCCACCAAGAAGGTATTAATGGCTCAAAAGTGGGGGGAATGGTCGAATTCAAATTCAAACGATACTATGAAATCCCAAGGGCTAGCCTCGAGGAAACTTGGTTGTGTGAGAATTGAGTAGTTACAGAGCAGTGAGCACCACATACTCTTACCACCTTTGACTATAGACACGATGACTGCTTCTAGAACAAGATTTTGATTCGTCGAAGATACCGTGGAGCCCCATATGACCCATGAGGAGCCTAGAGAGGTAGAAATTATGCCAGAAGTTTCAAAATCACCACGAACACCGCGGCCACAGAAAGATAAGCAAACTATGGGGCCACTCCGTGTATGCCCAAGAAACCCATGGTTTGGCAAATTGTCAATGACAGAGAAGGGAAAAGCCATCATCATTGAAACAGACGAGGAGGAGGAAGACTTGCAAGGTCTGATCACTCAAATTGAGGCGTAAGACGATGAGGTGGAGGATGTCTCACAAATTCCTTCCATGACAAAGTTACCTCCATACGTCCCTCCTTGGAAGGGGAAAGCCAAGATATCGAAGGAAGTGGAGGCCACGAAGAGTGTGCTGCAGACCCCGCTCCTCCTCGATGGTATAATGTTTGAAGGTCCGCCATTAGGATGAATGCCTACCATGAAGTTCAAGGATTGGGACCTTGCGGACAGTGAGAAGTTCCCACATCTGACCACGGAGAAGTTCATGAAGAAGAAATGGTTGTGCGGTGTGGAGAAGGTTGGGTTACTCCATCTACGATGGATACCCCACTACCACTGCGCGCCCATCACCATTTTCATCATTAAGTAGCTGCTGTGCCTGGTGCATGATGGGTATCTCTGGTTGGAGGAGCCTATTCCCATCACGGCTAACCTAATTCACCAAATTTATCGACTGCCATTCAAAGGGAATGACCCTACGGCCATAGCAGGAAAAAGCAACGACTTGGCCCTCACAAAAGCCATGGAGGCCAAGTATAAAATAGAGAAGAAAAAGCGGGGGTACGCAATAGCAAGCATTAAGGACATAGGGCTGCACGTAGCCACCCAGCTGCTGGCCGGCAAGCTAATGAAGAAATGCCGTGCCGACGAAGTACCAGCGTCTGTGATTGCATTGGCAGAGTAGTGCGGAGAGGGTGTCCAGTTCAACTGGGCACAGTTCCTCTACGACGAGTTTTTGACGAACTGCAGGGAGGCCCAGGAGCAGGGTAAGGCCTTCCACTATGTGTGGTTGCTCTTATCCATCCTGTTGGTTGCAGGGGAGCTGCCAGAGGACAGCCAGTTTCCCACTATTGAGGTTGATCTGCCCGAGGCCGCGAGGTATACTTCACTCTGGGCTACAAAAGACATGAAGAGGATTCGCGAGATGAAGGTGTTCTGGGTGTTCGTGGAGGCGAGCATCTGAATGTGGATCAACCGATGGCCACGCCTATCCCCTACGGTTCATAACAGCTTGCACGACAGAGCTCAAGGTGGATATGCATAACTTGTATATCCGGGCGCGCAAGGATCCAATACAGAAATGGGTGAAGTTTCCGTTCATCACAACAAATGATGTGATCTTTGCAGTAATGGAGTCATGGCCTTCAGAGTGGTGCGCCTCAGATGTGGCAAAAATGGAGAAGGCCATAGCCCAGCAAAGAAAGAAGTGCGCATCTAGCTGAAAAGAGGTGCTAAAAACAAGAAGCAACCACACAGCAGAAGGCGGCTGATGCAGCAGCAGCGATGCAGATGGAAAAAACCACAACAACACCAACCAGAGAGCCCGAGGAGGGCTAGAAGATGTCCACAGGGCAGCAGACCGGGGAAGTGGATAAGGTAGAAGAATGTGCGGACCACGGTTCTGCATCGACCCAAATCAAGCAGTTGCGCGGCTCGAAGAAACCAACTCCCAAGAAGAAAGTAAAAGTGACAAAGACGTCCGTCGACCCGATCATGCTCACAGAAGGTGATCTGTCTGACATCAGTGAAACGATTTGTGAGGTCATGAAGGACGCACTCCAAGAACTGAGGATGGAGCAGAACACTGTGTTGAGGGTGCTCACCACGTGGCTACAAGGCTTATAGGTACAACCCCCCCAAACAAGTACAATGGCTTAGTACATCGCAGTAGGAACTGCCGAGGTCAAACAGATGATGCGTGCCCGTATGGACAACCCCTTCGTATTACCCGAAGGCGTGCTAGCAGCATCAAGAGAGGGAGACCGGGCTACGATGAGCAGCATGAAAGGTGTCGGCCTGAACTTGGCAGCCCTGCTGCGTGAAATTTTTTACCAGCTGCAGGATGGGGTCATCACAGAGCTCCGCACCTGGGAAGGCCGCGCGATCCAGGTCCTGAACAAGCAAAAAATCAAGATGGACCAGCTCATTTTCTAGCATGATGAGTTGGTTGCGTAGGCTCGCAGACTGGAGTAGGCAGTACAGGATGCGTGTAGTAGCGTCCCAGAGTTGGCCGTGCCGACATAACTATCAGCAGCAGAGCGGGTCCATAGACTGGTAGCCGGTGTCTGTGAGGCCAGGGAGGAAATAGCAAAGGTTTAGTTGGAGCTGAACCTGCAGATCGTCGAGCTGTGTTTGAAGGCACAACCCTCCACGCCCCCAGAAGTAAGAGAGAAATGTTCCCACACTATCCAGATGGGGTTGGAGCAAATTGGCCAGGCGACACAGGATTGTATCGAGATGTTGGAGCAAGCACTAACCATGCTTACGCACCTGCAGGAAGACCCAAATCTACAACACCTAGAGACAGAGGTGCACGAGTTGTAGTAGGAATACGACAGTGTCTGGGGCACCACGTAGATGGTTGTCCTTACTCAACAACTCGCCAGATTACAGTAGGCAAGGGCACTGAAGGACCAATTAGATGTCGCGCGCCAAAAAGAAGCCCTGCTTAAAGCACGCATCCAACCATGGATCGATGAAGCTTTCACAATTACAGCTACCATTGAAGGGAAGCTGGCACAGATGTAGGAACTCTATGTAGCTGGACAGGAATGTGACCCTGCTCACGAAGGTTCAGAGATACGTGTGCAACAAGTACAACAGACAACCGAACAGTGTGCTGTGGACACCCAAGCTGTGTGAGACCTGCTGGATGGGCTTCGCGCAAAGATCGCCACACTAGCAGAGTGACTCGAGATGAGTCACGATGATTGTGTTGCGGGCTTGTTGGGTAGCGGATCCCCCCACAACATGTTTCTGGAGCTTAAAGCCTGAATTTTAGTCAATGTAATGTAAAGACTCCATGAAGTACAGGCTCAGAGCGAGAAAGTCTAGGATGAGTCATAGGGTTGTCTGCCCTAAGAATTGTAAAATAATGTAAAGATGTGTCAGCCTACCCATGGTCTGCGGACCATGGGATTGTATAAATAGAGCGAGGCTCTAAGTATAAAGGTAGTTTTTTGAAAAGCAAGTAATAGAGAGATGCGAAGGCATGGTTAGAGGATAGAAGTGGATCTGAAGGGTATTGGGTCGTAGTAGTAGGAAGAGGCTCTGCAGCTGAGTGCGCGGACCCCTGTAGTTGAGTGCGCAGGGCGGAGTCAGGTCTGTATTGAACTGAACTTGAAAAGGATTATTAATAAAGATAAGTTTTATTCGGCATATTGTGCATCTATTTCATGGATCTGTATTTTGATGTTAGGCATTAATTGTATCTATTTATTTATATGCATGCACTTGGTAAACATTGGTATGAATGCTTATGTATGAAAAACTTCTAAGTAATTCATGAACATAAATTAATTAAGGAAGACTTGGGTAATTAACATTGGCCACACTGCGGCTAGAGCTTTGCGAAGCACGCAAGGGGCTCGCTGAGGTGCATAGCCCAGTAGGTGTGAAGGTTGAATCGCGTCCCTATCACCCCATATCAGACATCCCTAGGGTGCGAAAACCTGGTTCTAGCACCCTCCCATACTACTTCGGGTGAGACCTCAATCTGTGCTCCGCGGACTGTTGCCGAAAGGGCCAGTAGTACCGGTATTTTCTTGGCTAAATCACTTCTGAACCTGGGTCAGGCCCCACGTAGCTAACAAGGGAGAGAAACTTTAACTACACCTTTTCCATAAGGAGTATGTTTTGTATCATCTGCAAGAAAAATGGAATTAAGTTAGCAATCTTGAAAATTCCAAAAAAGATCACGTCAACAAGTCATGTGCTGAGTTTCCCTTGAATCCAAGATCCAAGCATCTTCATAATCAATTTTAAGATGGGATGAAAGTTGTAATGCCGATGAAGAAGTAAAGACATATTCTAAACTATCATCATCTTGATCATTTGCAAATTGTGCTGAGTGCTGATGAAACTTGGGGATTTTGTCAAAAGAAGTTCGACAATTTTAAACATAATGTCCAACTTTATTACACCTTCGACACACAATTTGACTTAAGTCTCTTCCTCTTCCTGGAGACTATCCTTTGCCTCTGCTTTGACTTCTGTTTTGAGGTTGTCCTCTACCTTGATTACTATTTCCTCTTCCTTGACTGTTTCCTCTGCCTTGAAAATTACTCATGCCTGAACTGTTTTCACTACTAAAGTTGTTTCCTCTGCTTTGGCTTCAACCTCGACTTTGTACATTATGTGCTGCTTGATTCTAATTGAAATTCCCTCTGCCTCTGTTTCTAGAACTATCAGTTGATGATTTACTAGTGCTGGCCTCTGTGAAAAAGACATCTTCACCAACTTTCTTTTTCTTCCCAAAGGTTTTATCATGTTGGGTCAACATTTCGCAAAGCTCATCAAACTTTAGCTTCTCTAACTTTCCAGTTAATTGTAGAGTTTCCAAAAAATGTGTGTAGGAAGAAGGAAGTCTAGCAATTAAAATTGTGACCATAAAACTATCATCTACTGCTTGAAAACCAGCATTAATGATTTCCTACTTTATATTCTTAAGTCTGGAGATGTATTCAAGAACATCACCTCCTTCAGTCAATTTTTGTTGCAACAATTTTAATTATAGATCAACTTTCTTTGATTCAGATTGAGTATCAAAAAAGTCCTTGAAAATTCACAAAGTAGACCATGCATCTGTAGCATTTTCTATATGGACATACATTTCATCATTAACAGAAGGTTTAATGAGAGCTAATGCTTTGGCATTCTTAACTTCCCATTTTTTTAGTGCAGTTGCATCTATGGGTTTATTTGGCTTAATATCACAATCACATATATCATGCCATAGTTCATTATAAATGAGAGTGCTTTCGATGAGTCATTGCCATGTTTTGTAAGATTTTGTGTCTTCAAGTTTGTCAGAATCAGAAAAATAATTAATCAACTTTGACATTGTAGTGTTGAAGCTTCACACCAAGAATTTGGCTCAGAAAAAAAAATATCAAGATGGGCAACACACCATGCAACACACTACGCAAAACGAGAAAAACGATCTATCGGGGCTTGGCCTTGACCCTCGTATAGTCATTGAAACAAGAGAAAAATGACTAAGCTTTGCACTTGCCTCTAGTCAATTTCTCAAAAATTTACAAGGTAAGTTTCGAAATTTGACTTTTACAATGCTCTTGCAAATCCTGGTAAAAAAAATGTTACCCCCCCTCAAAGTAAAATTACATTGAGTTACAATGTCACACTTATCTCTCCAAATAAAAAAAAATTACAAATAAAATCTCCTTATTACTCAAAATTTACAAAATTTACTATCCCTAACATTTACAAATAAGCCTTACACCTTCTCACACCTTATTTCTCCAAAAATATTACAAATTAATAGAAACTTCCTTATTTCTCTGAGTTACAATTTTTTTTTCCTATTGCCAAAATAATTTTTTTTAATTAATATTAAAACCTCCTTTATTGTTTTCACTCATGACTTCAAAATCAAAAATAAAATATGCTGCAGACAGGTTTGCACCCTCATTTGTTTTTAAAGGTCGTGACTGTATGTTGACTGAAGCCTTCAGAAGAAGAGTCTGCCAGCAGAGATTATTAAGAGCCACGCATACCGTTGAGCCACCAAGATATGTTGTGACTCATTGCCACTAAATTTTTTTGAACCGCTTCCTGAAAGTGTAGCCGAAAAGGAATATCATGCGTAGAGATTGGTTGTGCAGTTGTTTCCTCAAAATATGAGGAAATACAAAACAATTAAAACTGGGGATGGAGATATGTGTGTTCCCATTTTATCCAGACTGTTAATAATGCTAAACACTCCTGCAAGAGTGAGCATTAAAAGGCTAGCTAAGTCATGCTGGCAGGGTGGCTCACGCTGGTAGGCTGGCTCACGCGAGCCCACTGTGCGACGCACTTGGCTGTGCCTTCTGCATACCTAAAAAAA
The DNA here is from genome assembly GCA_031772625.1 of Pinus tabuliformis. Lineage (NCBI taxonomy): Eukaryota > Viridiplantae > Streptophyta > Pinopsida > Pinales > Pinaceae > Pinus > Pinus tabuliformis. The sequence continues at coordinate 1,195,372,110 of CM062811.1, forward strand.
TCGGCATTGTCAGCGAAGTTTCCAGCGGCCGTCGAGGAGACATGTGAGCCATGGCCTTCATAGTCTCGGGCCGAATCATAATCCACAGTAGTATTGAGAGAACCGTATTGCGCCAGGAATCCCTTGTACAGCCATCACGTTTTTGTAGAAATCCGGAGTGATCAAAGTCATGGACAGAGATAAGATGTCGATTCCATCAGATATGGCGCTCTCTATCGCCACCAAAACGTCTGCGTCTATGATGTCGTTGAACCAAGCTACCTTATACAGTGACCGCTGTGAAAGCTCAAGACAAATGCGACACTTCTTGGGCTTTCAGCATAACTGGAGCAGTAGAAACCATCCACCAAATCGAGAATGGAAATCTTGTTTCCATTTCCGAGTAGCAGCTTATCGATTGTAACAAACCAATCATACCAAGCGAGAAATTTTTGAAGCGGAGCAAATAAGACACAACAATTTTTTATAATAATACAAAAATTGATTTTCAGATTAAAAATCTAAAATCAATAAAATAATAAAATTTCTTTTCTGTTGAACACAAAACTGGACAATTTCCATACCAATCATTTGTTGATCAATTCAATGGAGTTTTCCAAAAACTTGTAGAGCTGGAATCTCCTCCTCACATCAACTGCATTACTGAAGCTCTGATACCACAATAATGGCAGAAGTGTCCTCAGACACGTAATTTTATTAATAAGAAAAAACAATTACATCTGGAATTTTGCAAGAGTTTACACCCAAACAACAAAACACTCTTGTAATGAGCTATTTATAAGCTCAATGTCCTAACTACCTCTAATTATGGATCACTTATAAAATAACAAGTGTCCACTTACAATAAAAGCTATTCAAACAACTTACTAACAATTCTCCTAAATTAGAGCCTAAGATATGACACATTTGTAGAGTCATATTTTTTACAACAATATACTAATTCTAAATGTCTCCATTAAATAATTAAATATTCTAGATTAATAATTATTAATTTAATATCTTAAATTAATAATTATTTTATTCTAACTTAATAACCTATGATAATATTTATTTTTGGATCATCTAATAGACCCCCATGACTCTCTTTCAGTTTTTCATTTTCTGTAATTGTAGCACAATTTACTATTTTTAGCAATTTTTTGGGTCCTAAACTTCCGGAGACGTTTTGAGGCCCTAAATGACGTTTTTTGGGAAATCTGGAAGCAACTTGGGTCCAAGGACCGATGTTTCTCTTCCCAAAGTTGTAGTGCTCAGATAGATCTTTCTAACGAGCTATTGTACGTGTCAAACGAAGATCGGGTGCCAAAGTTACGACCTCGGGAAGTTGATGTACCAACTTACCCAAAACAGGGCCCACAATTTGGCGTTTCATCTTCTAGGGTTAGGTTTTGGGATGTTAAGGGTTTTCCATTGTTTCTCAACAATAAATAAGCCTTCGAGCCTCATTGTAACAAAGTTCAGAGGCATGTAGCTGCCACATCTCTTCTCAGAGATAAGCTACCATCGCCTTGGTTTATTTCCATTGCTGTTTGTAAGCATATTTTAGTATTTTACATTAATGAAATGAAGTATTATTTCTGTTGCATCTCTGTGTTTATGGTTATCTCTGTAATTTGTTGCGTTCCTATTTAAAGCCGGATCACTGGATGATGGGGATTGGCTATACATTACATGATGGCTAATTAGTGATAAATGATTTTATGTTATGACTCCATGCCCAACACATAAGGCAATTGGTCTACTAGTTCTCTACATCCCACAAGGGGAAGAAGTCCCCATTGGAGTCGATGTTGTAACATATTTCGGCACACTGAAAATTAAAAATTTTCAGTGTGAAATTGCCATTTCCTTCTGAGTTAAATACTGAGGGCATATATAAATTTTATGCTTTTGAATGATTTATTTATTTTTTATATATAATAATTTTAATTTTAAAAATTATTTTTATTTTTATAAAAATATAATTATACTTTTTTATGAAAATATTTATTTAAAATTAAAATTATATTATAAAAAAATAAAATTTAATCGTAATCATAAGCTAAAATCATAATCGCACTCAAAGCTAAAGGTCAAAGACTATGGCCCACCCAGCATTTAACTGATTAAACACTCCTTATCTCTCATGCCTCGAGATATGAATAATTGAATCCAACATTTAAAAGTGATTTTGGACCCCCCTTGGCCATTTGGCGTTAACATGGGGGGGTCCGAAAAACAGTTTTAATGGAAGACTCCCAAATCTATGTGTCACCATCTCATGAATTCAGGACTTAAAATCCAAAACCATTTACCACTAAGGCCCAAAAACCATACCCAGTATTAATTAGAATTTTATATGGCCGGATACTATTATGAAATAAATTTATTTCACGATGGAAGGCAAAGTGGGTAAAATGGAATTACAAGTTAATGTGTTACAACTATAGGTAAAATAAATTCTCGGTGCATGAAAATGAATAAAGGGAGGCTTTGCAATCATATATTGATGAAATTTATGTACAGGAGAGCAAAAAGATATTTAGTCAATACATGTGAGATTGAAGTCAGAGTTACATAAGTAAGAATAATTTATAGGCATGGTGAAATCAAGTTACAGGTGTGAAATTAGGTTGAGGTGAAAGTAAAAGAGCACAGTAAAATACTCAGATACCAACTACAGAAAACAAGACATCGATTTACAAAACCACATATGGTTTTTTAATCTGTAAATGAATTTCACGGAAATGAAATTTACAGTGTGAAAGTAAATGAGTTTTTACAGGGTAGGAGAAATAGTACATGGATTTACAAAACCACACATAGTTTTGTAAATACATGAGAAATAAAAACACGACATAATTTCAAATAAGTGGATGAATTTATCCATAAATTTATTATTTGAGGAGATACTTTCTGAATTTATTTAGTAAATTCATGAAAATACCAAATTTATTCACGAAATATTTGAAAACATTTATGATTTTGAAATTTGTGAAGCATTGTCAAAAAGTGACATAAAAGCATTCCAAACAGATCTTCAATAATAGCTTCACAAACCCCAGATTTCAGGGCACAAAAATATCAATTGAAAGGAAAATGGCAGAAACAATAGCTCTAGATTTTAAAGGCATGGAGATATCAACATTCAAAACATCAAAATATCAGCAGATTGAGGATCACTCTGCAGATTTTCAACAGTCATTCAACCAACTCTAGATTTCGAGGTAGATACTTGCAAAAGTTCCATATTTCTTGCAACTAATAAGGAAATATTATTTAATTTTAATAAACTATTCATAATTTCATTGGAGGATTATTGTAACGGTTTAGGGGATATTTAGTCTATATATTATTTTCTTTGTAATAAACAAGTGTGGGCTTTTGATGCCAAGACTCTACACTTTGTAAAAGCTTCTCTTTTTTCATTTCTAATGAAAGCCTTACGACTCTGGTTTGAGAGAATTTTGTGTTTCTTGTATGCTTTTCCACTATTTCCATATCAATTTTTTGCACATGTTCACAGTATTATAGAAGACCTGGGTAAGAACAGATTCTGTTTCAATCTCTCTGAAATCCCCTGCAGATTTATAATTGTCTAAAGAGATTAGCATAGCAGACTGTTTGTCTGATCTAGCTCCTCTTTGAAATTTGTTATTGTTTTTTCTTCTATTTTCTCCTAAATATGTTTTGTCGGGCTGTAGAAATCTTCTACACGCATCCAAATTTTCCTAGTTATTAAGTAATCAGTCCGACTGCTCAATTATTAGGAATCTCCTTACATTCTTCTGTCAAATTCTAATACAAATCAAGTCGTTTTGTTAGGCTGGAAGCTGACACGTTCAGAAGGGACCCTGTAAGAGAGGCATTTAATATGAATAGGGATTGTCGTTGATCACCAACCACCCCCAATTAAAACCATAAATCTGGCCATTGTGCTTCAAAGGCTGTTGTTCAGTGACAAGTGAGCAGCATTAAACAAAGCCTCGTAACAACTGAGGGAGCCCCCTCTGGTTCAAGGGCTAGCTTGAGCCTAAAGACTGGTTGAGTTGGTTTCCTGGGATAGTTTTTACAGCCAAGGATTGCCTACGGGAAACAGGTACAACATTTGGCATCGTTGTCAGGGAACAAAGTAATGAAGATATCTTTCTCTGGGGAATGATAAATATTAGATCTATTCCTTGATGGTGAACAAGGAGTAGGCATTTATTATTGGTTGCATTTCTTTCACCCGACGACTCCACTTTGTCATATGGCGATTCCACTGGGTAACCGATCCCATTGTTTCGAAATTTCAGCTGCCTTTATTGCTATGCAAGGTTCGTTGATACTTGCAATCAACAGTATATGTCTCTCCCTCTCAGCCATGGTCAGAAATCTAAAATGTCTACAGAGGATGCAACTTTTAAAGTACACTTGTGAGTATAAGTTTTCCATGGGATTTTATGTTCATATTGTATATATTCTTTAGATTTTCAGCAGTTGGCGATGTGGTTTGTCAATAAATCCACTCTGCACTTGGTTACATTAGAAAGCATATTACACCTAACAGTGTAAAATTTTCCAGTTCAGTTAGATAGAGGTGTGGGATTGATTAGCTACTTTCAGATTCAGGGTGTAGTAGATCTACAATTGTTTCAATTACATTTCAAGATTGCAGTATTAAGTTTGGTTTCGTTGAGTGCAATGACTTCCAAGGGATTAAATGATTGACTCCATAACCCATGAATTAGGAACTCTTGTGCTTGTTTCCACTTACAGTGACAGTTGTTTCACTTCAGCAGTTTTCAATTTTCAGATTTCAAAATGAATAAGTCTCTGGATTAGTGCAGGAAATATAAGTTGCCATTCATAGTTGCAGGTTTAATATGCAGTAGCTGGATGATGGGGATTGACTATACATTACATGATGGAAGATCAGTTATCAATGATTTTATGGTATGACTCCATGCCCAACACATAAGGCAGCTGGTCTACTAGTTCTTTGCATCCCATGGGGGAAGCAGTCCCCCTTGGAGCCAATGTTGTAACATATTTCGACACACTGAAAATTAAATTTTTTCAATGTGAAATTGTCATTTCCTTCTGAGTTAAATATTGAGGGCATATATAAATTTTATGCTTTTGAATGATTTATTTATTTTTTATATATAATAATTTTAATTTTTACAAAAATATAATTATATATTTTTATAAAAATATTTATTTAAAATTAAAATTATATTATAAAAAATAAAATTTAATCCTAATCATCAACTAAAATCATAAGCACACTCAAAACTAAAGGTCAAAGCCTATGGCCCACCCCGCATTTCACTGATTAAACTCTCCTTATCTTTCATGCCTCGAGATATGGTTAATTTAATCCAACATTTAAAAAGTGATTTTAGACCCCCTTGGCCATTTCCCGTTAACATATGGGGGAGGTCCGAAAAGCAGTTTTAATGGCAAACTCGCAAACCTATATGTCACCATCTCATGAATTAAGGACTTAAAATCCAAAACCATTTACCACTAAGGAGGGGGCCTGAAAACCATACCCAGTATTAATTAGAATTCTATATGGCGGGATACTATTATGAAATAATTTATTTCACAATGGAAGACAAAGTGGGTAAAATGGAATTACAAGTTAATGTGTTACAACTATAGGTAAAATAAATTCTTGGTGCATGAAAATGAATAAAGGGAGGCTTTGCAATCATATATTGATGAAATTAATGTACAAGAGAGCAAAAAGATATTTACGTCAATACATGTGAAATTGAAGTAAGAGTTATAGAAGTAAGAATAATTTACAGGCATGGTGAAATAAAGTTACAGGTGTGAAATCAGGGTGAGATGAAAGTAAAAGAGCAAAGTAAAATACTGTACTAACTACAGAAAAAAAACACGGATTTACAAAACCACATATGGTTTTTTAATCTGTAAATGAATTTCACAGAAAGGAAATTTACAGTGCGAAATTAAATGAGTTTTTACAGGGAAGGAGAAAGAGGACATGGATTTACAAAACCACACATAGTTTTTTAAATACATGAGAAATAAAAACACGACATAAATTTATTCACGGAATATTTGAAAACATTTATGATTTTGAAATTAGTGAAGCATTGTCAAAAAGTGACATAAAAGCATTCCAAACAGATCTTCAGCAACAACTTCACAAACCCCAGATTTCAAGGCATATAAATATCAATTGAAAGGAAAATGGCAGAAATAACAGCTCCAGATTTTAAAAGCATGGAAATATTAGCATTCAGAACATCAAAAGATCAATAGATTGAGGATCATTTTGAAAATTTTCAGCAGTCATTCAACCAACTCCAAGTTTCGAGGCAGATGCTTGCAACAGTTCTAGATTTCCAGCAACTAATAAGGAAATATTATTTATTTTTAATATAGAGTTCATAATTTCATTCCAGGATTATTGTAACATTTTAGGGGATATTTAGTCTATATATTGTTTTATTTGTAATAAACAAGTGTGGGTTTTTGATGCCAAGACTCTACACTTTGTAATAGCTTCTCTTTTTTGATTTCTAATGAAAGTATTATGGCTCTGGTTTGACAAAATTTTATGTTTCTTGTATGTTTTTCCAGTGTTTCCATATCTGTTTTCTGCACATGTTCATACTATTATAGAAGACCTGGGTAAAATCAGATTGTGTTTCAATCTCTCTGAAATCCCCTACAGATTTATAATTGTCTAAAGAGATTAGTATAGTAGATTTTTTGTTTAATCTAGCTCCTCTTTGAAATTGGTTATTGTTTTTCCTTCTATTTTCTCCTGAATATGTTTTGTCGGGCTGTAGAAATCTTATACACACGTCAAAATCTTCCTAGTTGTTAAGTAATCTGTCTGGCTACTCAATTATTAGGAATCTCCTTACATTCTTCTGTCAAATTTTAATACAAATCAAGTCGTTCTGTTAGGCTGGACGCTGACACGTTTAGAAGGGACACTGTGAGAGAGGCATTTAATATGAATAGGGATTGTCATTGATCACCAACCACCCCCAATTAAAACCATAAATCTGGCCATTGTGCTTCAAAGGTTGTTGTTCAATGACAAGTGAATAGCGTTAAACAAAGCCTCATAACCACTGAGGGAGCCCCCTCTGGTTCAAGGGCCAACTAGATCCTAAAGACTGGTTGAGTTGGTTTCCTGGCGTAGATTTTGTAGCCAAGGTCTGCCTACAGGAAACAGGTACAAAAAATAGGTTAGTATCTTCATATATAGATATAAATTAATTTTAAATAGAATGTAGTAAATAAAATAAGTATTGTTTTGTTGATTGAGATTTTAAGATAAATATAGTCGTTAAGATGATAATCTTATTATAGGATATTTATAATATTAAAATTCTACGTTGAATCTTAAAATGTCTAGAATAGTTGTTTAGTGTAGCCAATCACATTGAAAATTGAAATTGATTGTTTTTCTTCAAAAACATTATGGTCAATAAGTTTAACTAAATTAAATGAGATTTTTTCCAAAATAATATAACATGATTTACAATTTTTTTGAAATTGTGTATATAATTGCATCAAATCACTCACACTTTAACACTATAAATTAACACAATTGATAATTTTTAATTAAAATATGAAATATGTATCTTTATAATATTATTTGATTGAATTGTATTTTATAATTAAAATAGAATATATATATAAAAAATTTAAACCATTTTTAATGAAAAGTTTATCAAAAAATGAATTGTATTTTATGATTAAATTAGAATTAATATTTTTTAAAAATAAAATACAAAATTTATATTAAGGAAAAATGATTTTTATATTAAAAACAATATTAAAATTATTTTTAATATTTCCAAAAGCTTTGTACTTTCCCATTTATTAAGTGAGTATGAGACAATTATATTTGTTGAGTCATCGATCACTTGTGTTCTTGGGAAAAAAATATCTCAGTAAAATATATATTGAGTACGTATTACTTGTAACACCTTTCGTTTAATCCGCTAACAGTGTCTTTCCGATTCTCTATTCACCTTCCTACACAATTCTATACCACATTGGTAAGCATGCTTGATGTGAACCAACTTTTATTGAGTACGTCTTACTTTTAACACCTTTCGTTTAATCTACTAATAGTTTCCAACTTTTATTGAGTACGTCTTACTTTTAACACCTTTCGTTTAATCTACTAATAGTTTCTTTCTGATTCCCTATTTAGTTGCCTACACAGTTCTATATTGCATTGGTAAGCATGTTACGTGTGAAACAACTTTTCCCATGTCTACTATAGTAGTAAATTAAGTTGCAAATGGATGGCTATTGTATTCGACATCCCATTCATTCACTTAAATGGTCCTAACACCATGAGATGAGATATGCCAAATAGAAAAAAATGCACAATTGCAGGGTCCTTAATTGCATGTGATAAAGGTTAGATCAGTTAATATCGAAAAAAATGTTTCGATTGCATTATCACAAAGTGTGTGTGACCAAGAGTTTTTCCATGAATATTTATGCATACCCATGCATATATGCATGGATCAAAGGGTAGCTAATATTTCCCTGCATATATTTACATAAAACTCATTCCAAGAAGGCTAGCTCCTTAGCTTCTTCTTTGTGCATGTAACTAAGTAATATTTCCAATACCATAGATCTTATTATTGTTACTATTATGCATGCAAATGCATGTCCTCTTCTAAGGGAAATATAACATAATAGATACTCTTATCATGCATGAAAATATATAAATAAAGCTAACACAACGAATGTTGTTCCTATGCATGCAGATGCATATACTTTCCAAAAGAATGCTTAACGCAATAGAGAATGCAACACTTGTTTTATTTTTGAGGAAATCTAGTATAATAGGGCATGCAAAAATATGTTTTTCTTTTCCATAAAACTAACGCAATAAAGCATACAAATACACGTCTTCTTTTCCAAAGATTTTACCAACATTACCCATATATATATTCCAAGGAAACCAACACATTACTATGGTTTTTGTGCATGTAATTCATCTTCTTTCCCAAAGAACCTTTCCCAATATAGTCTAATACAACATGTTATCATTTCCCACATACAAATGTATATTCATTCCAACAAAATCTAATACAAATCTTGCATGCATATACACGATCTTATTCCAAAACAAACTAGTTATGAGAGCACAAAAGTAATCACATATAATTTTTTCTAATGAAATATAGCTCAATAGTTCTTCTATCCATGCGAAGAACATATCTCTATAACGCAATGACTATTCTTTGTGTATGCAAAAACTTACCATAATAACCTTTCTTTAAATTATGCAATGTAGGAATTTACAGGGTAAGTTCCTCAAAAAGAACACCAAAAGGACAGCGCTCACAACCAGATCTCAAATCAATACACTAGTATTTTTGACATGGTTAAAACCCTCAAAGAGGGAAACAGTCCACGGCCTTAGAGCCTTTGTGAAGATCTCTGCAACCTGATCATCTGTTGAACAATATTGCACTTCAAGAACATGGTCATGAATGAGCTTTCTGATGAAGTGCATGTGTAGTTCAATGTGTTTGCTGCGTTGATGTTGGACTGGATCTTTGCATAGCTGAATGGCACTTTGATTATCACACCAAAGTGTGGTTGGATGCTGCTGCTCAAAGCCAAACTTTGATAGGATCTGACGAAGCCACAAGGCTTCCTTACTAGCTTCCACAGCACCACGATACTCTGCTTCTGCTGATGAAAGAGAAATGGCAGCCTGTTTCTTACAAGCCCATGTAATAGGTCCTGAACCAAGAGTGAAGACATAACCCGCAGTAGACATCCGATCATCAGGGTCACCAGCCCAATCAGAATCAGTGAAACCAACTAATAGAGGAGCTGCTTTGGCACTGTAATGAATCCCAAACTGTACTGTACCTCGAACATAACGAAGTATTCTTTCAGTTGCTTTCCAATGACTTTCACGTGGGTTTTGCATAAAACGAGCAACAAGGCCAACAACAAAGGAAAGGTCAGGACGAGTATGGGTTAAATACAAGAGTTTTCCTACAAGTTGATGGTATAAGGTAGCATCAACTTCAGGAGAAGTACAAGAGACTGAAAGTTTGACTCCAGACTGAAAGGGAGAAGGGGCTGGCTTACAGTCTTCCATGTGAAAATGACGAAGAATATCACAAGCATACTTGGACTGGGAAAGGGAAATACCCTCCTTGGATTGCAAGACTTGAAGACCGAGAAAATAGTGTAAGTGTCCTAAGTCTGTCATTTCAAATTTCTTTTTAAGGCTGGACTTCACATGGTTTATAAGGTTGGGATCACTACCAGTAAGAATAAGATCATCAACATAAAGAACAAGGATGATAAGAGAGTTGCCCACTTTCTTGGTGTAGATAGTATTGTCAGAATAACACCTAGAAAAGCCAGATTCTAAAAGAAAGCTATCCATTTTGTCATACCAAGCCCGAGGAGCTTGCTTGAGACCATAAAGAGATTTCTTAAGTCGACATACAAGGCTGGAGTCTGTTTGGATGAAGCCAATGGATTGTTCCATATAGATTTCTTCATGCAAGTCCCCATGCAAGAAGGCAGATTTAACATCCATCTGATGGACTTCCCATTTTAAAGAGGCAGCAAGGGAAAGAACAAAGCAGATAGAGTTCATTTTGGCAACAGGGGAGAAGGTTTCAGTGTAGTCAATGCCTTCAACCTATGAAAAGCCCTTAGCAACAAGACGAGCTTTATGTTTATCAACTTTCCCATCTGGTCCGTACTTGGTTCTGTAAACCCATTTACATCTAACAAGTTTGCGTCCCTTTGGTAGAGGAACAAGATCCCATGTATCATTTTCCAACAGTGAATGATATTCTTCATTCATAGCTGCTTCCCAATGTGGATGGCCTGAAGCTTCTGCAAAAGTGTCAGGATCATGATTTACTAGAGCTTGAGCCAGTAAAGAAGAGGCTCTTTCAAACTGAGAACGTGTACGTCGCTGATCTGTAGGATCACCGGCAAGATCACCTGCTGCATCCCGAGTAGCACAGATCCATCTTGGAAGTTGAGGAGCTGAAGGAGGATCCTGAGAAGGTGGGGGAGGATTGTCATCCTCACTTTCATCATCTGAAGAAGAAATGTTTTCAAAAGTGGAAGAGATAGGAAGAGGTGGCACATCCGCCGGACTAGGCTCGCAGGCCGATTTATTTTCATCAAATTTTACATCTCTTCTAATGATAACATTTTTGGACTTAAATGGAATAAGTCTATAACCTTTTACATCTTCAGAATATCCAACAAAAGTACATTTCTCACTCTTAGGTTCTAAAGCTTTATGCTTTTCATCTGGAATATGGGCCCATGCTTCACTTCCAAAAACACGAAAGTGACTTATATCCGGTTTAATGGAACTCCAAGCTTCTTCTGGAGTGATATTCTTTAGAACCTTAGTAGGAGTGCGATTTATTATATAATTTGCACAATTAATTGCTTCGGCCCAAAAACTAAGACTGAGTCCTTTAGATTGCAGCATACAATTAGCCATTTCCTTTAAGGTGCGATTTTTCCTTTCAGCTACACCATTTTGTTGTGGAGTGTATGGAACAGTATGTTGCATTTGAATTCCATTTTCGGTGCAAAAGTTGATGAATGTGTTTTTAACATATTCTCCACCATTATCAGTTCTTAGCTTAAGAATTTGATGTCCAGATTGTTTTTCAACAAAGGCTTTGAAGGCCAAAAATGTGTTAAATACTTCGCTCTTGAGTTTTAAGAAGTATACCCAAGTGCGTCTGGAGAAATCATTAATGAAAGTTAAGAAATACTTGCAGCCAGAGAATGAAGCAACATGAAGTGGACCACATAAATCACTGTGCACAAGCTGTAAAGGGGCTGAGGCGTGCCAAGAGGCATGTTTTTCAAAACTATCCCGATGATGTTTTCCGAGTACACATCCGGAACAAACACCATCTCTGCAAGATACCATAGGAAGACCTGTCACCATATTTTCTTTACATAGATGCTGAAGGGAGCGATAGTTTAAGTGACCAAATCGCTCATGCCAAAGTTTGCTCACTTCATCATTATGAGCAACAAATACTGAGGGAAGATTTGATGACCCAAAGTTGTGAAACTTATACAACCTTGTGGAATCATCAGCAATACCAGTAGCTAGAATCTGTTTAGGATCTCTTAGATCCTTGATTACAACATCATGAGGTGAAAATTCAACAATTTTACCTTCACCTGAATGAGTTATCTGATATACAGATAGAAGGTTGCAGGATAAGGTTGGAACACATAATACATCATTAAACTGACCATTGTTTAGATGAACAGTTCCAGTCCCTACAACATTAAGAGATCTATCATCACCAACATATATATTTTTGGTGTTACAATCATTTAAAGAAGAAAACATGGCTTTGTTTTTGGCCATGTGATAAGAGGCTCCAGAATCAATGAGCCACTCATGAGAATGAGAAGAAGAAGATACATTTAATGCATAACCAGACTGAGATGATTGACAACGACATGCAGAAAGTGCCATTCCTGAAGATGAAGTTGAAGTTGAAGTTGAAGAATGCTCCACATGGATGTTATGTTTCTTCATTGCGGCTTCCAAGGCTTCCATTTTCTTAAAGCATTTAGATTCTAAGTGGCCATCTCGATTACAAAAGTTACAATGTCTATCAGTCTTCTTCCATTTGTTTTTATTGGTCTTATCATTTTGCTGAAATGATCTTTCATTTTGAGGCTGAGTTTGCTTAGGACCCTTGTTTGGTTTAGGACCATTCTTTTTAGGATATGACTTCTTAGGATTCTTTGAATTTGGTTGCTGCTGGGCGGCTAACACTTTCTTGGAAGAGTTGCCAAGATTAAGAAGACCAAGGTGTAAGAGTTTTTCTTGTTCTCTTATTAAAGAATCACAAAAAGAGTCAAAGGAAGGGGCCTTGTAGTCTTTTCCTTGACAAATGAAAGCTTCCCTTGTAGAATGGAAGGTGGAAACAAATACAGAGTAGGCTGGTCCCAACTTAGTAAGGATGGAATAAATAAGGTTACTATCTTCTTTCTTAACCTTAACACCTTCCAAGAGATATCTAAGGGTCTTGAATTTGGACAAGAAATCTTCAATGCAAGAAAAATTATTAGGATCCAATGTAAGCAACTCATTTTCAAGTTGATGGGCTCTAATTTCATTTTTAATCCCAAAAACTTTAGTGATTTGTTCCAATGCTTCATGAGGAGTATCAAGTTCTGCAATATGGAATCTAAAATCAGGAGAAATAGACATCCCTATCAAACCACGTGCTTGATCTTGTCTATTTTCCCATTTTGCAGCCTTGTCTTCATCTTTTGGTTTCTTCTCTTGGCCTGTGGCTATTCTGTAGAGACCTTTACTTCTAAGTAAATCTTCCATGTAGGATATCCATTGGAAGTAGTTAGTGCTGTCAAGAATGACTTGGCATGGACTTTCCATTTAAAAAAAAAATGAAGCTGAAGATGCTGAAAGTAAGTGTTCCAATGGATAGATCTCGAAAAATTAGGCTGTTTTAAAAAAAATGGCTCTGAAAAAGGCTTCCGGATGAAGAAGTTATGGCTTTTTGAAAAAAAAATTGTTGAAGTTGCCGGCAAAGTGCGCGAATGTGCAGGAATGAAAAAAAACGCCCCCAAAAAATGGAGATTTGAACCCAAGACCTCTACTCTCTTAAAATAGCTTTGAACCAATTGAGCTATACAAAAAATTTGAGAGAGAGAGAGAGGGGGGGGGGGGGCCTTGGGTTGCGTGCTTGCCTTGAGAAAGCTCTTTTTTCCTACAAAACAAAAACACAAAACCCAACACGAATATGCAAAGAAAAACGAATCTTACGGCTCGAAGTTAGCTTTAGCCGGAAACTAAATATTTTTCTCAATGTTTCTGATTTTCCAAGATCACACTAAGGTGCAGGGAAAAGAGCATACGCATGAGAAAAAAAACTTCCTTTCTGTTTCTGATTTGCCCAGATCGCACAGAGTCGCAGGGCAAAGAGCATACGCAGAAATGAAAGGTATAGATCCGGTAATAAAAAAAGCTAAATAAACAGAAACCGAAATAACCAGAGAGAAAATAATAGTAAACTGCAGATAAACACTGTATACCTTCAGATCTTAAAAATGATGCAGATAGGGCTACCGGAAACCTTTTCGCGTGAAACGAAAGGGGTTCCTCACTGGAGCAGATGCTCCAAACACAACAGAGCAGTCCTCTCGGCCCGAAAGCAGTCAGAAACAGTAGATCTAGGAAACGACAGCCGCATGCAGTTCTACCGCCTTCAGATTTGGATCACCAACGGACGCGGCCCTCAAATAGCTCCGATACCATGTAGGAATTTACAGGGTAAGTTCCTCAGAAAGAACACCAAAAGGACACCGCTCACAACCAGATCTCAAATCAATACACCAGTATTTTTGACGTGGTTAAAACCCTCAAAGAGGGAAACAGTCCACGGCCTGAGCCAACGTGGCCACTTCAGGCAATTTATTAATCAAAGAATGAAAATTTACATAAGCTTTCTCTCATAGACGGATTACCCGAACAATGACCCTCCATGCGCTTTAAATAGAACTCATGGACCAATCGTGTGTCAAGCCACGGATCAAGTGTCGGTAATACCGAGGAGAGAGTGAACCGTCGGATCACTACATATCGTGACCGTCGGATTGTAAGTTACAAAATGTACAACGGTAAAGAAACACACTTTACCTAACTCTATACCTAACTCTATACTAGACCAAGTTGAACTTAACTATTTCCTATGTGTCGGAATATCCTAACATGCAACACATATTCCCTTCTTTAGAATTCTACCATCATTAACTATTATTTTCATGTAAACAAATACATACTTCTTTTTCAAAAAGAAGTTAATATAACATCATTTCTCTATCTTTCTACATGCAAGTTTCTCATGCTTCCCTTTCAATAAATTACCACATCTAATAATATTTTATGCATAAAACCATTTTATGCACCTAAATCAAGAAATCAACACAATTCATCTAACCAAACAATCTTTTCAAGAGATTATTATTTTCAAAAATATTTACATAATAAATTTCTCTATCTACATGCAAAAACATATTTTCTATATCGCAATGAATACCCTTTTGTACATGCAACATGTGTTTTTTTTCTAACACAATGACCCTTACTTCAATGCACATAACCTTTTCAAGAAACAAACATGTGTTCTTGTTCTTGTATGAATGAGATTCATATGCATGTTTTAAGAAAACAATCTTTATATTTCATCAATTCATGCACCAAAACCCCATGTGTGTTTTACTGCACTCAAATCATTGCAGTCTTTAAATAAAGAACATATGTAATATATGCATACAGATTCATTAAAACCTTTCCAATAAAATTAATCTAATTAACTTTTCTCTTTTTCAAGAATCTGATAATGTTTGCCAAGACATTTCGCTTCAAAATCTAATATAATGATGCATGCAATTAATATTTTTTTTTCAAGAATTAGCATAGAAATTTATTTCAAAAATTCCAATATAATGGATGTTATTATTCTGCACATATTCCTATTAAGAGTTTATAGGAATCATGCTAACATCTCCAAGGAAATTAAAAATCTAATATTAATAATCAAATTTTCTCTCATAATTTCTTGGCAACTTTTCTTTAATGAAATAACTTATTTTCTTTCTCTTTTCATAAGGAAATTTTACACACATTCTTTTCATGAAAAAATATCATGATTTATTTAATCTTTTTGTGTGTAGGTTTCATGTGTGTTTTCTTTCCAAGAAAACAACATCCCTAACTTATCTTTTACCATGCAATTTTTCTTTCAGTAAAGTAATATGATTTCTTTATCTTTTACCATGCAATTTTCTTTCAAGAAAGTAATATAGTTTCTTTATCTTTTACCATGGAAAGTTCACATGCACTCTTTATGAAAAGTAGTATGACATCTTAAATCTTTTTGTTTACATGATTCACATGCATTCTCTTTTAAAGAGTAAAAACATCCATGTAGTATATTTTTTAATAAACGAACATAGTTTCTTTGTTTTTAGTATGTAAAATTCTCATGCATATGTTTAGAAAATTATTGCACATAAACCATGAAGAACCTTCCAATGAAATAATTAATTCCTTTGCACAAAAATCCCTGCAACTTTCAAGGGTCTAGAGAAATATTTTCAATTAATAAAATAACCTATCATTATTTGCACAAAACACATGCAATTTCTTTCCAAATAAGTCAAGGTTACTTATCTTTTCTGTGCAATAATCATGACGTCCCATGTGCATACTAGGAATACCTTTCGTTGGAGCCACAACATTCCTCACCAAAGTTGTGATGATGGATTCCTTGAGACTTCACATGATAAAAAATCGAGTTGATGAAGATGAAAGCCGTTTTTCCAATTTAGGAATGAATTTAATGAACTTGTAAAACCTTTTTTTTCTCAATGAGTTATCATTTTCTTTATTTTATTCAAATTAGTTTCCAACTAAATCATAACGGTTCTTGTTTTCAACCATTTCATTAAACATGGTAAAAATAATATTTTCCATTGTGAATGTCAACATAAATGCAATTTATAGGGATATTACATACTCCCTTGCTTAATTAAACATTGTCCTTGATGTTTATCATTAACTTTTACTCATGATACAATGATCTAAACAACCAAAAGAGAAACTTTCTCACCAAAGTTGCGATGATCTTCCTCGAGACTTCACATGATGAAAAATCTAGTTGACGAATATGAAGGTCATTTTTCCAATTTATGAATGAATTTAAAGACCCTATATAGCTTCTTTTTTTTCTCAATGAGTTATCATTTTTTTTCTTTGATTCAAATTAGTTGCCAACTAAATCATAACTATTCTTATTTTCAACCATTTCATTAAACATGGTAAAAATGATATTTTCGATTGTGAATGTCAACGTAAATGAAATTTATAGGGATATCGTACTCCCCCCTTGATGTAAACATCGTCCTCGATGTTTATCATTAACTTTTACTCATGATATAATGATCTAAGAAACCAAAAGAGAAACCTTTCCCTTTAAAATGAACAATTTCATTTCTAGGCAATATCAATAAGCCAAAAAAAACAATAACGTTTATCAATAGTTATAAGCATTTACAACTACAAAAATATGCAAGTTCCACTTTCCATCACATATCTATTATTCAAATTCATAAAATACAAAAGAAAATCTCTATATCAACTTACCATTACTTACCAATTATTATTGAAAGTCATGGTCACTTTTATGAAAGTTTTCTAAGAATTTTTTTACAACCCATCCACACTTCATGGCTAGCACCTTGTAATATATGATTAACAAATCCAACATAATCATATTAGTCACAAAATTTTCAATCAAATGAAATAATTTTAACCATCAATAAATTATGTAATGTCTTGTGATATTTCAATCACAATACTTCTACAAGTACTTAGAGAGCACCATCACTCTAATCATCAAAATGATAAATAACTGCACCACGTGCACATTGTCTTAGCTCTCGCTAAAGACATCCACGCGGTACTTATCAAAGTACTCAAAGAGCACCTAGCTCTCTAATCATCAAAATGATCAGTAAATGCAGAAAGTGCATACTGTCCTAGCCTTTGCTAGGACATTCAAAATATTAGTAATACAATAAAGGAACTCCACTGCCAATAATTCCTTATCGAGCACTAGTCTTCTTTCATGTCAAGATGTACATAACATGTTTACAGAATTATATATCAAATTCATTTTTAATAGAACACATAACTAATTATTTAATTTTTTTCTACTATGAGAACCACAGTGGTGAAAGAATGCTCCTCCCAACCCATGGGAACTAGTTTCCACAACCAGATTGAGTGATTGCCACATCCATACAGTCTCTGACATAGACCATACTAGGTCCATTCTGGAATTCCACTAGCCAACTATCTCAAGAATTCCAATGACCACAAAGGGTCCAATACAAGATTCTTCTTGGTATTGTCCTACCTATTCCTCTGACAGTGTCCCGTCTATGAGGAATTTTTGGCCTCTTCCAACAGGATCCAAATTAACAGAGTTTCCTTAGGCGTTTTCCCCTCTTCACCATATTGGCCAACTCTTTTCTGTTACTGAGATCTTTATCTCTAGGGAGAGGAAACCTAGGCAAGCAAGTGCCATCAACCCCAACCTAAGGCCTGCTAGCCTTTCACAACTGTCCACAACTTTCTGGCATGTAAAATTATCTTTTAGCACTCTTTCCAATAGTGATTTACATAACAAACCATATGCACATTATCATTAACAAAAAGAAACATTTATGTACACTACGAATTTATACTTAACCCTCAGCATGTGTCCATAATATCTAGATTGACAGAAAACATAAATGGCATACATGTGATATCAATTCTGATTTTTACAAATAACAAAATAATACATATCATAACATTATACTTTCTCATTTACAGTTGTAATTCACATTACAACGGTTTACTTTCATAGTTTTTCTTGTTTCCATTAAGATACCCCTGCTTAATCCCATCAACGATGTTAGTCATAAATAAGTATTCACTTTCACAATCATTTTAGTTTTATGCATACAATAATGTCGTGACAAAAGTATATGAAAATATTCATTAATGTGTAAATGGAAATAACAGTTAGGGTAACAATCCAACATTTCTAATTCGCACTTTGCACTGTTACCAACAGACTGGTACATGAAGAAACTACCATAATCACCTGTCTACAACTTGCAATAAGATTAAATCAAATCCAATTAATGCATAAGTTTTTAATAGTTAGTCCTACAAAACTAACTAATCATCCATGAAAAAACTCAATCAGCAACTAATTATTAAAGTCAAGTCTCACTTCTTGAATCATGGTTTATTTTTAACATCGAGAGGGGTTGTTTCAATGTCCTTTTAAAAACACTTTATCTTCCTCTTTAAGGAAATTCCCCATATTTTTTTATTCATGCATTTATTATTTATCAGTAGTGCAATGTAACTTTATTCATGTTCATTAAATCATTAATATTTTCATATTTTCAAAGATAGGTAGTTGATTCTCACTTTCACTAGTGAGTACTCAGGTTTTTCATAGGTGCAACAAAGATTTTATTGTCTTTTATCCTAAACAGGATTCAAATGTCATGAACATAGTTCTGTAGCAGACATTAATACTTAGTACTTTTCAATGCGGTTATTAACATGAATGACACATCAAATTTCAAAAGTACTCTACAGCATATATCAATATGTAGATTGTTAGACTCATACCTGAGCTAATGCCCACTAGTACCATACATCAATTTATTTTCTGCTAGACAATTCCCAAAGGCGCCAGAGCTGCAACCTTCAGCTCTGATACCACTTTTCATATTCCCCAGTAATCTAGCATGAAAATGTATGGAGTTAGATTTTTTTAAAAAAATTACCCATATGTAGCTATCCAAATTACTATTCCAAATTCCTCATTAACAATTAAATAGAATCTTTATCATTACATTGAGTAACTTTAGTAAGGGAATAGTAAATTCATAACTATTAACAACCATTGTTGTAGCATATTAACACAAGCTTCTGATGTAACCTTGCATCAGTTCCATGATTATATTAACTCTATTAGTTAATCATATTCTTGACAATATAAACGTCACAAGAAATCAACACCATAAAAATGGCACAACATATAACCACATCATTAGACAGTGATATATCCTGGAAACCATGTAGGGTGAAAACTAGCAAACATTTAATTTTATTATTAAACACTCGTGAGGATGTTCACCCCTCACTCAATGGTTATAAGGGATTCCATCCCTTGACCATTGTTAAAAAATATTATAAATAATATCATCTCAAAAACAAAATAACTTGTTATAATCTATTACAATCATCATGACATCATTTACCCACAAATCTTCAATCTTTATATCTTTGTGGCCTAGTTGTTCCATTAGTGTACCAGCCTACAACTTGCACTCATCTACATGGACCATTAATTCTTTATATGCCATAATTTTTAACATAATCTATCATTTACAAAGGTCGCCATCTTTTCCTTCCATTATTGTCGTTAGCATTCTTTGATATCATAATTACATAAAGTATTAGTCAGACAATAATCAATATTTAATAGTGATTCATCAACATCTATTCATGTGTACACATGAAATGTAAATATACTATTGCAACATGCTTCTTCTAACAACACTGCTCATTAACTAATTATAAGCAAATAATTATCAAAGCATGTCAAAATAAATACCACATTACTATGATTGTTTTCACACTAACACAAGTTCTTTTCCAAGGGATAACCATTGTAACCATCCACTAGCATCATAGCTTATATTTCCATGCATATACTTAGATAAAACTTATTCAAAGAAAGCTAGCCCCTTAGCTTCTTCTTTGTGCATGTAACTAAGTAATATTTCCAGTACGACAAATATTATTATTGTTACTATTATGCATGCAAATTCATGTCCCCTTCTAAGGGAAAGATAGCATAATAGATACCATTATCATGCATTAAAATATATAAATAAAGCTAACACAATGCATGTTGTTCCTATGTATGCATATGCATATACTTTCCAAAAGAATGCTTAACACGATAGAGCATGCAACGCATGTTTCCTTTTCAAGGAAATCTAGTATAAGAGGGCAAGAAAAAACATGTTCTTTTCTCCATAAAACTAATGCAATAAAGCATACAAATACATGTCTTCTTTTCCAAAGATTATACAAAAATTACCCATATATATATATTCCAAGGAAACCAACACATTACTATGGTTTTTGTGCATGTAATTCATCTTCTTTCCAAAAGTATATTTTCTAATGTAGGTTAATAAAACATGCTATCATTTCCCACATACAAATGTATATTATTTCCGACAAAATCTAATACAAATCTTGCATGCATACACATGATCTTATTCCAAAAGAAACTAACATAATAGTTATGGTAGCATAAAAGTAATCACGTATAATTTTTTCTAAAGAAATATAGCTCAATAGTTCTTCTATTCATGCAAATAACATATCTTTGTAGCACAATGACTATTCTTTGTGTCTGCAATAGCTTATCTCAATAACCCTTCTTTAATGTATGAAACACATATTCCCTTCTCTATAATTCTACCATCATTAACTATTATTTTCATGTAAACAAATACATACTTCTTTTTCAAAAAGAAGTTAATATAACGTTATTTCTGTATCTTTCTACATACAAGTTTCTCATGCTCCCCTTTTAATAAATTATCATGGCTAACCATATTTTATGCATAAAATCATTTTATACACATAAATCAAGAAATCAACACAATTCATCTAGCCAGACAATATTTTCAAGAAATTGTTCTTTTCAAGAATATTTACATAATAACTTTCTCTATTGATCAGGTGCTCAAAATTAGGCTCAAAAATCAAGGTGTCAGAATCTCTATAAACCTAGCTTCGGATCGAAGAGATCGTCATCCTAATTCTACTGGGGTGAATGACACTCGAATCTAAGCTCGTATGAAGAAGTTAGAGCAAGTCAAAGTTCAGGTTTGACTTAGACAGAAGGCAGGAAAAGATGATGTGGCAGGGCTCTTCAACGAATGGGGAAGCGCCAAGTTGTAGGCCGCCATTGGCCCCCGCATTTTTCAAATCACATGTCACATGTGGGTCGGAGTTAAAAATAGGCCCCAGAACAAGCCAGGGTGCGATGCGATAATCACAATTATACATCACAACAAAGCAGGCGGAAAGGCATTAAAGAATCGCCCCATAGTTGCAATGCGACAATTAGCCCCCGAGCAGGGAAGGGTTGTGATGTGATAATCGAAATCACAAATCACAATCGCACACCACAAAAAATAGAGTCTACATATATATGTTGGAAATAATACTGAGAGGGGGGGGGGGTGAATCAGTATTATCAGATCAATCAAACTTTTTAAATGCTCAGAAACATATACGCTACTTCAGTTAAGTGAACCAGCGTGTACACGCTACTGTGACTAAAGAAAACAACGTATAAGAAGAAAACTTGTAATTTAGTTAGCTTATTCTTCAGTTAAGTGCATCAGGACATTATTCACCACATTAACAGTAAACAAGTGCAGTATAACAGAACAGATCAAAAGCCACACACATGAACACCAAGATATAAGGTGGAAACCCAATGTGGGTGAAAACCACCTGCTGCAAGTCGTCTCTATCTTTCTTTAATATGAAACTTCAGTTTACAATCTTTTTGTACTGGTGCAGCCTTATACCAGTACGCAGGCTACAACCTGCAGAAGGCTACAACCTTCTCTCGTTCTCCAAACTTCCTTGGAAGGGAGCTCCAACCCCCTTTGCTCTTGTACTAGCCAAGATACTAGTACGTAGGTGCTGACCTACAATCTTCTTTCTTTCAGGTACCACCTTTCATACATTTTCAGACTGGATATTCCTGAAGCACAACATTACAATCTGAAGACCACAATTCATTCAACTTTCACAACAGATCATTGAAGCATAAAACAACCAATACTAGCATCATCAAACTTTGAATCACTGAACCACTGAACCCTGTCAATCACCAGTTACCAGAACACAGAGCAGACTACAGAACTCTGCAATAACAGTCAGACCCAACTGTAAACCCAAAAATCAAGCTTCAAAAGATATACGCTACTTCAATGAGCGAAACCCGCGTATACACGCGCTTTTACCGAAGCCAACCTGCGTACAGATCTAAAAATAAATTCTCTCAACTTGCAGCTGTACCAGACATCAGTTAGACCCAGAACATAACATTGCGACAGTATGCAGATCTAGAAATACGCATAATCAACCATATCATGATAGTGCATTTCAAACCATTAGATCCCGATCTATCCTTAGATCTAGTCTTCCATCAACCGATGTGATCTCTCCTTAGCTTAGATCAAGCAACCCAGAACCTGCATATCAGATCTCTTTCTTTTTCAGATATTCAAGCCTTTTCAAAAGATGATATTGCCTAATGATCTTCTTCTCCTTATATAGCCTTAGGCCTTGCTCAATACCAAGAGCCAAAACCATAGAAATCCAAAACCATCAACTTCAAAACTAGAGATCTACACGTCTGTCGAGGTACTTTGGTCCAAAGACATGGGCACAAGTACCGAGGACTAACTACCATGGACCAAAAAGAAACTTCCCGACATATACGCACTTTTCTGTTCATGCATCTGCGTGTATACGCGCCCTAGTATATAGCTCTCCTGCGTATACGCGACTTAGTATGCATATCACCTGCGTGTATACGCAACTTTGACTTAATTAACCTGCGTATATGAGATTTCTCTTCATTCTGTAGACTGAACGGAGATTTGTCATCAAAGAGAGTTGCCATCAAGGACAACACCTGTATCATAGCGCCATACCTGAGCCAAAATGCCAACAATCTCCCCCTTTGGACTTGATGGCAACCTTCAGATCCTTAGAATCATTCTCCCCCTTTGTCATCAAGGGCAAAGGGCTGTGCTCCCCCTGAGAACATGCTGATCTCTCTGCTCTGCTGTGCTTGAACATGCTCCCCCTGACTGTAGGCAAGATCTGCAAAAGATGTTCTTCAAACAAACCAAGACTTATACCTCATAAAGGACCTTCCTATCACCAAAAGACTCAATGTATGCTTCCATACATCAGAAATATAATAACCAATAACATTATATCATTCATCCATCCCAGGCATAGTGGGGAAATCATAGGCCGTTACATGACCTTGACACAGTAAAAGAAATATGACATAGAGACAACAAATCTAGACCAAGACTTCTGAAAGACACCAGCAGTATCTGATAAACATCTTTTATATCAACAGCCAAGATTTCCTTCTGAGCTCCTTCTCCTGAAGTTAACAACAGTTGTGAACTAGGACTGAAATCATCTAAATGCCAACAATGCTTTATGAGACTTTAAGCTGCTCCCCCTGAATCTGTGCCTGCTGTACCCCCTGAAACAGTGCCTGAAGAATTCTGGCTTACCCATCTCAGACCTTCTCCAATCTGCCCTTATTGATCAGAACTCCATATACGCGACTTTTCCTGCACAAAACAGCGTATGTACGCGGAAATAATTTCTGCAGCACGCGTACACCATACACGCGACTTTCCCCGCATAAATAGGCGTATATACGCGGATATACGCGGATATCCCTTACGAAACTCGCGTATACCAACTTTTCTAAGAACAGACAAACTTTAACAGCAGGATGAAACATCCATTACTCCCAGCTTTTGTCTGAGATATTCAAAAGTTTCCCTGGGCAGTGGTTTTGTGAGAATATCAGCAACTTGTTCCTTAGAAGGAACATACTCCAACTTGACCTTCTGCTCAAGCACTTGTTCCCGAAGAAAATGGTACTTGATTGGTATGTGCTTGGTCTTTGAGTGCATGACTGGATTCTTTGAAATGCTGATTGCACTTGTATTATCACATAAGATAGAGACTGGTGGCGTGCAAGTGATTTGAAAATCCTGCAAGGTCTGCATCATCCAAAGAAGTTGTGTACAACAAGATGCTGCAGCCACATATTCTGCTTCAGCTGTAGATAAAGCAATCGAACTCTGTTTCTTGCTAAACCAAGATACTAATCTGGAACCCATGAAGAAAGCACCACCACTTGTGCTTTTCCTATCATCCACACTTCCGGCCCAATCTGCATCTGTGTAAGCATGAAGAGTGAGATCTGTATCTCTCGGATACCATAAGCCGTAATTTTGTGTCCCTTGAAGATACTTGAAGATTCTTTTTACTGCCTGAAGATGAGTTTCCTTTGGGTTGGCTTGAAATCTTCCAACAATTCCTACTGCATGCATAATATCTGGTCTTGTACCTGTTAAATAAAGCAAACTCCCAATCATGGATCTATAAGTTGGTTGGTGAACTGCTGCTGATTCGTCATTTGCACTGAGGCTGCATCCTGTAACCATGGGTGTACATACTGGCTTTGACTCTTCCATGCCATACTTCTTCAAGATCTGCTTGAGGTATTTGGTTTGAGACAAGAAGATACCTCCTTCATTTTGTTGGATTTGCAATCCAAGAAAATATGTCAATTCTCCAAGTAGTGACATTTCGAATTCTTTCTGCATAACCAGGGCAAAGTTTTGACTCATAGTCTCTTCATTGCTGCCAAAGATAATATCATCTACATAAACAACAAGAATTAGCAATTTGTTATTTTCAACTTTTATATAGAGATTTCTATTTGCTGATCCTTTTGAAAAACCTTGTTGGTGAAGATATTTGTCCAACCGATAGTACCAAGCCCTTGGAGCTTGTTTGAGTCCATAGAGAGCCTTTTTCAATCTGCATACAAGGTTTGGATCATTCCCAAGAATGAAACCATCTGGCTGCTCAATATATACTTCTTCTTCTAAGTCTCCATTCAGAAAGGCTGATTTCACATCCATTTGAAATACCTTGAAGTTTTGAAAGCTTGAGAGAGCAAGGAACATTCGGATGGCCTCAAGTCTTGCCACAGGAGCAAAGGTCTCTTCAAAATCTATTCCTTCTTGTTGCGCATACCCTTTACAAACAAGTCTGGCCTTGTTTCTAATTACTTCTCCATTTTCATTCAATTTATTCTTGAAGACCCATTTTGTTCCTATTACATTCTTATCTTTTGGTCTAGGAACTAATTCCCAAGTGTTGTTCTTTTCGATCTGCTCAAGTTCTTCATCCATTGCTTTGACCCAACATTCATCTTTGCATGCCTCTTTCACATTTTGTGGTTCAGTGGAGGAGAGTAATGCCAAATAGCTTGAAGCTTCTGCAAGAGTCCTTCTTGTTTGTACTCCTGCTTCTTTCTGCCCCACAATCTGAGATTCTGGATGATTCTTTTGAACATATCTGGATGGAGTCTTCTCTTCTATTCTTGTCTGCTCCTCTGGTTCTTCTTGAGGTTCTTCTTCTTCTTGAGGTTCTTCTTCTTCATCATTCCGCCTTTGAGGGTAGCCTTCATCTTCTTCAATGTCTTCATGATGAACTTGCCTAGGAATATATCCCTTCTCATCGACCACTACATCAATGCTGTCAACAATTCTGCCAAGTCTTTTATTGTAGCACTTGTATGCTTTGCTATGTGGAGAATAACCAAGAAGAATGCCCTCATCTGCTCTTGGTTCAAGTTTTCCAAGTTGCTCATCAGTATTCTTAATATAACATTTGCTCCCAAAGATTTTGAAGTGCTTCACCGAAGGAGTCTCACCACTCCAGAGCTCATGAGGAGTTTGAGTGCTGTTTACTCGGACATTTGTTTTGTTAAGAATAATAACTGCAGCATGTGCAGCTTCACCCCAGAAGGTTGCGGGAGTACCTGATTCATCAAGCATAGCACGAGCCATTTGTTGGATTGTTCTGTTCATTCTTTCCACAACCCCATTTTGCTGAGGGGTTCTAGCTGTAGAGAATTCTCTTCTTATCCCATGTTCGTCACATAAATCGAAAAATTCATTTGAGGTGAACTCCCCACCTCTGTCAGATCTGAGGCACTTAATTTTGTGTCCTCATTCATTTTCAACCAATGCTTTGAAGGATTTGAATTTTTCGAATGCTTCATCTTTGTGCTTCATAAGCCCTAACCAAACAAACCTTGAGAAATCATCAATGAATAATATCAGATATTCTTCTCCTCGAGGTGTCCTTTTCCTAAATGGACCACATACATCTGTATGGACTAGCTCAAGAGGTATGCTAGCTGATCCTTCCTTCTCTGGAAAGTTAGTTCTGGTTTGCTTTCCAAACTGACAAGATTTGCATATGGTGTTGTCTGGAATTTTGATATCTGGAAGACCACAAACTGCCTGATATTTGCATGCTTTTCTTATTTGTGAAAAGCTTAGATGCCCCAACCTCCGATGCCATAGCCAATGTTCATCATCCTTGCTTAAGTAGCATTGTTGTCTCTCCTCAAAGATATATAGATTATTTGGAGTCCTTCTTCCTTTGATCACTGTTTTACTTGTATCAAGATCGCGAACACAACATCCATTTGATCTGAATATTACCTCGGTTCCTTGATCGCACATCTGACTGACACTCAGAAGATTATGCTTCAATCCATCAACATATAAGACATTTCCTGCTTTGACCTTCTCTTTTAACGGAGCAACACCTTTTCCTTTTATGGCTGCAGAGATATCGTTCCCAAAAAAAACTTTCTTCCCCTTTTCTAATGCGGTATATGACTCAAGCTTTTCTTTGTCCCCTGTCATATGCTTCGAACATCCGCTGTCAATGTACCATAGACTTTCTTGGCCTTCTGCATAAAAGGCTATCCCACATCTTTCTGGTTGTGATTCTTTCATTCTCCATGTTCTAGCATTTGAGGTTTGTTCCTTCTGAGTTGTCTTCCGGAACCTGCTCCTGCATTCAGAGTCTTCATGGCCAAAGTTATTACAAATAGAGCATTCAACTTCATTTTCAAGAACCGAAAAATTGTTATAAGTCCTTTTCATGGTTTCAGTCATTCTCCCTTGCTTTTGAGCTTCTCTAGTCATGATTGTTTTGTAGGCAACACATTGAGCTGCTTTGTGACCGAAGTTATGGCAAGAAAAGCATTGGCCATTAAAGAAACTTCTGCGATAATCAGATCTATCATCCAACCGATTGTAGCTTCTATTCATTCTTGGAGCAAATTGGGAAGATTTTACCTGTGGCTGATTGTAGCTTCTGTTTGTCCTTAAGGCAGTTTGTCCCCGAATTTCTTGATGGTCTTTATTTGTTCTTGAGATAAACTGTCCCTGATTCACCTGATGACTTTTATTTGGCCTTTGCTCGCTTCTCCTTGCTGCATCAAGATAACTTTTAGAGGTAGAGGCTTGAGATGTTTCTCCATTATATCCAAGACCTGTCTTGATCAGAGGGGGTCGCTGCACATTGATAATCTCATCCAAGGTTTCAGATCCTTTAACAAACTTAAGATTGATTGCTTTGGTTTTCTCAATCTCCTTTCTAAGACAAACAATCTCACATTCCAATTTTTCAAGATGTTTTTCCTTTTCATCAATTTGAAATTGTAGAGTATCAATGATCACATTCTTTTCTTCTATACATCTCTTGAGTCTAGTAATTTCATCATAAAGGTTATCCACATCTACAACATCCATATAATCATCATCTTCAAATGCCATTAACAACTTATATTTATTACCTTGTTCATCTTCATCACTGTTTGATAAACCATCACTATCTTCATGGGTGTAGTAGCTTTTCTTATTTGCACTTTGTTTCTTGTTCCATCTAGCAGGTTCCTTTCCTTTATCCTTATAAGGACATTTTGCAGCATAATGACCTACTCTTCCACAAGCAAAGCATTTGAAAGGTAGCTTACCTCTGAACCTTCCAGAACCCCTTTGAAGATTTCTGACAAAATTTGATTCTTCTTCCTCTTCTTCTGGAGCATGGCTTGCTTCATAATGATCGTCTTTGCCTGATGCCTTGAAAGCAGCTTCCCTTCTGTCTGATGGACCTCCCTTTCTCATTTCATAAGCAGTTAGAATTCCATGTAGCTGAGACATAGTGAGAATTCAGAGATTTTCCTTTTCTTCTATTGCAGATACTTTAGATTCAAACTTGGGAGACAATGATCTTAGAACCTTTTCAATTACTGTAGCCTCTTTTATTTCTTCACCCAAATGTTTCATACAATTGACAATCTCTTCTACCCGAAGAAAATAATTAGCCACACTTTCATCATTATACATCTTGAGAGTCTCATACTGAATCCTGAGAGTTTGAAGTTTAGCACGCTTTACCTGTTCATCTCCTTCATAGCTCGTGATCACTTTGTCCCATATCTCTTTTGCAGATTTGAAGTGCATTACCTTCATAAATTCCATTTGGGATATACTTCCTAATAGGGTACTGACTGCTTTTGCATTTGTTTCATACTTCTTCTTCTCAGCTGGATCTGTAGGAGTAGCTGAAGGAAAAGCATAGCCTGTTTCTACAATGTCCCAAACTTCTGTACCAAGAGATTGAAGATATGCAGTAACTCTTACCTTCCAATAATTGAAGTTTGTCCCATCAAACACCGGTGGCCTGATTGATGCTTCTCTCTCGTAGTTGCTCATGATGAATGATCTACCTTCAAGCGATCAAGCTTCTCTGAAGGACCTGCTCTGATACCAATTGTTGGAAATAATACTGAGAGGGGGGGTGAATCAGTATTATCAGATCAATCAAACTTTTTCAATGCTCAGAAACATATACGCTACTTCAGTTAAGTGAACCAGCGTGTACACGCTACTGTGACTAAAGAAAACAGCGTATAAGAAGAAAACTTGTAATTTAGTTAGCTTATTCTTCAGTTAAGTGCATCAGGACATTATTCACCACATTAACAGTAAACAGGTGCAGTATAACAGAACAGATCAAAAGCCACACACATGAACACCAAGATATAAGGTGGAAACCCAATGTGGGTGAAAACCACCTGCTGCAAGTCGTCTCTATCTTTCTTTAATATGAAACTTCAGTTTACGATCTTTTTGTACTGGTGCAGCCTTATACCAGTACGCAGGCTACAACCTGCAGAAGGCTACAACCTTCTCTCGTTCTCCAAACTTCCTTGGAAGGGAGCTCCAACCCCCTTTGCTCTTGTACTAGCCAAGATACTAGTACGTAGGTGCTGACCTACAATCTTCTTTCTTTCAGGTACCACCTTTCATACATTTTCAGACTGGATATTCCTGAAGCACAACATTACAATCTGAAGACCACAATTCATTCAACTTTCACAACAGATCATTGAAGCATAAAACAACCAATACTAGCATCATCAAACTTTGAATCACTGAACCACTGAACCCTGTCAATCACCAGTTACCAGAACACAGAGCAGACTACAGAACTCTGCAATAACAGTCAGACCCAACTGTAAACCCAAAAATCAAGCTTCAAAAGATATACGCTACTTCAATGAGCGAAACCCGCGTATACACACGCTTTTACCGAAGCCAACCTGCGTACAGATCTAAAAATAAATTCTCTCAACTTGCAACTGTACCAGACATCAGTTAGACCCAGAACATAACATTGCGACAGTATGCAGATCTAGAAATACGCATAATCAACCATATCATGATAGTGCATTTCAAATCATTAGATCCCGATCTATCCTTAGATCTAGTCTTCCATCAACCGATGTGATCTCTCCTTAGCTTAGATCAAGCAACCCAGAACCTGCATATCAGATCTCTTTCTTTTTCAGATATTCAAGCCTTTTCAAAAGATGATATTGCCTAATGATCTTCTTCTCCTTATATAGCCTTAGGCCTTGCTCAATACCAAGAGCCAAAACCATAGAAATCCAAAACCATCAACTTCAAAACTAGAGATCTACACGTCTGTCGAGGTACTTTGGTCCAAAGACATGGGCACAAGTACCGAGGACTAACTACCATGGACCAAAAAGAAACTTCCCGACATATACGCACTTTTCTATTCATGCATCTGCGTGTATACGCGCCCTAGTATATAGCTCTCCTGCGTATACGCGACTTAGTATGCATATCACCTGCGTGTATACGCAACTTTGACTTAATTAACCTGCGTATATGAGATTTCTCTTCATTCTGTAGACTGAACGGAGATCTGTCATCAAAGAGAGTTGCCATCAAGGACAACACCTGTATCATAGCGCCATACCTGAGCCAAAATGCCAACAATATAAGACCGTTGGTACTCCACCGATTGTGAATTGTGAAAGGATCCCAGATGCAATAAGTTTATGAGTTCTGGTTAATAGTTTCGTCAGGTCTGTCATATCGCAATCGCACATCTTCTTGCCATGTTCACAAAATATAAACCGCTGGTTCTTGCCAATTGCAATTTGCAATGGGACAGTTGGTGTCGACAGATTATGGACTACTGCGTGGTGAAATTTTCGCTCAGTTAGCACTTTTGGAGCTATTTTATAGGATCATGCCGGATTTGGAGAAATTTGTGGAGTGAATAGTGGGAAAACTAGGAGAGGTCATAACTTCTTCATTTTCCACCAAATTGGATGCAACAAGAGGCTAGATAACCATTTTTAGACATTCTGGTCTCACTAGAGTAGGTTTCATAAGTATTTGAGCATTGTAAACACATGTTTTTACACTTTTGAGAATAATAGAGAGGCTCAAGCCATTGGAAGCTAGACCAAGGAGACGTAGCCCAAGAGGGGTGAACTCCTTTATCATGTTCCTGTTGTAATGTGTTTTTGATGTTGTTTTATACATGTTTATGCTACTGTTTAGTCTCTTATTTATGTTAAATTTCTCATAAAATTAACATAAAAAAACTCATCATTTCACTTGCAAAAATTCATGAATCCTAAGCACAATGAAAACATTTTGTTTCTAATCTTAGGAGGATCTTAGCACAACAATTTAATATTCTAAATCAGATCATTTTGGTATCAAATCTTAAGGTTTTATTTGTGAAAGAAGGATTTAATTGTTTGCAACTTTATGTCATGCTTACAAGGTTAAAACTCAAAACAAGAGAAGGGAAGTTGGTTGGAAGCCCTGAAGTTGGGTCAAGGGGAAGGAGAGAAAGGTTGTCACAATCTTTAACACCAGTTCAGCCTCAAGTTGCAGCTGAGACCCCAAAGATCATGTTTCATGAAGGAGAACCTACAAACCTGACAGAAGATGAGAAGACTTTCAGAAATGATTTCTTTGATATGATAGAGATGGTGAAGGTCCTCTATGAAGAGAGGAATACCAGGTTGCAAGGGGGAAGTTCCAAACCTCTCAAAGGAGAAGTCTCTTCAGGAGGGGGTAATGGAAATGGAGACAAACCTCCACCCTATCCACCATCTTCTTCATCTTATTTGTCATAAGCAACTTCACCCTCTTACACTAACACAACCCTTACTCATACTCATCATCATACTTCAAAAGGCACTGGTAAATCACCTTTTTCAAAAATTGATGTTAAATTTCAGCTGCCCATGTATAATGGAGAAGTGAATGCAGAGAAGCTTGATAATTGGATTCATCAGTTGGAGGTCTATTGTAGGATTCAAAACCTTCAAGAGGATGACATAAATATTCAGTTATCTTCCTTGAGAATGGAGGGTGAAACACTAGTAATGAGGGAGTCAAAGACCCAAGAGTAGATTAAAAAACATGGTAAGATCTCAATTTCTTAGAATTATTTCATTGCTACAATCAAAAGACAATTCTACCCTCTAGCTTATATGCAGAAATCCATCATGAATTGGCAGAACTTTAGACAGCTTAAAGGTAAAAATGTGCAAGATTACACCCAAGAATTTAGAAAAAGGTCTTTGATGTTAGGTGTAGATTTGCAATAACTGGACACATTGCTGAAGTACATAAGGGGTTTACACAGCTACCTTAGGCATACTATCTTAATGTTTAATCCCAATAATCTAGATGATGTGTGTGTGCAAGCCACTCATCTTGAGGCAAGAGGAAAAAACACCCAAGAAGAAGGTAGTAAAAAACCATTTAAGAGTAAAGGAAAGGAAAAGACTTTCAAATGGAAGGCAAAGAAAAATGCATCTATCAAAAAAGGAGAGAAAATTACATGCAAACATTGTTCCAGAGAGGGTCACAGTGAAGCTCATTGTTGGAAGCTTTATCCTGAAATGAGACCAAAGAAAAACAACAACAAGGGAAAACAAAAAACAACTGCAACCACTCAACAGGATTTGGGATCCGATTCAGGTGACGAAACTAAAATCACTTCCATGGGGTTAAAAGAAAAAGAATCCATTGTTAGCATTAGTTCTTCAAACTCACATAATGAAACTCCAAATGAAAAGAGGAGAATATAAAATTTTCACATAAGGGTGATATCAAAACACAACAAGATTGATACGTTGTTCGACAACGCTCTTAAGCCAATCTTATCTCTAAGAACATTGTCAAAAGTTTAAATTTGGAAACCGTTCCACATCATAAACCATATCCACTTGGATGTGTGTGTGACAATGCGCAATTTTAGGTTACGAGAAAGTGTAAACTGAATTTTTTCATTACTGCAAATTTCATAGATGAAGTGGAGCTTGACGTTGTGCCGTTAGATATCTATGGCATAATTTTGGGTAGCCCATACCTTTACGATAGAAAAGCTATCTTCCATAGACATGAAAACAAATATAATTTATTCAAAGGTGGATTAGAATATATTGTGAGAGATTATAGCAAGAAAATAAATCTTTCACTTGTAAATATAGTGTAGATGAAAATATTAGTGAATTCGAGCAAGAATTTTGTGCTTCTAATGATCAAACCCAAGGATGATGTTGATAATGAAGCTTTTAAAGGTTGTGATTCGATTTTGAAATCTGACTTGGTTGACGCAGTTAACCAATATGATGAGATGTTTCAGGAACCAAAGGGATTACCTCCCAAGAGAGGAATCCACCATGAGATACAGTTGCAATAATATTATCCTCTTCCTAACATTGGCATGTACAGGATGTCAGTGATGGAAAGAATAGAAATTAAGAAGCAAATTCAAGAGTCGTTGAACAAAGGGATCATCAGACCATCTTCCTTGCCATGTGGTTCACCTATTGTCTTGGTTCCAAATAAGGATGGAACATGGTGCATGTGTGTGGACTTTCGCGCATTGAACAAAATTACGGTAAATAACCATTACCCACTGCCCAGAATAGATGATTTAATTGATCAATTGAAAGATGCAAAGTATTTTACTAAGTTGGATTTAAGAAGTGGATACCATCAAATTAAAATAGTTGAAGTAGACATTTGGAAGACAACATTCAAAAAAAAATAGGGTTTGTTTGAATGGCTACTTATGTCGTTTGGTTTATGTAATGCTCCCACTACATTAATGCGTGTGATGAATGATGTGTTGAGGCCATTTCTTGATGAGTTTTTCATAGTATACTTAGATGACATCTTAATTTTTAGTAAATATCATGATGAACATGTCATGCATGTAAGAAAAGTACTTGATGTCTTGAAAAAAGAACAGTTGTATCTTAAGATATCAAAGTGCAAGTTTGGAAAAACTTCTTTAGTTTACTGGGGTCATATTGTAGGAGGAGGTGAGTTGAAAATTGATCCCTCCAAGGTTGATGTCATTGTGAATTGGCCAAGTCCCAAGACAATTATGGAGGTTAGAAGTTTTTTGGGAGTAGCCCAATATTGGAGGAAATTCATTGCTAATTTTTCTCTTATAGCAGCTCCTTTGCATGCGTTAACAAGCATGAAAAATGTTTTTCAGTGGGGAGGCAAACAACAAAAGGCCTTTGATGCATTGAACTAAAAGATCAGTACAACTCGAGTACTTGCACTTCCAGACTTGAGACAGTCGTTTGAGATTCAGACTAATGCTAATGAATACACTATGGATGCAGTCCTCATGCAACATGGTAAGCATATCTGTTTTCATTTGGAAACTTTTAATGGTGTAGTGATTAACTATCCTACATATGACAAGGAATTTTATGCATTGGTGCAAAGTGTGAAAAAATGGAAACACTACTTGATGGGTAAGGAGATGGTCATTCACACTGATCATCATCCATTGCAATACTTGCAATCAAAATCAAAGTTGCAGCAATCAAGGCACTTTCAATGGATGAGTTTTCTTCAACAATTACACTTGGTAATCAGGTATAACAAAGATATCTACAATAAATTTGTTGATATGCTTTCTTTGCATATTGTTAGTGTAGCTACTTTAATCAAGCATAGTTTTATTTTACATGAAAGTTATATTGAGAAATATGCATCAGATAATGACTTCAAGATGTTTATGCAAGCCTGAGTCAAGGTAACCAAGTAGAGGAATTGGATTATCATTTGCATGATAATTTGTTATACCATCTTGGCAAGCTTTGTATTCCATAGGGAGAAAGAGTTAACATCATAAGAGAGGCACATACTTCTCTTATTGCTGGTCATTTCAGTGTAAGTAAGATGATGGAACATCTACAGAGGTATTTTTATTGGCCTCATATGCTTGAAAGTGTGTCTTGTTTTATTAAAGGATGTTCATTATGTGCAATCAGTAATCCTAGCAATAGGAAGTTAGGATTGTACACACCACTTCCGGTTCCTACACGATCGTGGGAGAGTGTTTCTATGGATTTCGTAGGAGGTCTTCCATTGTCAAAAAGAGGTCATGATCATTTGTATGTAGTTGTGGATAGATTCAACAAAATGTGTATTTTCATGCCATGTAAAAAGAAATTTACAGCTGGACAAACTCCTCAGTTATTCTTTCAGAATGTTTGGGTGCATTTTGGATTGTCCACATCCATTGTTAGTGATTGAGATTCTCGCTTTGTTGGGAATTTTTGGTCAAGCTTGTGGGGATTCATGGACACTAAATTGAAAAAGAGTACAACATTTCATCCACAAATAGATGGTCAAACAAAAGTGCTGAACAGAACAGTGATACATCTTCTTCGTGGGTATTGCAGCAAGCATCCTAAGTTGTGGGATGAACATTTGCACTATATTCAACATGCTTACAACTGAGCCAAGAACTCTTCATCTCAAACTTCACCATTTGACGCATGCTTGGGATACTTGCCTAAATCTCATTTGGATTTTATTTTTGGAAAATATGTTGGTATTGAAGGTCATAGCGACATAGACAAAGCAAGAAAGTGCATTGAACAAATCCAATTAGTACACCAAAAGGTTCAAGAACATATTGAGAAAAGCCAAGGAGAGTACAAAGCAAGGCACGACAAGCATCATCAAGATCACAAGTTCCAAGTTCATGATGAATTTTAGATTCACATTAAAAAAGAGAGGCTCCAAGGAGAAGGTAAAAATCCAAAACCAATTAGATATGGTCCATTCAGAATTTTGGAAAAGATTGGTAACAATGCCTTCAAGTTGGATTTGCCTTCATATGTGCAAATTTATGATGTTTTTAATGTTGAGAATTTAAGGTTGTATGAACCTCCTTTGATTGAAGATCAAGGAGAGAATATTCAAGTTCCATCTATTGAAGACTTTTCTCCAGAATTCCTTGATGAGCTTCAACAAGACACTATACTTGATAGAAGAACAAGGACATCAAAAAGGGGAAGTATCGATTATCTTTGAGTGGGGCTCAAGGGTAAAATCCTTTAAAATCAAAATGGATAGAGGTTAGAAAGGTGAGGGAACTGTACCCTCACATTTTGGATAGTTAAAAGTGATCCTTTTGGGGTCCAAAAGGCTTCCAGTGGGGAGGAGTGATCAGGTGCTCAAAATTAGGCTCAAAACACAAAGTGTCAGAAGATCTATAAACTTAGCTTCAAATCAAAGAGCTCGTCATCCTGATTCCAATGGTTTGAATGACACTTGAATCCAAGCTCGTACGAAGAAGTTAGACCAAGTCAAATTTCATGTTTGACTTGGACATATGGTAGGAAACGATAATGTGGCAAGGCTCTTCAGCGAATGGGGAAAAATTCCAAGTGGTAGGTCGCCATTGGCCACCACATTTCACAAATCGCATGTCGCAGGTGGGTCGGTGTTGAAAATTAGCCCCGGAACAAGCTAGGGTGCGATGCGATAATTGCAATCGTACATCACAACAGGGCAAGCGAAAAGGCATTAAAGAATCAGCCCTAATATTTGTGATGTGACGATCGACCCCTGAACAAGGAAAGGTTGCGATGTGATAATCACAATCGCACACCACAAAAAATTGAGTCTCCCATATACAAGACCATCAGTACTCCATCGATTGTGAATTGTAAAAGAATCAAACATGCGATAAGTTTATGAGTTCCGGTTAATAGTTTTGTCGGGTCCGCCATATCGCAATCGCATATCGCCCTGTCGCGTTCATAAACCATAAACCACTGGTTCTCACCGATTGCGATTTGTGATGGGACAGTTGGTGTTGATAGATTATGGACTGCCGCATGGTGAAATTTTCGCTCAGTTAGCACTTTTTGGAGATAATTTGTAGGGTCATGCTGGATTTGGAGCAATCTGTCGAGCGAATAGTGGGAAAACTAGGAGAGGTCATAAATTCTTTAGTTTTCCACCAAATTGGATGCAAAAATAGGCTAGATAGCCATTTTTTGACATTCTGGACTCATTGGAGTAGGTTTCAGAAGCATTTGAGCATTATAAACACATCCTTTTACACTTTTGAGCATAATAGAGAGGCCCAAGCCATTGGAAGCTAGACCAAGGAGACGTAGCCCAAGAGGGGTGAACTCCTTTGTCATGTTCCTATTGTAATTATTTATTTATTTATTTTTTATTTTTTTTATGTTTTTATGTACATGTTTATGCTATTGTTCAGTCTCTTCTTTATGTTCAATTTCTCATAAAATTAACATAAAAAAACTCATCATTTCACTTGCAAAAATTCATGAATCCTTAAGCACAATGAAATCATTTTGTTTCTAATCTGAGGAGGATCTTAGCACAATAATCTAATATTCTAAATCAGATCATCTATCTACATGAAAAAACATATTTTATATATCTCAATGAATACCCTTTTGTACATGCAACATGTGTTCTTTTTCTAACACAATGACCCTTACTTCAATGCACATAACCTTTCAAAGAAACAACCTTGTGTTCTTTTTATTGTATGAATGAGATTCATACGGATGTTTTATGAAAAAAATATTTATTTTTCATCAATTCATTGTTATGCAACCAGCTCACAAAATAGAAGAAAAGATAGATCAATGCCTTCAAAATCAACCTCTTTAAGGGGGAAACCTCCTTTACATTACACAAATGAACAATTTTTGGATGATACAAATGAAAAAACCTCCTTTCTATATATAGGAGTCTAATGGGTCACAGTATAATCAAGTCGACATAACAATAATAATATAAGGGCACAACAATAACAATAGTGGACTTCTATAGGGCACAATAATAACAATACGGGGACAATAGGGCACAACAATAACAATAAGGGCTACAATGAAAATAGTAATGGGGGAATCACTAGTATTATAGGGACCTAACATGCCTCTCTCTTTTTAAAAAGTGTTGTCCTCAATGCATGAGTAGGTTTGGATGCTTTTGTATAAAATTCTCACCCTTGCATGTGGAATCTTCAACGGGTAAGTTCTTCCACTTGATGAGATACTCTGAAATTGATCGATTTCGTAACTATTGAGTTCTTACTTCTGTGACTGCTTCATGTTCCAATATGATTTTTCCTTCCTCATCAAGTTCTGGAAATATTGTTTGAATTGGGAGTTTGTCACCTATAACCTTCTTTAAGCATGAAACATGGAAAACTGGGTGCACTAGAGAAGGTACAGGAAGCTCCAATTTGTATGCCATAGCATCAATCTTTTGCAACACCTTGTACGGACCATAATACTTTGGTGATAATTTATTATCCTTCTTAGCTTGCTTGAGGGACATTTGTTTATATGGTTGTAGTTGTAGGAATACCTAGTCACCTACATAAAAACTTCTTTCATTGCGATGTTGATCTGCCTGCTGTTTCATTCTATTTTGCGTCAAAGTGAGGTTATCCTTTAAGAGTTGGAGAACTTGTTGTTGATGCTCGATGTGATCTTCCACTGCTTAAACCTTAGAATTTTCTCTTAAATATGATGTGATGGATGGTGGATGATATCCATAAAGTGCCATAAATGGGGTCATTTTTGCTGCAGTATGGAAGGAAGTGTTACACCACCATTCAACCAGAGGTAACCATTTGACCCATTGTGTCTGTTTATCAGATACAAAGAAATGAAGATATCCTTCCAAACATTTGTTTACTATCTCAGTTTGCCCATTAGATTGAGGAAGATAAGATGAGTTATGAGCTAACTGAGTACCAAGACAAGAAAATAATTTTGTCCAAAAATTTCCAGTGAGAATGGGATCTCTGTCACTTACAATAATCTTTGGGTTTCCATGTAGCTTTTGAATTGTTTCCATAAATGCAGTAGAAATTGCACTTGCTTTAAATGGATGCAATAATGCACAAAAGTGTGCATACTTGGTAAGTTTGTCAACTACCACCATGATGAAACTCTTTCCAGACTTGGGTAAACCTGTGATAAAATCCACTGGAACCTCCTCTCAACGTTGGCTTGGAATGGGTAAAGGTTGTAATAGACCTGGGGTCTTAATTGTTTCAACTTTATTTTGTTGGCAAACCAAACATTTTTCCACAAACTTTTGAATATCCAATTTAATCCCATCCAAAAAAAATTCCTTCTTAACCCTGTGGTATGTTTTTAAAAATCCTTAGTGCTCTCCTAAGGGAGAGGTGTGCAATTCCACAAGAACCTTTTGTTTGAGTTGGGAATTCTTACATAGGTATAAGCGATCTTTGTACCATAACGAATCTTTTTTCCAGCTAAACGTATCACATGTATTCGTATCTTGTTGTAAATTTTGAATAAGTGCCCATAGTTCTTCATAATTATTCCATTCATCCCTTTCTTTGTTTATCCAATCTGGTTGGATAATAGAAATGGCGCAAGGAAATGCTTCCACATCCTCATCCTTTCTTGAGAGTGCATCTGCCACAACATTTTTCTTCCCTTTTTTGTAGATGATTTCAAAGACATAACCCAACATCTTTGTGACCCATTTTTGCTACTCTTTTGAAGATAATCTTTGTCCTAAAAAGTATTTAAGACTATCATGATCCATTTTTACCTTGAAGTGTCTTCCCATTAGGCAGTGTCACCATTTCTTAAGTGCATGTAGTATTGCCAACATTTCCTTCTCATAAATAGCTTTGTGTAAATACTTTCCTTTGATTGGACGACTTTTGAAAGGAATGGGTCTTTCTTCTTGGATTAAAATAGCACAAATTCCATTTCCTGAGGCATCACATTCCACAATTAAGGTTTTTGCGAAGTTTGGCGTAGCTAAGACCGGTGCTTGGCACATTGCCTCTTTAAAATGTTCAAAGGTTTTTGTTTCTTCTAGAGTCCATGAAAATGCATCTTTATTCAATAATGTTGTTAGAGGTGTTGCTATTATCCCATAATTCTTAACAAACTTGCGATAATACCCTGTCAAATTGAGAAATCCTTGTAGATGCTTTATGGATGTGGGGAATTTCCATTCCTTAATGGCTTTAATTTTTCTAGGGTCTACCTTAACACCTTCATGAGATACAATATGACCGAGATATTCCACCTCTTGTACTCCAAAGAAACATTTGGAGCTTTTTGCATATAATTGTTTCTCCTCCAATAGTTTGAGAACCCTGTCAACATGTTGAACATGATGCTTCCAAGACTTGTCGTAGACTAGTATATCATCAAAAAAAACTAACACAAATTTTCTAAGGAAGGGTTTGAAAATGGAATTCATCAAACCTTGAAATGTAGAAGGTGCATTGGTAACGCCAAAAGACATGACCAAAAATTCATAATGACCCTCATGATTTCTAAATGTTGTTTTCATAATGTCTTCAAACTTCATCTTGATTTGATGATATCCTGAACGAAGATCCAACTTGGTGAAGTAAATTGATCCATGCAATTCATCCAATAATTCATCAATGACAAGAATGGGAAATTTATCTTTAATAGTGTGCTTGTTGACCTCCCTATAATCCGGACACATGCACCATGACCCATCCTTCTTGTGCACCAATACTGTTGGAGCACAGAAAGAACTTTGACTAGGTTGAATTATACCATCCTCTAACATTTCTGCAACCATACGTTCAATTTCACTCTTTTGGGCATAAGGATATCTGTAAGGCCTGATGTTTGGAGGAACACTTCCTTGAATCAAATGAATAACATTATCATGATCACGAATATTTGGGAGGAATTTTGGAGTCTCAAATACCTTGGAATGATTGTCCAATAATTTTGGAGATCTGGAGAAATAGATGATTTTGATGTGGGAACCTCTAGCGAAAATAATTGTGCAATTACGCCTTGTTGTTATTTCTTTAGAAGCTTTTTCATTTTGTTAAAGATGATTATCGTTCCCAGCTTCCCTGTGATACCCCTTTATTCAACTTCCTTTCCTTTTGAAGAAAATTTCACGAAAAGTTCTTGAAGATTAAAAGCTATTGTACACAAGGATTGTAGCCATTGGACTCTTAGTACAACATCAACACCACCCATTGGAATGGAAAGCATTGGGCTATTCAATACATATTATCCCATGGATAGCCTGATATTATGGCACTTCCCAAAGAAAATTATGGTTCCTCCACTTGCAACCATCACTTGACACTTTGGTGATGGATATAGGAAGAAATTCAATTCCTTGGCTATCTTACAATGAATAAAATTATGGGTACTACCCAAATCAATCAACACTATTACATTTTTCTTCTTGATATGTCCTTCTATCTTGATAGTTTTAGGAGTGGTAATTTTGGCCAATGCATTACAAGATATGGTCATATTCATTTCTTCTTTCTCTAGGGTTTTTCCCTGGTGTATATCCTCTTCTTTTGATGTTTCCTGTTCCTTTTCTTCCTCCTCTTCACAATCTATGTAAAATACACTTATGACCTTTAGTGTGTTTTCTATCACAATAGTAACAAAACCCTTTTGCTCTTTTTTCTTCCAATTGTTGTGGTGTCAACCTTGTAGGTTGTGGAAGGCTAGGAGCAACAAAACTTCCATCATTATAGTCGTGAGAGATAGGATTCCTTGTTGCCATAATTTTTCTTTCCATTTTTCTTGCCAACCTAAATGCCTTATTCAATGAATCATGTTCTCAAAGGCGAACCTCATGTTGGATGTTATCCTTTAAAGTCCCTATGAATCCATCAATCCTATGCTCCTCTAGAATATCTTTTACCCTTATATTCAGTTTAGGAAGTCGTCAATGTGCTCCATCATTGAACCCTTTTGTTTGAGATTTATCAATTGGCTAAAAATGCGTTTCTTTTGTATCCTAATAATGTGCTATCATTTCTTCTGTAAAAATTTCCCAAGTGACAATTTGTTTACGAGATAAAAGCCATCAATACCATACAAACTGATTTGGTTCCAAATATAAAGTTGCAATGCATACCTTTTGTGTATTTTGCACATTATGGAGATCGAAATATTGTTCCATCTGTAGTATCCATGTTACGGGATCCTTGCCATCAAAATTCCTCATATCGATCTTTGGAACTTGGTGGGTATTTGTTCCAATGTTAGAGTCTATGAAACCATGATTAACATTTATTTTGTTCTCATAATGAGCTTCCTCTACTACCTTTTCACCATTGAGAAGCCTTCCTTGTAGCAAATTTGTCAAACCTTCCTTCAAACCTTTGACGTCTTTCTTCAAATCTTCAATGTTATCATTCTTCGAATCATGATCAACATTTCTTTTGTTCTCATTATGAATTTCCTCTACTACCTTTTTGCCATTAGGAAGCCTTTCTTATAGCATCTTTGTCAAACCCTCCTTACAACCTTTCATGTCTTTCTTTAAACCATCCATCTTAACTTTTGTTACTTTTTGTGAGAGTGAAATTTGTTGCACTTGGTCTCGTAATTTAGATATATCATGTTGTATTTCTTCCTCTTCTTCATGAATCATGCTAGAGCTTTTAGGTTTCTTACTAGGTGTTTCCATTTTCTTTCTTTGGGGTATCAATTAATGATAATATGCTTCACTATGCCCTTTGAATTCCTTCAAACTAATTTTTCAAACCAAACTTATGCAAATTAAAAAAAAAACTAAACCCTTTTTCACATTGTAGGATCTTGATATTGAATCTGCTGTATCTCTATACGTTCGGATCTCTAAGGTCTGAAATTTCGTCCTAGGGTAGCCGTCTGAGTCCTCTTTCTAACCACACAATTCTAATCAATATTGGATTCGCCAACGAAGCGTTATGCCAAATTTCCCACGATGACCTAATTATTGACTGGTTCAGTAGAATGAAATTGTACAAAGTACCACATGTCACTGTTTCGATCTTAGGATGTGAAACCGATACAAAGAAAACTAAAGGCCATCCTGTTTCTATAACTTCTTATGAAATTTCAATCTCATGCTCAGAAAGAAAAAAAGACTTATGACTATTTTCCCTAGGTCACTTGTTTGATATATAATTCGCTATCCTACAAAAAACCCTAATTTCCTTAGATCATATCTCTAAAAATATAGCGAGAAAAGATCTGAAATTTAGACCTGAGGTGCAAAGTGATTTCAGCTCAAATCCTTTTTTTTTAGCTTATGAAACGTCGTAGAAAAAACGTTATAGAGAAAATTCCACGATGACCTGTTTGGAGTAGCAAAACCCTAGAATCCAAAGCTCCGATACCAAATGTTATACAACCAGCTCACAAAATAGAAGAAAATATAGATCAATGCCTTCAAAATTAGCCTCTTTGAGGGGGAAACCTCCTTTACATTACACAAATGAACAATTCTTGGATGATACAAATGACAAAACCTCCTTTCTATATATAGGAGTCTAATGGGTCATAATATAATCAAAGCCGACATAACAATAATAATATAAGGGCACAACAATAACAATAGTGAGCTTCTATGGGCCACAATAATAACAATATGGGAACAAGAAGGGCACAACAATAACAATAGGGGCTACAATGACAATAGTAATGGGGGAATCACTAGTATTATAGGGACCTAACATTCATGCACCAAAATCCTATGCATGTCTTTTTGCACTCAAATCCTTGCAGTCTTTAAATAAGGAACATATGTAATATATGCATACAGATTCATCAAAACTCTTCCAAGAAAATTAATCTAATTAACTTTTCTCTTTTTAAATGATCTGATAATATATGCCAAGACATTTCACTTCAAAATCTAATACAATGATGCATGCAATTAATATTTCTTTTTTCAAGAATTAACATAGAAATTTATTTCAAGAATTCCAATATAATGGATATTATTATTGTGCACATATTCCTATTAAGAGTCTATAGGAATCATGCTAACATCTCCAAGGAAATTAATAATATAATATTAATAATCTAATTTTCTCTCATAATTTCAAGGCAACTTTTCTTTAATGAAATAACTTATTTTCTTTATCTTTTCATAAGAAAAATTTACATAAATTCTTTTGATGAAAAAAATATCATCATTTATTTAATATTTTTTGTGCATGTTTCACGTGCGTTTTCTTTCCAAGAAAGCAACATCCCTAAATTATCTTTTACCATGCAATTTTTCTTTCAGTGAAGTAATATGATTTCATCTTTTACCATGCAATTTTCTTTCAAGAAAGGAATATAGTTTCTTTATCTTTTACCATGGAAAGTTCACATGCATTCTTTATGAAAAGTAGTATGACTTCTTAAATATTTTTGTTTACATGA
Source organism: Pinus tabuliformis (assembly GCA_031772625.1). Taxonomy (NCBI): domain Eukaryota; kingdom Viridiplantae; phylum Streptophyta; class Pinopsida; order Pinales; family Pinaceae; genus Pinus; species Pinus tabuliformis. The sequence continues at coordinate 1,195,416,338 of CM062811.1, forward strand.
TTCACATGAATTCTCTTTTCAAGAGTAAAAACATCCCTGTGAAACCATGTAGAACCTTCCAATGAAATAATTAATTCCTTTGCATAAAAATCCCTGCAACTTTCAAGAGTCTAGAGCAATATTTCCAATTAATAAAATAACCTATCATTATTTTCACAAAACGCATGCAATTTCTTTCCAAAGAAGTCAAGGTCAACCATGAAGTCCCATGTGCATACCAAGAATACCTTTCATTGGACCCACAACATTCCTCACCAAAGTTGTGATGATCAATTCCTCGAGACTTCATGTGATGAAAACTCCAGTTGATGAAGATGAAAGTCTGCTCGCCCTCATCAGGCCTTACGGAGGTTTGACTTATTCTCCCTCAGCATGGGTGCCTTGAAATGGTCAGGTCATGCGTGCGTCTTTTTCCAATTTATGAATGAATTTAAAGAAACTGTAAAACTTTCTTTTTCTCAATGAGTTATCATTTTCTTTATTTGATTCAAATTATTTGTTAACTAAATCATAACGGTTCTTGTTTTCAACAATTTTATTAAACATGGTAAAGCTAATATTTTCCATTGTGAATGTCAATGGAAATTCAATTTATAGGGATATTACACTTTCTCACTTACATATATAACATATAAATTTGATAGTTTTCTTTATGGTGCACCAGAAATGCCAAAATTGTGAACAAACATTTATTTCCACAAGCTATAAATGTAAACTAGAATTGTAGAGATTTAAGAAATACTTACGATTATTATTTATCATAATGAAATACGTTGAAATTCCAAAATTGTGAACAAACATTTATTTCCACAACCTATAAATATAAACTAGAATTGTAGAGGTTTATGAAATACTTACTATTATTATTTGTCATAATGAAATAGGTTTAAATTTCTTGTTATTTCAATATTTATTCACAAAATCATAACAAAAATACAAATGTAATTCTTACTTTCAATCCCCTCAGAGGGGAAATTAGGTCCATAGAGGTTTGAAAAACAATTATTAATATTATTAATATAATAAGTTAAAAATTGGTTGCTATTTAAATATTCACAAAATCACAGGTATAATTCTTAATGTGCTATGGAGAATTTTTATATTATGTTTATGTAGTATAAAAAAGATATTAGAATAATAAAGAGTAGATAAGAGGGATTAGTTTTTATTATAAATATCTAAATTAATTTCCATGGTCATTTAGTTGATTAGAATAGAGAGTAGATGATAGAGAGATTAGTTTTCATTATCAGAATCTAAATTGAATTTATTTCAATGATTACTAAGTTGATTTTTATGCCTTAAGGCGTTTTTTTGGGAAGAACTCCCCTAGCTACCACTTTATACTACTTTGGACCATCAGATTCATTGTTAGATGATTGACCAATCATCTATTGTTTGATTTATTTCCTTGGAAAACTGCAGAGCCTTCACCACATCTAACCATTTCAACTGATTGCTCCTAGGGTTTCTGAGAGAGTTGGATCCCGCCAACATGCTCATAGGGTTTTTGAGAGAGTTGAATCTCGCCAATAAGCTCATACAATGGATCAAAGACAGGATCAAAACCCCCCGCAACAACACCAACTCGGAGCTCGAAGGCGTGACTTCAATAATGAGAGGTTTTTCATGCTCAATTATGTGGGATTTAGCCTCTACGGAACAATCCCTTGACTTGTTGCTAAACCGTTTAACCGAAAAATTGAGTAGTTTTTTTACTTTGTCTCACCTGCATCCTCATCATTAAATAGCAGGGAAGTCCTTTGGCACTTGACATCATTCATCCTATTTTGCGTTTCATAATATTTGTATACCATTTCATATTTTTTTGCTTGTGTAATTCATTCTTTAATTGTATAAACTAGTTGTTTCCTTTGTTTCGATCGAATCCCATCACCTCTATGAATGCATGAATGTTGTACATTCGATGGATGAGCTCGCATACACGGGGGGAAGCCTACCTAAAGAAGCTAAGATTGTTGTGCACTCCTTGGCGGTGAATTAGGCAGATGTTGTGGATGCAAAGCATATAGAAATCCCACCTCTCAAGGGTGTCATGATGAACGAGGTATTTCAATGTAATTGGAAGATGGGGAAGGGGAAAAGTCCCAGGAAGGCCCTGGTTCGAATCTATGGAGAGGGATTGGATTTGTTCTTCAACATGGAAGATGGAATCTGTACATTTTAGTGCATGTTGAGGCTTAGGCAAGGGCCACATCTGATGGGTCAGTTCCCCGAGGGTCATATTGAGGAGTTTCTCAATGCAATGGTAATTTTATTTATTCAGTTCTTTGTTTATAATTGCAAGTGATTTGATTATTGTTTTTTCTCTGCTTGAATTTTAGTTGTAAAATGCATCTTTTCATTTATTGTGCCTAGACATTTAAAGTAGTTTTTTTTATTAGGGAATTTATCCCTTTTGTGTATGTCCAAAGTTTTGAAATTGTGTTCCTAAATGATTGTGCCTTTTGATAAATTTTGAAGAGCACCAAAGATTTGTGAAGGAATACCTAAAATCATTTGGTAATTTATCTCATTCTTTCACTTATTTTATTTGTAGTTTATTTCTTCCCATCATTTGACTCCAAATGACCTCTTTGAGAGCTACATGAATATAAATACCAATTAGTGGTAAAGAGCAATGTGAACATTTGAATAGTTTTAAGGATCATGAAAGAAATAATACATGTACACAGGCAGAATAAACTCCACAATGAAAGACAATCGTATTAATGATCAAATGAATTATTTATACATGTGCAATCTAGGTATGAGATAGTTGTGTCTCGGTAAGTTATTAACTGTAAAAATGGAATATGAAACTAATTACATATTATATAGTAACAATCCCAAAGGATTAGTTAACATTCCCCCCCAATCTGAAGGGACATCTAACATGCCAAGTAACATTATGGACTTTTCAAACTTTTCACGTCCTAGTGCCTTTGTAAATATGTCTGCGATCTGCTCTGAAGTGGGACAATGGGTAAAATGAATAACTTTGGCCTCTACATAGTGTCAAATCAAGTGATATTTGGGGCTAATATGCTTGCTTCGATCATGAAGCTTGGGATTCTTGGCCAACTGATTTCTCCTGCAAGTCTTCAAGTATTTTTTGAAGCCAAATGATTTCTTTTGTAGCTTGAGCTGTTGCAGCATATTCACCTTTGGTGGTAGAATCAACAGGAATGGATCGCTTGTGTGATATCCAATAGATGGATGCTGATCCAAGACTCATCAAATAACCAAAGGTAGAGACTCCATTATACTTATCTCCATTAAAATTAGAATCTGAATAGCCAGTGAGATGGAAATATGCAATTTTGGAATATTTTATGCCATATGTTCGAGTCCCTTTAAAATACTTTAGCACTCACTTTGCTGCATTCCAATGACCTTCACATGGATGATGCATGAACCTAGAAAGTATCCCTACAACAAAAGCTATGTCAGGTCGAGTAGTAGTTATAAAATTCAAACTTCCAATAAGTTTCTTGTACTTTTATGGATCCTCAAATGTACTTGCTTCAGTGGAAGTAAGTTTCAAATTTTTCTCTATAGGAGTAGAAACAAGGTAATAATACTGCATCCCAAATCTATCCAATAGTTGTCCAATATACTTCTTTTGAGAAATGAAAATATATTTGGGTTTCTAGTCAACTTCAATCCCAAAATAATAATGCAATAAACCCAAATCTGTCATGTCAAAAATTTTCATTTACTCCCTTTTAACAGAGGCTATATAGTCATCATTATTTCCTGTAATCATCAAATCATCTACATATACAACCAAATATACAACTATCCTTCCAACTTTCTTAACAAAAATATTTTCATAATCCAAATCAAACAACTTATAATTCAACTTGAGAAGGTGTTCAATTAGTTTTTCATACCATGCACAGGAGGCTTGTTTCAGTCTGTTATATACCTAGGGGGGATAATATGGGGTACCAAGGGAGGTACCAAAGGTAATAATGTAATAATGGGATGGGCCATAGTAATAAATAAGGTGGTTAACCCATGTCATGTAAGGGACCACAAGTAGTTAATAATAATGTAATGGGCCCATGGTATTAGTTGATGGTATGAGGAAACCATGGTAATGATGCATGGTATTGTATGTATGAGGCCTATATAAAGGCTAGAGACTCCACATATGAAGATGAAGAAAAGTATTCTTGTATGAACAAGCATATGGCTTGTGGAGTGTTCTCCTTCCTTAAGGAGTGAATGTATGGTGTTGCCCTACCTTAAGGGTTTTGATAATAAAGAAGCATTTCTATATATTTCTATCTTGTTATTCTTGGGTTATTTCTATTATCATATATCTTTGGATCAGATCTACAACAAGTGGTATCGGAGCTCTTTCTTGGGCAAACCGTGGAGAATTTTTTTTTCATTTTTGCAGGGTTTCTCGGGTGGCGAATTTGCAGATCATATCTGTACGTTTTGGTACAAGATCTGTAGAATCTAATTGCATATCTGTATTCCTTATGAAAAAATACCCAACTTCAAAAAAAAAATCAGTCGAATCGGAGTCCGAATGAAGGAGATATCGCTGATTTAAAAATCAGTGGGGTTGTAGACAATTTTCAGGACAACGAGTTTGCGGCGCAGATCTAGACGTCCTGGTACAAGATCTGCAAAATCTAATTGCAGATCTGGATTCTTTGGGAAAAAATACCCAACTTCAAAAAAAAAAATCAGTCGAATCGGAGTCCGGATGAGGGAGATATCGTTAATTTAAAATCAGCTCTTTTTGCAGAAATTTTGGGTGACGGCGGGAGAGTAGCAGCGCAGATCTGGAATTCTAGTGCCTGGATCAGGATTTCTATCACATGGGCAGATGCAGAATGATTGCTCCATTTCTAAAAACAGGTCATAATAAGGATTCTGAGCAATATTGACGAAACTGTGACAATTACACATTTTCGCCAAGTAAGTGAATTTTTTCCAAACCATTCATGGCTTCTAGCAAGGATCTATATTTTACAGGAAAAGATGATGGTCCTACTATTGAAGAATTCATACAAATATACAAGTCCAAATTTGGGACAACAGGTTGTTTTTGGAAGTTTCAAATGCTGTCTAACTTTAGAGGTGAGGCTCTAAAATGGAAATTATTACTTGACTACGACTGGTTGAACAAAATTTCAGATGCAGAATTTGAAAAAGTCTTTTTGGACAAATGGTCTCGGGCTAGGAAAAAGGAGAATGAGACACATAAGGGGTTAATTCCTACTGGTATATCCTTATTGCAGATCCATGGATTGATTCAGAAAGAGAAGGTCATTGTTTCTATCAATCCTAGTTGTAAACATAATTTTATCAGTGTTAATTTGGTAAAAAAATTGCAAGTCCCAACAAAACAAATTGAACATACACAGGTGGATCATGAGGATGTTCAAGTGTATAAGAATTTGAAGATTTCTATGGATAAATATGTGTTGCATGGTGATTTTTATGCTTCAGAGATGGATAACATGGATGTTGTTTTGGGATACCCTTGGATGGAATCCGTGGGTACTATCAATATTAATGTGCAGAAGAAATTCCTAAAGCTATGGTATAAAAAGAAGAAAATTACATTACAGGATATTTCCATCCATAAACATGTAGAGCACATGGAGGCTGAAGCAGAAGATGTTCAAGGGACTGACATATCAGATGATGAGCCTTTGATGATCGACAATCAAACACAAACATAGGCTGCAGAAGAAAAGGTTACAGGTGATGATACATCAGAGGAGGGCTCAGTGGTTGAAGTCATATTGAAAAAGAAGACACCACAACAGGCACCACAGCAGGGTGAAGTTAAGCAAAAGCCATCGTGGGTTAAAACTTCAACATATCATCACCCACATCACCCCGCAAGACAATCAAGGTGGAAACCAAGTAGTCACATGACGGATAGCGAGGAGAGAAGATCCACCCACTACACATCAACACAGAAGAGCTGCCACGGTCAACTTCCATCTCAAGCGAGCGAGGCACCAGCGAGATTGAGGGTTCACCTTTCTCTTGGATGTCTAGATGCACGTGCATGGTACCAGTGGACTACTCTTTTGAGTAGATCTTATTATTTGTGTTCTTCCCATGTTTCGGGGACGAAAAATGCTTAGGGGGGTGGAATGTTATATACCTAGGGGGGATAATATGGGGTACCAAGGGAGGTACCCAAGGTAATAATGTAATAATGGGATGGGCCATAGTTATAAATAAGGTGGTTAACCCATGTCATGTAAGGGACCACAAGTAGTTAATAATAATGTAATGGGCCCATGGTATTAGTTGATGGTATGAGGAAACCATGGTAATGATGCATGGTATTGTATGTATGAGGCCTATATAAAGGCTAGAGACTCCACATATGAAAATGAAAAAAATTATTCTTGTATGAACAAGCATATGGCTTGTGGAGTGTTCTCCTTCCTTAAGGAGTGAATGTATGGTGTTGCCCTACCTTAAGGGTTTTGATAATAAAGAAGCATTTCTATATATTTCTATCTTGTTATTCTTGGGTTATTTCTATTATCATATATCTTTGGATCAGATCTACAACACAGTCCATACAAAGCCTTAACCAACTTACATACCTTTTTCTCTTTGCCTTGAACAACAAAACCTTCAGGCTAAAACATATGAACATCCTCCTTCAAATCACCATTCAAAAATGTTGTTTTAACATCCATATGGTGTAGCTTCCAACTATTTTGAGCTATAAGAGAAAACAAAGTTCAAATCGTGCCCCATTTTGTTGTAGGAGAAAATGTTTCTGTGTAGTCAACACCTTCCTTCTTAGCGTAGCCTTTTTGACGCAGGGTTACCCTTGCTTACCCACAGTATGCATGTCAAACATGCATAAACTAATTTTCCCAAGAATTTGACCCACTAATGAGTCAAACCTTCAAATCAACAATGGATTAGGGCCCCTCTCTCTTAATCTCTCTGCGAAATAATTTATAGACTAACATAGTCTACCTCTTCATTTGTCCATTCTATCGAGACTCATTCTCCTCATAAACCTTAGTTTATAACCTTAAGCCTGCATATATAACCAAAACACCACTCTTTATAACTATAGTTATACCGGACTTTAAACCACATCAATCCTTCATATCGATGCTATTTCATTATAACCCATTCATAATGAAAATACCCATAAAGCATGCATAATCATACCTTTCCCACTTTTAACAAGTCTCTGCACAGTTATCGAGGCTCCCTTTATCACTAATTGCAATCGGGTCTCCGCGGGTCTCATTAACATGTGTTCCTCCATCTTCTCCGATATGTAATTAAACTTTCCTTCCAGACTTCAAATATAACAAACGTGCACATATAACCCTATTGGGTTTTCTCTTATTGCATGTCGCATTACCCCTCCGCCAATAAAACACCATTAAATGTTGCGATGCGATCACTCCGATGATCGCATCGGCGATCGCAATCGCTTAAAGCTTGAAGCTGGGGTTTATTACTTCCGTGAAGTGTGATTAACTCTCCACTGTTGATCAAAGTATATGATCCAATGGTTCACGCTTCAATCGCATATCATAATCGCTCAAGTTTTGAGGCCGATTCATTGCTCTTGTTACTTACTATGATGCAATATTAGAACTTCGCCCATTCTTTATGATTCAACCCTAGTCATTGATCATAAAGATCCAATGGTTCCTGTGCGCCAATACTTCATCTCTTCATTCCTCTCTTCACTTGGTCGTTACATCATTTCTTCAGTTCTTCTGTGGTTTGGGTTTTCTTCAGGGTTTCAGCCTTTCGCTCTTCCACTGATCAATTCACTCCCTCTTGAGCTTAACTCTGTGAATTCTTAATATCGATCATTCCATAGCATTACATGGGTTCTCCAATTGGGTTCTACGGCCTTTTACAATCCTCTGTCTCGCTCTCCTCTTTGCGTTCACTGAACTTCGCCCGCATGAATATATATATTATGCAATTCTATGATACACTCAATTTATCAGTCAATACATCGAAACACACACTAATACAGGTTGGAATTAAACCTATGTATTTATAAATATTAACAGTTGATACATAATGAGACTCTTTGTCTCTCTCTGGCCTGATTCTTCTGATTTGTGGTCTCTTTTCACACTCTGCCTGTAGGCTTACAACCGCACTCTAGCTATCTATCTAGCCTACCTAAAAACATCTAACTTTCTAACCTCTGTCTTTGCCTTTTAAGCTTACATTTACACAAAAGGATTCTAAAACCAATTCCTAGTTTAGATCCATAAATTCTTCAAAAAAATCCTAAAATCTCTTACTCATTCCTAAGCTCTTACTCATTCCTAAGGATCCTCTCTAATCCATAAATCATGAACTAACTCCTAATCTAAGTTTTACAATTAATTCTCAAATCCTCTCCTCTCTCAATTATCCTAAATTCCTCATGTTCTCCTACATTCGAAAGCATTTACAAATATGCCTCACTATATTCAATTAAATCCTATTCTCATTAAAATCACTCAAAACCCTAAATAATTACATTAATTCACAATTAGGAGACCAACTCCCTTGAAAACACAATACCCATATGTCTACTAAAATACAATGACATTATTGGGCTGAATACTCCTGCATCAGACTCCCAAAGTAGAAAATTTTCATGATCTTCTAATCATGTGGGTTCATACATTGATATAAAAACCTCCAGGGTCCCAAACTTTAGTTTGTAGCCGCCCAAATTCCTTGCACCTTTGTTGTTGTTGTACTTCTGCTATTTTCTGTTTGATCTTCCTCTTCTTGTCAATAGGGTTCATACTTTGATTGATCATGCTTCCTGTTGTTATCATTCTCCTCCATATGGACTGTTTCATCATCATCTGCCATAATTCTTCAATCTCTGTTTCCAGCACATCCTTGGACTGGTCCATACTCTGCCACTTAATTCTGCCTCTTTCTCTTTGTTTCAGGTTGTTGCTGTTGTCCACTAAGTCTTCAAACTGATGTTGGTTACTTTCACTTTGTAATTGCTCATTTACTTTTTCTTCACTTATTCTGATTGCCTCCCTTTCATCCTTACCCTCTGTGTACCTAATGTTTGTCAAATTAAAATCTGATCGCCCTTGCCTGCATAAACACTTTAACACATAACTCTGTTTTAATTCTTTCAACATAGAATTTCTTTGTTCTATTTAACACCAATTTTTTCAATTACAATTCTGCTCTGATACCAAATGACGCAGGGTTACCCCTGCTTACCCACAATATGCATGTCAAACATGCATAAACTAATCTGCCCAGGAATTTGACCCACTAACAAGTCAAATCTTCAAATCAACAATGGATTAGGGACCCCCTCTCTTAATCTCTCTGCGGAATAATTTATTGACTAACATAGTCTACCTCTTCATTTGTCCATTCTATGGGGACTCATTCTCCTCATAAACCTTAGTTTATAACCTTAAGCCTGCATATATAACCAAAACCCCACTGTTTATAACTATAGTTATACCGGACTTTAAACCACATCAATCCTTCATATCGATGCTATTTCATTATAACCCATTCATAATGGAAATACACATAAAGCATGCATAATCATACCTTTCCCGCCTTTAACACATCTCTGCACAGTTATCGGGCCACGGGTCTCATTAACATGCGTTCCTCCATCTCCTACGATATGAAATTAAACTATCCTTCCAGACTTCAAATATAACAAACATCCCCATATAACCCTATCGGGTCCGCTCTTATCGCCTGTCGCATTACTCCTCCGCCGATAAAGCACCATTAAATGTTGCTATGCGATCACTCCAATGATCGCATCGGTGATCGCAATTGCTTAAAGCTTGAAGTCGGGGTTTATTACTTCTGTGAAGTGTGATTAACTCTCCACCGTTGATCAGAGTATAGGATCCAACGGTTCACGCTTCGATTGCATATCGCAATCGCTCAAGGTTTGAGGCCGGTTCATTGCTCTTGTTACTTCCTCTGATGTGATATTAGAACTCCGTCCATTCTTTGCAATTAAACCCTAGCTATTGATCATAAAGATCCAACGATTCCTGTGCACCGATACTTCATCTCTTCATTCCTCTCTTCAATTGGTTTTTACGCCATTTCTTTAGTTCTTCTGTGGTTTGGGTTTTCTTCAGGGTTTCGGCCTTTCGCTCTTCCACTGCTCAATTCACTCCCTCTTGAGCTTAACTCTATGAATTCTTAATCTCGATCATTCCATAGCATTACTTGGGTTCTCCAATTGGGTTCTACGACCTTTTACGATCCTCTATCTCGCTCTCCTCTTTGCGTTCACTAAACTTCGCCTGCATGAATATATATATATATATATATATATATATATATATATATATATATATATATATATATATATATGCAATTCTTTGATACACTCAATTTATCAGTCAATACATCGAAACACACACTAATACAGTTTGGAGTTAAACTTATGTATTTATAAATATGAACAACTGATACATAATGAGACTCTTTGTCTCTCTCTGGCCCAATTCTTCTGATTTGTGGCCTCTTTTCACACTCTACCCATAGTCTTACAACTGCACTTTAGCTATCTATCTAGCCTACCTAAAAAACATCTAACTTTCTAACCTCTATCTTTGCCTTTTAGGCTTACATTTATACAAAAGGACTCTAAAACCAATTCTTGGTTTAGATCCATACATTCTTCAACAAAATCCTAAAATCTCTTACTCATCCCTAAGGATCCTCTCTAATGCATAAAATCATGAACTAACTCCTAATCTGAGTTTTACAATTAATTCTCAAATCCTCTCCTCTCTCAATTATCCTAAATCCCTCATGTTCTCCTACATTTGAGAACATTTACAAATATGCCTCACTATATTCAGTTAAAATCACTCAAAACCCTAAATAATTACATTAATTCACACTTAGGAGACCAACTCCCTTGAAAACACAATACCCCTATGTCTACTAAAATACAATGACATTATTGAGCTGGATGCTCCTGCATCAGACTCCCAAAGTAGAAAGTTTTCATGATCTCCTAATCATGTGGGTTCATACATTGATAGAAAAACCTCCAAGGTCCCAAACTTTAGTTTGTAGTTGCCCAAATGCCTTGCAGCTTTGTTGTTGTTGTACTTCTGTTGTTTTCTATTTCATCTTCCTCTCCTTGTCAATGAGGTTCATACTCTGATTGATCATGCTTCCTGTTGCTATCATTCTCCTCCATATGGACTGTTTCATCATCATCTGCCATAATTCTTCAATCTCTGTTTCTAGCACATCCTTGGACTGGTCCATACTCTGCCACTTAATTCTGCCTCTTTCTCTTTGTTTCAGGTTGTTGCTGCTATCCACTAACTCTTCAAATTGTTGTTAGTTACTTTCACTTTGTAGTTGCTGGTTTACTTTTTCTTCACTTATTTTGATTGCCACCCTTTCATCCTTACCCTCTGTGTACCTACTGTTTGTCAGATTAAAATCTGATCGCCCTTGCCTGCATAAACACTTTAACAAATAACTTTGTTTTAATTCTTTCACATATAATTTCTTTGCTCTATTTAACACCAATTGTTTCAATTACAATTCTGCTCTAATACCAAATGACACACAGTTACCCCTGCTTACCCACAGTATGCATGTCAAACATGCATAAACTAATTTGCCGAGGAATTTGACCCACTAACGAGTCAAATATTCAAATAAACAATGGATTAGGTCCCCCTCTGTTAATATCTCTGCGGAATAATAACATAGTCTACCTCTTCATTTGTCCATTCTATCGGGACTCATTCTCCTCATAAACCTTAGTTTATAACCTTAAGCCCGCATATATAACAAAGCCCCACTCTTTATAACTATAGTTATACCGAACTTTAAACCACATCAATCCTTCATATCAACTCTATTTCATTATAACCCATTCATAATGGAAATACCCATAAAGCATGCATAATCATACCTTTCCCACTTTTAACACGTCTTTGCATAGTTACCGAGGCTCCCTTTATCGCTAATCGCAATCAGGTCTCCGCGGGTCTCATTAACATGTGTTCCTCCATCTCCTCCAATATGTGATTAAACTATCCTTCCGAACTTCAAATATAACAAATGCGCCCATATAACCCTATCGGGTCCGCTCTTATCGCTTGTCGCATTACTCCTCCGCCGATAAAGCACCATTAAATGTTGCGATGTGATCACTCCAATGATCGCATCGGTGATCGCAATCGCTTAAAGCTTGAAGCCAGGGTTTATTACTTCTGCGAAGTGCGATTAACTCTCCACCGTTGATCAGAGTATACGATCCAATGGTTCACGCTTCGATCGCATATCGCAATCGCTCAAGATTTGAAGCCAGTTCATTGCTCTTATTACTTCCTCCGATGCGATATTAGAACTCTTCCCATTCTTTGTGACTAAACCCTGGCCGTTGATCATAAAGATCCAACGGTTTTTGTGCGCCAATACTTCATCTCTTCATTCCTCTCTTCACTTGGTTTTTATGTCATTTCTTCAGTTCTTCTGTGGTTTGGGTTTTCTTCAGGGTTTCGGCCTTTCGCTCTTTCGCTACTCAATTCACTCCCTCTTGAGCTTAACTCTGTGAATTCTTAATCCCGAACATTCCATAGCATTACTTGGGTTCTCCAATTGGGTTCTACGGCCTTTTATGATCCTCTGTCTCGCTCTCCTCTATGTGTTCACTGAACTTCGCCTGCATGAATATATGTATTATGCAATTATCTAATACACTCAATTTATCAGTCAATACATCGAAACACACACTAATACAAGTTGGAATTAAACTTGTGTATTTATAAATATGAACAACTGATACATAGTGAGACTCTCTGTCTCTCTCTGGCCCGATTCTTCTTATTTGTGGCCTCTTTTCACATTTTACCTGTAGGCTTACAACCGCACTTTAGCTATCTATCTAGCCTACCTAAAAACATCTAACTTTCTAACTTTTTTCTTTGCCTTTTAGGATTACATTTATACAAAAGGACTCTAGAACCAATTCCTGGTTTAGATCCATAAATTCTTCAACAAAATCCTAAAATCTATTACTCATCCCTAAGGATCCTCTCTAATCCATAAAATCATGAACTAACTCCTAATCTGAGTTTTAAAATTAATTCTCAAATCCTATCCTCTCTCAATTATCCTAAATCCCTCATGTTCTCCTACATTCGAGAACATTTACAAATACGCCTCACTATATTCAATTAAATCCTATTCTCATTAAAATCACTCAAAAGTCTAAATAATTACATTAATTCACACCTAGGAGACCAACTCCTTTGGAAACACAATACCCCTATGTCTACTAAAATACAATGACATTATTGGGCTGAATGCTCCTACATCACTTTTGCTACAAGCCTTTCCTTGTATTTATCAAGCGAAACATCTATTTTGTATTTGATCTTAGATACCCATTTGCAATCAATGGGTTTGACACCTTCACGAGGATCCACTAACCTCCAAGTTGCATTCTTAATAATTGCATCATATTCCTTTTTCATTGCATCCTTCCATTCATCACAGTTAATAGCTTCTTCAAAACAACTGGGTTCACTAATTGTAGGATGATTGAATCCACAGTCATGAGAAACGTTACCTGAACTTGAAGTAACATCACCTTTAGAATAAATTCCTGTTTCAAAATCATCATACTTGTTTGGAAATATCCAAAAACGTGTGGATCTTTGTAAATGTTGTTGAAGTAGTTGTGATGGTTTCTCATCCTGAAAAACAAGCTCAAGAACAGGCTCTTCAAGAGCAATTTTTTTGTCCTGCAGAAACATTACTATCATCCAAATTTTCTTCAACAATAAAATTCTCATGAGTCCAATATGGAAGAAACACAGACTGATCCAGAATGGGAACCCCCCCTTCAGTGTGTGGAACAACATTATCAAATTCAAAATAGAACTTCTTATATGCAAATTTCTCCAAATGAGCCAGTTTCCTATCAACATTGGAATTATTTTTATTTGATTCAAGGAAAATAACATCTCTAGAAATAATTAAGTTCTTGTTCTCCTCATCACATAACCTGTAATATTTGGAAGTAGGAGAATATCCCAAGAAAATACATTTACGACTCCTAGCACCCAACTTGTTGTGTTGATGTTTAGGAATAAATGCATAACATAGAGAACCAAAGCCTCTAAAATGTTGAACAACAGGAAGATGATTATACCACATTTCATAAGGATATTTATTATTGATGAAAAAAGAAGGACAACGATTGCGAATATAAGATGCATAAAGAATTACTTCTCCCCAAAACATCAACTTAACATTCTTAAATAACATCATAGATCTAACCACATTAAGCAAAGTTCTATTCATATGTTCTGCAACGCCATTCTGTTGTGGATTATAAGGTATAGTAGTTTGATGTTTGATTCCATTGTCCTTCAAATATTGTTCAAAGGCATGAGAAGTATACTCACCACCGTTATCGGTTCTAAGAATGCCTATATTCTGTTGAGTTTCATTTTTAATCATCAAATGAAATTTTTTAAAAACTTCAAACACTTGTGACTTATTCTTCAACAAATACACCCAACACATTATCGAGTAATCATCAATAAATGTCAGCACATATTATTTTCCATTGGCAATTGCAACAGGCATATGTCCACATATATCTGAATGTATAAGACCTAATTTTCATGAAGATCTAAAAGAATAACTATGAAAAGGTTGTTGACAATGTTTTCCCAAAATACAAGCATCACAAGGTGTAATCTTTCTTAGAACTGTCAAAAGACCTTTAATTCCTTTCTTTTTCATAATTTTGATGTTTCCATAATTGATGTGACCAAATCGAGCATGCCACAACAAGTTGGGAGACTAGATATCACTTTGTTATGCCCAAAAAGTAAACTTTCATGAGAATTAGTAGATGAAGTACCGTTTAACTTTAAAAGCATACCTTCTTCCACACTGGCCATAATAACTGCATGATCGGATGCTCTTCTTATCTCGATGACGCCATCAAATATATGAATATAATGCCCCTGTTGTGGAATATGGATAAGAGACATCAAATTTTGATGAAAATATGGAATATAAAGTACATACTGTAGAACATAATTTGCAAGATTCAGTATCTTGAAACGAATAGACCCAATGCTAGATGATTTAATTTGAGACTTGTCAGCAAAGTAAATAACACCATCAATATCATCACTGAATGTTTCAGAAACATCTCGCCTAATGTCACATCACAAGTGGCTCCTGAATCCAAAATCCAACTATCTCGCCATGAATAAAATGCAATGTTGAAAAAATCATTAATATTAAAAGTACAGTGAGCAACAATGTAATGTGCAGACTCTCATGATTTCCCCTTATCTAGTGGTGGCTGATCCTTCAACTATTCTCTCCTCTCACTAACTTTCTCCCAAGGGATTTTATAGTTAGTAGCAGTATGACCAATTTTACCACATCTAAAACATTTGATAGTTGGTTTGTCATTAAAATCCTTTTGTTGTCTATCCTTTTGTTGTTTGTTTCCCTGATTATTTTTGCCCCCTTGCCTCTATAATTTCTCCTACCACAACCTCTACTACTTTTATCACCTCTAGAAATTTCAGCATGAGACTTCTGATCCTTTTGTGCAAGGCACAAAGTTTCTACATTAGAGTTAGGTGGAGCCTCTTTCTTCCCAAAAGCCTTTTCTCTCTCAATTATTTTGTTTACTAGTTTATCAAATGTAATGTCTTTTAACTACCCACTAGCTTGGAGAGATTCCAAATAGTGTGAATAGACAGGGTGAAGGACTTTTATAAAAGTTGTAAGCTGTAAATCTACTTCAATTCCAGTGGATTTTATATCATGAAAAATGGCTTTTATTTCAGAAGCACTCTTCAATGGATCATTATCTTTCATCTCCAAATTGAACAACTTCAATAAAAACTGAATAATTTCGAGTTTTGAGTGTGAATCATACAATTCTTTCAACTTCTTTAATGCTTTGAATGCAGTATCACAAGAAACGATATATCAACTTACCTCTTTTGTCACCGATGTAGTTATTAATGCATATGCTTTGTTGTCTTTTGTCTCCCAAATTGCATGTTGCTTCTCATTATCAGGAAACTCGAGTGCAATTTTTTTTCCATCATTATCCTTCTTCCTTGAAAAACATCCCACAAATCGTTAAAACAAGGGAACTTTTAAGCTTTATAAACCACTCTTGATAATTTTCCTTTCCATTAAGAAAAATTCCAACTATGGAGATTATTGAATTCATAATTGTTTTTGAAGTCAAACAAATTGTTCAAATCCTTTTCATGTTTTCAAATATGTGCAATAACCTTTAAGTAAAATATAAGTCCCTTTATCATTTCATTTAAATAAGTACTTGTTGTGGTGTGATGGTAGGCTTAAAAGATAAGCTAGAAAAGAACTAGGTTCAAATCTTAGAATTGCTTCCATTCTAAAAAAACTTCTCTTAAAATTTTCTTTCACTAAGCTCACGCTTGATTTTTTTTCCAAAAAAAATGATCACACCTTATTAAAAATTGTTGTTATTAATAAAAGGCTTCTTAAAAAAAATAAGGCTTCTTCCAAAAAATTATTTGATCAGGTCTTATTAAAACTAGTTATAAGTAAAGATTCACCAAATATGGCCTCCAAAAAATTAATTCCGGTGATAGAAATAAAGATTCACTAACATTAATAAATCATTGTATTTAAATAACTTCCAGAAAAATAAATTTATTTTGCCAACAACGCATGTCCATAGTCAATCACCATTTGAGATGTAATAAATCACAGTGATAAATCACATGGTCAATGAGAATGTTGAATTTTTTGACATTCAACATTTGATACACATATCAGGTTTTAAGTCTACGACTTGTTCTTTCTATTAATGGATGAATTGCCTCACGCTCATTGCATCAGTCAACAACCTCCAACCGTTTCTGCTGCAGTCTCATTCACCTTCACAATCTCATTCACCTTCACAATGACAGGTTAATCTTTGTTCCACAGTCACACTACAGTCTCATTCACCTTCACAATGACAGGTTAATCTTTGTTCCACAGTCACACTACAGTCTCATTCACCTTCACAATGGCAAGTTAATATTTGTGCCACAGTCACACGAACACAAGGCCAACAAGAACATGGAGCTTATGAATAACATCGCTCTGATACGATTCTACACAGGCGGAATAAACTCCACAATGAAAGACAATCATATTAATGATAAAATCACTTATTTATACATGTGCAATCTAAGTACGAGACAATTGTGTCTCGGTAAGTTATTCACTGTAAAAACGGAATATGAAACTAATTACATATTCAACACTTATAAGAGAAACACATGCAATTTTCTCAAGAAGAGGTGTAGTTGATGCTATTCTTGGGGTCAATTTCCAAATAGGAGATATGTGCAGTTTTCTAACAGTGGATCTTAATTCACATGGAAATTCAAAATTTATTTACAAAATTGTTATTCTACTTTGTGCTTATTAAGGTTCTCTATAGCAGGATGAAGTGATCAAGAAAAAATATAGAGAAATTGTACTAAAACAAATGATTTATTTCTTTATTTATGAGGCATTCATGTTGGTATAATCAGACAAAGTCTTTAACTTGAACATAGGCCTCATGATTTTATTTCTTTATTTATGAGGCATTCATGTTGGCATAATCATACAAGGTCTTTAACTTGAATATAAGTCTCATAATTTGTAAAGCTCAACAAAATAATATTGTAGTAATATTTCATTGTAGCATGATCTTGTCTTTTGTTTTTAACAATTGTAAAAAAAAATATAATTAATGTTATATATACTATTGCCTTATAACATTTTTTTTGCAACATTTAGTATAATTGTTAATAATAATAATTTATAATAAAAATATAATTTTTTTAATTTTGTGATTTTTTTAATTGATAATTATATGAGATATATATTATCCAAAATTTGGAGAGAGTTATTTTATTTATATGATTACAATAATATTATTTTTATATAAATTATACACATTAAATTAAAGTTATTTAATTAAACTTTTAAATAATTAATTTAATAAAGTAATAAAAAATAATTATCATTAAAATGGCGCCATGTGAGTATTCCACGTACACCACCTTTATATTATTAAAGTTTTATTGCGTCACTTTTGTTAGGTAAAGCTCGCTTTTTCAAATTAAAAAGAAAAGAAAGGTATACTAATAACTTCAGTCTGAACGACCTCATGGAGGCCACACGCCGTAAGGCATTATTACTCCCATCAATAAAGGAAAGTTTCCTATGACATGTAGTACTTTAAAAATAAGAAAATATTATACTTGTACAGTGATGTGTGGTTAAACGGTAAGTCATATGAGCGAAGCCTGGGCAGACTGAAGTTCAAATCTCATTTAGTACAATGACTTGCTGTAATGGCAGCTAGAGGGGCGGATTCCCTTTTCCCGTGAGTCTGCTCTTGCTAAAATCATAGGAACTTAGTACTGGCAGTTACCCATTCACCATATATACTCAGAAAAGAAAGTTCCCTATAACATGCACTACCCTAAGAAAATATTATTATTCCAAGAAATTTATTTTCAAAGTAGCCTCTCTTTATTTTTGGTGCAACATTGTGTTTTTTGAAATTTTAGCAATATCTCGATAAGAGATTTTTATAAATCTAAATTATTATTATTAAATTTTGAATGTCTCAAAAATAATAACTTAAATTTTATGTGTCTCAACTATTTTTGATAAGACTGAATCTATTTTCACTATTAAAAAAATAAGATTTAAACACTCTTATTACAAGATTTCTTAAATTTTTTATTCAAATTCCAATTAATTTTAACCATCAGAACAATTCCTCCCCTCATAAACGACGCCTTTGGTTTTTCGTTTCAAAGCTGTTTGAAAAAAAGAGGTGTGGACGGTTTGATTTACATTTAAGTAAACTAAAAGTTAATACACGTAACTTTTTGACTGAAATTTCATGGAGATCTTGACTTTGGGTCACCCGTTGGAGAGTCTTTGTTTTCTTTATTACGATTCGAGTTTAGCGGAAACATATTTTGAATTTTTTATTAAAATGTAGCATTTACATAATATAAATTTAATTTTATTAATAATTATATCATAGGGAAAAAACTAGATATGGAAAATTTAATTTATGATACTATATATTGCAATTTCTAACTATAATTAAGAAAAAGTACAGAAAAATAAAATAAAAATTTACTATCATATTTACAAAGACCACATTTTTTTATTTTCATTTCTCTATTCTTTAATCATCATCAAGCATATAAAATAAACATAAATCGCTATCATATTTGTCAATATATACATATTTTTCATCAGTTTTGACATCAATCAATTTTGTTTCTAGAATTTTGCTGCAATTTAATTAGACTTAAAAATGTGAAACTATGATTACAAATTCGAATGGGAAGTAAACTATTATTACACATTCTAATTTAATTGAAAATTTTAACTTCTTAAATCACTCCATCTTAATAAAATAAAATAGAAATATCATAAAATTAATCTATTATTCCCTGCGGCGGGAGGGTAATAATGCATATAGAATGCGTTTGATTGAGATATTAAATTTCAATAGACCAAAAATTAAAAAACTATTTGATGATAATGAAGATGGTTAACGTCCACTTAGACCAAACTTTGGTCTATCAGACCTAAAGAAATGAATTATTTAGTTTGATTTAAGATTTTATTCCTATGCTCAAAAAGCTTGAAGAGAAGCCTCCCGAGCTCATTGTAATTTTGACATCGTAAAAGGCTAGGAAGGTTAGTATTGCAACAAAGATTTTGAAACTGAGATATAATGTGGTTGTACACAGGGCACTCTAAGAGGAAGTGATTTTCATCCTCGATGTTTGTATTCTCACAGAGATGGTAGAACCTTTCCATCCATGATGTTTTAAGAACTGCCCAATGACCTGTTTCACTATGGAGCTCGTGAGAGTTTGTTCTAATTTTTCCTATATTAATTTTCTTCTTTGAGCTAGCTAAAATAGAGAGATAATTTTGATCTTCTAGGGTGGGGTTGATGACCTACTTATAGTATCTTAATTTTCTTTTCGCTGCTAAATCTTTCTCACAACACATTTTTTCTTTGAACTTAGAAGTAACAATATTTTTAATATTATTAATGTATTGCAATGCAACATTCTCGTCGATCTCCCAATGGTATTAACCAGGCCCTGGTGTCTTTATACCAACCTTGTTTGAGCCTTAGGTGGTTTTGGCTGGAATTTAAAGCTAGCTTAGGAAGTCTATGGTCTCCTATGTTATTGAGTTTGTGCTTGTACAACAGAAGCCTAGTCATAGCTAGGCTCTCCATAGGGGAAAGACCCACTTCTAGAAGGAGAATAGGATAGGGTGTGTTGCTTTTAGTTTTGAGGTTATACGTTATAAAATGCTTCTGGATTTGCTCAATCCTTCTCCAGGATTCTCTAGAGATGCTACAACCCCAAACCTCACATCCATATAAGATAACCAGAGTGACTAAAGTTTCAAAGAGGAACTTCTTTCTATCCCACATTACGAGGTTTACTGTTTTACAATTATTTTCAAGACCAAAATAAGCTTTCCATCCCCCATTAATCCTTTTCTCAATGCTATAGTTCCAGTTGAGCTTGTGATGAATATCAATTCCTAGATACTTGTAGGAAGACACTTCCTCCAAGTTACTATTGTCATACATAAAATTAGTGTAAGTGTCCTTCCTAGATTTGATAATCATAACTTTTGTTTTGTCAGTGTTAATAATCATACCCATGGTAGAGCAGAAATCCTTAAGAAGTATAAGTTGCTTATCTAGATTGGATGGGAACCTTGCGAGAAGAACAATATCATCAGCATAGAGAAGAAGGATGATGACTATCCCAGCTAAGATCGTGCTAGCACATCCTGCTTCCTCTAAACAACCTTCACTACAACAAAACCAGCGATTAGCGTCCCTTTTTACTTCTTTTTTTGCATCTAGAGCCCATTTTTGGTGCTATTTGCATCCATTTATCAAATATGGTGCAAAACTTGACACAAAATTTGCATCAAGTTTTGCACCAAATCTTACACCAAGTTTAGCACCAGGTATTGTGATAGGTTTTGCACCACGTTTTGCATCAAATTTTATGCCAAGTTTTGTGTCATCCTTTGCACCAGGTTTTGTTCCAGGTTTTGCATCAATTTTGGCATCTATTTTTGTTTGACATACTTTTGCATCCTCATTTGCATCCACTTTTTGCACCTACACTTGCATCGACTTTTGCATCGACTTTTGCATCGACTTTTGCATCCTTTTTTGCAAAATCATTTTTTGCATCCATTTTTTCATCCATTTGTGCATCACTTTTGCGCCAAGTTTTACATCGAGTTTTGTGTCTAGTTTTGCATATAATTTTGCATCTACTTTTGTTGCATCCACTTTTCCATCTTGTTTGGCATCCATATTTACATCCTCTTTTGCATCTATTATTGTACCCACTATTGCATCTAATATTTTTGTGCCACAATTGGCGCCTAGTTTGGCACCTCCTTTTGCACCCACTTTTGATTATAATTTTGCATCCACGTTTGCATCCTCATTTGCATCTAGGTTTTCATCAACTACTACATCTATTTTTGCATCCCTTTTTGTATCCAATTTTGGACCAGGATTTGCATCGGGTTTTGTGTCTCGTTTTGCATCTACTTTTGCATCGACTTCTATTGCATCCACTTTTGCATACAATTTTTCATCCACTGTTGCACCCATTTTAAATTTCACTTTTTGCATCCCTTTTTACATCTTCATTTGCATCATACTTTGATTCTTTTTTTTCATCTATCATTACATCCACTTTTGTTATGCCATAATTTGCACCATGTTTTGCACTCACTATTGTATCCACGTTTACTTCCAATTTTGCATCCATGTTCACATCCTCTTTTGCATCAAATATTGCATCTATTTTTGCATCCACTTTTGTGTCAGGTTTATGCATTGGGTTTTGCATCTTGTTTTGTATCTACTTTTGCATCTACTTCCATTGTATCCATTTTTTTCATCCAATTTTGTTTTGCCTGTGGCATCAATGTTTGCTTCCACTTTTACATCCATTTTTGCATCTTATTTTGCATATTTTTTGTCTATTGTTACATCCACTTTTGTTGCACCATATCTTGCGCCTACCATTGCAACCACATTTGCTTCCACGTTTGCATCCACATTTGCATCCTCTTTTGTGTTCAAGTTTGCATCAGATATTGTGTATGTTTTTGCATCCCCTATTGTATCCACTTTTGTTTCATCCATTTTTGCATCTACTTTTGTGTCCGTTGTTGCATCCACATTTGTTTCACCACAGTTTGTGCCAAGTTTTACACCTACCATTGGACCCATGTTTGCTTCCACTTTTGCCTTCATGTTTGCATCCAAGTTTGCATTGACAACTACATCTACTTTTGCATCCACTTTTGTGTTAGGTTTTTCATGTTGTTGTGCATCTACTTATGTTGTATCCACTTTTCATCCAATTTTACTTCTATTGTTGCCCCCATTTCTATGTTCGCTTTTGCATCCCTTTTCCAACACTCATCATATTTTCTGCATTGATGATATTCCTTATGGCATTGACAATTATGAACAATTGATGACAATGTCAATAATATTGACAATGATGAAAATGAAGATGATGGCGATGACATGAATTGTGATTATGATGATAAAGACGATAGTGGTTACAATGACATTAATGATGATGATGGCAATGATTATGATGATGACGATGCTAATGACCTTGGCGAATCTTCCCAATTTTAGATGTTGTCATTGTCATAATCATAAGCATTATCTTTGGCGTCATCATCATCATTTTCATCTAGGTCATCATCAAAAACAATAATGGCATGAATGATGATGATGATTACAACAATGTTGATAGAAATTACATTAATGATGATGATGGGGATGATAAAAATGACAATGACGATGATAATGGTGGTGATGATGATGATCATCGATCATCTCTCAAAAATAGAGTTGTTATTTCTCTTACATATATCAATGTGTCCTAAACAACCCTTTTCTAGCACTGATCACATTTTTTGGGTTGATGATATTTCTTACAACGTCTATAATTATAAACAATTGCAAACAATGTCCATAATGATGATGATGATGGAGCTGATGATGATGGCATGAATGGTGATTATGATGATAATGTAATGATGGCAATAACGATGACAAGGATGATGGTGATGATGATGACAATGATTATGATAATGAGAATGAACAATTACTAGTTTCACTACCATCTTCTGGATACATATTACTATCATACTTTTTAAATTTTCTGTCTCTCTTGAGGTATCTTACTATAATGGTGTTGTCAACACTAGAAAGATATCTTGTTGTAATGGTGGTTCTAATGTTAGCACTAGCAAAGTTTTTGTTAAATTTTGGTTAAAAAAAATCGATTTATGCAATTATTTTGACAATCTATGTAAAAAAGTAAATAACATCCAATTATTTTGACTGTAGTCCCATTGATTATCATGAATTCACCAGTCTGAAGACCATCTTCTACATACATATTATTATTAAACTTTTTGCATTATATCCCTCTTATATCTTGTTGTAATGGCAGTATTAGCACTAAAAAAATATCTTGTTGTAATGGTGATGTTAGTATTAGCACTAAAAAAATCACTAAATTTTGGTAAAAAAAAGTTTATCATTTATTTATTTTTAATTTGGGAATTTTTTTTTTATTTTTTTTGTTTTTAATTCTATTTTTATGCAGTAATATTTTTTTTGGTTGAATTTTGGTAGTAACTAGTTTTTGGTCGAATCATATGTATTAACCATGTTCTTTATGCTACAAGTCTAATTGTTGGGACAAAATTGCTCTTTCAAATAAGTTGCAAAAGCTATTTTACATCCATTGTTGCACCCATGTTTACACCCACTTTTACATCCCTTTTTGCATCCTATTTTTCATCTTCATTTGCTTCTGTTTTTGCATCTATCATTACATCTACTTTTTTTGTGACAAAATTTGTTCCATGTTTTGCACATACTGTTGTACCCACGTTTGCTTCCAATTTTGCATCCATCTTCACATCCTCTTTTGCATAAAATATTTCATCTATTTTTGCATCCACTTTTGTGTTGGGTTTTGCATCTCATTTTGTATCTTCTTTTGCATGTACTTCCATTTCATCCATATTTTGCATCCAATTTTGTTTCTCATGTTGCACCCGTGTTTGCATCCACTTTTACATCCCTTATAGAATCTTGTCTTGCATCTAAGTTTGCATATTTTTTTGTGTCTATTATTACATCCACCTTTTTTGTGCTATTATTTGTGCCATATCTTATGCCTATCATTGCAACCCACATTTTCTTCCACTATTGCATCCATATTTGCATCCTCTTTTGTGTCCAAGTTTGCATCAAATATTGTTTATGTTTTTTGCATCCCATTTCGAATTTACTTTTACATCCACTTTTGATTTGTCTAGTTTTGAAACTAATTTGGTGTTCACTATTGCACCCATGTTTGGCCCATGTTTACATCCCTTTTTTCATCCAAGTTTTCCTCCTTTTTGCATTCAAGTTTGTGTCCCTTTTTTTTTACATTCATTGGAGTATCCACATTTGTTTCACCACAATTCATGCTAAGTTTTATGCCTACTATTGTGCCCATGTTTTCTTCCACTTTTTCATCCATGTTTGAGTCCTATTTTGTGTTCAAGTTTGTATGAACTATTGCATCTACTTTTTCATCCACTTTTGTTCAATTTTTCTGTCTTGTTCTGCATCTACTTATGTTGTGTCCACTCTTCATCCAAATTTACGTCTATTTTTACCCCCATTTTTTGTTTACTTTTGCATCCATTTTCCAACACACATCATATCTTTTGCATTGATTACATTTCTTATGACATTGAAAATTATGAACAACTGATGACAATGTCAATAATTATAACGATGATGATAATGAAGATGATGACGATGACATGAATTGCGATTGTTATGATAATGACAATGATGATAAAGACAATGGGAGTTACAATGACAATGATGATGATGCTAATGACCTTGGCCATTCCTGCCAATTTTTAAATGTTATCATGGTAAAAATCATAATAATTATCTTTGGCGTCATCTTCCAAGTCATCATCATCTAATCATCATTATCATTATTTTCATCTTGGTCATAATCAAGAACAATAATGGCATGAATGATGATTATGATGTTCATGATGAAGATGACAAAAATTATGATAAAACTTATATTAGTTATGATGATGGGGATGATGACAATTATAATGACGATGATAATGGTAGTGATGTTGATGATCATCAATCATTTCTAAAAAATAAAGTGGTTATTTTTCTTTCATATATCATGTGTCCTAAGGTTGGTGATATTTCTTATGATACCTATAATTATGAACAATTGACGACAATATACAAAATCATGATGATGATGATGATGATCATGAAGAAGACATGAATGTTGATTATGATGATAATGAAATGATGACAATAATGATCACATTGATGATGGTGATGATGGAAATAATGAAGATGATGACCCTCCCTCTAAACTAGCGAGGTACTCATAATGAGACAAAAAAGTACTCTCAAGTTGAAATATTCATATAAGAAGGGATCTAGATTGATAAGAATCAATGATGATTTACATCATCATAACCAAAATTTTCAAAATAGTAAGGCCTTGACTAACAAGTTTATCTCTCCATTAGATCAGAGCACAATGTTGGGAGGCATAAATTTGGACACCACTGCCTTTCAAGGCACTTACCCCACCAAGATGTTTACCAGGTATGTCCTCACATGATCATTTCCTAATCCACTATCATAATATTTGACACCAGAAAATGTCAATCCTCATGACTATTCTTATCTTGGATTAATGTACTTGACTTATGGCGATTAGTCCTAGTAAATGTCCAAATTCTCAAAGAATATTGGTCCCAGATGTTTATCCAATCCACCATTATCCCTACTAGTGCCTTTACTAGGCTTACGATTGTTAATCCTAGCCATAGTACATGACACATGGATAACATGGTGTCTACCCTCACTCCCTCTCAACCAGGGAAGAAACATCCACAAGCATAAGATTTTCTCAAGAATACCCATCATTTTCGTAGAGAATAACATCATTAATTTTTTTTCATCACATGACGACTTTATGATTAAGCATTCATAGATTTGTGGCAAAATATTTCCCCTTTTGTATTTGTGATGGAATACAATAAAAAAGTGAAAGCCAAAATCATTAAACATACACTATATTGATTTATCTAAGTCTAAACTCTAAGGTTGAAGTGAAAATTCATGTAAATCTTATATCTATGAGTTGTGCCAAACTTATGAAAACCTTATTCCCTAAGTACTATATATAAGAAAATGAAAAAGAAAGAAAAATAAGGGCCAATAAATGGTAACTCATGTATTCACTCCCTCTTTGGAAAATATATGAATATATACACACTTGATCATAGTCACACTTGATCACATGTATGTGATGGTTAAATCATGAATTCTTCTTTTCTCCTTGCATTTTCACTTCATCATTTAAGCACCTAATTGAGGATCTAAGGAATGTTTATTTCCTAAGGCTTTCATGTCTACTCTTGGTTTACTTATGTCACACTACTGTCAATTTATGTGATAGAGTGAAATACATAAGTTTGTGGAGTTATTATAGAGGTGTATTGAGTTCGTAACCACACACACATGTATTACATCTCATTGATCCACATGTGTGGGTTGGAGACTCATTTCTTGACAACTTTAATGGAGACTACTTTGTGGCTTTAATGGTATAGCTTACAAAATATCTTGTTAAACATTTCGATTCATTCTTTCTTTTCCTCGAGACACTTATAATATTGAAGTCACTCCGAACAATCCATGGAGATGGGGAGTATAAATTACTTGTGCTAGAAATAGAATTGAGAAATAGAGGTTTTCCATTTGCGATATTGGAGTCATAGACATTGGATACATGGTAGTAGTCCTCAATGTCAATTAACTAAAATTGCATTGTCATAATGCGAAAAGAGGTAAACATATTGGTAACCTTGATGTCTTAATCATTTAAAATAATAACCATTCCACCCAAGTATCTCTAAGCATCAATCACTACTACTTGGAAATTCCTCCCCCATTTTCTAATTATATGAGGTTGAACCTCACTTAATATTTTTGCTTCTTATATCAACATTATTTATGGGTGCTTTGCATACCATTTTTCTTTTAGGAGTTTGTTTTCGCTTACTATTGACGCCCCTCATGTTCCAAGACTATTTTCATCAAAAATTTACATAGAAAGAAAGTATAAAGTGACTAAAAAGAAACATGTCTCAAGATTTAAGTGCTTGGACAATTCCACTTCATGACTCCTATATTTCCTTAACCTGGGACCAAATGGTGAACTTGATGGCCTTAAGAGAAATTGATCAATGAAAATCTAAAAAAGAGGTGATTTTTGACTTTATCACATACAATTTAATATACTAAAAAAAATATCCATAACAATTTCATCAATCAATGAATCATTAAAAAAAATATCCAAAACAATTTCATCAAGCAAAGAATAATTGCATTATAAAATACAATCTATAAACATTTTGGGAAAGTTTTGCTAAACCATGCTTAAAAATCAGCATATTTAATATTAGTATTTAACAATAATATGGACAATAACACATTTTGATAAATTAAATAACATATTATCAAGCCTAAAAAATGTCACTAACTGAAAACTACAAAGCATGCAACTAATGGAAGTGACCACTCAAGGCCACCACAAGACAATTAATCTATTAAGACCAAGATTAATGGGGACAAAGATCTATAAAGGACAAAGGAAAACCTATTTTAACTTTATTGTTTTATTAGCCTGGTTCAAGATGAACATTTCAAGATATCATGAAGAACATAATTAGTTTTATTGCATTAAGAAAACCCAAGCACATTCTATAACTTAGCAAGAAAGAGATGTATAACACCCATCTCAGCAACACGACACATGACATTAAGTTACTTTACTATATATAATTTAAACTCCTATCATAAAATCAAAAATTTAGCATGAATGGAATGTTTAAAATCCATTTTTATAAAAACAAAATATAATTTTTTTAATAGAAAAATATACCAAAAACTAAATATATTTTTCTAGAAAAAAAATACTAAAACTAAATATATATTTAAAAAAAAAACTAAAACATAAGCAAACTAGAATTTGAATTTGACATTCTTGGTCACTTTCGGAAACATATGGTGGAATGTAATCTCTTTATCCTCATCTTTAGCTTTTTCCTAAAAAATAAAAGCATACAAAAGTGGGAAAGAGCCATAAAGCATGGGGAAGCTTTTTCCTAAGCACAAAAGCATCTTAAAAGTGGAAAATTCCTTTTTTATATGAGGAAACATTATTCACCCAAAAGATTTTTCCCAAATTGAACTAATGAGGAATTTTGGAAATCTTCATAGCCTCCACTTTCCTATATATTAGAGGCTTGGCCATTGAAAAAATGATGGGAATTTTGTATTGTCACGCTCTTGAGATCTGTCTTGAGAGGGAGAGTTTTGGAGCTATGAGTTGGGGGAGGTGATGTTGCAACTATATCTGATTGTTGTAACTTTCCTCCAACTCCTTTATTCATATAGATCAATTGTTCTTCCTTCCATATGTTTCTATTCATTCTTTACTTCTTCTATTTAACTAATGTATGCATGGGTTTTTGGTTTATATTTATTTATTCAATAATATTTATATGTTTTTTATAGTTTTGATTATTAAGATATTATGTTGTGAAGGTTGCTTTATTCTCTCTCTTATGTGTAGGACCAAGATTTGGAGCTAGCTAGGAGCGCTTCTTGGCTATACGAAAAACTCCAAGAATACCTTCATGCGATGACTCACAAGAATTCATTCTCTTTTTCTTAATCTATAATCTACATCTTGATCTACTAAGAATCCTAAGCCTTAGAACAACCTTTCTCTTAATTGGTTTGTCCTAGGTTTCTGAGATAAACTAAGAGGGTTTTGTTTTCATCTAATTATGCATTAAATCCTACAGTAAAATGATATTTAGAAAATTTAATATATTTCACTATGTAAATGAACTTAGTAAAATGAACCCATAGAGGTGGTCATAAATGGAAATAAATGTAAAACTCTAAACAAGAAGCCAAAAGTGGATTTAACCATGGATGAAAAATTGGGAGTAGAATTGGATGTTAAACTAGCCATCAAAACAATATGCAAACGATGACACAAAAAGGTTTTTAAAGTAAAATTAAAAAAGGGTGCAACACTAGACACAAAGAAGGGAACAAAAATAGGGCATATGAAAAGATACTGAATTGGGTGCAAACAAGGATGCAAAAATGGACACCAAAATGAGGATGCAAAGAATGGTGTAAAATTAGGATGCAAAAAGGATGTAAGAAAAGACACAAAACAAGATGAAAAATGGAACAAAAAAATGGTGAAACCAAGGATGTCAAAGATGATGCATAACTAGATGAAAATTCCAACTAAAATCTAGGTGCAAAATTAGATGCAAATGTGGACACAAAATGTGGCAGAAAAAAGGATGCAAATTTGGACATAAAAAATGGTGCAAAATTGGACACAAAAGAAGAAAAAATGGTGCAAAAATGGGCATAAAAATGGCTCAATTTTGGATGCAAATTGAGATGCAACATTGGATGTAAAATGATGCAACAAATCATTCAAAACTTGGTGCAAAAACAAATGCAAAAGTAGACGAAAAAATGGCTCAAAAGTGAACGTAACAATAGACACAAAATGGGATGCAAAGGTGGATGCAATATATGGTTCAACATAGGATGCAAATTTAGATGCTCAAAAGGATGAAAAATTGGATGCAAGAAATGGTGTTAAAAATGATGCTAAATTGGATGCAACAAATGATGCAAAATTAAATGCAAAATATGGTGCAAAATAGGATGCAAAAAAGGGAGATAAATAAAATGCAAAAGTGGATGCAAAAAATGGTGCAAAAATGCATGCGAAATTTGGCACTAAATCAGATTCAACATATGGTGCAAAATTGGATGGAAAAGATGGTGTAAAAAAAGGCACAAAAATAGATGTAAAAATAAGTACAAAATTAGAAGCAAAAGATGGCATAAGACCAGATGCAAAAATTGGCACAAATTGGATGTAAAAAAGGCGCTAAATAAGATGTCAAAGATGGTGTAAAAATCGATGCAAATTATGACACAAAAATAGAAGCAAAGAATTCCACAAAAGAGGAAGCAAAAAATGATGCAAAAATAGATGCAAAAAAAGGCACAAAACTAGAAGCAAAACCTGTTGTAAAACCAAATGAAAATCTTGGTGCAAAATATGATGCAGAAAATGATGGAAAATTTGGCGTAAAAAAGATGCAAAATTTGGTGCAAAAAAGGACGCTTTAAAAATTGTACAATAGAGCCAGATTTAGCGCCAGGTTGCTCATCCCAATTGAGAAAAAAATGCACTAGAATCTGGTGCTAAATCTGGCGCAAATTGCCTGTTTTGTTGTAGTGCTTCTAGCTTTTCGATGTAAATGCAAAATAGAAAAGGGGAGAGGGGGCAACCTTGTTTAACTCTGATATTACACTTAATATCTTTCGACCACCCTTCATTGCTATTTAACTTGGCAATTACATTCTCATATAACATTATAGCGCAACTCTCAACTCAAAAGGAACCTTTAGCTCTTCTAATATGTTCCAAAGGTTGTTTCTAGGAACACTATCGAAAGCCTTTCTAAAGTCCACAAAGCGACAAAAGAGATTGGATTTATCATTGCGACATTCCTCGACAATGATCCTAAGCATAATGAGGTGGTCTGTTGTTGAGTGCTACTTTCTAAAACCCGCTTGGCCTTTAGCCCGCTTACCTTCACTTTCAAGCCATATGCTCAACTTCCTTTCCAAAATAATACCATATAACTTGGATAGGAGAGGGTTGATCATAATTTTCCGATAATTAGAGGGGTTATTTGTATCCCCACTTTTAAAAATAGGGATAATGAGGCTTTGAGTCCATGGTTTAGGGAACCCTGGCTTGACCGTTTGATTGAAAAGCTTGTGAATGTGGGGGATGAGGACAGGACCTCCAATTTTTAAGATTTCTGCCTGGTAACCTTCAATGTCCTTAGCTTTCCCATTAGCCAAGCGATTAACCCCAAAATCAATGTCTTCTAATGAGAAAATTTCTTTTGTTGTGAGCAGGGTTT
The DNA here is from genome assembly GCA_031772625.1 of Pinus tabuliformis. Taxonomy (NCBI): domain Eukaryota; kingdom Viridiplantae; phylum Streptophyta; class Pinopsida; order Pinales; family Pinaceae; genus Pinus; species Pinus tabuliformis. The sequence continues at coordinate 1,195,447,619 of CM062811.1, forward strand.
CATAGTTATCCATGACATTTGGAGATTCATAAAGCTTTTTAAGATAGGAATTCCAGTCATGTAAAGCAATTTTATTATTATCTTTAGTTTTTCTAGTTAGAATTTGCCTCCAGAATTTCTTAGGAGCTACCTTAGAGAGGTGTAAGAGATTCTCTTGTCTTTTACGAATATACTGTCTTTTTTTCCTTTTAGTTAGGGCTTTGTATATTTTTATCTTGCCAATTTTAAGAGATTCATCAACAACTTCCTTAATTGCTCTCCTCACACTTTTACAATCTTTGTCATACCATGGGTTGGTTTTGCTATTTATTTTATTTCTTGAAATTTCAATTGATAACTTGTTAATGAAATATGAGAGAGTTGTAATAAAATTATGATAGAAATCTTCTATGTTGTCTATACTAGATAAAGGAAGCAAATTAGTTTTTAATTCATTTAGAAAGAGATCCTTTTTATTTCTATCAAAGATTAACTTTTTTTGGCTATAAGGATTATCTTGTATGGGATTGCTATGCATGAAAAAATTGAGAGCTATAAGTAAAGGCCTATGATCAGAGTCAGGCTCGTGGCCGTTTAAGATGTCAAAATTTGTTATTTCGTTGTATAGAGGGAGATTGGAGATAACATAGTCTACCACGCTACTACCAAGCCCATGGATGTAGGTCATCTGGCTAGAATTGGGCCACTTCTTTAGACCATTGCAAATTATGAGATTCTAAGCACTACAGAGCTTGACTAACTCTGACCCAAACAAATTATCCCCGAGGTCTTTAGAGCTCCTTTTGTACCGACTAGCTAGAGGAAGGTCTTCGTCTAATCAAAGAGGATTAGGGTTGGAATGATTGCTTAGAAGAATAGCTTGGTTGCTTGAAGTTCGAGCATTAAAGTCACCCATTAAAAGGATATTGCCTTCATTCCTTAAGCTAGAAATATCATTCTCTAAACCATTGTAAGGACTATTTTTATCTAGATTCTTTTTCTTATAGAAGTTAGAATTGATGGGGGGAAATAAAAAATTGCTATGTAGGTATTTTTATCATAAATGTCAGTAATGTCTATCCAACTATATTGGTTGTAAGGGTCGTTTTTATAAATCCTAGCATGGGGAGAGATGTTCTTCTTAATGTAACAAGCTATACCCCCAATGCCTCTACGGGAGGATCACGTATTCTAGGTAGACCATAATGTAAAGCCATCTATGTTAGGAACCTTAGATTCTTCATGCTCCCAAGTTTCAACAAGCAAAATAATATCATCATTCGAGATCCAACTTAGCTTGGGGCCTTTGCTCCATGGAAAGCCCCGATAGTTCGAAGAAAGAATCCAGAGCATGTTGAATTTTTATTTTTTATTATCTTTTTGGTTTCTATCTCGAATAACGACTTTTCTATTTTTGATTGTTGCCCATTTTCCTTCCTTCTTAGCTTCCTTTACCTTTTGAACCTCCTTTCTCAATTCTATTTGATCTTCTGGAATGAGATCTTCATTTATAAATATTCTCGTTCCTTTTATACTTGAGGTTTTATTAAGTATGTCATACTTATGGTTAGTAGAACTCACCTTTATTCGGATCAGCCTTCCTTTATTCTCAGTTAGTTTCCCCAACCTTGTTGCTTCTGTGAGACACGTTGTTTCAATTTGTAATCTGTTATGTAATTCTGTCTTGGCTATGGCTAAAGTATCCTTGTCTACCTCCTCTTTCAAACCGAAGATTATAAGGTTCAAAGCCCTTTTGTTATGCTTATGGTCTAATTCTATCAATTTTTTCATTTCATCTTTAATTGGTTTGATATCTAATTTACCTGCCACACTATTTAGGGTGAGGCGGTTATTAACTTTTTCTTCTAGTTCTTTAATCATGTCCTTCATTTAAAGACTTTCTAAAGTAACAACATCTACTTGCTGGGATGTTTGGTTCATATCTTGGTTTTGTTTTTCTATAACTTGCAACCTAGTCTCCATTGCTTCCATCTTATTCTCCAATAATTATATTTTATTTTCTATTTGTTTTTGGATCTTGTTTTCAAGAGATGTGAATTTATTTTCTAGCATGGTTGCTAACTCTGTTTGTAGCTTGACTTCTCTTTCTTCTCTACGTTTATCTAAAGACTATATATACTCATAGAGGCTTTGTAGAGTAACTGTACTAGGTCTAATGTTAGGAATTTTTGGTAATTGTGGTGAATTATTCATACTTGAGAATATATGAATAGATATGTATTAGAAAAATATAAGGAATGTGTGCACTTGATATCAGCAAACTGGACCGCAGACACATGTACACCATATTGTTTTTCTATTACCAGAGATCGTGAATTATTACCACAAAGAGATCGTAAAGTATGATCGCAGAGATCATAAATTATTACCACAGAGAGATAATAAATTATTACCGCAAATACATCACCCTAAATTATTATCACAGAGACATCGTAAATACATCACCCTAACTTTATAAATGAAATAAAATTATTATTTTTTAATAGTTTTATTTTATTTTTTAAACATGTGATTGGTTCAAGAAACTTGGTTCCATCATGAGTTCAGTCGTCATTCTCCATCATGATTTCAGTGTCATTCTCCAGCTGCACAGACTTTGTTCAGAGTATCATATGTCTTTGTTCAGAGTGTCTTAAGTCGTCATCCTACAACTCATTCTTAATTACCATCTTCAGATCCCATTGATTCTTAATTTCTTTATCACAAATAAGGAAGGAAGTCCGCCATTTAAATAACAAATCACAAATAAAATGAGTACCAAAGTTCGAGGGAAGGGGGAAGAGTGGAGCGCAAGAAACATCGAAGAAGGAAAGGGGCAGAGAACTCAGTTTTGCAGGGTTCTTTGAATTCTAATTGCAATTGTTCTCAACAATTAAGCCGAGGAATTAAGTTGCTGTAATTCCCATTATTTTCACTGCTTGTTTGCATGATTTCAAAACTGAAGAAAATGCTTTTCTTTTGAGTTCTGGAATTTTCCCCAACTTCTACCTTTTTATATAATAGAGGCCACTGATCTCCTGTACACTGCTTTTTTGGTAATGCTTTCATTGCGTTCATTTGTTGCAAGCTTTTCATTCTTTGAGGCCGGGCTTTTAGTTTATTCAATAAATTCATTCTTGACCCTGCTTGGAATATTCAAATTTGCATTGGTCCGGGGAACATCTCTAGTACTAAAACTGCACTTGCTCCATTCTGAAATGAAATGAATCCCATGCAAGAGTAACTCAATCCAACCAACTCCAGACTTCCACCACAGACAAGACATGCCTCCATTGGTCCATGGACCATCTGGGCAACACTGTTGCCATACAAAAATTCCCATTTAATGATCTCTTTAGACACATAATTCGATTAAAATTTCAATTACAATGCCATAAATTTCACAACATACCATCTAGCAATCACAGACTGGTCAGAACCAGATGCATCCTATCCATTCTCATGAAGGATCTTACGCATCTAGTCCACCGAGACATTCTCTTTCAGAACCCTCACAAATTCTTGAAAGTCTTCGCTGGGTTCTTGCTTGATCAACTTACCGTTGTTTTTAGGTGAATCCTCTGGTTTTTTGTTCCTGGGTGCCCCTCCTCCCACTTTGGCCTTCTTATGGGCCACCTTAATATCATCCCCAAGGGATCCATGCAGTTTGGTGCCCTGATACCACACCCAATTATTTAGTCAATCGTAAGACAACACTAATTTTCTTCTATTATGAACTACAAGGAATGTAAACTTACCTTCATGTAGATAAAATTTCTCGGTGCTCTGCAACTGAATCGATCAGAACAAGTGATTTTTTGCCCAAAAATTAGATTGGAAAATAAAATAACAACATTCAGAGAAGGAACTATTGAAGATCAGTTGAAGATTCATGTTATTAAAATGTGGAGCAGGATGGACTGAGAGAGACAGGAGACTATCGTGGCAAGGAGCAGGCATTTGGGGAGGTCTGCAGTTGCCACCTGCAGCTGAACATGGTATGTGTAAGATGTGTCAACCTGTTTCATTATGGAGCTCATGAGAGTTCGTTCTAATCTTTCCTATATTATTTTTCTTCTTTGAGCTAGTTAAAACAAAGAGATACTTTTGATCTTCTAGGGTGGGGTTGATGACCTACTTATAATATCTTAATTTTCTTTTAGCTGCTAAATCTTTCTCACAACACATTTTTTCTTTGAACTTAGAAGTAACAATATTTTTAATGTTATTAATGTATTGCAATGCATCATTCTCGTCAATCTGCCAATGGTTTTAACCAAGCCCTAGTGTATTTAGACCAACCTTGTTTGAGCCTTAGGTGGTTTTGGCTGGAATTTAAAGCTAGCTTAGGAAGTCTATAGTCTCCTATGTTATTGAGTTTGTGCTTGTACAACAGAAGCCTAGTCATAACTAGGCTCTCGATAGGGGAAATACCCACTTCTATAAGGAGAATAGGATAGGGTGTGTTGCTTTTAATTTTGAGGTTATACATTATAAAATGTTTCTAGATTTGATCAATCCTTCTCCAAGATTCTCTAGAGATGCTACAACCCCAAACCTCACATCCATATAAGATAACCAGAGTGACTAAAGTTTCAAAGAGGAACTTCTTTCTATCCCACATTACGAGGTTTGTCGTTTTACAATTATTTTCAAGACCAAAATAAGATTCCCATCCCCCATTAATCCTTTTCTCAATGCTATAGTTCCAGTTGAGCTTGTGATGAATATCAATTCCTAGGTACTTGTAGGAAGACACTTCCTCCAAGTTACTATTGTCATACATAAAATTAGCATAAGTGTCCTTCTTGGATTTGATAATCATAACTTTTGTTTTGTCAGTGTTAACAATCATAGCCATGGTAGAGTAGAAATCCTTAAGAAGTATAAGTTTCTTATCTAGATGAGATGGGGACTTTGCAAGAAGAACAATATTATTAGTGTAGAGAAGAAGGATGATGACTATCCTAGCGAAGATCTTACCATCACATCTTTCTTCCTCTAAACAACCTTCTAGCTTGTCGATGTAAATGAAAAATAGGGTAGGGGAGATGGGGAAACCTTGTTTAACTTTGATAGTACACTTAATATCTTTCGACCAACCCTCATTGCTCTTTAACTTGACAATTACATTCTTGTATAACCTTATAGCGGCAACTCTCAACTCAAAAGGAACCTTTAGCTCTTCTAATCTGTTCCAAAGGTTGTTTCTAGGAACTGTATTGAAAGCCTTTCTAAAGTCCACAAAGCAACAAAAGAGATTGGATTTATCATTGCAGCATTCCTCCACAATGATCCTAAGCGCAACGAGGTGGTCTGTTGTTGAGTGTTGCTTTCTAAAACCCGCTTGGACTTTAGCCCACTTACCTTCACTTTCAAGCCATATGCTCAACTTCCTTTCCAAAATAATACCATATAACTTGGCTAGGAGAGGGTTCATCATAATTGTTTGATAGTTACAGGGGTTATTTGTATCCCCACTTCTAAAAATAGGGATAATGAGGCTTTAAGTCCATGGTTTAGGGAACCCTTGCTTGACCGCTTGATTGAAAAGCTTGTGAATGTGGAGGATGAGGACATGACCTCCAATTTTTAATATTTCCGCCTGGTAACCTTCAATGTCCTTAGTTTTCCCATTAGCCAAGTGATTAACCCCAAAATCAATGTCTTCTAATGAGAAAACTTCTTTCGTTGTGAGCAGGGTTTCATAGTTATCCATGACATTTGGAGATTCATAAAGCTTTTTAAGATAGGAATTCCAGTCGTGTAAAGAAATTTTATTATTATCTTTAGTTTTCCTAGTTAGAATCTGCCTCCAGAATTTCTTAGGAGCTACCTTAGAGAGGTGTAAGAGATTCTCTTGTCTTTTACGAATATACTGTCTTTTTTCCCTTTTAGTTAGGGCTTCATATATTTTTATCTTGCCAATTTTAAGAGATTCATCAACTTCCTTAATTTCTCTCCTCGCACTTTTAAAATATTTGTCATACCATGGGTTGGTTTTGCTATTTCTTTTATTTATTGAAATTTCAATTGAGAACTTGTTAATAAAATATGAGAGAGTTGTAGTAAAATTATGATAGAAATATTTTATGTTGTCTATACTAGATAAAGGAAGCAAATTAGTTTTTAATTCATTTAGAAAGAGATCGTTTTTATTTCTATCAAAGATTAACTTTTTTTGGCTATAAGGATTATCTTCTATGGGATTTCTATGCATAACAAAATTGAGAGTTATAAGTAAAGGCCTATGATCAGAGTCAGGCTCGTGGTCGTTTAAGATGTCAAAATTTGTTATTTCATTGTATAGAGGGAGATCGGAGATAACATAGTCTACCACGCTACTTCTAAGCCCATGGATGTAGATCATCTGGCTAGAATTGGGCCACTTCTTTAGACCATTGCAAATTATGAGATTCTAAGCACTACAGAGCTTGACTAGCTCCAACCCAAACAAATTATCCCCGAGGTCTTTAGAGCTCCTTTTGTACCGACTAGCCAGAGGAAGGTCTTCGTCTAATCAAAGAGGATTAGGGTTGGAATGATTGCTTAGAAGAATAGCTTGGTTGCTTGAAGTTCGAGCATTAAAGTCACCCATTAAAAGGATATTGCCTTCATTCCTTAGGCTAGAAATATCATTCTCTAAACCATTGTAAGGACTATCTTTATCTAGATTCTTTTTCTTATAGAAGTTAGAATTGATGGGGGGGAATAACAAATTTCTATGTAGGTATTTTTATCATAAATGTCAGTAATTTCTATCCAACTATATTGGTTGTAAGGGTTGTTTTTATAAATCCTAGCATGGGAAGAGATGTTCTTCTTAATGTAACAAGCTATACCCCCAATGCCTCTATGGGAGGATCACGTATTCTAGGTAGACCATAATGTAAAGCCATCTATGTTAGGGACCTTAGATTCTTCATGATCCCAAGTTTCAACAAGCAAAATAATATCAACATCATTTGAGATCCAACTTAGCTTGGGGCCTTTGTTCCATGGAAAGTCCCTGACAGTTCCAAGAAAGAATTTGGAGCATGTTGAATTGCTATTTATTGTTATCTTTTTGGTTTCTATCTCAAATAACGACTTTTCTATTTTTGATTATTGCCCATTTTCCTTCCTTCCTAGCTTCCTTTACCTTTTGAACCTCCTTTCTTAATTCTGCTTGATCTTCTAGAATGAGATCTTCATTTATAAATATTCCCATTCCTTTTAGACTTGAGGTTTTACTAAGTAGGTCATACTTATGGTTAGTAGAGCTCACCTTTATTTGGATCAGCGTTCCTTTATTCTCAGTTAGTTTCCCCAACCTTGTTGCTTCTGTAAGACACGTTGTTTCAATTTGTAATCTGTTATGTAATTCTGTCTGGGATATGGCTAAAGTATCCTCGTCTACCTCCTCTTTCAAACCGAAGATTATAAGGTTCAAGGCCCTTTTGTTACGCTCATTGTCTAATTCTATCAATTTTTTTCATTTCATCTTTAATTGGTTTGATATCTAAATTACATGCCAAACTATTTGGGGTGAGGCGGATATTAACTTTTTCTTCTAGTTCTTTAATCATGTCCTTCATTTTAAGACTCTCTAAAGTATCAACATCTACTTGTTGGGATGTTTAGTTCATATCTTAGTTTTGTTTTTCTATAACCTGCAACCTATTCTCTAATGCCTCCATCTTATTTTCCAATAGTTCTATTTTATTTTTTATTTGTTTTTGGATCTTGTCTTCAAGAGATGTGAATTTATTTTCTAGCATGACTGCTAACTCTATTTGTAGCTTGACTTCTCTTTCTTCTCTATGTTTCTCTAAAAACCATATATAGTCATAGAGGCTCTGTAGAGTAACTGTGCTAGGTCTACCTTTGGTAATCTTTGGTAATTGTGGTGAATTATTCATACTTGAAAATATATGAGCAGATATGTGTTAGAAAAATATAAGGAATGTGTGCACCTGATATCAGCAAGTCAGACCGCACGTGCCCTAGATTGTTTTGCTATTACCGTAGAGTGATCGTGAATTATTACCATAGAGAGATCGTAAAGTATGACTACAGACATCGTAAATTATTACCGGAGAGAGATTGTAAATTATTACTGCAGAGATCATAAATACATCACCCTAAATTATTACTGCAGATATCGTAAATACATCACCCTAAATTATTACCACAAAGAGATCGTAAATATATCACCCTAATTTTATAAATGAAATAAAATTATTTTTTTTAATAGTTTTATTTTATTTCTAACTTTATAAATGAAATAAAATTATTTTTTTAATAGTTTTTTTTTTTTTTTTTAAATATGATTTCTTCAAGCAACTTGGTTCTCTGCCATCATGAGTTCAGCCATCATTCTCCATCATGAGTTCAGTCATCATTCTCCAGCGATGCAGACTTTGTTCAGAGTATCGTACACCGTCATCCTGCAGCTCATTCTTAATTACCCACTTCAGATCCCATTGATCCTTAATTTCGTTATCACAAATAAGGAAGGAAGTCTACCATTTATACAACAAATCACAAACAAAATGAGTACCAAAGTTCGAGGGAAGGGGGAAGAGTGGAGCGCAAGAAACGTCGAAGAAGGAAGGGGGCAGAGAACTCAGTTTTGTAGGGGGCTGAGGAAGTAAGTTGTTGTAATGCTCATTATTTTCACTTCTTGTTTGCATGATTTCAAAACTAAAGAAAATGCTTTTCTTTTGAGTTCTGGAATTTTTCCCAACTTCTGCCTTTTTATATTGCCCTTTTCTATAACAGAGGCCGTTGATCTCATGTACACTTCTTTTTTGGTAATGCTTTCACTGCGTTCATTTGTTGCAAGCTTTTCATTCTTTGAGGCCGGGATTTTAGTTTATTCTCTATTAATTCTTCTTTTAAATTTTAAATTTTTGGAAACGAGCTGATGGAGTAGCAAACTTAAAATATAATATAAGATGTTAGGAGAAAATTCCAAAAGAGAAATAATTATTTCTGTATCGAACACTTCTTAGTAGAGAAACCAGAGAATGTAAACTAGACAACACACAAAATGGTGAAAAAGAAAAAGAAGCTATTAGAACACGTTTACTAGATACGACAAATGGAAAATCCCACGTTAAACTAGGAACGACAAATTCTAGGTTTCACCAAAGTAACTTGGAGAAGAATTTTAACATCCAAGATGCTAAAAAACAATAGCCTATAAAACAAGACTTTTCCATTTGCATTTAGGTGTTTAAGTACAACCAAGATCACAAACTCTTCCATTTTTTTCCTAAGAAATGTAGATGAACATTTATGTTCATTTCAACACAATAATAATCTTCTTTATTGAAAAATATGAATTTTAATTAATAAAAGTTATTGGCTGCTTATCAGCCTGAGTAGAGCCTATAAAATTTCCATCCTGTAAAGGAAAACACCTTGGTGTGATGATATGCCCATGTTAGTGGTTGTATGATGCAAGGGTTACAATTTTCAATTTATATATGTATATATTTATTTCATTTAAATTTTATTATTATTTTTTTTAAATTATATGTAAAAAATTAAAATATTTTTACCAAAATTTTGCTAATGGGAATTTATGTGGTAATAGCACAGTAGCAGCTAATGCATGAGGTAAGAATATTTCAAGGACACAATTTTTATATTTTTATTTTTTTCAAAATTTTATTTAATTTTTATGAATAAATTATTTTAATACAAAAATGATTAAAAATTTTAAAAATTAAAATATTTTTATAAAAATATCATCAAATATTTTATAATTAACATTTTAAAAATTAATTTCCTCATTTTTTAAAATAAGTATAAATTTTTTCTCAAAAAACATTGCAAAAGTGTCACCATGGACATGGCTTTTAGCAAAATATTGTATTAAGATTTCAAATACACTGGTACTTAATTTTCTATTATGCTTATTCTATAATTTAACTTTATGGTTTCAAAAGAAATGGTTGATTTATTATGCTTATTTTATAATTTAACTTTATAGTTTCGAAAGAAAAAGTTTCAACGGTTATGATTTTTAAGAACATGATTAATTATATAATTTATTTATTTTTAAATATTTTAATTAAAATTTTAAAATTAATAAGAATAGAAATAGTAGACAATATATTCAAAAATAAAATGGATGAGAATATGGTTGTGGGAAATCAATGACAACTAATTACAAGTGGAATAGAAGTTGTTGATTTTTAAATCATTTCAAGATTAATGTTTTTTTAGTTTTTTAAGATTCCTCAATTTTTTAGTTATTGATGTTTTTTAAATTATTATTAGTCAAGTGAGAAACTTGATTATTTATAAAAGGTTTTTTTTTTTTTTTTTTTTAATTGATTGTAAAAATTAATAAATATATAAATAATTTTGATTCTATTGGATTTTTTCATGTTATTATATTAGACATTCAATTTTTCCTTTGATCCTTATTAATTTAACATTTTAAATTACATAATGTGCATTGACTTATTATTATTATTATCCCTATTTTATAATTAATTTTTATTGCTTGAAATTATTAGTTACTTTGATTCAATTTTTTAAAACAATTATTGATTCAAGTTTTATTAATTTATATAATTTATATAAATTAAATTATATGAAAAATAATCTAACAAGTGTATTTGTACATCATCGCTAACATTTAGATGTTTCAACTTAGACATCACTTGGTTTTACTGCATTAAATACAAGCATGTAAATGTTTCAATTTAATAACATCATAATTTTACATTATGATTGTTCTATTTCGAAAACTTTGAGATTTTGTAAAATGATTTGGTCAAAATAATATTAGCTATGAAACAATGAACTTAAACAAACATGATTAAGTGAAGGTTAAACAATCAAACTCAATGCTTTGAGCTCATAAAATTCAAACTAAGACTTATACTTTGCCTATTATTATGATCACATCTTTCTCAATCACCCCAAAAAAAGTTTTAGTTTTTACTCTACTTTAACTATATTTACACCAACAAACATGATTAAGTGAAGGTTAAACAATCAAACTCAATGCTTTGAGCGCATAAAATTTAAAACTAGGACTTATACTTTGCCTATTATTATGATCACATCTCTCTCAATCACCCCAATAAAAGTTTTGGTTTTTACTCTACTTTAACTATATTTACACCAACCACCAGTATCTACAATGTATCCCTTGTTCAAATGTGGCACTTGTTTCATATTTTCAAAGTTCAATAAGTAAACTAAGGACAGGAACACTAGCTATGCAGCCTTGTTTAGGTATGTAATGGTTGTTATCTCATATTGTTTTTTAAAGTGATGCAAAAGAGTGTCATTATTATTTACTAATCCAAATGGATCCTAAAAACCTTTAAGTCTTCACATAGTTAAAAACTATCGCATAAAGAAAACCTTTAAAGAAAGGCAGATTACACTATCGGGATTGAAAAACATGAAGAAAATAGTGAAATAAGGCCTATAGGAGGCTTAATAAAACAACTTTGCACAAGAGCTGTTGGATCTAGCCGATTAACGGTTCAGATCCAATTGGCATATCGCAATCGGTGAAGGCAGGAGGAGCTTATCGGAGGCAACCATATAAATGTTGCGATAGTGATCAGCGGGGTTAACGAGGACCATTGATTAAGCACGCAGATCGATGGCCTAGGTTAACCCGCCATATCGCATCGGCAGATTACAACGGAGCGCTTACAACGGTTGGGGGCTTATGCGATATGCGATTGCAACAAGTCGCACCGCAATATTGCATCAGAGCAACACAAAGGAGTGGGGCCGATGCATGCGACTGCGATAGCCGGACCCAACGAGATTATAAATGAAAACACATATATTTTGAGTTCCGGAAAACAGGGTTTTCCTTTGTATTTCGTGTTTTCGTTAAATAAACGAAATACAAAGAACAAAGTGCTGATGTGATGAAAATGGACCCGACAGGATTATGGGTGATAGTTGATAATATTTCAAGTCTGGTAAAAGGGTTTTTTCAATGTAAATCACATTTTTGTTAAATAAACGAAAAACAAAAGAAATGTGAATAAAGCAATGAAACCGGACCCGAAAGGGTTTATACATGCAGGTGTATATGTTTTGAGATCCGAAACAAGCGGGATTTCGGGTAGGCTGTAGGCAGTAAGTGGTTTTGGCCAGGCTCCGCCCCAGCCCATACACTGGTTGCCACGTGGCCAGGCGCCGGAGCGAGAAAACCACCCTTTTCGGGTGGTTAACTCCCGTACGCATGAGCCACCCGAAATGAACCTCAACCGTTGGATCTAGATCTCTCATATCAACGGTGGAGATGCGATGTGATATAAAGGCAGACCCGATATGAGTTATAAGGCAGAATTTATAATATTTCAAATCCGATAAATGACAGATTGGCAGATTTTCACAGTTTTTAGTGTGTTTCTCTGTGTAAACAGAGAATTCTATTTTTGGGGATTTCAAAGGCCCGATGGTCCCTTTTGTTGTAGAACAAGTGGCCACCTTCCATGAAGACGTTATACCATGATTGCTAACACTCAGAATGGGATTCGAGCAGACAGAGACTGGGAGCCAGAGAGCCCGAGAAGGGGAAACGAACAAACAACACCGATTTTCTTTAAAGCCACAGACTGATAGAGACAGAGATAAGCAATGCTGAGACAGAGAGAAAACAGAGATAGAGAGTGAGTCTATGTGCTCAAAGAGACTTGAGGGATTCAAGTAAACTCCTGCTGTTTTGTATCTATGTGTTGAGACTCAAATTGAGCTCACTTTTGTAAAACTTTTCTCTTGAAGAAATAATAGAGAGGCCACCACTGAAGGCTGGACCAGGAGACGTAGCCCAGGGGTTTTGGGTGAACTCCATATTAAACTTGATGTGTTTATGTGTTGTTGTCTATTATGTTTCTTTAACTGCTTCCTTGTCTATGTTATTCGCAATCTTATCAATCCATTGCACTAAGTAATATAGGCAAATCCACACAAATGAGTCTGTAATACCTTAAAATTAATATAAGATCTTCATTTTCAGATCAAGTGGTATCAGAGCTTTAGGTTTGCTAAGGTTAGACAAGCTTGTGCTGGATTGTTGAATGCTAACTAGGTCAAAGCCCAAAATAGGAGAAGGAGAACTTGTTGAGGCTAATCTAGAAATTGGAAGAGTCTATCCTAGGAGGAAAATGGCAGGAGAAATTCCCTTGGAATCACACTCTCAGTTCATGGACAGTTTCATGACCATGAGAGCCATGGTAGAAGAGATGTATCAAGAATTTAAGAAAGGTCGAGGTGAAAGTACTTCAACCTCAAAACACGACAAAGGAACAGAGGAACCTCTTCTAGATGGCCATTCAGAAGGCAAAGGGAAAGGGGAAGAGCCTCCTCCATCAACACCTCCTTCTAGCCCTGAAAATAAAAAGAAGAAAACATCTTTGATTAAATTAGATGTAAATTTTGATTTGCCAATATATGATGGGGAATTAAATGTAGAAAAGCTAGATAACTGGATTAGGCAAATTGATGTATATTATAGGGTGCAGAACATCGATTTAGAAAGGAGAAAGATTCAGCTGGCTAGCCTTTGCCTTGGAGGAACTTCCCTAGTGTGGTGGGAAGGTAGGACACAAGCTGATTTGAAGAAGCATGGTAAAATTCTTTCTACCTGTAGTGAATTTGTTTCTGCCATTAAAAAACAATTCTATCCACTAGCTTATATGCAGCAAGAAATGATGAGTTGACAAACTCTTCGCCAATTAAAGGGGCAAAGTGTACAAAGCTATACCCAGGAATTTAGAAAAAGAGCTTTAATTCTAGGCATTTCTCTAGACTCACCTGAAACTTTGTTGAAGTATATAGGTGGTCTGCATAGCTATTTGAGGCACACCATTCTCATGTTTAACCCTACTAGCATATATGAGGTATCAGTTCAGGCTACACATCTAGAGGCTAGAGGCAAGAATGTGAACCTAGAGATTGGGGGATCATCAAAACCCACTGCAAGCAGAAACAAGGAAAAGAAGAAGTAGAAATGGAAAGAGAGGAAGGCAAACGCTGTACATAAAGACAAACCTTCGTGCATTCACTGCAAGAAGGAAGGACATGATGATGCACATTGCTGGTCTTTGCATTCAGAGCTGAAACCCAAGAAGTTCGATGGCAAGAAGAAGAAGATTGATGCTGCTATTCAGAAAGATTTGGGGTCAGACTCAGGTGAAGAAACAACAGTCACAACCACAGGTATAAAAGGTAAAAATTCTGAAGCATCTACTAGTAATTTTGCACAATCTATTGATAATGAATAAAATGAGAGGAAAAGACATGAGATTTTTCATATTAGAGTTATTTCCAAGCATCAAAAGATTGATACTTTATTTGATAGTGGATCACAAGGAAACTTGATTTCTGAAGCAATTGTAAAGAAGTTGGGACTACTAACCATACCTCACAAGAAGCCATATCCATTAGGTTGGGTATGTGATAAAGCAAAGCTACAAGTGACTAGACAATGTAAATTTAGGTTTGCTTTTGGGTCAACATTTGTAGATGAGGTTGAGTTAGATATAGTTCCCTTCGATATATGTGGTATTGTTTTAGGAAGTCCTTACTTGTATGATAGAAAATCCATTTTCTATAGAGCTGAAAATAAGTATCAACTCACAAAAGATGGAATAGAATATATTGTAAGAGCTCATCATCTAAAAAATAACTACACTCTCATAAACTCAGGGCAAATGAAAAGAATTGTAAATTCATGCAAGAAATTTTTACTAATGGTTGTAAAGGAAAAGAACCCTAATAAAAACAATGTATTTGAAGGCTGTGATGCTAAACAGAAAGCTAATTTAGAAAAAGTTGTTTCAGAATATGATATCCTATTTCAAGAACCTAAAGGTCTGCCACCCAAAAGGGAAATTGTAGATGATATTCATTTGCAGCAAGACGCTCCATTTCCTAACATCGGAATGTATAGGTTATCCGTTTTAGAGAATGCAGAGATCAAGAAGCAGGTACAGGAGCTGCTTGATAAAGGGTTCATAAGACCAAGCACATCACCATGCAGATCTCCAATCATGTTGGTGAGAAAGAAAGATGGTTCGTGGAGGATGTGCATTGATTACAGAGCACTGAATACAATAACGATCAAGTATCTTTATCCTCTTCCTCGCATAGATGATCTATTAAATCAGCTGAAAGAAGTTGTTTACTTTTCCAAGTTAGACTTGCGTAGTGGCTACCATCAGGTCAGAGTTGCAGAACAAGATGCATGGAAGACTGCTTTCAAAATAAAGAAAAGGCTGTATGAATGGCTGGTTATGCCTTTTGGCTTAACTAATGCTCCTGCCACTTTCATGAGAGTTATGAATGATGTACATCGACCTTTTATTGACAATTTTGTAATTGTATATTTAGATGACATTCTTGTTTTTAGTAAAACATGGGAAGAACATTTGAAGCATGTAAAGCAAACTCTAGATGTTTTTAAAAGAGAAAATCTCTATGTTAAGTTATCAAAATGTGAATTTGGCAAAACATCTTTAAATTATTTGGGTCATATTGTAGGGGGTGGTGAATTGAAGATAGATCCCTGTAAGTTTGAAGTCACTGTGAACTGGCCTAAACCCAAATCTGCTACAGAAGTTAGAAGCTTCCTAGGAGCAGCACAATATTGGAGAAAGTTTATTGCTAACTTTTCCTTGATTGCAGCTCCCTTACATGCTTTAACAGGATTGAACAAGGTGTTTCAGTGGGGAGGCAAACAACAAAAATCCTTCGACACCTTGAAAGAAAAAAATAGTATAGCACCAGTACTAGAATTTCCAAATCTTCAAAGACCATTTGAGATTGAAACAGATGCTAGTGACTATGCAATGGGAGCAGTGTTGATGCAACACGGTAAACCCATATGTTATCATTCTGAGACATTTAATTCTGCAGTAGTTAATTATCCCATGTATGATAAAGAACTGTATGCATTAGTGCAGAGTGTGAAAAAGTGGAAACATTACCTATTGGGCAAAGAAACAATTATACATATAGATCATCAACCACTTCAATATTTGCAAACTAAATTGCAGCTATCAAGACACTATAGGTGGATGGGTTTTCTACAATAGTTTCATCTTGTCATCAAATATAAGAATGGCATACACAATAAATTTGCATATATGCTATCAAGACCAATCATAAATGCATCTACTATACTTAAGCATAACTCAGTATTGCATGAAAGCTACATTGAACAATATGCTCAAGATGTAGATTTTGAAGATGTATATGCAACTTTAAGTCATGGAAAACAAGTAGAAGAATTAGATTATCATGTTAAGGACCAACTCTTATATCATTTGGGAAAGTTATGCATTCCTCAAACTGAAAGAGTTAACATAATCTGAGAAGCACACACTTCTCTAATATCAGGTCATTTTGGTGTGAGTAAAACAATTGCACAGCTACAAAGGTTCTGTTATTGGCCAAGAATGCATGAAACGGTTTCTAGATATATTAAAGGGTGTACCATGTGTGCTAAAAGCAAGCCTAGCGATAGAAAACTAGGCTTATACACTCCACTTCAAGTTCCTTCTCATCCTTCGGAAAGTGTTTCCATGGACTTTGTTGGGGGATTGCCAAAATCTAGAAAAGGTCATGATTATTTATATGTTATTGTGGATAGGTTCAACAAAATGTGTATTTTAATACCTTGTAATAAGCAGATTACAGTTGAACAAACAACAAATTTGTTCTTTTAGCATGTATGGGTTCATTTTGGGTTACCCACTTCTATTGTATCTAATCGAGATTCCCGATTTGTTTGGAAGTTTTGGTCAAGTCTATGGGAGTCAATGGACACCAAATTGAAAAAGAGCACAACATTTCATCCAAAAAAAGATGGCCAAACAAAGGTGGTCAATAGGACAGTGATTCAGTTGCTCAAAGGCTATTGCAGCAAGCATCCCAAGCTTTGGGATGAACATTTATGTTATGTGCAACATGTTTACAACCGTGCTAAACACTCTTCTACACAAAGATCTCCTTTTGAGACATGTTTTGGTTTTACACCAAGGTCCCCCTTAGATTTTGTCTTTAGTAAATGTCAGGCCAGGCAGTAACTCTCCAAAGGCAGAAAAAACTGATTTGTCTAATTATTCCATAGGTAGGTTATTGTTATATACATTAGGAGTGATTGTTCAGTTCATCTTCCGATGACTGTTCACATTCCTGATTTATTTATTTACAAATTCCCCAATCATGAAGATTAGGTGTCAGCATTCCCCCCCTTAATCTGAAGGGATGTTGGTGAGTCCAAGCATCATTTTGAATCGTTCAAGCTTTTCCTTTCCAAGTGCTTTGGTGAAGATGTCTGTAATTTGCTCATTTGTGGAACAATGACAGAGATGGATTGTTTTGGCCTCAACATGATGTCGAATCAGATGATATTTAGTATTGATATGCTTTGTTCGATCATGGAACTTTGGATTCTTGGCCAACTTTATTGCAGAGGTGTTATCAATCATGAGTGGAGTTGATTGTACTTGTTTTACCCGCAAATCTTCAAGAATTTTCCTGAGCCACACAATTTCTTTCGTTGCTTCAGCTGCTGCCACGTATTCTGCTTCAGTTGTGGAATCTGCTGGAACTGATTGTTTGCGTGATCTCCAGGAGACAGCTCCTGATCCAAGACTCATAGCATATCCTGAAGTAGATACCCCAGTTTCTTTGTCTCCATTGAAGTCTGAATCAGAGTATCCAATCAAGCTGAAGTCGTCCACCTGTGTATACTTGATTCCAAGGTCTTGAGTTCCCTTCAAGTACCTTAGAACTCTTTTTTGCAGCAGACCAATGTCCCTCACAAGGCTTTTGCATGAACCTGGAGAGGATTCCAACAGTAAATGAAATGTCTGGTCTGGTAGTAGTGAGGTAGATGAGACTTCCTACAAGCTGTCTATACTTTGTTGCATCCTCAAATTCCTTTCCTTCAATAGATGTGAGCTTTAAGTTTTGTTCCATTGGAGTAGAAAGAGGATTGCACTCTGTCATGCCAAATCTGTTTAACAAATCTCCAATGTATTTCTTTTGAGAAAGAAATATGGATTTTGGATGTTGGGTTACTTCAATGCCAAGATAGTAATGAACATAGCCCAAATCAGTCATTTCAAAACTTTTCCCCAATTCCTTCTTTATGGATGCAATGTAGCTTTCATTGTTCCCTGTCATTAAAAGATCATCTACATATACCACAAGATACACAACTGTTTTGCCAACTTTCTTGACAAATAAAGTTGCATCATTAAGATCAAAATGATTGAAGTTGAGTTTCAGAAGATGCTCAGTTAGTTTTTCATACCAGGCTCACGGTGCTTGTTTGAGGCCATACAATGACTTCACAAGTTTGCATACTTTATGTTCATGTCCTTTCACAACAAATCCTTCAGGCTGGGACATAAAAACATTCTCTTTTAGATCTCCATTCAAGAATGCAGTTTTTACATCCATTTGATGGACTTTCCAACCATTCTGAGCTGCTAGTGCGAAGAGTGTCCGGATGGTGGCCCATTTTGCTGTGGGGGCAAAAGTTTCCTCATAATCGACCCCTTCCTTCTGTGAAAAACCTTTTGTCACAAGCCTAGCTTTGTGCTTGTCAAGTGAGCCATCAGCTTTGTACTTGTTCTTGTAGACCCACTTGCAGCCAATTGATTTGGTTCCAAATGGAGGATCAACCAGCTTCCAAGTTCCATTCTTTATGAGGGCATCATACTCCTTTTGCATCGCTTCTTTCCATTCATCATGAGAAGCAACTTCTTTGAAGGAAGTTGGTTCAAAATCTGTAGACAAGTTCAATTCACAATCATAAGTAACATCCATATCAACAGGTGAATTAGAGTCATCTACATCACCTCCATTTTGTCGGTTTGAATTTCTGGTTCCTGTTTTTCCAATTTCATCAGGATGAACACTTTCAAGTGTCTTTGTCAGCCACTTTGGGGGACCTTTCTGAGATGGTCCAGGCTGCTCTGTTGATTGAGTTGGGACTGAATCAAGATTGAGTCTCCCAATTCTATCAATTACATCACTTAAAGCATCATCCGTTGTTGGAGTTTCATGCAGAGGAGATTGTTCTTCATAAGAAGATTCCACATGTTGATCTAGTATAGGAATCCCCCCTTCAAGATGTGGAATCTGATTATCAAATTCTTGAAATGATTTCGTTTTTGCGAATCTATCCAAGCGATCAAGTTGCTGCTCAACAACATTGTCAGATTTGGATGATTCAAGAAAAATGACATCTCTAGATACAACAAACTTTTTATTTACTTCATCATAGAGGCGGTATGCTTTAGAGGTGTTTGAATACCCCAGGAAGATACACTTACGACTTCTAGCACCAAGTTTGTTTCTATGTACCTTTGGTATCAAAGCATAACAGGTGGAACCAAAGATCTTGAGATGTTTTACTGAAGGAACATGTCCATACCACAATTCATAAGGAGTCTTGTTTCTTATAGCATTAGATGCACATCTATTCTTTATATATGCAACACATAGAACAGTATCAGCCCAAAACATTATCTTTACATTTTTGAAGAAAAGCATGGGTCGTACCATATTCAAGATTGTTCTATTCATTCTTTCAGCTACACCATTCTGTTGGGGATTATAAGGCACAGTTGTTTGATGTTTGATCCCATGTTGGCGAAGATAGTTTTCAAATTCATTTGATGTATATTCTTTTCCATTTTCAGTGCGAATAGACCCAATGTGAGATTGTGCATCATTTTCAATCCATTTATGAAAATTCTTGAATGTTTGAAAAGCATCAGATTTGTTCTTCAATAAATAAACCCAACACATTCTGGTGTAATCATCAATAAATGTCATGATATATTTATTTCCATTTGCAGAAGGAACAGGCATTGGACCACATAAATCTGAATGAATGAGTTCAAGCTTCCTATGTGCTCTTGAATGTGTATCATGAAAAGAGTGTTTGCTATGCTTTCCTAGAATGCAAGCATCACATTGCTTATGTTTCCTAGGAATTGTAGGCAAACCAGCAACACCATTTTTCTTCAATAAGCGGAGACTGTCATAGTTTAAATGTCCAAATCTAGCATGCCATAATAAACTTGATGGAAGTGTACCTTCTTCATGATGAGAAATATATGAGAAATGTTGTGCATGAGCAGAGGTTCCTTGCAGTTTGAGAAGTCTTTCTTCCTCTATTCCCCTCATGACAAGTGAGTGGTCAGATGCTTTTCTTACCTCAAGCTTGCCATCAAACATATGAATGGAGTGACCTTGCTGGCGGATGTGGACCAAGGACAACAAGTTTCTCTTGAGCTGTGGGAGATATAGAACATGATCCAGAAGAAAGTCTGGAAGACCAGGCAGTTTAAGCCTGATTGTGCCAAGCCCTGATGGCTTGATTTTTGATTGATCTGCAAAGTATACTGCTCCATCAACATTGTCAGTGAAATCTTCAAAAAAATCTTTTCTATGAGTCATATGACAGGTTTCTCCTAAATCAAGCAACCAATCATTTTTTGAAGAAGAAAGTGAAGCATTAAACAAATCTTCATTTACTCCAATGTTACATTGTGCCTCAATATAGTGAGTGGATTCAGGTGCTTTACCTTTGTCTGTATCATCAGTTTTACCTTTCTGCTGGTTTCTTTTCTGCTCAATTTTGTCCCATGATAGCTTGCATGTAGAAGCATTATGTGATCCATTTCGTTTGTAGTGAATGCAATGCAGATCTGCCTTTTCTCCTTGAGAATGTCTACCCCCCCTGCCTCTGAAGTATCTTCCTCTTCTTCTTCGTCCACCTCTTCCTCTTGTAGAATCTTGAGTAGGATGCTTTTCTTTATGAGAAAGGCACACAGTCTCTTCAGAAGATTCAGGAGTTGTCTTCTTTCCAAAGGCTTTCTCTCTTTCAGCAAACTTTTTCACAAGAGAGTCAAAGGTTATATCTTTAAGATTTCCATTTGCTTGTAAAGACTCAAGATAATTGGAGTAAGTAGGATAGAGTGCCTTGAGAAAAGCAATAAGAGGGATATACAGCTCAACCTTAGTGGATTTGATATCATGCATTATAGATTTTACTTCAGATGCAAGAGCAAGAGGATCATTATTTTTCAGTTCAAGAGTGAAGAGTTTAATCATGAGCTGAACAACTTCAAGTGCAGAATGTGAGTCATAGAGTTCTTTCAGCTTTTGTAAAGCTTCAAAGGTAGTTGAATATGATGAAATATGGCGACTTACTTCTTCATTTACAGATGTTGCGATTAATGCATAGGCTTTGCTGTTCTTGTTTTCCCAAATGACGAGCTCTTTGTCTGATGTAGGCTGCACTGGGTCATTATCTCCTTCTCCGACACACACTCCTTTCCACAACTCATTGAAGATGAGGGTGTGCTTTATCATCCGGGACCATTCAGGATAGTTCTCCTTGCCAGTGAGAACTATTCCTACCATAGAGATGATTGAATGCATTCTGTAAAAAAAAACTTCTGCTGATAGAAAAATTTCTCCTGCTGGTATACAGTGAAATTGTACTCAAAAGTGCAAAAAGATTTCAAATACTTTTATGTACTGTTTCTTCAAATCCCACCAAGGATCCTTATATAATATATCCACCATATTCCATTCTACAAAAACACATTCTACAAACTATTCAATATATATATATATATGCTGGTCAATATATATATATATGCTGGTCAATATATATATATGCTGGTCAATATATATATCATTCAAGCCACAGTTCAATGGGACAACGCATTCAAAACATATGCTGGTCAATATATATATCATTCAAGCCACAGTTCAATGGGACAGCATTAAACAACGTCCAATAATTCAAACGCATTCAAAACATAAATGCGACTTCAGTTTTAATTCAACAGTGCATTCAAACGTTAATATGACTTCAGCTTTTCAAAGGAGCCTTTTATCTTTCAAGGAGTTCAGAGAATTGAATAAAATAGCCGATCAACGTTTCAAAGAATCCGTTGCCTAATGCAGAAATCGACAATGAAGTAGGTTCAAGGAAGCAATCTTCAGCTACTATTCGTGAAAAATTTTAAGGCAGCAAATTTCAGAAAACCCTCACCGAGAAGTCCACAATGAAGCAAAAGATTAAATTCAGAAGCCTTTGTCATCAGCTTTACAAAGAAGTCTCTTTTCGTCGGAGTCAAAGAATTGAACACAATAGCAGATACCAGCTTTAATGCAAACACATTCAAAATTCAAAATGATAATACCATTGTGCATTCAACATTCAAATCTCCGTTCTGGAACTCATTCATGGTGCCGCCTCATATGCATCCTGTCTTTGTGTTCTTCTCCGTTCTGGAACTCCCACTTCCACTGGCGATAGCTATGCTCTCTTTCCGGAAAGCCATGGTTCAAGGCGTTGTGTGTATGAGAGAATTCGCAAATCGGTCATGGGTTCAAAACAAGTTGCTCGGTATTGGGTCCAGAATCCGTGGGCTAAAGTCTTTAAAACAGCTTCGGCTTCGGCTTCGCAGAAGACTCAAGATTCCAGGTCAGTGGAGAAAGTTTGCCCAGAAAGAGCTGCCGGCAAAGAGCGCCGAATTCTGTAATACGTCCAACTCAGAGTTCGAAGGCAATGGCTTAAGTATTTTCCAGGATTGCCAAATGATTTAGGATTACAATGTCTAGCAAGGGTTCCTCGTTTCTATCATTCTAGTCTTCGTGCTGTATCCAGAGCATGGCGCCATTCAATGTATAGCTGCGAGTTCTTGGAGGCAGAGCAGCACTCAGGACAGAGTAGCGCTTAGGACAGAGTAATCAGGTGAATGCAATGCAATGGAGGCAGAGCAGTGCTCAGGACAGAGTAATCAGGTGAATGCAATGCAATGGAGGCAGACTATTTCAGGACAGAGGCAGTGGCAGCACTCAGGACAGAGGCAGTGGCAGAGATGAAGGGAGTTACAACTATTTTTAGAACTGGCTCTGATACCATGTCAGGCCAGGCAGTAACTCGCCAAAGGCAGAAAAAACTGATTCGTCTGATTATTCCATAGGTAGGTTATTGTTATATACATTAGGAGTGATTGTTCAGTTCATCTTCCGATGACTGTTCACATTCCTTATTTATTTATTTACAAATTCCCCAATCATGAAGATTAGGTGTCAACAGTAAAGACATAGAATTTGATGGACACAATGATGTGGACAAAGAAACCAAGTTCATTGAACAGATCCAAGAAATTCACCAGGTAGTGAAGGAACAACTAGAAAGAAGCCAAGCCAAGTATAAGGCAAGGAATGACAAGCATCGAATTGAGCATAGCTTCCAAGTTGGTGATCAAGTCTGGCTGTACATCAGCAAAGATAGAATGCAAGGTGAAGGTAAGAAGCTGAAGCCAATAAGGTATGGGCCTTTCTAGATACTTTAGAAAATTGGTGAGAA
The DNA here is from genome assembly GCA_031772625.1 of Pinus tabuliformis. Lineage (NCBI taxonomy): Eukaryota > Viridiplantae > Streptophyta > Pinopsida > Pinales > Pinaceae > Pinus > Pinus tabuliformis. The sequence continues at coordinate 1,195,470,993 of CM062811.1, forward strand.
TGCTTTTCGCCTTGATTTGTGAGCTTATATGCGTATCTATTTAGTCATTAATGTAGAGAACTTGAGACTATATGAGACTTCATTGATTGAAGATCTTGAAGAGCAAAGTCAGTTTCCTTCTATTGATGATCTGTTGCCTGAATATCTTAATGAGTTGCAGGAAGATACAGTTCTGGATAGGAAGGTGAGAACTACGCGCAAAGGGGATGTTGAGTACTTAAGAATCAGACTCAAAGGTTCAAAACCAAGTAGTGCAAGATGGATAGAGATTGGACAAGTGAGGAAGCTGTATCCTCACTTGATTGATGCTTAAAAAAAGCAACTTTTGGTGGTCCAAAAGCCTTTCCAGTGGGAAGGCATCATCCAAATGGATCCTAAAATCCTCTAAGTCCTCACATAGTTAAAAACTATCGCATAAACAAAACCTTTAAAAAAACGCGGATTACACTATCAGGAGTGAAAAACATGAAGAAAACAATGAAATAAGGCCTATCAGAGGCTTAAAACAACTTTTCATAGGAGCCGTCAGATTTGGCTGATCAACGGTCCAAATCCGATTGGCATATCACAATTGGCGAAGGCAGGCGAGCTTATCGGAGGCGACCATATAAATGTTGCGATAGCGATCAATGGGGTCAACGAGGACCATCGATAAAGCGCGCAGATCGACGACCTAGGTTAACCCGCCATATCGCATCGGAAGATTACAACGGAGTGCTTACAAAAGCCGGGGGCTTATGCGATATGTGATTGCGACAAGTCGCACCGCAATATCGCATCGGAGCAACACAAAGGAGCGAGGCCAATGCATATGACTGCGATAGATGGACTCGACGGGATTATAAATGAAAACACATATATTTTGAGTTCTGGAAAATAGGGTTTTCCTTTGTATTTCGCGTTTTCATTAAATAAACGAAATACAAAGAAAAAAGTGCCGATGCGATGAAAACAGACCCGACAAGATTATGGGTGATAGTTGATAATATTTCAAGTCCGGTAAACGGTTTTTTTCAATTTAAATTGCATTTTCATTAAATAAACGAAAAACAAAAGAAATGCGAATAAAGCGATGAAACCGAACCTGAAAGGGTTTATACATGCAGGTGTATATGTTTTGAGATTCGAAATAAGTTGGATTTCGGGCGGGACGTAGGCGGTAAGTGGTTTTGGCTGGGCTCCATCCGAGCCCATACACTGGCTACCACGTGGCCAGGCACCGGAGTGAGAAAACCACCCTTTTCGGGTGGTTAACTCCCGTACGCATGAGCCGCCCAAAATGAACCTTAGTCGTTAGATCTAGATCTCTCAAATCAATGGTGGAGATGCGATAAGTGATATAAAGGTGGACCCGATAGGAGTTATAAGGCAGAATTTATAATATTTCAAATTCGATAAACAGCAGATTGGCGAATTTTCACAGTTTTTAGTGTATTTCTCTATTTAAATAGAGAACGCTATTTTTGGGGATTTCAAAGGCCCAATGCTCCCTTCTATTGTAGAATAGGTGGCCACCTTCCCTGAAGATCTTATGCCATGATTGCTAACGCTCAGAAGGGGATTCGAGTGGACAGAGGCTGGGAGCCAGAGAGCCCGAGAAGGGGAAATGAATAGACATCGCCAATTGGCTTTAAAGCCATAGACTGATAGAGATAGAGACAAGCAGTGCCAAGATAGAGAGAAAACAGAGACAAAGAGCAAGTATGTGTACTCAGAGAGACTTGAGGGATTCAAGTAAACTCCTGCTGTTTTGTATTTGTGTGTTGAGACTCAAATTGAGCTCACTTTTGTAAAACTCTGCTCTTGAAGACATAATAGAGAGGCCACCATTGAAGGCTAGACTAGGAGACGTAGCCCAGGAGTTTTGGGTGAACTCCATATTACACTTGCTGTGTTTATGTGTTGTTGTCTATTATGTTTCTTTAACTGCTTCCTTGTCTATGTTATTCGCAATCTTATTGATCGATTGCACTAAGTAATATAGGCAATTCCATGCACATAAGTCTGTAATACCTTAACAACTGTCTAAGATCTCATTATTAGATAATTTACCAAGGTTTTGCATAATATTTTATGTTGATTTCGTACTCAATGAACTTTTAATTTGATTAAATATTGGATTCAGACAACTGGTAGAATAGATAAACTTGCACATCCTACACAAGGTTGCCTGTGTAAATTGTAACCAGGTTGAATTATATATATATATATATATATATATATATATATATATATATCTAGATATATATATATATATATATATATATATATATATATGACATGGTTGAAATGCATGCAGCCTTAACTGAATTCAATATGGTAGGCCAATTTATGTGTGTTACGGTCCAAGCATAATGAATTAAAATATATTAGATTATCATCTCATTCAAACATAGACAAATTGTTTTAGAATTTTTTAATTATATTTACCATCTGTTTAGTATCAGTGTTGTTTTCATAAACTTCTCCTTTGACTTTCTTGTTCCCATCAAATCATTCTAGCGGATATTTCCATTCCAGCAAAATCTTATTGGTATTGGTATTGTTTTCATAACCTTCTCCTTTGGCTTTCATGTTCCCATCAAATCATTCTAGCAGATATTTCCATTCCAGCAAAATCAATTAGTAGCTAAATTAAACTAAGCGGCAGGGAACGCTAGCTATGCGGCCTTGTTCCATCTTAAACCCACAAGAATTTTCAATGATTTTCATATTTTATTCTATTATGGATTTTTTTTTATATCGTGAGGACATAGGTTTTGAATGATTACAGAAATTTCGAGGGTTATTCTACGTAATAAAGTCATGGAAATTTAGTTTTTAAAAAATTATTTTTAAATATCTTTATTAATCGCGGAATAACTGAAATAAAGAAATTAATATATATATTTTTATTTTATAATAATTAAATTTATTTATTTTATTTTAAGTTTATCCTAATTTAATCATTAATTGATGGTGAATATAATTATTATTGCATTTATTTATGTGTGTTAATTGATTTATTATTGTTTTGTTAGGGATATTTAAAGAGATAGACTTTAATTCATGTAAAATGTTTGGATATTTAAATAGATAGGCTTTAATTCATGTAAAATGTTGGAAGTCTTAGGTTAGTATTTAGTTCCTTATTTTTAATGAAGTTAAGATTTTTCTTAATTAAAAGAAACTTTAAGCTTTATTTGAAGATTAAAATGTAGTTTGAGCATAAATAATATTTAAAAAAAATAAGAAATCCAATATCTCTTGTAGTCATCACTAAGGCTAATTTTAATTTTGGCATGTCCTTTTTAGTAGCATGGAGCTTTAATCGCATATATAAGGCCAAATACTACCTAAATTATATTTTAAACTCTTCCCAAATGTATTTTTATTTCTTGTTTTCAAAGTGGCAAAACCTATCATAAGTTATAAAAAATGGAATCCATCACTAGCTACTATCGCAATGTGTATTGACTCGTCACAATTACTCAAGGAAAACCATAGCACCTAGTACAATTTAAACACTTTCCTAGTTTCATTTGTTTCATGAAGCTACCAAAACCTATCATTACTCATTTTTTAACCAATGGTGAGGACAACCATCACTAATTGATATTTGCAAATGCATACCAACTCATCACCATTATTCATGGAAAACCACACCATTTCAAGTTACCTATTCGTGGTCTATAAGGGGGCATACTTTCTATCTTGATAGATACCTCTAGGGTCTTAGGACATTATAATGTTTTTCTTACATCCATGGAAAATGAACTCATAACCAACTAGTAGTAGTTTTAGGTCTTACCCTAGGACCATAAGGAAATTTCACCATAGTATCTACAAGAAACTAATATCCCTTGTGGCCATCACTAAAGCTACCTCTCGTGGGTTCATATACAATTTAGTAGCATCTAGCCTTAATCACATACATGAAACAAAATTCCACCCCAATTGCAAACTAGCCTCTTACCCAAGGGGAAACTTACAACATGCTAAGAATTATGACAAACTGATGATTTTTTTTCTCTGACTATGAACATAAATAATATTGCAAGGCTCCCTTGGAAAATTAAAAGTGGTGGGCCAACCAATCTAGGCCTTTGGCATGGAATGAAAACTTAAATTCTAATATCTACATTATGCCCTAGGAAGGTATATTGTAACCAAGCCAAATGTATTGAACTATGTGAGTACGATCCCCTCAACATCTTGTCATAGTACAAAACATAGTGACATGTTCACTGAGCCAAAGTTCATTGGCTAGAATTAAATTTAGGCTCTCCCAAAATTTTCATTTTTATTTATTTATTTAAATAATTAAACCATCTCAATTCTCATGCCTCATGCCTAAAAAAACTTTTACTAGAAAACCTAGCTTTCAAAAATATATATTTCACCATGGTCAGCTAAGCTAATCAAATAACAAGTTTCTCAAGGAAATCTACATTGGAGTTATTCAGATCTTTTAATAGGCTTCATCACATGCTAATACCATGGGTCTATAAGCCACCAATGGTAAATTTAACAATGTTCATATCAAGATCAACCCAACATTCTCATTCTACCCACTCCATGTTCCCCCTACCCATCGCCACCCAACCTCCAACCAAAGTTTTTAAACTATGCTTCAAGGAATGCTACATTCCCCATAATTTGGGTCTACCTTTATACTTTACATCAATGATTCAACAAATAGGAGTATGCACACCAAAAACAGTCTTAAGAAAATATGTCCAATTTGATATAACTAACTTATAGCTCCAAAATAAATGTTTATAATTGCATGGTTGAGCATATGATAATCAAATATTCTATGTACTTCATTACTTGCATGCTATCTAGTTTCACCATGGCTCTCATGATAAAACACTCTTGTGAGAGATTTTAGTTTTAACTTTACCAGTGGGAGGAGTAACATCAAAAATCACAAAGAAATCACAAAATGAGCAACAGATTTTTACCAAAGAAATTTTTTATAAGAAAACCAACTTTCAAAGATATATATTCAATCACTTGAAGGATTTTAGAATTATGTTTTTAAGGCTTTAAATATTCTTCATCACATGCTAATACAATGGGTAAATACTATTGGTTACCCAATACAATGGCCCATAAGTCACCGATAGTTAATCCATAAATGCTCAAGTTAAGATTAATCCAATATTCCCCGTTTTAAATTTAACTTGCGATAAACACCTACGCTGATCAATCTCTTCTACAGCTCAATAGTTATGCCTTGGTAGAATTGAATACTAATTACCTATTCCAATATATGGCTTCAAGGTGTATTACACACCTATCCCAACATTATACCCTCATCATATACTTTCCAAGGGTATAAAGGAGAATGCATAAAACTACAATCTAATTGCCAGGGGCCATAAGGCCTATAAAATCACAACACCACTTGAATTCATCTATGCTCATTGGCTTCATCAATGCATCTAAACCATTTTGCAAAGTGTCATTTTTCTCTAGTATTACCTTTCCATACTCTACCATGTCCTAACGTGATGGTACTATATATCTACATTGTTTTTCCTTCACATGAAAACTTTAGGTTCTTAGCTAGACAAATATCATTGTTATTGTTGAACCATAATAACTTCCTCCCTTAGTCCTACTTCTTAATATAGTTTCATTCATGAAACGACCTCCTTTTATGCATGAGTGAATGTCATACACTTAATCTCTGTTGTGGATGAATAGACCATAGTTTATCACGTGTTCATCCAACTCACTACTCCTCTAAATAACTGAAACATGTATCAACTTGTAAATGTCCTTCTATCTACATTTCTTTCCAATCATAATCCACATTTCCTTATATATCCACTATGTATCCCTTGAAACATAACTATTATAATAGATGGAATATTCATATGTAGCTTGCAAATACTTGAAGTGCTCCTTCACAACAACTTAATGTTCATAGCCAAGAATAGACATGAAATAACTCAAGGCTCATGCTACTTGAGAAATTTATGGTCTAGTACATAGCATAACGTACATTAAACTAAGAACCACACTAGCATAAGGAACAAATAAACATATCCCTTATTTTTAGGGTTGTTCTAGGATATTGTTGAACTAAAAGTTTAGTTCCCATTGAAATCACAACACTCGATGGTTCGCAATATGGCATGCAAAAATGTTGCAGCATATAATTTACATACTTATTATAGATTGACTAAAGATTTTTACTTTATCTATCTCTATGATCTCCATTCCTAATATGTATTCATAGCATCCAACTCCTTCGCATCAAATTGTGTTGAAGGTTAAGAGTTCAAATCACAAATCACATCCCTATAAAAGAATAAAATATCATTTACATATAAACTGAGTACAATGAAATTCCCACAATTATGTTTGTAATGGATACAATGATTTGATTTGAATCATAATCTCATAAATCCCAACCCCAAAATAAAAGAATAAAACTTCTATTACGTGACATTCTAGGAGATTGTTTGAGGCCATACAAACACTCTTTTAATTTGAAAACTAATGAGTCTTTACCTTTTTCAACATAATGCTCTGATTGTGTCAGATATATCTCCTCCAACAAATGTCATGTCTAAATTTTTTTTCACATCCATCTTTCCTATTTCTAAATCAAAAGGTGCTATTATATGTGATAAGACCTAATAGATGTTAAATTAGAAAATGAGGAAAATATTTCACCAAATTCTAAGTCAACCTAGAAATACCCTATCATGATCAACCTTGCCTTGTGTTTCTAATCATTGCCATCTAAACTAATCTTCCTTTCATACACCCATTTACATTTAATGAGTTTCCATCCACAAAAAAATGTTACCAAGTTCCATGTATCATTATTTATAACTAAATCCCTTTCCTCTTCCATGTCTAATCTCTAAGACTCCTTATCTTCCATCTACATTACCTCTTTCATAGTTCTAGGTTCATCAATGTTAGCAAATAAAGCAAATATACATATGAAATATGATAAACTATAATTATAAATGTATAGTTCCCTTTTCTTCGAGTGTACCTCCTTAAAGTTTGAGGTGCATCTTATTACTCGTCTTTAAAACTCTGTAAATGATCAGGTGATCAATTTTAAGCTAAAAAATAAAAGTGCCTAGAAATTCTTGAAACTAACACAAAATCTAAGTGCTCATCATTCTGAATCCAAAGACATTCATTTCACATGAATACGACATTGTATGCTCAAGTTATCACGTGCTGACCATTTAGCGAAACAACTAAAATTTGAGCAGGCCAATTGACTGGGATTCTGTACTGCTGAGTCAGCAAGGTGGTTGTGTAGGGTATGTCCCAATGATAGGCTGATACTTGGCACATCCTGGTTCATTGGTTGATGGTCAAATTTGATTGGTTCGTACTGTGGTTAAGTGGACCAATGAATGGGTGCCACGTGGCCCAGTGATGGGCTTCCACATGGCACCCCGGGGGTGGTGTAAAATTTTGGTTCATGGTTGAACTGCCCTCTACAGGAATCAAACTCATGACGTCCAAGTTCACAGCGCAACGCCTTACCACTAGGTTGTATGATTGTTCTTATTATATATGGAACCAAAAAACCATTTAAGGTTAACTTGGGGCCCTTTCAAAGGAAAGGGCCAGGCTGCTAGCCCCCCCCATCACATTGATTTACATATGACCCTTAGCACAACAGGTAGAGGGGCTAGGGACCTTTAGCATAGACCTAGGTCATGGAGGTAGGCACATGACCATGGTGTTTAGTGGAAGGTGCTAATGGTCGAGGGCGTCATGTGGTGGCCCTAGATTGAGGACACATACCATGCCGTGAGACCGTGTCAGAGGCTAGGAAGGAGAAGCTTGCGGCACGGGGCCAGTCCGAGGGTCATATGTCACCAATAAGACCACGTGCCAGTCGAATTGGGGCTTTGATGGTTAGGGTGGGTCATTGACCCGACCCTTGGACTCGTGGCACCCCACATGACCATGTGCCCGAGATTTAAGGGCTTAATTGGCGGTGGCAGGTTTTAAGGCCCAGTTCTCGGCCCTATGTGTCCCATATGGCCATAATTTTCGGACTTATGGGGTCATTGGAAAATTTAATAATAACCTAGAATGCACTAGCAAAGGGTGAATTTGTCGCTCAGTTAGCGAATTTCGGGGTAGATTTGTAGGACCATTAGACAAACGGTTGAATTTGTAGGATGATTAATAGTCAAGTTCATGGGAGAGCTTAGGAGCTCATAGCTTTTGGAGTTTGTGGCCAAATTGAGCTCAGAAAGAGTCCACTTCGAGGTTTTTGGATGTTTTGAATCCATTGGTGACCTCTAATTTCTAATTTGATCACACAAAAAAAGTCTTTTTGCAGTTTTGAGACTAAAGGTGCATGGATCAGTCAGGGTTTGGAAGTATTTTTGGAAGATATTTGGGCATGAAGAAGGCCTTGTAGGGGTATTCTGATCTTCAGAAGTCTACTGTAGCAATTGTAACTTACAAGGTCCAACTCAAGTTTAACTTCTCTCAACATGAAGTTTTGTTTATGTGCTTCAATGTGGAATTGAAGTGTTCACATGCTATTTTTACCTCATTTTAGTTGGAGTATGTAATCTTCGTAGGAGATGCTTTGAGTTGCTACTGTTTGTGAGAGTTCTTTGTAGCAAAACATTACCTCATAGGGGTAATAGCCACATGTTTACCTACATTAAATGTTTATGTACTTCATTTGATACTGAATATATGAGTGGTCTAGTCATTTTAACAGGCTCGAAGATGTAGTCTAGGAAGGGTGAACTTTGTCAACAAACCTTTTGTTATGCTCTTCATTATGCCTGCATGGATTATATGTTGTTATGTTCATTATGTTAAGTTACATATGAAGACTAATTCATGAATTGAAGAGACATTGGAAACACCTCTTGTTTCAAGACCCATTTTTACCTTACAAAATGTTGACACGTTCCTAATTTTTGTTTTATTTGATTTTGGAAAAGAGGAAGAAATCACCTAATTTAATTTCAGATCACCAAATTCTCCTCATCATGTCCACCATTAACTTTTCATTCATTTTCTACTTCATTTTTCCTGGTCTTAGATGGTAGTTGAACCACTGGCTTCTTCTCATCCTTTTCTAGCTTAAAAATAATGGGAGAAAACTTAACTTCTTTGAAAATAACATTATTATTATACAAAATATTTTTAGCCACAATATTGGAAATGTTGTACCCTTTCATACCAATGTTATAGTAGAGGATATATACTTGATAACCTTGTTATCCAACTTCACTGGCTTATCCTTAGGCACATGATCATATACTTCACAACAAAAAGCATGAAGATGTTAAAGTGAATACTTCTTTTCCATCTAACCCCCCATATGGATTTTATCCACAAGATTTGATTTGGGAAACATACTAATTAAGTAACACGCAATAACAACTACTTTTTACCATAACTTCTTCTCTAAGTCAACTCCACAAAACATAGTCTTAGTTATTTCCATCAACATAATGTTCATTAGTTCTAGAACTCCATTCCACTAAAGGGTATATGGAATTGTCATGTCTTCGAATGCCATTTACATTACAACACTTATCATAATCTACAGAACAAAACTCACTGGCATTATTAGTATTCAAAATCTTGATCGTCCTAACAATATGCTTTTCCAAATATCTTTAAACTTGTTAAATTGAGTAAAAACCCCATATTTAGTTCTTAGAAATATATCAATGTCTTTCAAGAATAATCATCAATGAATGACACATAACACAAAGCCTTATAAATTGACGGAATTTTAACTAACTCAAATTGTAACATCAGAATGAATTAAGTCTAGCAACCCAAAATATTGGTTAGAGCTAAATAAAATTGAACCCAATTCTGTTTTCCATATATGCAATGCTTGTAAAAATCAAATTCAAGGGTATGATTATTCAATCCATCAAGGAATTTTTTGTTTTTCAAGGCTTGTATTTCCTTCTCATTAATATGACCCAGCTTTGCAACCATAGAATTATCTTCTATATGGCTAACTTTGTTTTAGAAACAAGAGCCTCTTTATAAGGTTTTAATTGTGAAGGTTTAGATCCTATAAATATCTATGCTATAGATTTTTTTTTTTTTTTACATTGGTAATAATGTTCTCACATGAACACTCTTAGTGAGCACCAAAAATCATTAAACCATATTAAACCCTTTGTCAAAGAAAATAATCTAGACACCTACACACCTACATCATTAAGTGTTCTTTCTAATAGTAAGTGGTGCGAGAAACTTGTAGTGAGAAAACCTTGAGTGTCTACCATTAAGGATTCTAATCAAGACTTTACAACAATCAACTATACTTAGAGGGAGGCATCATCACGAAATACCATCCCATCATCATATTTCCCATATAATGCAAATTGATATTTCCCATATAATGCAAACTTATGTTGATTGGAAATATGTGGAAATTAACCAAACATAATGTCACATGACATGAGAGGGAGGCATCATCACGACATAACATCCCACCATCATATTTCCCATATAACGAAACTGATGTTGATTGGAAAGATGTGGAAATTAACCCAACATAATGTCACATGACATAAATCTCAAAACATATATATAGATTATATATGATACATTTTTGTTTCCTATTTTTGATTCACTGGTATATGCATTAGCCATGTCTCACCTCTCTGCATCTGTTTTGCTCCTCCTTGTCATGCCTTTGCTTTCTTCTTTTGTGTTTACTGCAGGATTTACACACATCGGTGATGGTGAGTTCTCTCGATATTGGTCAATGGCCACCTAATAAGTAAATTTATTTATGAGAAAGTTTAATAGTGTTAATGTTGATATAAGTGGGTAATTATGCATTTCAATGTGTTCAGTGGACACACTGTTGTTGATACAAAAGCAATTGGGAAATACACTATCCACATGGAAAGGCCGAGATCCGTGTGGTTTAAAATGGGATGGTGTTTCTTGCATCGGTAACCGAATAACTTATTTGTAAGTATTTTGTGCATCTTGCTTTCAAATCATGACAACATCTCATATTCTAAATGAATATCCATGTCGTTTATGGAAATTTCTTGAGCTCTATAGAAAATTTTGGGAGTTTCTTCTGATTGAATCTTTCCATGGATAAAATTTTACAGGACTCTACATTCAATGAACCTCAATGGACAATTTCCAATTGAAATTGGGCATCTTGCAACACTAGAAGTTTTGTAAGTTGATTGATGAAATAATCGCAAGGGTACCACAGAGTTGATATCATCCAAACCCAGTTCTCCAATGAATATTGAGGTTGCGAAGTAGAGTTCATTTGCCTGAACTCCTCCATATGTATATCATAGATTTGTTTACTTGGGTGCAATGATCTTTCCATTTAATGCAGTTAATGCACCATGCAAATTTTATCCAACATTTGAACACACAGTGTAGTGGGGATGGATCTTCCAATTCTACCCTCTATATAGAGCATCTTCCTTCTTTAGATGCAATTAGAATAATAATAACAAAACCCTCTTGGGTTTTCATGGTAAATAAGAGGGTATAATAAGTAGATTGACTGAACGAAGTCGTCATTGCAGGGATCTGTCATACAATCTAGGCATGATAGGATTGATTCCAAGTACCTTGGGTGATTTGCAATACCTTCACACATTGTAAGCATTTTGAACCCTGTAATTCGATCGTTGGTATTTTTGTTTGAATACTTTACAATCAACTAATTTTTAGCGCATCTTAGAATATTGAGAGGTTATAGGTTTTCTGGGCTCATTCCAAAGGAGTTGGCTAAACTGCAGAGACTGGTTACTCTATAAGAAAATACTCCAAAAAAACCCTTGTTTTTATGAACAAGTACACTTTGTGGCATCGTGAATCATTGTTGTTTTGTAGGGACACGAATTCAAATGATTTATCGAGAAGTACTCCCCCATATTTGAGTAATCTTACAGGTCTATACTCATTTGATTTTTCCAATAATGCCATCGTTGGAGAATTGTCTGTCGAGCTAAAGGAGCTTGTTAAGTGCAATCACATGTAATTATTGCATTTTTATTTGGGATAAATTTTAACTATGTATAGGAATATTGATTTTATACCTTTTTATCTTAAGCTTGTGGTTATGTTGTTGATGATTCAAGCCATTTAAATAAAAACAAATTGAGTGGATCGATTCCACCGAAGGTTTTCCACGAGACTATGACCTTAAAACATGTGTAAGTACCATATTAATTATATTGTAAAGCATAATCATTTAATCCTTAATTCAATTCCTACTAAAATATTTGATCAAATTAGATTCTCAACATAAAGCCATTGTCCATTGTTTGCAGGTTATTTGATGACAATTCATTCATAGTAAATATCATTGTCCTGTGAGTCTCCTATTTCCATTGGATTTCAAAGTACACAAATCCCCACACTTCTCATCAACTACTATTTATGTGATCAAGTTGGAAATAAAGTTTAGCATTCTATTACTGAGTGATTGGTACAATGAGATGTTATCGCCTCTACCCAGTTTCAAATTTTAGGGGACATTTTTTGCCCCTTACTCTAAGGCTCAAGGTGTAGACTCCCAGGCCCTCATGGAGTCTAGGGTCTTGCTTAGTCATAAACTCCTGATATATATGGTTTCCTGGTATTATAGTAACAACAATTAACTTTTATCCTGAGCCGCACCCTAGACATAAAAGTGATGACATACTCAACCCAGTTACAGTTCTGTTGATTATTTCTTAATATGGTATCATATCTAGAAGTTTATAACTGCAAGTGAAATATACTGTCACATGAGTAAAGGGGCTGGAAGGATTATATATGTGTGAGGTTTAGAAAATCTAATGATTGTCATTTTAATTAATATATTCTGACCTTAAAATAAAATTTGTCTGGGGTAATGGGACAAGTGTTCATAGCTTTTTTGTCGAATATAGAATATCAAGATTACTCATAAGTAGGGAATTTAAGATGCAAAGAGTATTCAGGCACAAGGTTGTCCAATCTAACAATGTTCTCTTACTATGATAATATAAAATATTGTTGCAATATTTTTGCTCCCTAGTTCTCAAATATCTTGACAAACCATCTATTAAATCTTGCTTTATGATTAACAGGAGGCTTGATCGAAACTCTTTGGAAGGACCAGTTCTGTCCAACATCGCACAATTGGAAAATATTAATGAATTGTAAGATCAATGATGGATTGTGTTTGTTCAAATATGTTAGATCATAGTATTGACCGAAAGAACTCGTTGCCTCTCTACATTTTTTCAGGCATCTATCAAATAATCAACTCAACGGTTATATACCTGTCTTATCTTTGATGAAAGATCTTCAGTACTTGTAAGTAGAAGGTTCAAAATCTGCTCAAAAGATCTCTAATTGATTTTATGAATTTAAGGCATTCAATATTTGTGTGTACGACCTTTTCATTTCTAGGGACTTGTAACAATTCATTCGAGGTCTCTGATGTGCCCACCTGGCTATATACTCTCGCATCTTTGACCACCATATATGTTCAAGTGGTTTGAAACATAGTTACCAAATTCAAATTCGATTTGATACGAAAAAAATTGACGCTATAAAATTCAATACGAAAAAAATTCAATATTATACATCTTACAAATACTTTATTATTATTATTATTATTATTATTATTATTATTTAATTTAAATGAACAATCATTATATGAAAATTCATTAAATATTTCCCTAACAAGGATATTTCTATTTACTTTTCTCCAACATTAATTTCTCCTATCTAAAATGTTGTAGACCCCTTCTCTCTAAAACGATTTAGAAATAATGAGGATAAAAAATTTATTGCAGACTAGAAAAACATGTAAAAGTAAAATCTAATAATATGAGTCACAAAACACAAAGCTAGAGTTCAATGTAAAAATTGTGATATTGGATATTAAAAATATGATATAAGTGTTCTCTAAATACCATGAAATTTATGTCTAAATCACTAAATATATCTATGTGAAAATGTACATGCCATCTACAAACATTGATACCACTCCTAGTGGGTCTTTTTGTAGATATCTACAAACTTCTTGAGAATCTTCTTGAAAGACAACAACAATGATATCTAATTTAGATTGAAATATGAATTTAGATCATTTACTTCATGGTCATTTTGTATTATATTTAAAACAATATTACGTATAAAATAGACACTTTTAAAACTTATAAAACTTATAAAACAATGCAATAAAAGTAACTAAGAATCATAATATGTCAAACTAGAACAATTCAATCATAAAATGTAAAAAAGTTAAAACATAGTTTAAGACTTATGCACGCTTATACAAAATGCTAATAGAAATAGCAATTTTATGATCATTACCATAAATGAAGGGCCAAAATTATCTTAAGGTGCGTAGGTCATCTCATCTCCATTGTCCTCATTGACATTAGGGTATTCACTCATGAGAGAGGCATTATCACCATTAGAACTCTCATCTGGAATATCTCTGAGCAAGAGATCATTCTCATTGATGTGATGTGTGGATGTAGAAGATCATCCCACAATTGGTGCTTGTGAGGTTGCACTAGATGCATTAAAAATATGGTGAACTTATTGTACTATATTTGAAGTTGTTTTCTTCCGCTCCAAAGTTTTCAGCTACAAGTGTAAATTGCAATGAATTCTAGCCAAATATTCCAATTTACTAGCTCCTAAATGGTTTCTTCTCTTACTATGGATGAACTGATGAGTGCTCCAACTCCTTTCACATGTTGACGCACTAGTGACCTATTTTTTTACATTAAAATAATACTGTATTAGTATAATAATTTACATGGAATAATTTGCAAATGTACATAAAAAGTATAAATAATTATGATGCCTACATACTTGACTCAACACCCTAAACTGCAAATGTTTGTAGTTGAGGTGTCTCATATCCATTGAGAAACCACCATTGAGCAAGGGTGACCTCTGGATGGTGCATATCTCGTATTTCCCTAGCTATAGTGAAAGAATGACCCACCCCTTGCCTATTTGATATTGATTGTATTTGTATTTGATATTGTATCTCGGGATCAAGATACATATTCTCCATACAATTATAAAATCACTCCATGATATATCTATCCTTAGGAACATGAAAGTAATTAGGTGCTAGAAAAATCCCTGCAACATGTAATGGCGTATGCAACACGCACCACCTTTTTTCAATAATTCTCCATATTGGTTTAGATATTGAACTATCATTCTTACATATCAACGATATGTGTTCTCTTACTCTATCCATGCCCTCATATACATAACCTATACATTTAGCATTAGAATGGACCATCCTCAAAATTTGTACAATAGACTCACAAATAGAGATGATTTTTCTGCACATGACCAAAATATTTCATTGAAGATTGTTTTCTATACTATTTTACCACCTTTTTACCTTGACAAAGGAGATTTCACCCAGTCTTAATTACATACAAATGATCTTAATGCAACTTTTTTCTCTATTGACCTTTGCAGTGCAATAAAATGGGTGGAAAACCTAGTGTCACCTAGTCTCAGTAGATTCTTAGTTTTGTATTTTCTAAATATACTCAGGCTCAATCGGTGGTTAAGAATGAATTTGACCAGTTGCCTTGCTCGAGATATATTTACCTGCACCTAACCTATTTTAGCAATGTCATGAAGAGCTAGATCAATACATTGTGTTGCACAAGGTGTCCATAACAACTTAGGGAAATTCTCCATAAATAACTCACCAACATGAACACAATTGGATGCATTATCAGTGAGAACTTGGACTACATTGTCCTCTCCTATAGATAATATGGTGTCATTCAGTATCTGAAATAAATATTCAGTAGTATTTTTTTTGTCCATACAATCAATAGTAGACAAATGAATCACTCCCCAAGGACAACAAGCAAGTGTGTTCACAAGAGGTATAGATTGGCGATAAGTCCAACCATCACTAACTAAAGTACATCTAGAAATAGCCCATGAATCCCTTATTGGTTCAACTCTTTCCTCTATTCTTGTTTTCTCCTCTCAATTCCTTTGGTCCTAAGACTTTCATAGCTTGGAAGAACATATGAGGGACCAAAATGGACTATTTTTTTAACATCTGAAGGAATAATGGGCTTTTGATAGTGTTGAAAGAGATATCACAACCAATGAAAAAAATCATAAACTACATCACCTACCTCATTTCTCTCCAATGGCTTCCAAGCTTTCTTCAATGTTTGTTGTGTTGGATCAACATCTAGTTAAGTAGGTTTTCTTTGTGATCCATATGGTATAGAAGATGTTGTAGATGCCACAAATGATGGGAAGGAGCTTGTTGTTGAAGTAATACAATTTTCTCTTCCCATGAGTCTATCTTGTGTTCTTTTTTTCTTGCTTCTTGGACTACCCTTCCTTGCTTATGAGCATTTACTTCTTCACTTAAAATTTTCTTCACATCTTGCGCAATTTTAGTACATGCTTCCACTTTTCCTCCACTAGTTCCATCCACAATGCAAATAAAATGATCTCTTGCTCGAGTCACTGATGTCCCACAAGTATTATTGCAGAACTTGCAATAAATTTTTCCATCAATTTTTCTTTCAAGATATTTCCATTCAGGAATTTTCGATCTAGGCTCCATCAATGTTCTTTAGAGGGTATCCAATTATCCTATTGGCAAGAAAAAAAACTCATTCAAATTCAATGAACTATATTTGTACATATTTTGAAAAACAATCTTTTTCAAACTATAGAGAATACAAAAGAGACAATGCATAAAAACCTACTTATGATATTACCTATAATTGAATTAAAAACATTGCATTCTATGTGAAGCTAAAACACATTAATTCCTAGGAATCTAGTAGAAAATTGCAAATATGGCCATGATATACAATTTCAAAACTATTACTAGAACAATAATTGGGTAGATACAAGAAAATTATTTTTTACATGTCTATTAACAACTAAGACAAAATATTTGATCACAAATAACAAATAATAGCTTTCATTTAATTTTAATTTTCTATGTGTCCTATCTTATCCAAATTTATTGGACAATATGTGTCAAAGCCTAACCTTTCTCGTTGACAACAAAAAAAAAACCCCTCTATTTGAATTCCACACCAGGGATCCTTGTTTTGCAATGGAATGCAATCTTGATAATCACTTACACCAACCTGGTAATGGATATCATAAAAAATAATCATGAGAATTAAAAAAAATGTGTTTTAAAGATATTTGCAATTTTTTTAATATAAAACTTACAATTCCGTATATTTTTTTAATTCCAACACTGCTTAGTTGATGCATTGATCCAAAATTCTTTGTTGAAGAGAACAGATTCTTAATTCTAACTATGCTTTGCTAGTAAATTGACCAAGAATTCTTTATTGAACAGAATAAGTTTTTAATTCTAATTTCTAAGTATACTTTTCTACTACATTAAGACATAATTCAATGTTAGTTCTTACTACTTGTGGAAGGTTTCCAAAAAAATAAGATTAGTTGGTAAACTAGTTTTATTGCAATTTAAAAAAAATAGAACTTACCATTCTCTGTCATCATTTAATATGGAAAACAAAAATCACAAAGTGCAAACTTATAATTCTCTACCATACTTTAATATAAAATTGAACATGTAAATTTAGTTTATTGTTTTTTATATAAAACATGTAGCATGCAAATTTACTAAGCATACCAATCTTCCTATACCATTTGTAACTACATAATTTTTTAAATTAAATTTATTATTTTATTATTTTATTCATAAAATTTAAAATGTAAATTTACTTTTTATTCTATTCACAAATGTAAACTTACCTTTACTACTATTTTATAGCTTTTTCATGTAAATTTAATTATTATTCTAAGCAAAATTTACCTTTACTATTTGAAATTGTACTTCAACATAAAAATAACATAATAAACTTACTTATTATTTATTCACAAGTGCACACTTGTGTTTATGTAACTGCAATTTCTCATTTTATATTTTTCTGAAATATAAAAGTTCCCCTTTTTCTATACATTTGTATAGGAGTTATGGATTCACAACTAAGATTTTCCATTTTATATCTTTTATAATTTTTTTAATATTGGAATTATATTTTTCTATTTTTTCATAAGAGTTATCCATTTTAAACTGAAATTTTCCATTTTATAATGTTTTGTAATATAGAAGTTACTGTTTTTTTTATTTTTTTTATTCATAAGTGTAAACTTATCTTTAGGGATTCTCATGCTAAAATTTTTTGTAATATAGAGGTTATCATTTTTCCATTCTTTTGTATAGGAGTTATGGATTTGCAACTAAGATTTTCCATTTTATATTTTTTATTATTTTTTTAATATTGGATTTATCCTTTTTCTATTTTTTCATAAGAGTTATCCATTTTAAACTGAATTTTGTCATTTTATAATTTCTTGTAATATAAAAGTTAATGTTTTTCTTTTTTTTTGTATAAAGGCTGTCGATTTTACCATTTTACAACTTTTATAATTTTTTCTAATATTGGATTTATCCTTTTTTTTTTCTATTTTTTTATAGGAGTTATCCATTTAACACTTAAATTTGTGAGTTCATAATTTTTTTCCAATATAGAAGTTACATTTTTTTGTTCTTTATATAAGAGTTACCATTTTGCAACTAATTTACTATTTTATAATTATTGTTAAAATAGAAGTTATCATTTTTTTCATTGCAATTTTCCATTATATAGAAATTACTAACTAGTTATCCATTTAACATTGAAATTTGTCGATTTATAATTTTTTCCAATATAGAAATTAATGTTTTGTTTTTTTATATAAGAGTTACTAGTGTGCAATCAATTCATTATTTTATAATTTTTGTTAAGATAGAAGTTATCTTTTTTTTTTAGTTGCAATTTTCCATTATATAGACATTACTAACTCACGGCTCTCATTTAAAGCATCTTGTTCGGTTGTTTCAAAGGGTAGACTTAAAAATCAAATTTGAGTCACATCCTGTTAAACAATGATGCCTCCTAGATATATATGGGCTATTTATATTATTTAATGTCAATGAGAATAATGTTTGCGTTTTATTCATTTTTAATTAAATTAATTATTTAACAAGACTTTTACATTTTAGGATTAGCAATTTCTTTTCGATTATACCCTATTGTGTCCTTGAACAATTTGTGAATAATAATGAAATAACAAAATCAAACAAAGATTGAAATAATCAAATTTACAACCAAATTTCTAACCATATTTTCCATTTTATAGCCAAATTTAGTAGGAGTTGCCATTTTTTATAATATAGGAATTATTGTTTGTTAATTTTTTTTATAATATATATATATATATATATATATTTTCCAATTTTCTAATTAATCAGTGTATAAGAAAATTACCCTATTTTTTCGTATAAAAAAATTATAAAAACTAAATAATCCTAGCTTTAAAACTAAATGATCTCTGCATTATTTCAATTTTCAAATTTCCACAACGCTGCTGCGTTATTTTTATAAAAGCTAAATGAGAAAATTGGATTTACTTCGCCTATGATTTTATCTCGGAGTGATATGTGTTTACCTCCCATATTGCACTAGTAGTGGTGTTATCAGTGTTAGACCCACCAACATTCAAGGGATCTCCCCAGTATGAAGTCCCAACTAGACCTCACACTGTTTGGCATCGGAGTCTCATCCAGTATGATGATCCAGTTGCCATTATCTTAAAAATATGCCTTAGCTTTTGCTTGTTAGCACATGAGAGTGGTATAATTAGTCTTCAAACAACGATAACATAGTTACCAATCAAACAAGAACTCGGGCCCAAAAATTCCAAAAAACGTGAAAACACAACCTAAAAATAAAAAGTGTTGATTCTATATCATCATTTTTTTTTCAGAGTAAATTTTCAATATTTTTTAAAAATAATAGTAAAAAACAATAAAAGCCATTTTGTTTGGTGCAAAAGAAACCTTGAAATCGAAAAGTGTTGATGTCGGAATAACATCATTTTTCTTTTTTCTTTTCTTTTCTTTCTTCTTCTTCTTCCTTTTTTTTTTTTTTTTTTTTTTTTTTTTTTTTTTTTTTTTCAGGGTACATTTTCAATAGTTTTTAATAATGACGTTAAAATAAAAATATAATGACTTTGGAAAACTTTAAATTGCCAACGATTTTCAAGCATGACATTAACGATAAAATATCACATCTTTGAAAAGCCTTAAAATTCCAATGATTTTTAAGCATGACAATAAATTTAAAATATCACTTCTTTGAAAAATCTTAAAATTCCAACAATTTTCAAACATGCTGCTAAGAAAAAATATTTATAAATGTTTTCAACCATGACATTAAAGATAAAAAATCACAACTTAAAAAAGCATTAAAATCTTGACAATTTTTCAACCATGGAATTAAAACCAAAGATTATGACTGCAAGACAATCTCAAGTTTTCAAAATATTTCAAGCATGACATTATGAAAAAAATTTATGACTAAAAAAACCTTAAAAACGAAGACGTGAATGAAAGAGTTATTATACCAAGAGTAATTTTTTAAAAATGCTAAATTTATAATGATTTTAAAATCTTAGCGTAAGACAACTTGATACATTGCAAAAAAAAAAAAAAAAACTACTATCAAATTGACACCGAGTGTAGGTGAGTTCAACCCATTGTAATGAAAACTTAAAGACCAACCATGAAATTAGCACATTGTGGGGTAGACTCAATTCATTATAACGAAAACTTTAAAATCAACTAACAAATTGCACATAATGGGACCGGGTTGCTAGACAAGCATTGACACAGACTCTATAATATATATATATACACACACACACACATAAGAAAACAAAAATTCAAACATTGAAAAAGAAATTAAGAATAATAACAAATAATAAAACATAAGAACATGACAAAAAAAGCAAATATAAAAAAAATATATAGAAATGCAAAAATTCAAATACTCAAAAAAAACAAATATTGAAAACAAAAAATAACAAATAATAAAACATAAAAAGAACATGACAAAAAAAATCAAATATAAAAAATATATAGTAATGATAAAAAAAAACTATAAAATGTAAAAAAAATTAACCACACCATGTAAAATTAAAAAAAAAAGGAAAGAAAGAAAAATAGTAAAATAAAATAAAAACCAAATAATAAAAGAAATTAAAAAATAATTACAAAAATAAAATACAGCATTAAAAAAAAATTAAAAACTTAAAAAAAAAAAAAAAAAAAAAAAAAAAAAAAGATATTCGGGCCACCTGAGGCCCAACCGGCTAGGGCTGGCAAGGGGACGATTCATGGCAAAAAATAAATTAAATATCATCAAATATATAAAAATAAAAAAACCATAAAAATGTAAAACAAAAATCAAAATTAACTTGTAAAAATGAAAATTTTAAATAAACAAATAAAACAAAAAACAAAAACAAAAAACAAAAAAGTTAAAATATATATATATATATATATATATATATATATATATAATTTAAGAAAAAATAAATAAAAATAAAAACAACCATTTCTTTAAGTTAAAAATAAAAGATAAAAAGAAAAAACATCATTTAAAACAAAGGTTAAATAATTACCAAAATAAAATTAAGTAAAAAAAGAAAAAAGAAAATTCAAAACAATTAAAAATTAAATTAAATTAAAAGTAAAAAAAAAACATGAAAAAAAAATACAAAAAAATTATCAACAAAAAAAAACCTATAAAATTATTAAAAAAAAAACCCAAAACTAACTCAAAAAAAAAAATGAACACAATACTAACGAAAAAAAATAAAAAAATAAAAAAAAATTTAAAAAAAAATATATAAATAAATGAAATTCATATATATATATATATATAATTTAAAGAAAAACAAATTAAACAAAAAAAAATCTAAAAACATTTTTTATTTTTTTATTTTTTTTTAAGTTAAAAAAACAAATAAAAAATAAAAACCTCATTAGAAGAAAAAAAAACTTAAAATAATTGCAAAAAAAAATAATAAAAATTAAAAATTAAAAAAACATTTAAATTAAATAATTTAAATAAACAAATTTAAAAATAAAATAAAAAATAAATTAAGAATTGTTTTTCTAAATTAAAATTATAAAAATAAAGAAATAACATTAAAGAAAAAAAAATTAAAAATTAAATTATAAAAATTAAAAACCAAAATTGGAAAAATAAATAAATAAATAAATAAACTATAAAAATTTAAAAAATAAAATCAAAATTAAAAAATATTTAAATTTAAAAATTAAAATAAAAAAAATAAAGTAAAATAAAATTATTAAAAAAACAATTAAAAAACATTAAAAAACAAAACAAATAAAAAACATAAAAAAATATTAAAAAAAACAGTTAAAAAAAAGAAGTAAAAAAAAAAAAAAAAAAAAACAATTAAAAAAATATAAAAAAAAAACTATTAACAAAATAACCCCCCACCCCTCTCGCTCCGCCCCTCCCCACCCCCTTGCTCACCCTCCCCTCACCCCAACCCCTCTCTCCTCCCCATACTCCCCTCCCCACACCACCTTTTCCCCTCTCCCCCCAACCCTCCCCTCTCACCTCCTCCTCCCCCCCGGCCTTCCCCTCTCCCATCCCTCGTCCTCCCCACCGCTTCCACCCACACCCCCTCCCTCATTTTCTCATTTGAACAGTAACTATGTTTGAGGTTCATGTTTCTGGTGAATGCTTAGTGTAACTTGTGTCTATGTTCTTTCACTACAGAGGGAGAGGATGAAAGTGAGTCTCAAGTCAAAAGGGAATAGCCCCAACTCTCTTAGAAACACACAACACAACAGGACATGAGAAACTTGCAGCGGAGTAGTCCACACAGATGCAATATTCAAAAACACAAAGTGAACATATAGCACGTATGACACCCTAGGGAATATTCCACACGAGTGTGATGGTCGTTATAACAAGTTTACAAGAATGAGTCTGTCGAATGTCCAACGGAATAGTCCACATGCGCGAGACAATGTTAACAATTGATACAACACATTTCCAACAACATATGTACTAAAACAACTGAAATATTTCAACTTTTTTAATACAGGTTAAAGCAACATGCATTACAAGCATCCAAAGAATAGTCTTACAAACGAATACAATACATATGTGAAAATGTGTTGGCATGTTAACAGGCTTCTAAATTAAGCAAAAGTTCCAAGACACATGCGTACATCATTACATCACTAACCCCAATAGCGGGGAGTTGGAGTCACTGCTCTCTCCTCAAAGAAGCGATTATAGACTCTCAAGGCTACGTAGGAGGAGCCTAGGTGAAAAGTCTTGTTGCATATACAAATAAGGGGTATATATAGCCAAGGGTGAAACAGACCCTTGTGACTGTTAGACTTCCCTCATGACTGTTTGACTTACATGACTCTTTGGCTTGCATAGCTCTTTGACTTCATTTGTGAGTCTCTTGGATTTCCATGTTACATTACATTGATTACAAAGTTATGACCCAAAGTAGTGATGTGGTCGAGGCAACTCATGACACAACTCGACATGACACTGTTGGTATGCACATGCTGGTTGTGTTGTTCGTGTTGAGTTGCTATGTTTCTGAGTGGCAAGTGTGCCCATGGTGTACCATAGTTTCACCTCCACATGGAAAAGTGCACGGAGTCTTTAATGGTCTTGGTGTTCGCTTGATTGTTCATGCATGTACATGTGTCTCATGGGGGCTCCACTGGGGAGCAATCCCATACCACATGGGTTCATATTGAGGGATATATATTGAGTAAAAAATGACATAATATATTGGGGGATATATAGGGGGTAAATGGTTTTTATATTGGAAGGTATAAAAAATGGACTTCAAAGTTAATGAAAAAATATAAAGGGGTATAAAAAATGTTAATGAAAAAATGGATACCTACAATATCTAGTGGAAGTAGGGGTTTTTTAAATTGGAAAGGCTTATTGGGTTTGTATTGGCAGGGGGTTAAATAATGTGATTTTTAGGAGTATTTTCCAATATGCAGTCAAATTAAGGGTATTGTTTAATATGTTGCGTACGCACATGATAGGACAAAGATTCATTGAGTGAAGCCCTTGTGATGTGTCTCCTTCACTTGCTACTTGGTATGCTTCACGTGTTCGTCCAACCATGAACAAGTCTTCTATCATGTGATCCTCGTTCATCCCATTCATCATCACACCATGTCTCATCCATGTACCTATTTCTGCAATCACTCATGACGAGACGACATCAAATGCATAAATCCCCTAGTCTACCATTATGCATTGTCCTTCGTTTCCGGTTGCAGGTGACTAGGAGAGAGGACAAGGCTCTGAAATAACACAGAGCACATGTCAGGCCAGGATGCGGGGCACTGTCAAGAAAAATTGTGCAGAGGTCACTAGGAGGCTGTGATGAGAAGTATGGAATAGCAGTGATATTTTGCGGTATCTTGCTCAGCTGGGAGGCAGAACTGCATAATTTTTTCTGGGAAGGTAGTGTGGGCAGCAAAGGACATTGGCAGTGAAAACTACGCAACTTTTTAGGGGAGGCTAGGAGTGGGCTGCAAGAGATTGCTGGCCAAAACTCCACAAAACTGGGAGGTAGTCGTGCTAAACTTATCTGCATAGTTTCCGATCTAAGCGGGGTGTCGGGCATCTGGTGGCCAATCTAGGAAAACTACGCAATTTTTAGGAGGAGAAGCAGGCTGACTAGCAGGGAGGACTAATTAATAGAACTGTACAATTTTCTAAGACAATGTAGTGATAGGTAATAGGTTCATTTCCCTTTTTTCTGCCCAATTTCTCTAGTCAGCGAAGGCAAGCATGCTTACAAATTTTGCGTAATTTTTAGGAGGAGTGAAGCCTGAGGTCACTGCCCATTCAAATTCTTTGGTCAATGAGAGGGAGGCTTGATGGATTGGCTTCCGAGTAGCGCAGATTGAGATGGATTCTTAGGCAACTTCTATGCTGTTCTGGGTGATAGTCAGCCATGTTGATTATAGGATTGTGCAATGTAGACTACCTGGGAGGCAGCCTCAAGCGCTACACAATTATGGGCAACAATACTTGGTCACTGAGGGTTGAGGATGCGTAGTGCGGCTCAGCGGAGGTCCAGCTGATGGAGGGTGGTCTGTTCGACAAATCTTAGGCAAAATGGTTAAGTGTGTGAATGATTGAACTCGTGTATACATGACCTTGCGAACACACACTAAACATGACTTGAAGACAACACATCTCAAACCAACAAGTCAACATATGCTCAGTGTGACTAACTACAGGACTATCTAATGATGAAAGTGACAAGTGTGACACTACGATAGACCTTCCGATGACCGTGATGACATTTGCACGATAGTGCTTGTAACATCATCTTACAACATCGTGTTTGAGTGCGATAAATCTTTACATAGCAAACATAACTCAAGCACAAAACTTCAACATCACCGGAACAAGATCACAAGCATGACATAGCAATCAACATGCCGAAGACAATAGTTGGCAAAACAAGTGAAAAGGAAGCAAGACATGTAGAGGAAACACATGAAATGAATTTTTTTGTTTGCGCAAATAAATGTTACTAAGGACATGATGATATGACAATGAAAACAATTCCTACAAACTCAACTAAGAGGTGTACCTCAAAAGGTGTTCTTTACTTACCATACTTACCCTCGAGATGATCATCATCCAACAGAGTTTGCATGTGGCCCTGATATTTTTCCATTACTTGGTCTCTTGGTCCTTCTCCTCGACTCCTTGGGAGTGATCTCATCATGTCACCTTTTTCTATAGTCATTGATTGATGGATCAGCACAGTTTCACTGGGAAGTGACTGCTGTTGGGATGAGGCCATGGGAGGCCCATTTGGGAAGTTTCTAAATGCAAGACTGATAGGGCATCTTGGACAACACTGCGCATTTTTGAGGCACAAGACTCTGCTGTGGGATGGAGGTCTTGGGAGGACACCTCTGTGCAATTTATGAGTGTAGTGTATCCTGGGCATCTAAGAGGAAATACTATGCAGTTTCTGGGTGCAAGGTAGACTCAGCAGCTGAGGGACAATAATGCACAATTTATGTTGATAGTGGGTTCTGACTAGGGAAGGACATTGGAGGAATCTACTGCGCAGTTTTGGATGCCAAGGGATGTTGGGGTCTCTGCACATTGTAGGGTTTCAGTGGGCAATGGAGGAAGCTTGATGGTTGCAGAAGCAAAGTGAAAAGTTTTAGGAAGCTAGATGAGGCTAGGTTACTTGGGTAATGGCTAACTGTGACATCAGTGACACATATGTAAACAATGATAGGACTCGACTGTGATCGCACACGGACACTTAGTGTCACAACATAGACCATCCAGAATGCATAAGACATACTTTTCTTGATGCAAAAACATTTGCGACAAGAGTGCATGAAGTGAGTGTGAAACATGTCTATGTGATGACAACCACTCATACGCACACAATTCCCTTGAAATAAAAAAAGCATTCCCCTTGTATGCCAAGAAACAACCCCTATGCCCAAAGGTGACACATGCTCCATAAAGGTGAGAACATGAACAACTTTTAATATCAAGGAGGGGAAGCTTGAGATCATTAGCTTACCAACAAGTGACCAAGGATGATCGACCGCTTGATCCATGGTAGGTTCCAAAATTTGCACACGAGCCAAAACTTTGGAGGGTTCTTGTAGTCACTACAACAAGTGGATATACCAGTGATTTGTTAGCACTCCTATCCATGGTTACACAAAGCCTGAAATTCCCACCAATAGGCCACATTTATTGTTACACATTTCAGGAAGCTTGAACACTTAAGGCCAGGTAATCATTTCTCTGATCAGCCATTAAAAGGAATTGAAACAAATGGGAACCACAACGAATCCGAACCAGTGAAAGGAAAGCACAACCAAGATGAATCAATGAAGGGAAAATTTGGTGGCATGAGTTGTGCTAGGCACCATGCCAAGTATCAATTTTATTATTCCATAGTGTAAGCACACCAATTTTGGTCATGCCTTTTGAAGTTTCCAAAGTCCAATTCACACATGCTCTTGCTTAAGATTCAGCATTTGACCATGAAAGCTATTAGGCCCACTCATCTTCCAAACCCAACACACAGACAAGATCACTAATTTTTCTATTCGACATGTCAGTGCTACCATTATCAAGAAAAACGATTGTCATTCGTTTATGTTTCTCGCTACATTTTATTGTTCTGTGCGCCTGCATTCCACCTCGGTCACTGGTTACCTGCAACAATTTTGACAATTCTTGCACGATTTCAAATGCCTATGGTACCTGGCTAGGCAAAGTCCCCTGCAAATCCTCCATAGTTTTCTATCCTTCTACAGAAGAAGAGATTTTACATGCAGTGGCCAACAATGCGAGGAAGAAACTGCGGATGAAGGTGGTCACCGACTTTTCGCACACAATTCCCAAGTTAGCCTGCCCCAATTCGAGAGTTGGTACTGGGATTCTTATTAGTACCCAAAATTACAAGAATAAAATCACAGTGGATAAAGCCACCGTGACCGTCACTATAGACAATGGTGTCGAGCTGAGAAACCTCCTCAACACGGTGGCTGCATCAGGTTTGGCTCTGGAGGCAATGCCCTATTGGGACGACCTCATCTTGGGTGAGTTTTTGAGCATGGGTTCATAATACACACATGCACATTGTTCATCGGCTCAGCAAGAGTAGCACAATGGACGTTGGACACAAGCCAGTGGAAACATTTGACCATAATCATGCACTGGTGCCCATACCAAATTGAAAAATGATGAATTATTCGTTGTACTGAACTGAATTAGTGAATTTATGAATTTGTTTTGCCAGTATAGCCAAACTTGGTAGCTATGGTTGCCACTACCCCCTGAAAGGGCTTCTTTCAAATATCCTTTCTCGAGTCCTAGATTTTCATAGATTATATGTATTATTCTTTCTGCCAATCTCGTCACCTCCTCACTAAATTCTTTCATCATATCTCTGCAATATCCAACATATCTCTAACTTGCACAACCACATTTACCAATGTGGTTGATATACGCCAATATGTATATTTAAAACACATCTACAACCACATTTACCAAATGTGGTTGATATGCATCGATAGGCTTATATCCACCACCCACCACATTAATAATTGTTACGTATATTTTGTTAAGGGCTAACTATTTCTTATTATTAATAACTATATAAATAATAATATTCATATTATTTTTTATTTATATAATTATATTTATTATACTAGTATTATTTTGTATATTAATATAATATTAATTATTAAATAAAATATTGCTAATATATTAATAATTATATTTAAAACTATAATATAAGTCCTATATAAAATAATAAAACATTTAGTTATTAGTAATAATATATATTTATCTCTCACCATTATCTTAGATCTACGGCTCTCCAGATCTACACCTCTCCAAGTTTTCTCTCGCAGGTCTGCCGAATCCTCTGTGGCCTTCTATGGTAAGATCTGCGGCTCTTTTCTCTTGCAGGTCTGCCGATTCCTTTGCAGCTCTTAGGTTTTATATTTCTTCATTTGAAGCTCTTTACTGTGGAGATCTGTGGTTAGATCTGCGGTTTTTTTATTAAATATATGATAAAAAAATTTGAGTTGTGTGTCAGAAATAAAATAACACTACCTGCCTTTAGCTGTGGCTCTCCAGATCTGTGGTTCTCCAAGTTTTCTCTCACAAATCTGCTAATTCCTCTGCAGCCTTCTGTGGTTAGATATGCGACTCTCCAAGTTTTCTCTCGCAGGTCTGCTGATTCCTCTGTGGCTCTGGCAATCTTCTATACTCAGCAGGAGAGCATTCTCTAGATGGCTCCCAGCTTCACAAATATAGCTGCTGGCTCAGTTTCGTCCGCCTCTGGGGGGCAATCTCCTACCCATATCGTCAGTGAAGCCCTAGCTCCCATTGTCCAGGTGGTCCAGGTCTCACTCAATGAGGCTTTGAAGTTCTCTGAAAATTCCCTAATCTACCGATTCAATGGTTTTTGGCCGTGACTGATAGCTCTCCACAGTTGGATCTCAGAGGTATGGAAGCCTCTAATTCTTGATGCAATTAATATCTACCCTTGTGCTAGGGGTTTCTTTATAGTATATTTAGAAAACACTGAAAGCAGACAATGTATTCTAGATTCCAGCCCTTGGTTTTGGGAAAATCAGGCCTATTCATGAGGCCATGGAACCCATCATTCGATCCCTCAACAACAGTCATAACCTCAGCACCAATTTGGGTGAGATTGCCAAACCTACCCTTGCATCTATGTAATTTCTCTTCGCTAAAAGCCATTGGAAATGCAATTGGGAAATTTTATTGCAGGTGCCCAGAAACAGAGGAATATGCCAGAACCACCTATGCACGCATTTGTGTGGAAATGGACTTCAGCGTCGGATTCCCAGCTGAAATACACCTAACAAGTAAAGACTATGTGTGGAACCAGAAACTCGATTATGAAAGTGTCCTCTTTAGATGTCGATCCTACTTTGAGACAGGCCACCTAGCCAAAAATTTCCCAAAAGCCTCCTAGAAAAATTCTGATACAAAAAAAATCACCACAGATCTACATGGTGGGAAGGAGCACAAAAGGAACACTACACTATCATCAAAGAAGAATACTCTCGAGAAAAATCTGAATCACAAGAAATCGGGCAAGAAAAAAACAACTCTCAAGACAAGCAGGGGGAAAGCCTCACCCAACAACAAAAGAGTGAACTCGACAACCCCTCGAACAGTTATGAGGGTTCGAATACTGCACAAAATAAATCTTCATTTAACAGCAAAGCAGATCTCCTAGACCAAACTTCTTCACCGACTATCTTCAAAAGGACGAACACAATAGATTGTGAAGCTAAGACACCAATGTCCCAAGAATCAATAGAGATGAAGGAGATGCAAGATAAAGAAATTTGGAAGACCGTAGAGAAAAAAAAGAAATATACAACACCAATCTCACTGAGAAAGAGGAGGAGCCAAACAATTAGAAACTAAAAAAGAAAATTATAGGTCCGATAGACCAATTTGGTCTCAGTGGACGTTAACCATCATCATCATCATCATCATCATCTTTTTTTTTTTTGTGTAAGTCAGATATTTATATTATAGAACAAAATATATTACAAAAAGTCTACCGAAGCGATACGATACCTTAGAAAGGTCATTTACCAGGGCCGACAGCAAGCCCTTAACTTCCAAAAAGACCAGGATGCTCACCTCGCAGGGTGGCCTTCTTTTAGAGCCAGTAAAAGCTGCCTCGACACTATCAAAACTTTGACATAGAAAGAGTAACATAACTAGATAGCAAACGACCGATGCCTTGACCAGGGAGAGACGAAGAACAGAAAGAGAGATTAAGGAAAATTGCCAATGCGACTGACTGTATCTAAGCCCACCTCCAGAACATGCTTGTCGACTTTGGCCTGCATGGCTTGCAAGGATTGATGATCCTGCGTTTCCTTCGGCTTGTTCTGCTGCATCAGGGGATCCAGGCTCAGAGTTTGCCGAAGAAGCCTGATTAGCAGAGTCAGTTTTTTGTTGACAGTTTCCACTGCATCATGCACAGTGGAGATTCTCCGATCCAACAATTCATGAATGTCTTGAATTTTAGCAAGCTAATCCTCCGAGATAGAATTTCCTTTCCGAGTCTGCTGCTTCCCATCATCCTTTGAATCCAGTGCTCTCGCCAGGAGGGTTTTGATTCTCCAACTCTCTGCTTGAGTCCGAACATATTGAGTGGCTCCTTTAGAGGGAGTGCTCGGGTCATGTAACCAATCGACCTCCCCCACGATGTTCTCCTCGATCCGCTGCTCCTCTTCCTCTTTCACAGCTGCTTCCAGTTCCGCTATCTTGCACTTATTCCTTGCTGCTGTTCTGGTTTCGTACATCTTCTTCGTTGTTTGAAGCTCTTGGTTAGCCACCGAACATCTGCAACTTCCCGTATCCATGCTATACCCTCTGGCTTTATCGCAGAGAAAACGATTACAGACGGAAAAGGAGCAATCTCTCGCAATGCCTTGAACTGAGGTGAAGGAAACAGAGTCTAAACTCTGTGTTAAATAGCTAGTTTCCCCAGAGTTTCCCATGATGTGCTCTTCCTTCCGAAGCAGAGTGGAGGTGCTCTTGATATCAATTCGGAGGTTGTCCGCACAAATCCAGCATCGCCTCCCAAACTTGACATAAATGTTGCTGATTACCTTCCCATCAAGGTTGTGCCAGGTGTCCCTTTCTCTCACGCGGTCTCTACGGTATCTTTTGTGGCAAGTACTATTATGATGGCCTCCAAAATTGGCCTTCTCTTGCCATAAATACAACC
Source organism: Pinus tabuliformis (assembly GCA_031772625.1). NCBI lineage: Eukaryota > Viridiplantae > Streptophyta > Pinopsida > Pinales > Pinaceae > Pinus > Pinus tabuliformis. The sequence goes on from CM062811.1 coordinate 1,195,502,217, forward strand.
GCCGTTTCTGTCCATTCACCCAACTCCCGTGATGAACACTCCGGCTGTTGCCGGTATTTCCATGTATACGGTGTTGTAAACTGAAACCGTTGCCGGTCAGGCCCAGTCGGTATCGTTTAAGTCCTGCCGTGCCAACTATAAACATTTCGCCTTAAGGTTCGGGCAGTCCACCTCCTGCCAACAAATGTCCCAACCCCTATCCTGATTGTCCACGCCAACATTCGCCAGGTAGTCCGCCAGCCCGTTTGCCTTGCGCCTGACTGTTTGGAAGACTAAACCTTTCATACCAGCCATAGTTTCTGCAATATTCTCCGTCACCTTGGCCAGCCTCCAGTGTTTCGTGGCTTTGTTCGCCTTGGTGCCTCCTTGAATTTTCTTAGCTGTGGAGATTACCAGTGACGAATCCCCTTCCACAATAACATTACATTTGCTTTGGGCTTTCAAGATTCTGAGACCATGCTCGAGTGCCACAAATTCCATCTCATTATTCGTGCTTTCCCCCAGCGCTCTGCAATAGATATACAGAATTTCTCCATTCTGGTTTCGTATAGCTCCTCCAATTCCTGCCTTGCCGGGGTTACCTCTCGAGGCCCCATCAAAATTCAGCTTCAAGCCTCCTTCCGGCGGACACTGCCGTTTGTCAATCTGCGAGGATTGTTGCTGCCTGTGTCTCGTTGCCGTGATGTTGATGGTAGCTTCCAGTCGAAATCACTTCAGGATGTGTAAGTCCTGGGCTGAAGGTTTTTCGTTATGTGCCTCTTTGCATTTTGTTTGAATTAGCTTCTGAATGTTTGTTAAAATGGATTCTTTAGAGAATTCTATGTTTCTATACTCATCTTGAAATATTCTACGGTTACGTTCCTTCCAAATAGTCCATAGTAAGAAGCCTGGAACAGACTTCCATATGCTGTTGACTTTTGGTGTGTTGGAGAAGTCCTTTTTCCAATTCAGAATGGTTCTGTGAATGGATTCTCTATCACGGTTAGAATTGCAAAGAATACCTTCCATCCAACACCATAATTGAGAAGCCCATTCACAAGCATTAAACAGGTGGTTTATTGTCTTCGCTTCAACGAGGCACATAGGGCATATTGATGGTCCCCTGAATCCTTTCTTGCATAAGTTATCCCAGGTTAGAGTTTTGTTTCGCACTAGAAGCCATAGGAATGTTTTGATTTTTGGCTAGTGTAGGCTGTCCCACACTTTGTTGCTCCAAGGCACAGCTTCTACCTGTTCTTCTTTTACTATAATTTCCCTAGCTTCTTTTAACGAGAAGTTTCCATTACCTTTCAGACCCCATCTCAGCTTATCATCTTCGTTAGTTTTTCGAATTTTTATTTTGAGGATTCTCTCATTAAATTGTTGAATGCTTTCGTTATTCTCTGTGCCACCAGGATTTAGGTTAATCCATTCCCTCCATATCGGATCCCTATTGCCTTGAATCCAATATTGATTAACTCTGTATTTGCCCTCGTTCTGACTAATTCGCTTAAGGGAAGACAGCTCTGGGGTGTCCAGTTTAGGGTTCTGCTGCCATGCATCTTCCCAGAACAGGGCAAGCCTTCCATTGCGAATCTCCCAAAAGATATGTTCCTGTACTAAGCTTCTATTGCTCCTGGAATGATTCCATATTGCCGATCCTTCCGGTACTTCCTGTAGCCTTATGAGGTCCTGAGTATCACAATCTGGGGTGTACTTCTCCTTCCAATGTTTTGCCCACGGTAAGTTGGGTTCTTTAACCCATTTCCACCACATCTTAGCTCCACAGGTTCTGTTTACCACTGCAGGATCCACTAGGTTCAGACCCCCCATAGATTTTGGCTGGCAGAGCTTATGCCAGGCCACCAAAGCCCATTTCTTCTTGTCTCCATTCCCATTCCATAGAAAAGATCTTTGAATAGTTCTCATTTGCTGCAAAATGCCCTTGGGAGCTGGAAGTATAGATAATAAGTATTGCGGAATTGCCTGCAGCACAGCCTTGGTCAAAATAAGTCTTCCCTCGAAATTTAGAGCTCTGTGCGTCCAATGCTTGCATTTTCTCTCCATATTGGCTAAGACCTTCTCCCAGTGAGCTTTCTGCCATGATTTCGGAGTCAAAGGAGCCCCTAGGTATTTCGAAGGCAGGGAGCCAATCCTGAATCCAAGAAGATGGGCCAGGTGAGCTTGAATTTCTGGGTGAGTGTTGAAGAAAAAGATTGTGGACTTAGAAAAGTTAATCTCCATTCCAGAGGCTCTGCTAAAGAGATCAAGAATTCCCCTAAACGCCAAGGCCTCCTTCACTGTGGGTATACTGTGTAGCATGGTGTCGTCCACAAACTGTTGATGCGTAGTGGCTGGTATCGATCTTATTAGTTGAAGACCTTTTATGGAACCTTCAGCTTTCTTCTTGGCTATGATTCTACTTAGTCCTTCCATAAGGATCACAAATAGGAAAGGGGATAAAGGATCACCCTGTCTTATTCCCCGCGAAGGAGTGAAAGGGGCTGAGGGAGCACCATTGACAAGTATTGAATATCTTGGAGATTTGATGAGAGCAGGTATCCATTTGATCCATTGCCTACAGAAGCCAAAAGCATCCAACACAGCTTCAAGGTATTTCCAACTTACTTTGTCATAAGCTTTTGATAGATCTAATTGCATTAGCATTCCTGCTTCTTTTCTTGAATGAAGAGAGTGGATCATCTCCTGCGCTAACAAGATGTTATCTAAAATTTGTCTACCCTCAACGTAGCCCGATTTCTCTTCCGATATGATGCCAGGAAGAATCGATTTTAATCTGTTGGCTATGACTTTTGAGATAATTTTATATATAACATTACATAGGGTGATAGGTCTGAATTTATCAGGTGTCTTTGCTTCTTCAACCTTAGGAATGAGTGCTAAAAAGGTGGAATTGACGGATTTTAGAATGGTTCCAGAGCGTCTGGAATCCTCAACAACCTCCCAAACCTCCTGTTTAACAGTGTTCCAGCAGGCCTTATAAAAGTTGATGGTAAATCCAATCAGGGCCTGGTGCCTTATCGTTAGGCATGCTCCTTACTGCCTCCTCCACCTCTTCCGAAGATATTTCTCTGTTAAGGGCCCAGTTCTGATATGAGGTAATGGATTTAGGAATGGCTGCTGTGAGTTCCTTGATGGCCTCCTCTCTGTTTATATACGGTTCCTGAGCGATTGAGCTGAAGTGATCCGATAGCAAAGCGATATGTCATTGTGATTCTTTAGTATCTCCCCGGCATTATTTTTTAGCTCAAGAATCTTGTTGGCACTTCTATAGTCTAAAGCCAACCTGTGAAAAAATTTAGTGTTCTGCTCCCCTTCTTTTAACCACTGGATTCTAGATTTCTGTTTCCAAAGAGTCTCTTCTTGCTTGCATCTATTGTGCCACTGCTGGGTTAGAACTTTTTCCTGCTCATTAGCTTCCTGACTATGGATTCCTACTGTCCCATCTCTGTGAATCTGTTCCAGCTTGCTCTCTAGAATGGCCTTCTCCTGGATGATGTTTCCAAAAACCGTTCTGTTCCATTCTTTTATCCTTTCTTTAGTTGGTTTTAGCCTCTTTTGTAGATTAAACATCTTGGAGCCTCTTACTTCCAAAGGTTCAGACCACCATTTTTCAACCATCATGAGGAAGTTAGGGTGGTCTAACCAAATTTTTTCAAATCTGAATGGTTTATTCCTTGGAGTGCCCTGAACTTCAACAATAAGCGAGATTGGCCAGTGGTCTGACCCACCACTTGGAAGGATATCTGATTCTGCTTTGATACCATCCATTATTATGCTTTATGAAATCAAAAATCTATCTAAACGAGAGGCTATTAATCTCTCTCCCCCCCTTCTGTTGTTCCAGGTAAACTTGCCACTCTTGGGGTATATGTCTACCAATCTAACCGTCTCAATGAAACTTGTGAAGGCTTCCGCATCCCTATTGAGTTTTCTTAGACCCCCTTTTTTTTCCATAAGGGTGGTTATCATATTGAAATCACCCCCCAGAATACACTTAGACCTTGGATATCTCTCAATGAGTCTAGTTATTAAGTTCAAAAATATTATTTTATCTTCTAATCTCTGTGGACCATAAATATTGATGCATAGGTATGACTCAGAGTTATCCGTGGGTTGTATTTCCACCGCTATGAATTGTTTGTTCGCCTCAGCTGAGATGATCTGGATGTCCCTTGTGTCCCATAGTATTGCAAGGCCTCCTTCTCGTCCCTGGCTTTCAATCTCTAAAGATTCTAGATTTCTCCCAAGCTTTTTACATAGGCTGTTCATGCTAGAGTTGCTACATTTAGTTTCTTGTAAAAACAAAATTTCTGGTTTATATTTCTAGATTTTCCTCTTTAGAACTCTATGTTTTGCATGGTTGTTAAGCCCTCTTGCATTCCACGATATGATCTTCATGTTTAACCAGATTTTATTGGTAGGACGGGAAGGTGCTAAGCGCCTTCATCTTCCCTGAGTTTATCATTATCATGCCTAGTTCCTGCAAAGCCTCACCACTTGTTCTGCGGCCTCTTCTTTTATTTTGTTTTGAGCTGGATGATTTCCAAAGAAGACTCTTCGAGTGGAGGCTGTTTCCTTTTACTATACCTAGCCTCCTGTTCTGCTTCTCTAATTCTGCTTTTTGCCTAGCTATGAACAGGTTATTTACCTTCTTGATTTCTTCTTCCGGTGCATTTTCTATTCCTCGAGCCTTCCAGCTTTCAGCAATTGCTGGTAAGTTCATTCCCTCTCTAGCTAGCACCTCTTCCAACTCTAAATCTTCGCTTCCTCCATCACTGGTGAGCATATCGGTTTCCTCTTCTGACTCTTCTATTCTCTCCTGCATTTGGATTTCGTTGTTGAGGTCGCCTTCTTCCGTTCCTTCCCTGGTTGGTGCTTCCTTTTCATCATGCCCTGCATCTGATATTAGGATTTTGTGCCTATCCTCCGAGTCTGTTTCATGATCTAGTATCTCAAAAGGGTTGTTGTGATTGTTTCTATTTGTATTATCTTTAATGTATTTCCTTCTGTTAGCTCTCTGTCTGGTCTTAGGTTTAATGAAGGTATCTTTGTCTTTGATGGCCTGTATGGTTTCGGTCTCTGCCTCCTTTCTATTCATAGGGCAATCTCTCATCAAATGCCCATGTTCATGACATTTGCGGCAGCAGAAAGGAATCTGCTCATAGTCTATGGCCTAAAAATTGTCCTCGTCCCTGTATTCAAGCCAGAGCCCCTCATGCAGTGCCCCAGAAACGTCCATTTCAACACAGATTCTGGCATAAGATGTGTATCTCTTTTGTAATGTTGCTTCCGAGGCTTTGATAAAAGTTCCCAGCCGGTCACCAATTTGTTTTAAGGCATTCAGACCCCAATAGTCTACTGGGAGTGAGAATAATCGAATCCAGACTGGGACTTGAGTGAAAGACTCTTTCTCTGGGGTGAAGTTTGGTTTCCATGGTCGCATGTACAGACCAGCTGAAGCCAGAAAAAATGGGCCACCCTCAAAAATTCTGTCCTTGTCTTCTAGGTTGGAGAATACAACCGTGAAGAAGCCTTTGGCTCCCAAATGAAGTTTGACATCCCCTCTTGGCTTCCATTGTTGTCGGATCCAATGAAAAAGAGTTCTTTCAGATGGCCAGATACCCATAAATTTGCAGATGACAGCATTTTCTGCCATGTGCTCTCTGTAAGCCTGAATCTCTGGGTCAGTGATTACCACCCTGAGGTTGTCAGTCTTTTTTGGTTTGCAGACCCCATTTGGAGTGGAGTATTTATTGGGGCTTGTGCTTGTCTCACCCTCCTTCTCCGGCTTTCCCTGCCTGTTATCTTTTTGCTCCCTGTTATCCTCTGTTTGTCGTTCCTTGTTCTCTGTTGATTTAAATATTGAGGCGATTTTGTCTTTAGTTCCTGTTAAGCTTTCATCTCCTTTGTCTTTGCCTGTCGTTGTGCTGTCTGGCTTGTCAGCTTCCACTTGTATTCTCTCCTTGTTCCTCCTTCCGTTCTGCTTGTTATTATCAAGCCCAGAAATCCTTACTCCTTCCTTCTTATTCTGCCCCTGCTTCTGCATGATTATTTGTTTAAAATTTGGGGTCCCACTGGACCCCTCTGCCCCCATCCAGTCGGTCAGCTCTTGACCCTTTCGTAACAGTGCTGCTAAGCGCGAACTGATCACTTCCAGCCCTGCAACGGGATCAGTGCATCAGAAACCCTAGTTTCGCCCTGCCGCCATGAGAGCTCCATCATCATCATCATCATCATCATCATCATCATTAATTATTATATATTTAATATATTGACTTGGAGTATTTTAATAATATTAACTATATATAGACTATATATTAAACTAAAATATATTATACTATTACATGGAAATTATATATATATATATATATATAGATATATAATTTAATTTAATTTAATATAACATTTTATATAATAATATATTATAAAATTTAAACCTTAGGGTTTAGTATTATAAACTTTAGGGTTTAAACCCTCATATATTATACTTTAGGGTTTATTAATTTCTAGAGTTTATTAATCCCCTTTTAAATATTGATCCAGATATATTAATAGCCTTAGGAATTGATATTTTAAATGCATCCTCCTAATCGGGATGCGAGAGGGTGTTAGAGGCAACAGGCCTTGAGGTGACATGGTTAGTACTAGGATGTTAATTACCGTCATCCCCCACATGCTCAAGGTAGGGGGTGTGGTGTCCTTAGCCATGAATGCATGGGCAGTGGGCTGGTAAGGTGGCAGAGGGAGGAATAAGGAAGGGTGGCAGAGATGGGAATGGCATTTGACGTGCCAAGCAAGAGGAATTCGCAGTGGAGAAGGAAGGCAGTTCAGAGCGGAAGAGAGTCAGAGGAACCTCCTCTGCGGATTAGCGACGGCTTTTTGGTATGTAGTCCAGTCTCGCTCCTGTATAATTTATATGCTTTGGTGGGGTCCTGCGGCAATTACATGCATTGGTGGAGGTTCCGCTGGGGGAAAGGGAGAGGCAAGAGGTCGTCCCAATGGGGCTTCGCATTGTCAGGGAGAAACAAGGGGAGGAAAGGGAGGATCATGGAACAGTGCTACGTTTTATGTATACTACTCTTAAGCCAAAGTCTTGGCCACGACATGGATAACAATGGGTCGAGTTGAGATATAGGTCCCTACCTATTCGCTCAGACCGGGGGTATTGGGGATAACGGGTATGTCATGTCTGGGGAGCTGAGTGGTGCTGAGAGAGGTAAGAAAGAGCTGCGGGTAGGGGGTCGAGACATTAGCAATGTTAGCAATTCATTGAGAAAACCCTAGCATTTGCATATGCATGGTAGAAAGGGCATCGTTAGGGACACCGGGTAGAATAAGGGGCAGAGGGGCAAGCACAACCTTGGCAGGCAATTGCTAGTTGAGGGAGGGGAATGTAGGCACAGCAACAATTGCAAAGCTAGACTCTAGACGGGCCTGAAGGCCTGGCTCCAGCTGCAGGGGGAAGACAAAAAACTGAACCATGGCAGGGGGGGAGGGGAACGTGATGTTCTTGGGGAGTTGCGCTTGAAACCCAATTCCCCTCGCCACTTGTGGGAACAAGGAAACCTTAACTCACCACAAGCCAAGCAGGGTAGAGAAGCAAGGCATGAGTAGTCGCGTCGGGATGATATGAATGGAATGATGAATCTAATGGTCTTTGACTGTCTACAGGGCATTAAGGAACAGAGCATGGCTCCAACAAAAAGAGGACGTGGTCGTGGCAGCAGGGGCCTAGCCCCCCAGGCAGCCAAGAGACCAAGCATGACAGAAGGCCGCAGGGGCCGCAAGCCTGCTGAGCACCTCATAACAGAGGCAGTCGCGGCTTACAGGGATGAAATAAATGAAGGTATCCGTAAGCTGATTGACGACTGGGAAGCTGAGATAAAACAGGAAAGGGAACTGGATGAGGAGATAGAAGACTAGAGGTTGATGGTTCCAGACCCAGGTAATACACAAGGAAGAATTATGCAATTCAAACACACCCTGTACTTGTACTTCTTGATGAAAAGTCTGCTTGGTAAAGCGATGGAACAAATTTCTGTGGGGATGGAAGTCACACTGTAGGGCCTGCCCAGTTATAAAAAAGACATGGAGAAAATCCTATATCAGCTACACAAACAAGACATCATGATGGATCGTATTGATCGTCACATCCCTTGCATCATGGAGCTATATGGAATGCTAGAGGCAACTGCAGAAGATCCTACCTCTGTAGCCTCAGTCTCCGAGGAGAAGAATGTCAAGAAAGATTAGCTTCATTATGCTTGGTTTTTGTTCATGCGGGTAGCTTCTAAATTTTCTGTTGTTTATGTCAGTTTAACTATAGTATATGGACATAAGACTGAGACTTACCTAGCCTTACTAGAACGACTAAAGCAATTTTGTTTTTGGATGGCGTATAACGCTGACTGGTGGCAAACAGACTCGGTTTCCCCTTGGGGAGAGTTGAGGCCACCTGGTAAAACTGTGTGGTGTAAATTTGCCTTATATATATAATAGAAAATGGATGGTCCTACCAAGATTCACAAAAAAAAATATTTTAAATGCATCGGATTAAGAAATAGAAGGGATTAAATTAGAAACCTAAGAAATCATTAATATTATAAACATAAGTGACAAATAAACCCAAGGATTGAATATTATAAACCCAATAAATTAGTAGATCTAAGGGATAAATATTTTAAACCTAAAGGGTCAACAAATGGAATCAATCATTATTAAAAACAGATGGGGTTAATAAACCCTAACAATTAACATTTTAAACCCAAGAGATTAATAAACCCATCAGATTATTAATATTATAAACCCAACGAATTAGTAAACCCAAGGGATAAATATTGTAAACCCAGGGGATTAAATTAAAAACCCAAGATATTATTACTATTATAAACCCAATGGACTAATAAACCCAAGGGTTTAATATTATAAACACAAGGAATTAGTAAACCCATGGGATAAATATTATAGACCTAAGTGATCAACAAACCCAAGTGATCAATATTAAAAAAGCAAGGGATTTATGCCTTATAAATGTAGGAATTTACAGGGTAAGTTCCTCAGAAAGAATACCAAAGGGACACCGCTCACAACCAGATCTCAAATCAATACACCAGTATTTTTGACGTGGTTAAAACCCTCAGAGTGCAAGGAGGGAAACAGTCCACGGCCTGTCCCAACGTGGGTACTACAGGCAATATATTAATCAAAGAATGAAAATTTACATAAGCTTCTCTCATGCACAGATTACCCGAACAATGACCCTCCATGCGCTTTAAATAGAACTCATGGACCAATCGGGTGTCAAGCCACGGATCAAGTGTCGGTAATACCGAGGTGAGAGTGAACCGTCGGATCACTACATATCGTGACCGTCGGATTGTAAGTTACAATATGTACAACGGTAAAGAAGCACACTTTACCTAACTCTATACCTAACTCTAAACTAGACCAAGTTGAACTTAACTATATCCTATGTGTCGGAATATCCTAACATCCCCCCTTAAGAACAACTTGGGATAGGATTGAAGGATTTACAAATATGACACAATAGGAGAAGGAAGGAGGCACTAGAGCCTATCCCCCCTTAGTGACAACTTCCTGAACTCCAAGCATATATCGAAGTTTAGTGAACTTCGCCTCTGTGAGAGCCTTTGTGAAGATGTCTGCAACCTGATCATCTGTTGGACAATATTGCACTTCAAGAACATGGTCATGAATGAGCTTTCTGATGAAGTGCATGTGTAGTTCGATGTGTTTGCTGCGCTGATGCTGGACTGGATCTTTGCATACCTGAATGGCACTTTGATTATCACACCAAAGTGTGGTGGGATGCTGCTGCTCAAAGCCAAACTCTGACAGGATCTGACGAAGCCACAAGGCTTCCTTACTAGCTTCCACGGCACCACGATACTCTGCTTCGGCTGACAAAAGAGAAATGGCAGCCTGTTTCTTACAAGCCCATGTAATAGGTCCTGAACCAAGAGTGAAGACATAACCGGCAGTAGACTTCCGATCATCAGGGTCACCGGCCCAATCAGAATCAGTGAAACCAACTAACAGAGGAGCTGCTTTGGCACTGTAATGAATCCCAAACTGTATTGTACCTCGAACATAACGAAGTATTCTTTTGGCTGCTTTCCAATGACTTTCATGGGGGTTTTGCATAAAACGAGCAACAAGGCCAACAGCAAAGGAAAGATCAGGACGAGTATGGGTTAAGTACAAGAGTTTTCCTACAAGTTGACGGTATAAGGTAGCATCAACTTCAGGAGAAGTACAAGAGACTGAAAGTTTGACTCCAGACTGAAAGGGAGAAGGGGCTGGCTTACAGTCTTCCATGTGAAAATGACGAAGAATATCACAAGCATACTTGGACTGGGAAAGGGAAATACCCGAGTCCTTGGATTGCAAGACTTGAAGACCGAGAAAATAGTGTAAGTGTCCTAAGTCTGTCATTTCAAATTTCTTTTTAAGGATAGACTTCACATGGTTTATAAGGTTGGGATCACTACCAGTAAGGATAAGATCATCAACATAAAGAACAAGGATGATAAGAGAGTCACCCACTTTCTTGGTGTAGACAGTATTGTCAGAATGACACCTAGAAAAGCCAGATTCTAAAAGAAAACTATCCATTTTGGCATACCAAGCCCGAGGAGCTTGCTTGAGACCATAAAGGGATTTCTTAAGTCGACACACAAGGCTGGAGTCTGTTTGTATGAAGCCAATGGGTTGTTCCATATAGATTTCTTCCTGCAAGTCCCCATGCAAGAAGGCAGATTTAACATCCATCTGATGGACTTCCCATTTTAAAGAGGCAGCAAGGGAAAGAACAAGGCGGATAGAGTTCATTTTGGCAACAGGGGCGAAGGTTTCAGTGTAGTCAATGCCTTCAACCTGTGAAAATCCATTAGCAACAAGACGAGCTTTATGTTTATCAATTTTTCCATCTGGTCCATACTTGGTTCTGTAAACCCATTTACATCTTACAAGTTTTCGTCCCTTTGGTAGAGGAACAAGATCCCATGTATCATTTGTCATCAATGAATGATATTCTTCATTCATAGCTGCTTCCCAATGTGGATGGCCTGAAGCTTCTGCAAAAGTGTCAGGATCATGATTTACTGGAGCTTGAGCCAGTAAAGAAGAGGCTCTTTCAAACTGAGAACGTGTACGTCGCTGATCTGTAGGATCACCGGCAAGATCACCTGCTGCATCTCGAGTAGCACGGACCCATCTTGGAAGTTGAGGATCCTGAGAAGGTGGGGGAGGATTGTCATCCTCACTTTCATCATCTGAAGAAGAAATGTTTTCAAAGGTAGAAGAGATAGGAAGAGGTGGCACATCCGCCGGACTAGGCTCGCAGGCCGATTTATTTTCATCAAATTTTACATCTCTTCTAATGATAACATTTTTGGACTTAAATGGAATGAGTCTATAACCTTTTACATCTTCAGAATATCCAACAAAAGTGCATTTCTCACTCTTAGGTTCTAAAGCTTTATGCTTTTCATCTGGAATATGGGCCCATGCTTCACTTCCAAACACACGAAAGTGACTTACATCTGGTTTAATGGAACTCCAAGCTTCTTCTGAAGTGATATTCTCTAGAACCTTAGTAGGAGTGCGATTGATTATATAATTTGCACAATTAATTGCTTCGGCCCAAAAACTAAGACTGAGTCCTTTAGATTGCAGCATGCAATTAGCCATTTCCTTTAAGGTGCGATTTTTCCTTTCAGCTACACCATTTTGTTGTGGAGTGTATGGAACAGTATGTTGCATTTGAATTCCATTTTCAGTGCAAAAGTTGATGAATGTGTTTTTAACATATTCTCCACCATTATCAGTTCGTAGCTTAAGAATTTGATGTCCAGATTGTTTTTCAACAAAGGCTTTGAAGGCCAAAAAAGTGTTAAATACTTCGCTCTTGAGTTTTAAGAAGTATACCCAAGTGCGTCTGGAGAAATCATCAATGAAAGTTAAGAAGTACTTGCAGCCAGAGAATGAAGCAACAGGAAGAGGACCACACAAATCACTGTGCACAAGTTGTAAAGGGGCTGAGGCGTGCCAAGAGGCACGTTTGTCAAAACTGTCCCGATGATGTTTTCCGAGTACACATCTGGAACAAACACCATCTCTGCAAGATACCATAGGAAGACCTGTCACCATATTTTCTTTACATAGATGCTGAAGGGAGCGATAGTTTAAGTGACCAAATCGCTCATGCCAAAGTTTGCTCACTTCATCATTATGAGCAACAAATACTGAGGGAAGATTTGATGACCCAAAGTTGTGAAACTTATACAACCTTGTGGAATCATCAGCAAGACCAGTAGCTAGAATCTGTTTAGGATCTTTTAGATCCTTGATTACAACATCATCAGGTGAAAATTCAACAATTTTACCTTCACCTGAATGAGTTATCTGATAGACAGATAGAAGGTTGGAGGATAAGGTTGGAACACATAATACATCATTAAACTGACCATTGTCTAGATGAACAGTTCCAGTCCCTACAACATTAAGAGATCTATCATCACCAACATATATATTTTTGGTGTTACAATCTTTTAAAGAAGAAAACATGGCTTGGTTTTTGGCCATGTGATAAGAGGCTCCAGAATCAATGAGCCACTCATGAGAATGAGAAGAAGAAGAAGATACATTTAAAGCATAACCAGACTGAGATGATTGACAACGACATGCAGAAAGTGCCATTCCGGAAGTTGAAGTTGAAGTAGGCTCCACATGGATGTTATGTTTCTTCATTGCGGCTTCCAAGGCTTCCATCTTCTTAAAGCATTTAGATTCTAAGTGGCCATCTCGATTACAAAAGTTACAATGTCTATCAGTCTTCTTCCATTTGTTTTTATTGGTCTTATCATTTTGCTGAAATGATCTTTCATCATGAGGCTGAGTTGGTTTAGGACCATTCTTTTGAGGATATGACTTCTTAGGATTCTTTGAATTTGGTTGCTGCTGGGCGGCTAACGCTTTCGAGGAAGAGTTTCCAAGATTAAGAAGACCAAGGTGTAAGAGTTTTTCTTGTTCTCTTATTAAGGAATCACAAAAGGAGTCAAAGGAAGGGGGCTTGTAGTCTTTGCCTTGACAAATGAAAGCTTCCCTTGTAGAATGGAAAGTGGAAACAAATACAGAGTAGGCTGGTCCCAACTTAGTAAGGATGGAATAAATAAGGTTACCATCTTCTTTCTTAACTTTAACACCTTCCAAGAGATATCTAAGGGTCTTGAATTTGGACAAGAAATCTTCAATGCAAGAAAAATTATTAGGATCCAAAGTAAGCAACTCATTCTCAAGTTGATGGGCTCTAATTTCATTTTTAATCCCAAAAACTTTAGCGAGTTTTTCTAATGCTTCATGAGGAGCTTCAAGTTCTGCAATGTGGAATCTAAGATCAGGAGAAATAGACATTCCTATCAAACCACGTGCTTGATCTTTTCTATTTTCCCATTTTTCAGCCTTGTCTTCATCTTTTGGTTTCTTCTCTTGGTCTGTGGCTATTCTGAAGAGACCTTTACTTCTAAGTAAATCTCCCATGTAGGCTACCCATTAGAAGTAGTTAGTGCTGTCAAGAATGACTTGGCATGGACTTTCCATTTTTGAAAAAAAAAAACTGAAGCTGAAGATGCTGAAAGTAAGTGGTCCAATGGATAGATCTCGAAAAAATAGGCGGTTTTAAAAAAAAAGGCTCTGAAAAAGGCTTCCGGATGAAGAAGTTATGGCTTGTTGAAAAAAAATTGTTGATGTTGCCGGCAAAGTGCGCGAATGTGCGGGAATGAAAAAAATCCGCCCCCACAAAAGGGAGACTTGAACCCAAGACCTCTACTCTCTTAAAATAGTTTTGAACCAATTGATCTATACAAAAAATTTGAGAGAGAGAGAGAGAGAGAGAGAGAGAGAGAGGGGGGGGGGGGGGGGGGGGGGGGGCTCGGTTTGCGTGCTTGCCTTGAGAAAGCTCTTTTTCCCTACAAAACACAAAACACAAAACCCAACACGAATATGCAAAGAAAAATGAACCTTGCGGCTCGAAGTTAGCTTTAGCAAAAAAAACTAGAAATTTAAAAAAAAAAAAATCTCAAGGTTAGCTTTAGCCGAAAAACTAAATATTTTTCTCAATGTTTCTGATTTTCCGAGATCACACTAAGGTGCAGGGAAAAGAGCATACGCATGAGAAAAATCCTTCCTTTCTGTTTCTGATTTGCCCAGATCGCACAGAGTCGCAGGGCAAAGAGCATACGCAGAAATGAAAGGTATAGATCCGGTAAAAAAATAAAAATAAACCGAAACCGAAATAAGCAGAGAGAAAATAACAGTAAACTGCAAAAAACACTGTATACCTCCCGATCTGAAAAATGACGCAGCTAGGGCTACCGGAAACCTTTTCGCGTGAAACGAAAGGGGTTCCTCACTGAAACAGATGCTCCGAACGCAACAGAGCAGTCCTCTCGGCCCGAAAGCAGTCAGAAACAACAGATCTAGGAAACGACAGCCGCATGCAGTTCTACCGGCTTCAGATTTGGATCACCAACGGACGCGGCCCTCAAATAAGTCTGAAACCATGTAGGAATTTACAGGGTAAGTTCCTCAGAAAGAATACCAAAAGGACACCGCTCACAACCAGATCTCAAATCAATACACCAGTATTTTTGACGTGGTTAAAACCCTCAGAGTGCAAGGAGGGAAACAGTCCACGGCCTGTCCCAACGTGGGTACTATAGGCAATATATTAATCAAAGAATGAAAATTTACATAAGCTTCTCTCATGCACAGATTACCCGAACAATGACCCTCCATGCGCTTTAAATAGAACTCATGGACCAATCGGGTGTCAAGCCACGGATCAAGTGTCGGTAATACCGAGGTGAGAGTGAACCGTCGGATCACTACATATCGTGACCGTCGGATTGTAAGTTACAATATGTACAACGGTAAAGAAGCACACTTTACCTAACTTTATACCTAACTCTAAACTAGACCAAGTTGAACTTAACTATATCCTATGTGTCGGAATATCCTAACAATAAAACCAAAGGGGGTAGAGTATGTGTGCCTTCATAGACTTAATAGTCAAATTGCTACTCAGAAGTAGATTCCTTGTCCCACAAAAAAGGGGGTCCCATACACCAATTTGGTTGTGGCTTGGTTGTGATCTTAAAATTGGATAATAATAATAATATAAACCCATGAATTAATATCATAAACCCGAGGGATTGACATTTTAAACCCAAGGGATTGACATTTTAAACTTGGGAGATTGATAAACCAAGAGGATTATTAATATCTTAAATCCAAGGGATTAATAAACCCTAGGGATTACTAATATTATAAACCCAACCATATTAGTAAATGTGGTTGAAAAACACTGAGAAACGTTAATGGTATAAATATAATATTAATCATGAAATTAATATTCATATTAATAAGTATATGATAATAATAATAATAATATTAAAAAAGAATGATTATAATAAAAATATTATTATTATTATAACTAATAATAATTATTATTTTATACTAATAATTAATTATATTGTTAATAAATTATTATTATAGTCATTTTAAAATAAATATTGTTATTACTAATTATTTATTATTATTATTATTATTTAATATTACTGCAATTATTCAATATTATTATTTTTATTGTTAATTAAATTCAATATCATTATTAATTAATAAATATTGATAATGATTAATTAGTAAATTTATTTAATAATAATTAATATTTATTATGATTTTTTTTAAATTTATATTAATTATTATTAATTAAGAAACCAAACGGATTTATATCAAACCCAAGGATTAATATTATAAACCTTATCAATAATATTACACCATGGAATATGAACTCTTAGATTAATAAACCGAAGAGATTAATATTATAAACCCTAGGAATAAGAACCCTTAGAATAATAAACCCAAAAGATTGATATTATAAACCAAAAGGAATAATAAACAAAAGGGATTAATGTTAAAAACTCAAGGTATAAATATTATAAAACCAAGATATATAAACCCTAAGAAAGATACTATAAAACATGAAATAAACATGGTTGACCATTTTTTACCATGCTTCATTTTCATATTGAGACAATATTTGTCACAATACGACATTGGACCATTTGATTTTCATATTGAGACGATCTTTGTTACAATGTGACATTGGACCGTGGTTTATAAACCAAGAGATTAATTTTACAAACCCAAAGGATCAATAAACCTAAGGGATTAATAAACCCTTGGGACCAATATTATAAACCCTTGGGATTATTAATATTACAAACCTTAGGATTAATATTAAACCCTAGGAATATAAACACTAAGATTAATATTGTAAATTGAAGGTATTATAAAACTAAGGGATAATTATTAAAATCTAGGATTAATATTATACACCCAAGTAATTATAAACCTTAGGATTAATATTGAACCCTTGGATTAATATTATAAACCCTAATATTAATATATAAAACCTAAGATAAGTATTATTATAAACTCAAGGAATTAATAAATCTAAGGGATTATTGATATTATAAACCCAATGGATTATAAACCCTAGGATTAATATTACAAACCCTAGAATTAATATTATAAAGCCTATGATTATAAACAAGAATATTAAACCCTAATTTATCCAATATCGCAATGCAACATTGATTAAATTGTAATATAATGTATAATTGTGACAATGATTGTCACATTTCTTGTTGCATTTGGAATATTTTTATCACACTGCGATTTTGGATAAATTTTTGTACCTAAGAGATTGATGCAGGAGCATCTAGCTGACAGGTCAAGATGAAAGGAAAGGCTATTTGGTCTCTGAAGAGGACAGAGGAGGAATTTACTGAGTGAACAATGTGGTTGTTGTTTTTTACTTTTATTTGTTTGTATTGTTTAATTTAATAAAAGAACAGTACGTAGGAAGGTCAATAATTAATTAGGATAATTGTTATAAGCAACTAGTTTTATTTTCATAATAATACTGTAAGACAATAACAGTTCCTAGAACTAAATACATGTAACCAACAATAGTTGGAAGAAAAACAGTTCCATACAAGCAGTTCTTTACAATCATTTTAAAAGGGGAACATAATACAATTGTAGGGTTCGACTTTTTGGAAGCTAATGAAATATATCTCTGAGCACACAGACATTTCTCTCCAGCATCCTGTGACTGTTTAACTATTTATATGACATTCTGTTGATTTCTATTCACAAGACAAGTCTGGTCTTTATTCTATCCTCTAAGCATACATACATGCGTGTATTTCGAATTACATTTGACCAAGTGAGCATACGAAACTAGATAAGTTGCAGACATAAGCCAACAACGTTTTGCAGAGACAAGACCTATGGACCCTGATATAACAAGCATATGAATGCCGAAGAATCTAGGACAAGCCGAATATCTCGAGCATCCAAAACATAAACAAGGTGCAAACATTGACAAACAGAAAACCAAGCAGAGTACCCAGGTATGCCTGGAGAATAAATTCCATAATTTTATTTACAAAGTAAGCACGAGAAAATCTCTGTTCGATCATACATTGTTCCAAAACCCTGTTCAAATAATTATACAATCTATGCCAAAATATATTACAAGTTCGAGACCATATAACGTGCAGGCCTAGAAACCCTAAGGCCAACCTATAGCTATCAAATAACAAGAATGACTGTGTAAGCCAACGGCCCGAGACTTCATACAGTCGATGGCTTAACAAATTTCTGAAACAGGAAACTACAATAACCCCGAGCCTAAGGCATTAAATGCAAATAACAAGAAGAACAAAGAACGACTCTACCCGAGTCTAGCCGGAGTTTAGAACAGCCGGGTTCCAAAGCCCTCCAGGTCACCATACCTGCAACAATAGCCATTTATCAAATTTCGTGAGAATTGAATGGTAAAGTAAGGCGAGAATAGACAGAATAATAAACCTGGTTCCGGAAATTACCTGACAGAGGCAAGCTGCGGTCATGGAAGTTCATTAAGGTTACCCTGCTTGCGAAGGAGCAAAGACATTAGTCGACTAAGGGAAGAGAGGGAACTACTGATAGCATAGAACCAGAGAGCTTACCCTTGCAACGCTAAAGGATCCGAAGCCGAGACCTGCAACCGCATCTTGTTCAAGCCCGAGAAAAGACGACCAGAAACTCAATAATTGTTACCTAGAAAGGTTCAATCTAGAAAGAATCACATTAACCAGAAAAGCCACCAGCATTGGCATCACATACAAAGAAAGCACAGAGTTACATTAACCAACAAACTACAAATACTCAATAATCTACCAAAGCAAGTGCAGGTAAAGTAGCGTGACCAAATTTACAATGGTAACAACACTTCATACCGTACGGAGGATGAAAACTTTCAGGTTAAACATTGAACTAGAGCACATAATAGCAGAAACCTCGCACAAAAACAACCATGGCTTACCAAGAACATAGAGCTTACAAACTAAACGAATGTGCATGCAAATTATTTACGCTAGGGTTTGATCACCCATACCAAGGCGGGGTCGACAATCCCAAGGGTGGACACTTTTCCAACAACAAAAGCATAAGGTACCAATCACAAGTGCAGACTCCAAAAACCAAATCAAAATCATTACAATCAACCACCAGATGAATCAACCTTACACCTAATCTGCTTGCCATCATTAAATTTCCTTTATTCACGCGTTAATAACCTTGTGTGGTGTGACAAGGGTGGGCTAGACCCATCAAGTGGTATCAGAGCAGGAAGTTGAAAGAGCCAGGATATGGAGGTTGGAAGACGAGGACGTGGGAGAGGTGTGCGCAGAGTAGCAGACGAGGGATTGAGGGAAGAAATAAGGACCCTTACTGCTCGCTTAGAGGTAGTGGAGGAAGGAAGGAGAAGAGACCTAAACTTGGAGATGACAGTGAGGAGGAGGAAGTAGTTACTACAGATGGATCAGATGAGGAAGCCCCAGAGATAAGATTGCCGAGGTCAGTACTGCTAGCCAGCAGCAAGCCCAAACTAGAAATTCCTAACTATGATGGCAATCTATCCACAGAAGTTCTGCTAGACTCGATAATAGAGTTGGATAAGTATTTTGAGAGTGAAGAGATCAGCGAGGACTGAAGAGTTAGGTTCGCTGTAACCAAATTGAAGGGACACGCCACCTTGTGGTGGGATAGTGTCCAAGCGGATAGAACGAGAATGAATAAGCTACCGATAAGGAAGTGGCCAAGGATGGTGGCCAAGTTGAAAGGTATATTTCTGCCTAAGGATTATCAGGTTGCACTTACCAACAAGTGCAGAACTTAAGATAGAAAGGCATGACAGTAAAGGAGTATAAAGAAGAATTCTATCGTGTGAACTTGAGGGTTGGTTATACTGATGACACTTCGGAGAAGACAGAAAGATACGTCAATGGTTTGAGGCTGGAAATACTAGATGAAATTAATATTCTTTCCACGAGAAACATAGAGGAAGCCTATCCAAGTGCTGTAAAGGCTGAAGAAAAGATTAATAGACAACAGAATAATAGGAGAGGACCGGGAAATGGAAGAGGACGAGGACAGTCCTATGGCAGAGGGCGAATTTCCAGTAACAGCAAAAAAGGTAGTAGCTCCAAGGCTTCAGGAATAGCAGAGAAAGGAGACAGCACTAGAGGTGGCAGGCCATATCAGCGAGGAAGAGGAAATGGCCGATGAAGAGGAGCTAATTTCCAGTGCTACAGGTGCCACAAGTGGGGGCATAGATCCTTTGAATGCCCTGAAGCAGAGCAAGTTGGTCAGAGGGGAACATTTGTTGCACAGCCTAAGGAAGCTGAGGCACCGCCCTAGGAAGCAGAAAATGTAGCAAAAACAGGGGAGGCCTTGGTTCTAAACAAAGTATTGCTGAAGCCAACCAAGGAAACTGCTGAGCAGACCCAACGGAAAGCACTGTTCCGGACAGTTTGCAAATCACACGGAAAGTGTTGCAAATTGATCATAGACAGTGGGAGTACAGATAATTTGGTTGCCACCGAGATGGTGGAGAAGCTGGGATTGAGGCGGCTTAAGCACCCCACCCCTTACAAGGTGTCGTGGCTGTAGAAAGGCCACCAGCTATTGGTTGATGAACAATGTGAGGTTGAATTTCACATTGGCAGGTACAAGGACAAGGTTGTCTGCGATATTATGCCAATGGACGTGTGTCACATACTGCTGGGAAGACCATGGCAGTATGATCGGAAGGTGGTACACGATGGGAAGACGAATTGCTACAAGTTTGTTAAAGATGGAGTCAAGCATACGCTTGTACCCATCAAGGAAGAGGATACAACAGAAGCAAGCGGGACAAAAGCGTTGTTAGTAGGTGGAAAAAAGTTTGTGAAATAGATCAAGGAAAACAAAGTGAATTATGCTATTGTAAGGAGAACTAAGACAGTGTTGTTGCATACAAAAATTTCTGAATTTCCTACAAAAATTCAAGAGATGCTACAGGAATTCAAGGACATTGTAGTTGATTATTTGCCAGACAGGTTGCCTCCTAAAATAAGCATCAGTCATCATATTGATTTCATACCCGGAGCAAGCTTACCAAATAAGGTAGCATATTGGATGAGCCCCAAAGATAATGAAGAGATTAGGAAACAGGTGCAGGAGTTGCTAGATAAAGGGCTGATAAGGGAAAGCTTGAGCCCTTGTGCAGTACCAACAGTTCTCGCTCCCAAGAAAGGAGGAGAATGGCGGATGTGCACGGATTCACGGGCCATCAATAAAATCACCATTAGATACAGGTTTCCTCTACCAAGGATGGATGATATGATGGATTGTCTAAGTGGGGCAGCATATTTCACAAAGATTGATCTGAAAAGTGGCTATCATTAGATCTGGATCAGAGAAGGAGATGAATGGAAGACAACCTTCAAGACTAATGAAGGGCTGTATGAGTGGCTGGTCATGCAGTTCGGTTTGAGTAACGCTCCTAGTACTTTTATGAGGTTGATGAATGAAATGTTGAAAGAGTTCATCGATAAGTTTGTGATAGTATATCTTGATGACATATTGATTTTTAGCAGGACTAAAGAAGAGCACCTTCAACATGTTCGAAGAGTGCTAGAGAAATTACAGCAAAATAAACTGCTGATAAACTTGAAGAAATGTACTTTCCTACAAAGAGAATTGGTTTACTTGGGCTTTGTAATTGCAGAAAATGAATTGAAGATGGATCCAGAAAAGATCGCAGCAATCGTTAATTGGCCATCATCGAAGAGCTTATTCGAGGTATGTAGCTTTCATGGGCTGGCAAGTTTTTATCGCAAGCTTATAAGAAATTTTATTGAAATCTGCATGCCTATGTTGGACACCATCAAAAAGGCCAGTCAGCCTTTTTGTTGGACCAAGGTAGCAAAGAACAACTTTCAGCTCCTGAAGCGGAAGATTACAGAAAGGCCAATTCTAAGGCTATCGGATTTTAATAATCTTTTCCAGGTTTGATGCGATGCAAGTGGTACAGCCATTGGCGCTATACTCAATCAAGAAGACAAGCCCGTTGCATTTTTCAGCAAGAAATTGAACGAAAGCAGGCAGAAATATTCCTCATATGATAAGGAATTTTATGCTGTCGTCCAAGCTTTAAAGCATTGGAGACACTACCCGCTGGGGAATGAGTTTGTGTTATTTTCTGATAATTCAGCGCTGCAATATGTAATGCAACAACACAAATTGAACCACAAGCATGCCAAATGGGTGGAGTATCTACAGAGTTTCACCTTTATGCTGAAACATATCAGCGGGTAGGCCAATAAGGTGGCAGATTCATTAAGCAGAAGAGCCTTGCTCTTACAAGAAAGTACCATACAGGTGTTGGGTTTCAAGCACTTGAAAGATTTTTACCAGACTGACAAAGATTTCAAAGAGGCCTTTGAAGCTTGTCAAAATCCCATGCTAAGGAACAAAAGTCCATGGTTGGACTACAACTTGTAGGAGGGACTACTGTTTAGAGGGGGACAGTTGTGTATCACTTATTGTTCGGTGAGAGAAAATATTATACGAGAGAAACATAGTGGGGGTCTAGCCGGACACTTCAGCATAGACAAAACTTTGGAGCAGCTCAGACACTTCTGTTATTGGCAAAGAATGTGAAGGGATGTATAGCGGTATGTGAATAGGTGTAAAGTGTGCCAACTAGCGAAGGGACATAGTCAAAACACTGGACCTTGCACACCACTACCTGCTCCAAGTAGACCATGGGACTCAGTCAGCATTGACTTTGTCTTAGGACTACCTAGAACATAGTGAGGATATGACTCAGTGATGGTGGTGGTAGATAGGTTTTCGAAAATGGCACATTTCATCCCTTGTCGAAAAACTAGTGATGCCACTCATGTAGCTCACCTGTTTTTCACGAACATTGTTAGATTACACGGCCTACCCAGATCTATTGTTTCTGACAGGGACGTAAAATTCACGGGACACTTTTGGCACACCCTGTGGAAAAAGTTGGACACACAGTTTAAATTCAGTTCTGCATATCATCCGCAGACTGATGGGCAAACGGAGGTGGTGAACAGGAGTTTGGGAAACTTGTTACGAAGTTTGACTAGGGAAAATTCACGGTTATGGGATCGTGCTCCAGCTCAAGTAGAATTCGCTTATAATGATTTGCCGAACCATAGCACTGGATACAGTCCATTTCAGATCCCGTATGGCATGCATCCTCGTGGAATACATGAACTACAGGATTTGGGAAAGTTGGAGAGGAGAAGTGCTGATGGGGAAGATTTTGTTGAAGCGATGAGTGAAATACACGAACAGGTAAAACTAAAGTTGCAGGATAGCATGCAGAAATATAAACAACAAGCAGATTTAAAGCGATGAGAAGTCCAATTCAATATAGGTGATGAAGTCCTTGCACACTTACACAAAGAACGGTTTCCTAAGGGTGCGTACAACAAGCTAAAATTGAAAAAGATTGGTCCCTGCAAGATTTTACGTAAATTCTCAGCCAACGCTTATGAGATACAGGTGCCACATGATATAGGCATCTCATCTATCTTCAATGTGGCAGACCTGTTCCAATATACTGCCAACCCGTAGGAAAATAGTGTGGTACGGCCAGAACGGGACACCCAATTTGGAGACAGTTCTTGGATGAGGCACATGCTTTCGGTTCAACCCCATGAGATCGAGAAGATTCTTGACACATAGGTAGCCAAGAAGACTCGTAGGAAGGAGTATCTATGATACCTTATCAAGTGGAAGAACCGTCCAATTGAGGACAGTTCATGGCTCGATGCGGCACAGATACAGAAGGCTGGTTATTCCGTGGAGGAGCTCATGGAACGGAGCCATGAATTCTTTTTACCTTAGGAGCCTGATGCAGGAGCATCTAGATGACAGGTTAAGATGAAAGGAAAGGCTGTTTGGTCTTTGAAGAGGACAGAGGAGGAATTTACTGAGTGAACAATGTGGCTGTTTTTTTTTACTTTTATTTGTTTGTATTGTTTAATTTAATAAAAGAACAGTATGTAGGAAGGTCAAGAATTAATTAGGATAATTGTTATAAGAAACTAGTTTTATTTTCATAATAATGTTGTAAGACAATAACAGTTCTTAGAACTAAATACATGTAGCCAACAGAATGCAACCAGCAGCAGTTGGAAGAAAAATAGTTCCATACAAGCAGTTCTTTACAATCATTTTAAAAGGGGAACATAATACAATTGTAGGGTTCGACTTTTTGGAAGCTAATGAAATATATCTCTGAGCACACAGACATTTCTCTCCAGCATCCTATGACTATTTAACTATTTATATGACATTCTGTTGATTTCTATTCACAAGACAAGTCTGGTCTTTATTCTATCCTCTAAGCATACATACATGTGTGTATTTCGAATTACATTGGACCAAGTGAGCATACGAAACCAAATAAGTTGCAGAAATAAGCCAAGAATGTGTTGCAAAGACAAGACCTACAGACCTTGATATAACAAGCATATGAACGCCGAAGAATCCAGGACAAGTCGAATATCTCGAGCATCCAAAACAAAAACAAGGCGCAAACATTGACAAATAGAAAACCAAGCAGAGTACCCAGGTATGCCTGAAGAGTAAATTCCATAATTTTATTTACAAAGTAAGCACAAGAAAATCTTTGTTCAGTCATACAGTGTTCCAAAACCCTGTTCAAATAATTATACAATCCATGCCAAAATATATTACAAGTTCGAGACCATATAATGTGCAAGCCTAGAAACCCTAAGGCCAACCTATAGCTATCAAATAACAAGAACAATTGTGTAAGCCAAAGGCCCGAGACTTCATACAGTCGATGGCTTAACAAATTTATGAAACAGGAAACTACAATAACCCCGAGCCTAAGGTGTTAAATGCAAATAACAAGAAGAACAAAAGAATGACTCTACCTGGGTCTAGCTAGAGTTTCGAACAACCAGGTTCCAAAGCCCTCTAGGTCACCATACCTGCAACAACAGCCATTTATGAAATTTTGTGAGAATTGAACGGTAAAGTAAGGCGAGAACAGACAGAATAATAAACTTGGTTCTGGAAATTACCTGACAGAGGCAAGTTGCGGTCATGGCAGTTCATTAAGGTTACCCTACTTGCGAAGGAGCAAAGACATTACTAAACTGAGGGAAGTGAGGGAACTACTAATAGCATAGAACCAGAGAGCTTACCCTTGCAACGCTAAAGGAGCTGAAGCTGAGACCTGCAACCGCATCCTGTTTGAGCCCAAGGAAAGATGACCAGAAACTCAATAATTGTTACCTAGAAAGGTTCAAGCCAGAAAGAATCACATTAACTAGAAAACCCACCAGCATTGGCATCACATACAAAGAAAGCGCAGAGTTACGTTAACCAGCAAACTACAAATACTCAATAATCTACCAAAGCAAGTGTAGGTAAAGCAGCGTGACTAAATTTACAGTGGTAACAACACTTCATATCGGACGGAGGACGAAAACTTTCAGGTCAAACACCGAACCAGAGCACATAATAGCAAAAACCTCGCACAGAAATAGCCACGGCTTACCAAGAACGCAGAGCTTACAAACTAAACGAATGTGCATGCAAATGATTTACTCTAGGGTTTGATCACCCATACCAAGGCGGGGTCGACAATCCCAAGGGTGGACACTTGTCCAACAACAAAAGCATAAGGTACCAATCACAAGTGCAGACTCCAAAAACCAAATCAAAATCATTACAATCAACTGCTGGATGAATCAACCTCGCACCTAATCTACTTGGCATCATTAAATTTCCTTTATTCACACGTTAATAACCTTGTGTGGTGTGACAAGGGTGGGCTGGACCCATCAGAGATTAATAAACTTAGGTGATTAATATTATAAACCCAAGGGTTTAATAAATACAAGGGATTATTAATATTATCAATCCAAGGGATTTATATTATAAACCTAAGGGATTAATAAACCCAAGGGATAAATATTATAAACCCCAGGGCTAAATACACTCAAGCGATTAATATTATAAACCCAAGATATAAATAAAAGAAGGGGATTAATATTAAAAACATAAGGCATTACTATTATAAGCCCTTGAGATTAATATTATAAAGTCAAGGGATTAATATTAGGCACTAGGATTAATATTATAGACCCTAGGATTAATATTAAACCCTAGGAAAATAAATTATAAGATTAATAATATAAATCCAAGGGATTATAAACCCAAGGGATTGATATTAAACCCTAGGATTAATTTTATAACTCTATGATTAATATATCAAATCCAAGATTAATATTATAAACCCTAATATATTATTATAAATATAAAACACTAGGATTAATATTTTAAACCCTAGGATTAATATTAAACCCTAGGAATGTAAATCATAAGAT
This sequence comes from Pinus tabuliformis, assembly GCA_031772625.1. NCBI lineage: Eukaryota > Viridiplantae > Streptophyta > Pinopsida > Pinales > Pinaceae > Pinus > Pinus tabuliformis. Next base: position 1,195,528,085 of record CM062811.1, read on the forward strand.
TAATAAATCAAAGGGATTATAAACCCAAAGGATTGATATTAAACCCTAGGATTAATGTTATAACCCTAAGATTAATATTTCAAAGCCAAGGTTAATATTATAAACCCTAAAATTATAAACTCTAATATATTATTATACGTATTATGGATTAATATTATAAATCTAATGAACTATTGGAATTATAAACCAAATGGATTAATAAACATAAGGGACTACTAATATTATAAACTCAAGAGATTAATAAACCCAAAGGATTAATATTATAAACCCAACAAATAATAAATCCAAGTCAATAATATTAAACCCTAACATTTATATTATAAATCCAAATGATTAAAAACCCTATGATTATAAACCCTAAACCCAATATTATAAACCAAAATAAATCATAAATCATAAAGCTGACATTATAAACCAGAATATTAAACCCTAATTTATTCAATGTCACAACGTGACATTGAATAAATTGCAACATAATGTATCATTGTCACATTGCTTGTCACATTGTGATGATACTTATCAAACTGCGACGTCAGATACATTTCGGTACCATTATAATGTCACAATATTAAACCCTAATATTAAACCAAATATTATAAAATCAAACATTATAAACTCTAAGATTAATACTAGAACCCTATGACTAATATTGCAATTCCTACGATAAATATTATAAATTGTAGGATAAATATTATAAATGCTTAGACTAATATTATAAAACCTTTCATTAATATTATAATTCCAAAAATTATAGAATCAAATATTAAATCCTAATATCAAACCCAATACTATAATCCCCAATGGATTAATATTAAAAACTAATATTATAAATTCGAGGGATTAATAAACTCAAATGATTAATATTATAAACCCAAGGCAATAATATAAAACCCTAGGATTTATATTATAAACCGAAGGGATTACAAACCCTATGATTAATATTATAGAAACGATGATTATAAACCATAAATCCCAAACCCAATATTATAAACAAGAATATTAAACCTTAATTTATTCAATGTCGCAATGTGACATTAAATAAATTACAATGTAATGTATCATTATAACAATGATTATCACATTGCTTTTTGTATTGCAATGATGCTTGTCAAACTACGATGCTGGATAGATTTATGTACCATTGTCACAATATCAAACCCTAATAATATTAAACCATAAGATTTATATTATAAACCCTGAGATTAATATTAAAAACCCTACGATTAAAAACCTTAAGATTAAAAACCTTAAATCCAATATTAAAAACCAGAATAAACCCTAAACCCTAAACCCAATATGATATACTGGAAACCATAATTTATTCAATGTCGACATTGAATAAATTGAAATGTAATGTATCATTGTGACAATGATTTTCATGTTGCTTGTCGCATTGCGACGATGCTTGTCACACAACAGTGTTGTTTGTCACACTACGACATTGCTTGTCCCATGGTTGACCACAGTGGATCATGGTTGAACATGGTTGATCATGGTTGACATTGATTGACGATAATTGACCATGATTCACCATATTGTTATCAGGAAAACTAGTGTCCATTCAGAGTTGTTAGTCCCACTAAGACGGGTAGCTATCTTAGAAACAAACAAACTAAAGTTACTTGTGTTTTCCTTTATGAGAGATAAATGAGAGAGAAACAGAGAGTACCAACCTCAGTCTTTCGTTGGTCTCCTTGCTTGTTTCCTCCTTCTCTTGATAGAGCTTTCGCCACTCCTTCCTCACTTGTCCCACTTCAAAGAACACCTATAGAGTTAAAGCAACAAAATACCATCAAAGCATAGAGATCTATAACCATAAACAATATAGGATCAAATGTACATTAACCATATAAATTCATATACAAATACAAGATTCAAAGATATACAAGCATATGGAGGAAAGCTCAAATAGCTTTATTGATGGAAGTAGTAAAAGAGAGGATTACAACCAAGTTGTCTGATCCAGCTTCATCATCCTAGCATGAAAGCCCTCTTCACCTCATACAAAGCAAGATCACCCAACAATACAATGTCTCAAAGAGAAACCAACAACAATTCCTTACAAAATACAAAATTCTAGCCTTTGGATCTTTAGGATGAGGGATCCATATATAGATGTTTGCAGGAGAGTGAGTCAACTTCTGGGATTTTGATTAGTGTCATTTCACTGATATTTCTTGGTTCCACTTGGAGATTTCATGATCTCTTACTCATCCCTGGGCGAATTCAGAGAGGCAAGTGTCATATGAGCAGTTTCTAGAAGATTCTTTGAGTTTCCACCTAGCAAACTTCTTCTTCCATTCGTCTGCTCTCGCTCATCGCACCCTACAGAAGGGCCTTTTAGTATGCATCGCAACCCCCGTGTGTAATAAGTGAGATGCATCACACCCTCAGCATGGAGCAGTCAGTATGGTCCAGTTTTGACAGTTCCGAGCAGTTTTTCAGGGAGAACTTCTAGGAAATGATGTAATCAGCTAACCTTGTTCCTTTAGGGTATGAAACAACACTTTTAGGGGTTTAGGAGCCCTTGGTTTATGGAAAAATGTGAATGGGGTTGCAGTGCCCAAATATGTCTATAACAGTTGCCCCCTAAAGCATGAGGTCATAAATCTCCTGATGTCGGGTGAAATGCTTTATTATGAGGATCCGAGGTTTTTTGAACTGGAAGGTGACCTGTAATAAGATACAATACAATACATTATCTTCATAATATTTTCATGATCTAACTGAGGCGGGCATTCCCATGCTCAGCTTTATGAATTCATTTTCATGTACATAGGACAGACAATCGTCTGTGTGGCAGACTGATGATTCTGGTAGAGCCATCATCCCTTAGCTTGGATGATTATTTGTGCAGCAATGATGTACGTTTGATGTCTTTATTTTCCTGAATATATCACAGCCCGGATGGATGAAACTAGATCTAGGGTCTTCAAACTCATTCAATCTTCGCCCGAAGTACAAGTTGAACTATGTGAAAAGATGTTCTGATGTCGAACATGGAAAGACATCACCTGATTACTAGCCAATGATGTAATATGTTAACAGGCGCGAGAGGAATCACCGATAATGATGATGACCCTCAAGGTACTGCAGTACAATTCACGTGGTGTGAATACATGAGTTGATGTCGAACACCACGCAAAACCTTTCGGTCAAAGGCCATTGATGTAAACCTGTCACCGGAAGTGAGAAACTTGCCATTGAGGTATGCAAGCTTCAAAGTACTAAAAGGGTTGTTCCTAAGTCGACTTCTTGGATAATGAGCTGATGTTGACAAGAAATGACGTGTCGTAGGAGTGCCTTAATGAATCCCACATTTACGACACGGAACGGAGAAAATGATTTTTGTGGAGGTGAAAATGATCTGATGATACAAGGTTTGGGGTGGCAGTCATGAAAGAATGGAGCGTTAAGGTATTGCAGCGGATGAGGCATTAGCTTGGTTGGTGAAGTATCTGAGCAACTTCTCTTGAACATATCGGCAACACTGAAATGGATTGGTAGCACTAACCCCATAAATGGATGGTATGGAGGACCAATGGTGATATGACCGGTGAACGGAATAACCAAACCTGACTCAATTATGGTGATGGAGTGAAAGTGTCATGTTCAAGAGCGACCTGCTACCAATGAATTTATTCAAGTTTTCTTCCCTTTTTCCCCAGTCATTGCTGACCAGTACCTCTTTATTTTTGTCAAGCTTGAGGAAGATAACATATGCTTGTTCTATAATTTTCCCTTCGGGAAAACCTGTCGCTATGTTTTAACGAGCCTAGTGATAGTGAAACTCGCTCTTTTCTGCATGGACAAGTTTGTCTCTATTTTTTTAACGAGTTTAATGACAAATATAGCTTGGTCCTTTTCAATTTTAGAGAGTCTAAAAAGAGACGTAAAGGCAACTCCAGTAGTCCTTTTTCATAATATAATCCCTTAAGTCCAAAAAAGTATAAAATAATACAAAAGGGATGACTTTTCAATAGTTTTAACGAGCCGAACAAGACAAGCACTCAATATTTTTGTGTAATGATCCCTCAGGTCCAAAAATATTAAAATCTAGAGGAGGGATGGCACTTCTGATCACTTTAACGAGTTGGAGAGGCCAATTGCTCAACAATCTTTTCATATTTTACGAGTCAGATGAAAAGAGCTTAAAGGAGACTCGTTTTTTGAGGAACGAGTGATGTTTTTGGATAGCAACTGGTTCCAGGTAAGGTTTGGAACTTTTAAATCACGGTAGTGTAAAGAAGGTGGCTAATAGAATCAATCGTCATAGCTGTTTATAAAAAGGGTAAAAAATCAAATGGAGGCGTATGATCGGCTAAAAAAGAGTGGAGTTGATGGTAAGAACACAACCAAGGTTCAAAAGCTGATAATTATGTGATCGAAATGGTTATTTACCGAAGGTGGGTTCATTTTTTAATGAGCTTGAACTCTGGGGGAACATTTGCTCATTGCTAGGTTTATTTTTTAATGAGCTTGAACTTCGCGTAAAACTGCTCATTGTTAGGTTTATTTTTTAACGAGCTTGAACTTTGCGTAAGACTGCTCGTTCTAGTTGTATAATAAGGATGTGTCATCGATAGGTTCATTTTCTAAGGAGCTTGCCCCATTCGAAACTTTGCTCCGGAGCCTTTTGTATGCAAGCTAGGAACAACCAACCTATGAGTTTAAAGGGTTGAGAGCCTACAAACTAAGAAAATAAAAGGTCGTTTTTCACTTGCATGCAAAAAGGTTTGCATGCCTCCAGGTATAACGAAGTAGAGTTTCCAGGTTGCCATACAGAAGTTCTTGCATCAACAAGATTGTTCCATCCACGCAGCAGACAAAAACACTTCCTTGGCTTTGTCCATCGAAATGGACGAAGGTGATTCCAGTTTCAATCACCTAACCTTTGATGGGGGAATCCTTTTCTAGTCTGATCCATTTTCCTAAACAGACAGGATAGTCAGACTAGTCATATTCCTACGCGGAAAACTACCTTATAACTGGGGTTTTCCTGCTGAGGCAGACCAGGGTGCATGCCTCCTGGGTTTCAGTCACAATCACCGAATCACTCGCGCTCATCAGGTGGATAGACTGGAGATTGATGAGACATTCCTTGTGCAAAAAGACTAGTTAGGGACGACATTTGACTAATAGATATGTTTGAACCAGGGAATGAAATTTGGTTGACTAGGTGGACCACTCTGCCTTCATGCGAAAAACACGTCACTCGAAAGAGTGAGGAAACAATAGCTCCCATGATATAAATGTAGTCATGCCCAAGGAATAGACTGTAATCTAGAGGCCCTTGGACTACCATCACATTTAGATGAACGATTTTCCTTCTCAAAGTTATAGGCAAATTTGGAAGGATCCCTAACAGTCGTTTCGTTCCTTTGTTGAAGCTTGTCAGATTTCGAATCTCAGGCAGAAGCGATGGCAAACCAAGCACTTTCCAAGCAATTGAGGAAAGGATACTCACAGAAGCCCCTTCATCTATGATAGTACCAACCATGATCATTCTATAAGCTTGTACTATGATTCAGAATGGTACATTAGATGGTAGGTGGGGTCTCCCTAGTAGATTCCAATCGAAGGAAATGACTAGATTTCTTGGAGGACCGAATAAACGGCCGGATAAATCTATGACGAACTTCCTTCCTGCGGTAAAGGAATGGGTAGATTGCCCCCATGTTCATCAGATTTTGTGTTAATGAAAAGAATTTGAACGGTGTCGTTCTCATTCTCTTTGGTGACAGTATCATTTGAAGGTGGACCTTCTGAAGACAAGGCTGGGTCGATTGCCGTCTCGACTTATTGACTTTGGTCCGGTGTGGACTTAAAGGGTTTATCTTCAATGATAGGTGCTTCGACTGACAACAAAGGTGTGTCAATCGGATTTTCAACTAGCGATGGACTCAGCAAGAGTTTCTTGTATCCAGGAGGAAGTCGCTGCAGTGAAGTAGGACAGTTATCCAAGACTCTTTTAGCTTCATCCAGGAAAGGACAACGGTGGAGGGCATGATCGCCTTCACACTATCTACGAGCAAATTTAGATCTTGTTTTCTTTCCATTGGCTTCATTTTCACTAGCTGATGGTGTGCTCTCAACATGATCATCAGAGGTTGAAGACACTGGATTGTGCAAGCGGGGAGACCAGTCCCTCAAGATCCGTGGGATGCAGGGACAATCTCGATGATAGTGGTCTCCCTTGCAAATGACACATGGAGATTTAGGTTTGGATGGTGCAGTGTGTGGATTTTTTCCAGATGATGCATGGTTGCCCCCTTTCGCCATTGGATTCTTCTTCTTCTTCTCCTTCCCTTTCTTCTTCTTCTCAGTTACTTGGTTTTTATTGTTACTAGTTTCACCAAGCGAAGAGGAAGAAGGAGAGGGAGAAACAAATGAAGTAGAAGGTGGTGGAGCTGTTAAACACACATGGACAGCAAGAGAGATATAAAAGATAAAACATGACATTACAATTTTATTAACAACTGATATACATTTATAGTACATTGTTGTGACCGTTGGGTTTCACATCCCAAGGTCTCTTGGACTACTTTGTCTATTCAACTTCCACACTAACCCATTGAGGATTAGGTGTCCAACATTCCATCCCTTAATCCGAAAGGTTATGTATGAGTCCAAGAAGAGAGCTGTAATACAAAATGTGCAAAAATGCATGGCAGCACAAGGCTGAATGTGCTCTCTGAAATGTTGGTATAAAGGGCGGTGGTTTAAGGATGACCACCAACACTGGAACGCTTAGTGCAGTTCCCTGAACTCTTCCAAAACTGGCAAGAAACTGAAGTTTTCTGCTAGAGGAAGCGCTCCTATTGTTTTGAAGAGGGAAACCTTCAACCATGAAAGGGAGGTCTCACGCCACATAAAAGGGAGAACTTGAACCTGAAAAGGGAAGTCTCAACCTGTGATGGTTTAAGGATGACCAACAACTCTGGAATGCTTAATGCAATTCCTGGAACTCTTCCAAAACTGGCAAGAAGCTGGAGTCTTCTACTAGAGGAAGTGTTCTCAATTTTGATCCTGGAATTCTTCCGAAACTGGCAAGAAGCTGAAGTCTTCTACTAGAGGAAGTGTCCCAGATTGCCAACTGAAGGCATGTTCACGGGCATCTTTGTCTCTGGCTACAACTCTGAAACTGGTGTGGCAGGTTGTGGCTTAGGCTCGCTTGATGTGACTTTGAAGCTTGTAGATGACCATCATTTCCCCCCCTGTCAGATACAAGGTGATATGATGGAGAAAACTCAATTGCAAGACTGCTCGATATTCTGGAACAAGTTCTGACATGTGTTTGGAATATCTTCTTGGCTGTTGATGCCCATTGCCAAGAAGCGATCCATCCAAGATGAATCTTTGTTCTTGCAGGATGTTTGTTTCTGAAGCATCTGTGTGAAGAATGGTTGGTTTTATGACAGTGCTTACATGGATGAAGATCAAAACAGTGATCTTTCAAATGGCCAACTCGGTCACAGTGTTGGCATTTCACAATCTATTATTGTTGATGTTGCTGTGGAAGAGGTGCAGGATCTGGAACAGCTGAAGCTGAACTGTCATGAGGAGCAGGTGAACTATCATGAATGAATCCAGCACTCTGAAACTGAATGGGCTTGGCGTAGTCTGGAATATGAAAGGACAAGTCCTTGTCATATCCAAGACCAGTTTTGTGCTTGTTGTGGACAAGATGTTCCCAAGGTCTGATGATGGGCTTGGGAAGTGCAGACTGAGTTTCTACATCTGCATGCAAATCTGTTGTTGTATTAGGCACTGAATTTGCAACATTAATGTCTTGCTGTTTATGGGAGTCTGTTTCAATTTTCTGAACAGAAACAGGTTCAGAATGATGACTCCACTGCTGTAATTCTTCTTGCTGGAATTGAGATTCAAGCTGTAAAAAATCAATCTTTTCATGTACATCTTGTAAACAACTATGAATATCGGTGAGAAAATCTTTGCTGATTTTGACTGTATTATCTATAGTAGAGAGTATTAGATTGTCCAGTAACTCTAATATTTCATCAATTGGAACCATTTTTCTTCAGCAAAATTTTACTCCCTTTTGCGAAATGACTTTCTTGTCCAACAAATATCTTTGCCCAAATATGCTCCTTGTAGAGCTTTCAAAACCTTTAAAAGAATTCTAGCTCTCCTCTGCGAGGATCTCAAAACAATATCAATAAAGACAATAAAGACTCCAAACAATATCGCTATCAATTACTCTTGTTACTCAACCCTCCAATTGTTTGAGACGCATGGAAAGTCGATAAGCATAAAATGATTCGACTAAGGAAATGGTTATTGAAAAGGCAATACCCTTGATTGAGCTCCAAAAGCCGAACTTTGACCAAAAAGAGATGGAGTGCTTCCAAATGTTGTGCTGCTCCCAAATGCTGGAGTAGATGCAGCACCAAATGCTGGAGTCGATTGACCAAAAGCTGTAGTGCTCCCAAAACCAAAGGAAGGAGTAGTGGAAGCCCCAAAAACTGGAGTACTGGAAGCCCCAAAGGCAGGTGTAGTTGTTGACCCAAATGTACGCGTTGAAGTAGATCCAACTGCAGGTGTTGAAGTAGATCCAAATGCAGGTGTGCGAGTTGAACCAAAAGCAGGTTGACTGCTTGCACCACAAAGTTGACTCCCAAAAGCTGGCTGCGTTTGTCCAAAAGTGCTTCCAAAAGGACTTGATTGAGCGGGACTTGGTGATCCAAATCCTCCAAATGCAAGCTTTTGTTCAAATGCAGATGTTCCACCAAATGGAGTAGACGTCGTAGAACCAAATGCGGGTGTCGAAGTTGCACCAAAAGCTGGTGTCGAAGAGGTGCCAAACGCTGGAGTGGAAGAAGCCAGTGGCGAGGGACATATGGACGCAGAGTGAAGTGATATTTAAACACGCATAAGAGCAGCCTTCAGTATACGATGAGAAATGATAGCACTGGTTCTCACAGGTCGTGGCATCACTATACCCAAATTTAATCCAAATTTCATGATTATAGATCGTTACGGCATTGAATAGAGGGTTACAGGTTGCGTGGGTACTTGACCAAGGATGCGGTGAATGCCTCCCACGACTGCACCCGAAATCCGCCTGATAGGCAGATGAAGCATGAACGAGAGAGGCCACCAAATGCTTAAAAAGAGGTTTCCCGGGCTGCCTCTTCAACTCCTTTCGCTGTGGAAAATCTAGCATAAACGGGAGCCACCATATTTAAAAGAATTTTCTCGGCTACCTCCTCAACTCTTCTTCAGCGAAAAAGAAGGATCCGACGATGCTTGCGAAGCAGCCAGGTTGGAAGGCGAGACGCTTTAAAACATTATACAGAACACTATGTCATTAACACCATCAAGTTTTTCAAGCATATTTGCCCACATCTCTGTCAGATCGTATTGATGTCCCTCTTGGCTCCTCCGGTGCAGCCCTGTCTGGTCTTACCAAAGGTTGTTGCCATACATCTTTTGATTTCTCAGAGGAAGCTCCAAACTCTTCTGAAGGGTACTCTGAATGGCCCCTCGAATTCCCGTAGGACCCGTTTCTAGCAATTACATTCAAATTTTCATCACTCTGTCAAAGACCAGTGGAATCTGCAAATGTATCTGCAGCGATTCGTTCATGGCGTGGAGGTGCACAGGTTGAGTAAATGCCGAGAGCAGCATTTTGTGAATTGTTAACTAGGCAGGGTATTTTTTTTTTTTTTTTCAAGATTGCAAACAGTGCAGAGACTAGGCGTTTAAATATTACAACAACAGCGTTTAAATATTACAACAATCAGACCACCGTTTAACAATTACAACAACAGCGTTTAAATATCCGGCATATATCCCAAGTAGCAGCAGCTGTCTTCCCAAATATTCACCCGCAGAAGCGGCAGAACATATGGAAACTTTCGGGTAACTAAACCATCAAGCCTCTCCCCTTTGACCTCAAATCACACCATTTCTACAGGCCCTCATTGAAAACTATATGCGTATTAACAATAACTTCACCTCTGGATCAAAGAAACGGTCATTTCAACAGGCATGAAAAGGTGGTATCAGCACAGAAACCGGATTACAAAACCATTTATATCAGACTTACAACATCCATCTCAAGCTATAATTCCATGAACTAAACCATACATAGAGCTTCAACCTCAAACTATAATTTCATGCACAAAAACGGAAGGCGTGAGCTCCAAGTATTTTTAAACTGTAGGAAATTGTTAGCTTATTAAAGAGTTCAACGCATACAAGAATATCAGCACAGCCAGCGTGAAAATACACAGCGTTGATACCAAGTGAGTCGTTGTTTATGGTTGTTCTTCACTCCACCCATCAATTCAGGACAGCATGGACAGCGCTAGACAGGACAACGCTTCTTTCAGGAACGTTTATGGGCAGTCCAGACAGTGCAGGTAAATAGTGTCAGATGAATGTCATATGAATGTGAGACAGAGAGCGCAGGTACAGAGGGCGCAGGGATGGCAGACAGAATGCAGGTAATGTCAGACAAAGAGTCTTAAAATAGCCAGATTCAGGTGCAACGTATATAGTGCCAGAGGTTAGGTAGGAGAGGCAGCAGATTTCTGGCAGACAATGAATTAATGGAGCGTTACAAGTAATGGACAGAACTGGCAGGTCTTCACACAGTAAAATGCTTTATAAGGTGGCAATTCTACTCAATTCTAATTAGGAGAAAGGCAGAACTGACATATATATAGAGACCACAAAACAAGTAGCTCAAATTGGAGCAGGACTAGTAATCCCCTGCTCTGATACCATGTTAAACACACATGGACAGCAAGAGAGATATAAAAGATAAAACACGACATTACAATTTTATTAACAACTGATATACATTTATAGTACATTGTTGTGATCGTTGGGTTTCACATCATAAGGTCTCTTGGACTACTTTGTCTATTCAACTTCCACACTAACCCATTGAGGATTAGGTGTCCAACAGGAGCGACTTCAGGATCATTTGTTTGTTGATTGGATTACTGAGGAATTGCAGTGTTTTGAACAACAGAGGTCGAGAAAAACCATACTGGCAGGACAATTGTGAGTCCTGGAAGGGACAATGTAGCCATGTGTGGAGCACCAACATCTCCCCAAGAGGAGAAGGGACTAGGATTTCCCCCAAGGGGAAATCCTTGATTGGTAGACTCCATTTTCTCAACCTAAGACCAATGAGGGATGAGGGACGTTATTCCGATTAAAATAAATTTTATGACGCATTGACACAACTTGCTTTTTCAATTTTTAAGAGTTGAGAAAAAGCTAAAGATGACTCTAGTTGCCTTCGATTTTTAATGTGCCTAAAGTGACAAGTGCTCAGATGGACCTTTTCTTTTAAGGAGTCTGAAAAGGAATGAAAGTGACTACTCTGGAAATCTAGACAGAGGGATTACCAAACCAATTGCAAAATTGCAGAATACTTTTTACAGGTACGGTAGTCAATCTTCCCAAATGTTGTGTTCAGTGCATTGCAATCGATGGGGCAACAGACACGACTTCCTAAGGATAAAGGATGTAGCCTATTGTGGTCTCCTAATATATACTCGACGGTACGTGGGAGCACAAGTTTGTACTGACACTTGTCGTCTCAAAGAGGAGGAATCACCCAACCTACAATGAAAGTGATAGTTACCAGGTTTCATAATGCCGAAATACGTCTCTAGCCTAGACTTCTAAATGTTGTGCGTTAGGTTTCAAAGTGCTTTTATGTTCATTGAGTTTTATTTTACAGTTGATCTTTCTTAAGAAATTTTCCTTTAAGGTTCACCGCGTGATGTAGATATACAATTCCTAAATATGCAATCTAAGATGATAAACAATCGTTTACTTTCTTTTTGCAATGAAAATCCAAGCTACTAAGGAAAGAGAAATGAAATTCTTTCAACATAGAGCAGAGAGCACACACTAGATGCACTTTTCCTAAATCAATTTTAGCATGCAGTCTAAATGCAAATGCACATGCATGTATTGTTTTTCAGTTTCCTTAATGTGAGAATGACAAAATGAAAACTAAGTACAGATCTGAATTATTTTCTTTCAAAGTGACAGTACTAACAATTTTCTCTTCAAAAAACGAAAGGAAGGCTAAGACAACACTTTGCGATTTCGAATTCAAAAATGAAAGGAAGACTAAGATGACACTTTGTGACTTCGAATTCAAAAACGAAAGGAAGACTAGGACGACACTTTGCGACTTCGAATTTAAAACTGTTTTCCACACTTGAAATACTACTAATTCAAATCAAATACAATGGCAAAAGTGTAATCAACTATCTAAAAGAGGAAGACTTTACGACACTCTTTTTCTTGACTGAAAATGACACTTGCGACACTTTCAAATCAAATGACGACAGTTCGATTAAGGTACTATTTTCAAAGGAGAACTGTAAATGATGAAAAATACATAAAACACATTCACAATTCCTTCTGATGGAGGCTTAAATAATGCAAAGGAAGAAGGTTTCAACAGTGATATACTGATCATAGACAGCAAAACTACTGAATAAAGCTGAAGACAATGAAGAAAAAACCAAAATCTGGAGGCAGAAACAGTCTCACTCAATCATCGCACGTGTAACACAGGGAAACAGGGATGCATATCACTTGCAACACACGAGAGGTGCGATGCATCTAGATTGCCAATGAGAGATAGTGCGATGGTCCAGGGATGAGACTGAGCTTGGTTTTCACTCACAGTTTGCAGCTAAGTTTAGGGATTTATGCTGAGCTAATGATAGTCAGTAAACACAAAGTACAGGAGCTGATCTAATGAGGTTATTTGAGCTACCACTAGGGCACTTAGGATGTTTGCAAGCTGGATGTTCAGTTCATAAACCAACCCGGAGATTGACTGAAGCAGCGTTGATATACTTTGCAGTTGCATAGAAAAAGTAATTCGAAGGCTAGCTTGCTTAACTTTAGGCTCTGTTTGTGGTTTATAAAGCAAACAACAGTAACAAAACAAACAAACTATTCGCTCCCCATTGGAGTCGCCATTTTGTTATCAGGAAAACTAGTGTCCATTCAGAGCTGCTAGTCCCACTAAGACGGGTAGCTATCTTAGAAACAAACAAACTAAAGTTACTTTTGTTTTCCTTTATGAGAGATAGATGAGAGAGAAGCAAAGAGTACCAACCTCAGTCTTTCGCTGGTCTCCTAGATTGTTTCCTCCCTCTCTTGATAGAGCTTTCGCCACTCCTTCCTTACTTGTCTCGCTTCAGAAAACACCTGTAGAGTTAAAGCAGCAAAACATCATCAAAGCATAGATATCTATAACCATAAACCATGTAGGATCAGATGTACATTAACCATATAAATGCATATACAAATACAAGATTCAGAGATATACAAGCATATGGAGGAAAACTCAAATAGCTTTATTGATAGAAGTAGTAGAAGAGAGGATTACAGCCAAGCTGTCTGATCCAGCTTCATCCTCCCAGTAGAAAGCTCTCTTCACCTCATACAAAGCAAAATCACCCAATAATAAAATGTCTCAAATAGAAACCAACAACACTTCCTTACAAAATAAAAAATTCCAGCCTTTGGATCTCTAGGATGAGGGATCCATATATAGATGTTTGCCGGAGAGTGAGTCAGCTTCTGGGATTTTGATTAGTGTCATTTCAATGATAGTTCTTGGTTCCACTTGGAGATTTCATGATCTCTTACTCATCCCTGGGTGAATTTAGAGAGGCAAGTGTCATATGAGCAATTTCTAGAAGATTCTTTGAGTTTCCACCTAGCAAATTGCTTCTTCCATTTGTCTACTCTCGCTCATTGCACCCTACAGAAGGGATTTTTAGTATGCATCGCACCCCCCATGTGTAACAGGTGAGATGCATCACACCCTCACCATGGAGCAGTCAATATGGTCCAGTTTTGACAGTTCTGAGCAGTTTTTCAGGGAGAACTTCTGGGAAATGATGTAATCAGCTGTATGAAACAACACTTTTAGGGGTTTAGGAGCCCTTGGTTTATGGACATATGTGATTGGGGTTGCAGTGCCCAAATATGTCTATAACACATATCTAAATATGTTTGAGCATATTCAACTATATTAGAGCATGGAATGTTCTAGGATTGCTTTGGTTGATCAAAGATGACCATGGTTGACCATGGTTGATCAATATTTACGATATTCAACCAAAAATACCTTTATAATGGTTTACCATGGTTGTGACTACGGTTGACCAATGATGACCACAAGATTGTGATGATGGTTACGACTATGATTGACCAAATATGACGATAATTGACCTATCTTTACCATGGTTGAACATGATTGGTCATGGACGCAAGGGCTTATAAACCCTAGGATTAATATTATAAGCAATATGATTATAAACCCTAAACCAAATATTATAAACCAAAATAAATCCTAAATCCTAAAACTAATATTATAGACTTGAATATTAAACCCAATTTATTTAATGTCACAATATGCCATTGAGTAAATTGTAGTGTAATGTGTCATTGTGACAATATTTGTCACAATGCTTGTCACATTGTGACGATGATTGTGAAACTGTGATCTTGGATATATATTTTGTACCATTCCAATTTAACAATATTAAGCCCTAATAATATAAACCATAAAATTTATATTATAAATATAAGAGATTATAAACCCTAGATCCCAAACTAAATATTATAAATGACAATATTAGACCATAATTTATTCAATGTCACAATGTGACATTGAATAAATTGAAATTTAATGTATCATTGTGACAATGATTGTCATGTTGTTTGTCACATTGCGAAGATTCTTGTCACACAACAATGTTTCTTGTCACACTACGACATTGGTTGTCCCATGGTTGACCATGGTTGATAATGGTTGACATTGATTGATGATAATTGACCATGACTAACCATATCCAACCATGTTTGAGCATATTCAACCATGGTAGAGCATGGAATGTTCTAGGTTTTCCTTGGTTGATTAAAGATGACCATGGTTGACCATGGTTAATCAAGGCTTAGCATATTCAACCACATAGACCTTGATCATGGTTGATTATGGTTGTGACTACGGTTGACCAAAGATGACCACAAGATTGTGACCATGGTTACAACTATGATTGACCAAATATGACCATGATTATCCTAGATGTCCCATGGTTGAACATGATTTGTCATGGATGGAAGGAATTATAACCCTAGGATTAATATTATAAACACTATGACTATAAACCCTAAACCAAATATTATAAATCAAAATAAACCCTAAAGCCTAAAACTAATATTATATACTTGAATATTAAACCCAATTTATTTAATTTCATAATGTGACATTGATTAAATTACAATGTAATGTGTCATTGTGACAATGATTGTCACAATGCTTGTGACATTGCAACAATACTTGTCAAACTATGATGTTGGATAGATTTTTGTACCATTCCAATGTAACAATATTAAACCTTAATAATATTAAACCATAAAATTTGTATTATAAATATAACACATTATAAGCCCTCGGATTAATATTATAAACCGTATGCCCCGGATGCGGGTGTTCGCACAGCAGAGGAAAGGAGGCCACATGGCCAACATGTGCCGCCTCGAGGTGATATAAGGGAGGACATACAGAACGCCACCGAGGTATTAAATACTGAGGCATTAGCTCAGAGTCTTCAATGAAACCTAAGGTGAACTGTAGCGGTTGCAGAGCGCATTTATGGCGCCCAAGGTTCAAGAGAATGTCGAGTTGGTTAAATTTGAGATGGGCATGGGGACGAACCATTCTCAGAGTGAGAGGCTCGCTGCATAGGCTAGTTTGGGCAATTTCCTCCTTCTGGCAGACGCTGTGGATGTTACAGGCGTTGCGGCTGCTAAGGAATATTTCGCGCCTGTCCTCCCTGGTGACAGAGTTGTGGGTTGCATTGTGTTATCGCCAAGAGGCGAGGAGAGAATACGGTGCTGCGTTGGGAGGGGACTCGAGCAGGAGCTTCCAGCGACTGAAGCTCTGTTCTTCACCGCCAGCTCTTCTGCCAAAATGGTCAAGCCAAGGGAAAGAATGCCATGTAGATGCGGCTCTGGTCGAGGGAGCTCCTCACGCCATCCAGCAGCGGATTCCCACCACCATTGCTGCTGTTTCTACTGTCATAGAAGAGCCGGGGCTTCCCACATGCAGGCTTCCCAATTCATGGACGCGGGCAGCCCCAACTCAGAACCACCCTCCCTTCCAGCATTTGGCACTGCTATTTTTACTCTGGGAAGCATTAGTGCTCACCTCTCCGTCCTATTCGTTAAGGATACCAAGGAAAATGAAGATGGTGAGGGCAGCAGGGCAACGCCATTCACTGAACATCAGGCAATTGATGAGGAAAGATCGGGAGGAGCTCCGGAGCAGGCTCCCGCCCAATCTCAGAAGCCGGAAGCGTCGTCCGCCAAGAAAGCTGCAGAGGAAGAAGGGGAAGGCGCCTCTGAGGAGTATGGATGGGTTCCAATCATTGAGGAGAAGCCCAAGGAGTAGCACTCAGCGGCAGGCTGCGTCAACCATCTTTTTGCTCAGGTTCTGTTTAAGTCTTCTGTCTCGTTCGCTATCTGTGTTTGGGTATGGGATAAGTCACATGTTTATGTCTGAGTTTTTAAGGTTCTTGTCCAGGTTTCTTTATGCTTTGTTTCAGCTAGTTGGTCGCCCCTGCGAGGGTAGTTTTTGCTTCATAGCCCCTGCGTGGGTGTTCATGGTCTGGAATGAAAACTATTATGTGTTTTGATGTACTGGTTGCAACTCCGGAGGGAAGCGTCGCCCCTGTAAGGGCTATTTGGAAGTTGCAAGAAGCCAACCCACAGTGCCACAGTCGGCCTTGGGCAACATGTTTTCTGTCTGTAATGTTTATCTGTACATAATATAATTTAGTAGCATAGTTTTACTGAGAAAAAAATATTATAAACCATATGATTATAAACATTAAGATTATAAACCCTAAGTCTAACATTATAAACCCTAAATCCCAAACAAAATATTATAAACGAAAATATTAAACCATAATTTATTTAATATCGCAATGTGGCATTGAATAAATTGCAATGTAATGTATCATTGTGATAATGATTGTCATGTTGCTTGATGCTTGTCACACAACAACATTAGTTGTCACACTGTAATGTTGCTTGTCCCATGGTTGATCACAATTGATCATGGTTGAACATGGTTGATCATGGTTGACATTGATTAACCATACTTGACCATGATTGACCATATCCAACCATGGTTGACCATATTCAACAAAGGTAGAGCTTGGAATGTTCTAGGTTTTCCATGGTTGACCAAGCATGACCATGGTTATGACTCTCATTGACCAAATATGACCACAAGATTGTGACCATGGTTGTGACTATGGTTGTCCAAAGATGACCATGAATGATCATGGTTGACCAGGGTTTTCCATGGTTGAACATGATTGGACATGGTTTGATATATTTGAGCATGGTTGACCATAATTTTCTATGATAGAGTATGGTTGTCCATTTTACAATGGTTGATCATGTTCAACCATACAGAGCTTGGTTTACAATGTTTGACCATTAGGGATGTGTAAAACAATAGGTTTCATTGGTTGAAAGGGATCATCATGGTTAACCAAGGTTAACCATGGTTGACTATAGCTAACAAAAATTGTATATCATTGAGCATGAGCGACAATGAGTGACAATGATATTAAAAATGTTAATGTTAATATCATTAATATTATCATTCATAAATTTTTAAATATCATAATTAATATTAATAATATCATTATTAGTATAAATTTTTTAGATTTAAATTTTTATTAATTACTTTATTATTTATTTATTAATATTAATATCAAATCTATTTATATCAACCATGTTAATGTATTTGATAATATTGATAATGTTAATTAAATATTATTAATATTAATATTATAATTTAAATGTTATTAATAATATTAATGTTATTAGGTTAATAACATTAAATGCTAACAATTTTAAAAATTTATTATGATTAATAATATTATTTTTCTAGACAAATAATATTAATGATATTATTAATAATATAATTTTTAATATTAATTTGAATGTAACAACAACAACAACAACAAATGATGATATATATCAATATTAATGTTTTAAATGATTAATATTAATGTTATATAATAATTTATATTAATATTAATAATATTTAAATATGATCATGATTGACCATAGTTGACCTAGGCTTGCCATGGTTGAACATGATTGGCCATGGTTTGATATATTTCAGCATGTTGATCATACTTTTCTATGATAGAATATGTTTGTCCAATTTTACAATGTTTGACAACGTTCAACCATAGAGAGCTTGGTGACCATGTTTGGCCATTCTAACCTTGGTTGATCCTAGTTGGACAATATAGTTACGACTAATAATATCATTATTAGTACATAATTTTTAGATTTAAATTTTTATTAATAATTATTACGCAGTAAATATTATTAATATTTTTTATTAAAACTAATGTTAATTCTACTTATATTGACAATAACTACTTATATTGGCAATGTTAATGTGTTTAATAATATTGATATTATTAATAATTTTAATGTTATTATGTTAATAATATTAAATACTAATAATTAAAAAAAAAGATTAATAAGATTAATAATAATATTTTCTAAACATTATCAATATTATTATATTAATGATATTATCAATAATATTATATTAATGATATTTTTTATTAATAATATTATATTAACAATATTATTAATAATATTGTTTTATTATTATTATTAATTATAATTATAATGATATTTATTAATATTAATGTTTTAAATGATTAATATTAATGTTATATAATAATTAATATTAATAATATTTAATGTTAAAATACTACTAATATTTAAATGTTATATTATGAATTCCAAGAGTTTATAATATTAATTTTTTAGATTTATTAATATGTTGTGTTTATAATATTACTATTAACTTTATTAGTAAATATAATATCAATATGAATATTATTATTAAACTTTAATATTAATTATTAAAAATTAATATTAATATTAATATAAATCTTGATAATCTTATTAGTATCATCTTAATATTAAACATGTTTACAGATGCATTTAGTACATAAAATTAATGTTATTATCCAATTAAAATAACTTATTTATAAATTAAATTAAAAATCATTAACGTTAATCTCAATTTGCAAAATTATTATAAGAAACTATTACACTAAATTATGACATTTCCAACTCATTCAAACTCAATTTTAAAAATATTTATAAAGTTTGCCTGAACTTGAATTACTACCAGGAACAATGCCATATTGTAACCATGACAACTGGCTACAAATTCAATTTTTTTGTTGTTGTGAAAAACAAGAACATTATTTATTAGAGTTAGTGTAAAATAATGGTTTTTCTTTGCTAGCATTGTATTATCGCAAATATATGAGCTTTGGACCTCAAGTAGGGATAACAGAGCGAGTTCAATGGCTTGGGTGTCACACCATGAATATTTCTGATGTTCAAAATTTCAGAGTGGTTAATATCATTTCTAATGATGGTTGAGGTGCCATTAGATGCAACCTTAGATTCACGACTAGTCACTGTTATATTATGCCCCATCTCAATCTATTCATATTTGAAGCCATATTTGAACAAAATTGGTAATTTTGAAGACATACAAATTCATGAGTTTTGTTCATTGAAAAAACTGAAACATTTTACAAGTTTTTTTTATAATCATGAAACACGGAAACCTCTTTGAACTCTCCTACTACCTTACTAATGTTGGGCCTAAAAGATGAACTATGAAGACATCTAAGGGCCACTTTGGCAAGGACAATGATTGATTTCATATGATACTTTCCTTCCATCTTCATGTCTATAATTTCTAGGGTTTTCATTGATCCCCACATAATCTCTCACTTGCATATTTAATTATTTGTAAAAATGCACAAGAAAAACAGAAATTATGTAGTTAATTAGGATGATTATACATAAATTTCATTTGATTAATTAAAAATAAAATATTTACCCACATTGAGAGTAATCTTTCCTCAATGGGTAGATCCTTATCGAAGGCATTTCTCCCACATATGATTTCTAATAAAAACACTCCAAAACTATATACATAATTGTTCTGAGTCACAAGACCAGTGGAAATATACCTGTAAAAACATATCCAAGTATAAATGGAATTGTCACTGCAATTTTGTCAACTGTAAAATGTAAACTGAACCACTAATGTTTTATAACAATCTCAAAAGGCATACACTAAAAAAACCCTAAGGGCCACTTTGGAAACGATAATGATTGATTTCATATCATACATTCCTTCCATATTCTTCTCTATAATTTCCGTGGTTTTCATTGATCCCCACATAATCGCTCACCTGCAAATTTAATTATTCATAAAAATGCACAACAAAAACATAAATTGTGTAGTTAATTAGGATGATAATACATAAATTTTGGATGATTAATAAAAAATAAAATCTTTACCCACATTGAGAGTAATCTTTCCTCAATGGGTTGATCCCTATCAAAGGCGTTTCTCCCACATATGATTTCTAATAAAAACACTCCAAAACTATATACATCATTCTTCTAAGTCACAAGACCAATGGAAAGATACCTGTAAAAACATCTCCAGGTATAAATGGAGTTGCCACTACAATTTTTTCAACTGTAAAATGTAAACTGAGCTAGTGATGTTTTATAACAATTTCAAAAGTCATACACTAAAAAATCCTACTTTTTTGTTCAGGTGTGTAGAGTTTCATTTGCGCCCCAGTGGATGGATGATGCCCTCTGAGGAAGATATTGTCAACAAATTAACAATGTATAATCGGGTGATGCTTTGATAATCATCTGGAATTAATCTTCCATGGGCCTTCTATACAACTACAACAATACAAATGATAAATAATCACAAAATAAGATAATATAGTAGACTATTACAGCATAAAATGAGAAAGCTAAATACCTATTCCTAAAGTTTGTATCTGGAGGAGTCCGTGACATCGATGACACTTTAATTACTAGGAAAAAGAAAAGCGCATGTATCCAAGTTTGTATTTGAGCCTCTGACAGGTGAGCTGGATGGCTCCTTAATTACTTCGAAACAAAAACATACAAGTGCATGCATTAGCCCTCCATTTTATGCATGTCATTTGTTGTTGAGTAGGTGGGCAGGTCATTCATCCAAAGCGTTACAAACATTTGATGCAACCATGAATACAAATGGTTAATGGAACTATACATTTCAGAATGTGAAGAGATATCCGTGGAATAATTCAATTTATGATTTATAAATTTTGTTTAGATGCACGGACCATCAAAAGCATTACAAATATTTGAGGGGGTCATGAATATGCTATTATGTGTTTCAGAATGGAGTTATATGTTTCAGAATGTGAAGAGCCATATTTTGAAGAATTTAATTTATGTTTTATAAATTTTGTTTTCAATTTTTATCACTAATTATCAGAAGTGGTCATTAATAACAGGTGTGGTAAATTTTTAATCACAATTTGGTAAAAAATAATTTTAAATAGGGTTTAAATACATGATTTAGATATGGAAGTTATGAGTTAAATTTTTATTCATTGATTGAGTGGCAAGAAGGAGAATATGCTGTCATCTTTCACTTTAAGCCATCCGATCAAAATATTTAATTAGCAAAATGATTAAGTCCCCAATTCCAATAGTGGGGATGCCTACTAGCGTAATTAACATTTTTCCATTAAAACTTTTACCATAATTTTCGATTATTTTTCCACATTTATGAATAAATATTCAATAAATTTGTTGACATAAAATAAACCCACAACTATCCATTATCACTAATAGTAATAATAACCAAAACATCAGCAAATCCATTCATCTAAATCATCAATAGAGGGGGAGTTCAATTTTATTATACTTAAGATTAGTAGGCAGAAGAAGTGACATTGTGTTATAAGTTTCATCTTGGAGGATGAATCTAGTTTCCCAATTGGCATCTATTTTCATAGCACTGAAATTCTTGCCTTGGGACACAACACTTTCAAGAATCCCTATAACTTCCAACTTCTGAAACTTTGTGTCCATGGAATTTTTGTACATAAATTTTTGAATTGCATACAAGTTGATTGGGTTCTAGTCAAGTCAAAAGTTCCGTGAAATTTTTCTTCCAATCATAATAGGTGGGTTCCATAATAAACAGTTTCGATGTTGCAAGAGAAGAAGTGATACCAAGTAATCATCATATTTTCCAATTTGAACTACGACTAGAGTTGGTTGGAGCGCGGTGTTTCTACGAAGGGTATGAAGAGATGATTGCTCCTTTGAAGCTAATGCAGAGAGATTTGTGCATGTTGTAACTCAAAATTTGCAAGGAAAAATTTTGGTCAGGGACAAAGTTTGCTATTATTGGAACTAGTTTCTTTTGCCTTAGTGTTATTTACAAGACTTTCTTCTAATATGCTCTGGATCTTTAAATTGGTTAACAAATGCATAAGGGAATTTTTTTTTAGGGTTTTGACTAGTGGATTTTTCCGTCCATCCCGAAGGTCTACAATTTGTAAAACACCTCCATATCCTAGTGCGTTACATCCAATGGAGGATTCATTAATCTCTCGAGTACATCAGTCACCACACGGAAAGCATGTTGAAATTTACACCTCTTCAAGAAGAAATGATAAAAAAATAAGGTCAGTATTTGTCTAGAGTTGATGTGCACCAACCTTCTGGAACATGGGACCATATTCCAACTCCACTTACATATTAGATTAGTCTATCATATGCTTCTAAGAGCAGTAACAATGAGGAGAGCTTTCATTATGTAGATGTTTTATGTGGAGAGATTTCATTGTACAAAGAATTTTTTGTGGAGAGATATCATTTGTGCCTTACTGTTATCATACGTAATGCAAAATATTTTCAAGTTTTTTTAAATACATGATTAATAAAGAAGTATGAAAATTAGAGCAAAGGAAGTATCCTCTATAGGCAATGGGCGAAAAGTCACAAGATGAGTATTTAAGTTCAGAGAGAGGAGGCTCGATATGCACTTAGGGAAGCAGCAGTATGAAAATGGGAGCCTTATCTTCATTCAATAGTCAATACAGACAAGATATTTCTAGGCAGGTGTCATCAAGACACCAGATGGGTGTTTCTCCTACACAAGATGTTGGAAAATTGGATAGAGAAGAAGTTGTAGAACAAAACATGCATAGAGATGAAATGAGTAGTATAAGATATTATGTATCAACTGTGATATATATATATATATATATATATGCTTTTCACATCTATACCAGTATACAAATCAAGTCCTGAATCGTGAAAAGTGGCAGAGGAACAGGCACCTGGGCCTTAGTTAGGAGCTATGAGTAAATGGAGGATTCTTTAAACAGCAATCGAAGGCTCAAAAATTTTCATGCTCTAGATAAACAACTTTTCGACAGGTCGATGTGATCGAAAGTTAAACAATAGGCACCTGTCAGAAAATTTGTATAGTGAAACCAACCATCCGAAGATCTATAACTAGGATTTATTCCGACGGGTACCCCTACATTTCTCAAAACTGCCAAAGGACTCGTCAGAAAGTAGTTTATGGTTTAAAAAAAACCATTCATGGTTTCTAATGTGCGACAACTATTAGACCACCGAATTCAAACTGCCACAGAGGCCCGCATAACTTCCACCTCATTTTGACGTAGCATGTGACGAAGACCGTAGGCCCACATGGCACATTATTTTATATTGGACGATGTTTTATGTATGTTTTAGTTCGTAGGGTTAAAACCTGGAAATATATGTATTGTATATATTATAAAGTGGGGTGGGGTTTTATTTATTTAAATGTTGAAAAGTAACATCACAAAGCCTAGGACACAACATACTTTGTAAAGTGTGAGGATTTTATTTTAATAGAAGGGAAAAAATTAAAATATATATATATATATATATATATATATATATATATATATATATTCTAATTTTATTGTATATATTTTTAAAATATATAGTTTTACAATTGTTAAAGAGTTAGTTCTATAACTGACAAAAACAATTAGTCAAGGGAAGGAAATAAAAATCTGAAAAGCACATTTTGTAAGAGTTTGGAGATTCTAAAATTTTGAGTTTAATTATGTAATGTTTAACCTTCCTTGAAGAATAATATATACACAAACATATTGTTTCTAGATTCCTTGGTGTATTACATTATGTTTTGTTTATTTCTCATTATATTCTTAATATAGGTACAAATTATTAATGTTATAATTAGTAGAAAAAAAATACTTTTTCGCTCTTCAAGAGGCCTTAATAAGCGCTGATGAGTATTAGTATTGCAACAAGAATGTTGCAACTCCTGGGGCTACCAACTTTACTTTATCAACCTGAGGTTTGTATAAGCTTGGAAGTGACAGTGTTGTATACACAAGTAGATGCAATGGGTCCACTCTTTGTCACTTCTGAGTTGGCGATAGACCACTAGGGTTTCTCAAACCAACCTTCTATTAATTTAAAAGAAGTTTGATTACCAATGGAGAAAGGGGAATTTTACCCTAATTGAGATAATTGAAATATTGTCTACTGCAGTAATGAAAGATTGAAATAAATTCTTTAAACACACCATTCATTTAACTATTTTCTAAGAGATCTTGCTTCAGAAGAATTCTAAGCTAACATGTGTGTAATCCTGACTATCCTGGGCATGCAATCTGAGATAATCAAACACTTTAATACAGTGCATATGAATGAACACAATAAGATTTTTTCCTTTTTGTCCTTTTTGTGAAAATATGAATGTTAAATCTTCTTGGTGGTCTGGCAAGTGGGTTAGAGATGGAGAGAGATGGTTGTGAAGGGTTAGATGGCTTGGGAGGAAAGTAGGGGTCTTCTCCTAACTTTCTAGATGCATTTTCCACAAATCGGCCTCAAAACAGGCCACTACAGGTCATCCTACAGGATGTCCTAATTCACCTACAGGATGTCCTAATACTACTACAAGATCCCTTGTATTCCTATAGGATCTGACCGAAAGCATAAGGAGTGGTTTGGAAGGTGGTATAGGGCTTAGGGAAGGCGAATGATGAAAGAAATAAAGCAAGGGAGTGGCGAGGACATCCTCAGAACTCAAACCACAGTTTGTAAGATGGTTGGATTTGCTAAAAAAACATGGAAAGTTGTTCTTATGGAATGATAAATCGGTTTATGGACTTAGTGGCTTTTGGTGATCATGGTTGGTTGAGGTTAGGCTGGGGCTTCTGACATGAGATCTTCCTGCACTATTGAAACTCGTGCAATACACAGGTCAATGGCATTTATCCATGAATCATGTCGAACAAGAAAGATTTCCACTCAATATAAGAAAACATAATTCCATTATTTAGTTTCCTAGTTCATGAATGGAAATACTTGAAGAATATTGTGAAACACCATGAGATCTAATGCAAAGCTAGAGATATCAGAAATAACAACTGAAACCTACTCTTGGAAACTAAAAAGATGTTGGGCTAATTAGCAGAAAACCCTAAATTCCATAAGAAATCAGAATTCTGTCTTTTTGGGACTGAATAGGAGTTTTTCCTCAAACCATGGCCCCTGAAGGGAGGAGTGAGGTCAGATCCACCTTCTATTATCCTTTTTGGTATTCCTTTATCTCTCTAAAGATATTGCTAACACTATGCACAAATGGAAGCAAACTAATCAAATTCACCACTACTTGCAATGAAACAATGCCAAAATCAATCCAACAATTAATCTATGAAATAACCTAAGCATACAAGTACAATAAGAGGAACCTATGCTGCTAGGTTTGGGCCCTAACCCAAGATCTTTAGCCCTCTGAGTCAACTTAGTGTTGGATCCAGTAAATGCTCACTCTCATTATCATATCAAAAAAATTACATAGCAGTGTCTTGCTACAATCCTTCAACTAAAAAATGCTTAGTGCTCTTACATAAACAATCTGAATCGTAATGAGGCTCTAGGCCTCCTTATTTATACAACTGAAGTCTCCAACAACTTCCTTAAATCTAGGGAGGCTTGGCTCCCAAAATCAAGATGAACTGGTCCTTAACTGTCACTGGATCGACTGCCAATGATCTCCATGACTCGGCTGCTTGCAACTTCGAGCTAGTGTGATTTGATTGAGGGATATTCGAATGAGTGAGGATTTAGTGAGGAAGATCCATCTCCTATAATCTGTCTTCATTTTCTCATTCGAGTTCCTACACTTTAATTAGCCAAAATTGCCATGATTTTCTCCCAAAAACCTGCAATCAATGCACATTAGACCAGTAGCCATAACATGTTACTTTTACTTATCTCATTAAGAAAAATACAATTAAAACATGTAAGGAATTATGAGAAGAGTTGATTTTAGTAAACTTGGAGGCATATTAAGGTCCATATAGTTAACCAATGATGAGGCTCATCATCACCCCCCTACTGAAAGTGTTGCTCATCCTCTGAGCAACTTAATCTATGTCCATGTCTTTCATTGCTCTGGTGGCCTCCCTAACATCCCATGCTTCTGTTGTGGTTTCTTCTTCCTGTGAATAAAATATTGTCTTCCTCTCTATCTCTTCCCATTGCTTTCTTTCTTCTTCTTCTTTCCTTCCTTCCAACATTCCTAAAAGCAGTGGTGGACTGAGTCTCAAGCCAATCCAATTGACTTTGAGTCTTTGTAGAGTCTGTTTATACATGGGTGTTCTATTTAGTGCCTCTCTCATTCTGTGAGGAGAATGGTATTCTCTTATTTTTAAGTTGTAAGGAAAGGTGTTCCACCTCCTTTTGCAAGCTTGCACGTTGTCATCTCCTATTAATCTGAACATGTCTTCAAAGTGTGTGACTTCTTGTTCTTTTGCAGCAAGGTACCTAGGTGCAATCTTAGGATCATTTGTAATGAGGTTGTGGGTGTTGATGACAACCATTGGATTAGATTGTTCAACTCTGATCATAAGGGGTATTTTTCTCTTCTCTTGCAATTATCTTTTTCATCTCTGTAGCTATTTCTTCCTCATGATTCATCCACAATGCTAAGGCCATCAATTGCAAGTCTCCTAGTTTTGAATTTGGGTCCCACACATTCAAATCTATGAAGGTCACTTTGTGTAGATAAAACTCAAACATTTTTGCTCTATCTTCCAAGGTGCTTTGATCACAAAGATCAATGAATTATTTGTAGTCTTGGAAGGGCATAGTTCCTCTCTACGCTAAAGTCTTGATTTGGAATTGTAGCCATTGTTCTTTGAGATACAAGGCATAAGACTTTGCTGGCATCCTACACTGGATTACATCCAAGGATAAACTAGCCATACTTTCCAACTAGCTCTCCATTTCTTGTAGTTTTCCCCCTAGCCATGCATTCTCTGCTTCTAACTGAGCTTTCATCATTGCCTCTCTATCCCTTATGTTGCTCAGTTCTATGCCCATCTCCTTCAATTTCTCCTCCATGTGGCCCACATCCTCCACTCCTTTTGATTTGGAAATTTGCATCCACATGTGTGTCCTTGCCCTCTCTTTTTCAAGTTCAAAGAATAAGGGGATGGAAAACTTTTGTGGGATTACCCTACCCCTTTCAATGAAGTTGTAGTAGAAGTTTAGGTTTGGTTGTGGACTAGGTTCTCTTAGATTTGGGTCTTCTTTATTTGCTTCTTGCTAAGTGATACGTTCTTGGTACATTTTCTGAGTTTCCTGTAGAATGGCCTCTGCTTCCTGTAGGTCTGTCTGTGTCTCCTATAGGAGACCTTTCCCCTTTGATGAGACTGACCTTGTGACAAGACTCCTAACATATGTGATGGGAGATTTGGGAGAGGCTTGTTCTGATGATTCTTCTCCTTGATTTTTCTCTAGGAGAGCTACCTTTTCTTGCTCATTGGGTGAATCTTCAATGACAATTGGAGTTTTGGTGGGAGTTTGAAGTCTTCCTTGCCTAATCCTCATGATCTTTCTTGTTCTGAAGTACAGTGGGGTTTGTCTTTGAATCTTCCCTTTTGACTTGATAGGTGTACTTAGGGCAGTAAAAGTAGTTGTTGCCTCTTTCTCAGTCAGTTTTGGAGATACCCTTGGTGATTCTTCCCCTTCTTTGCCTTGAACTCTAGACCTTTGTTCTTCCTTCTGTTTTGTTTCCTCTTTTGTATTCTCCTTCTCATTGTTATCTTCCGCTTTCTCTTCTTCCTCTGTTTCCTCACTCTACTCACCTGTCTCTTCTTTTGTTCCTTCTTCTATCTCTTCTTCATTCTCCTCCTCTTTTTCTTCCTCTTTTTCCTCCTCTATTTCCTCTTCATTTTCCTCTTGTGTTTCTTCTTCCCTCTCACTAGCAGTGGGGATTTTGTCATATTCAAGAGCTTGAATTGCTCCTCCTTCCTGCATGTCCCTGAAGGTTTTCCATGTAATAGGGAGTTTTAGGTTTTGTAGAGCATCTTCTATGATCAATTTGATTAACCCATGATGGGCTAGTTATTGATGTTTTCCCTCCTGCACTTTGATGCTACTGTCTATCATTGATTAAAGAAGAAAGTAGGGTATACTTGATCTGTTTTGAGGAGGTCTATCTTCTCCAAATCTCAGTTCTTGGAGGATTCTAAAATGGTATCCATACACGACATTGTTTCTCCCTTCACATGATATGTATTTAATGAGGTGGTAAATAGCTTCATTCCAAGGGTATGGAATGCTTTCCCTTATGACCCCATTTTTGTCCTCCATTGGCTCCTCCCCTTCCAAAAACAATTTATTCTTTGCAAGGGTGTTGTTACCCTTATCTTATTTTCTCCATGGTAACCTTAAATGGAGTGTAGTGATTTAGCTTATAACTTCATGGGTAATTACTACTGATAGGCATTTCACCACAATAGTGGCATGGGTCCTAGTGAGGGGTATGAGTGAGAGAGAAAAATCTATGGCCACCTTTTACAGATCCATTTGGGCACATCAAATCCCAACATTCAGATCAGTGATTTAAGACTGATCAAACCCTAAAATTATTTGTTTCATGCCCTAAACAAGTCAACCCTTTGAATGCCTCCTTCCTAGACAGTTTCATGACTTGAAGACATCCATAAATTGCCTCTAAAGGGACCAACACAGGTAAGCCCTTACGAAGGTGCGTTGCAGAGCAGCTAAGTCCACTGCCAAGGTGCTTTGCAGAGCACTTAGGCTTCCTTTCACCTGCATTGGGTGAGAATGAGAGAAATTCAAATAAGGTCTGGGAATATTCTTATCTTGTGGAGTCATCTAGAAGTTTCCCTGTCTTATTAACTCCTATGAGCTCGAAAATGGATGAGGAATGAGTTAAGGATCATCCTATACTCTCATCCCTTCCTCCATGGAACTAATTCTAAGTATGGAAGGCCATTCAATGTCACCATTAATGACAAAACCTCCTTCATCTTCCTATAAATTGACCACTCATCTAAGTGATCAGGGGGTGGACTATGTTGAATTGTAAGGAGAATTTAGCATCTACGAATAAACACTAATTCACTAGACATGTAGTTGTGCCTAGAATAATAGTTTAAAGTGTTTTAGACTTTCCCTATAAATAATAGATAAGAAGAGAATATAGAAGGCCTACTTGTAGTTCCGCTTTCCTCTCGTCTCCCTTGTATTGATTCTGTCGCTCTTTGTCTTGTGTCAAGCTTATTAAAAAATGAAACACGGAATATGAGCATAGTTCCTTGTCTTGTGTCAAGCTCGTTAAAAAATGAAACAAGGAATATGAGGATAGTTCCTTGTCTTGTGTCAACCTCGTTAAAAAATGAAACAAAGTCCCCTGGAGCAAAGTTCCAAGTCGAGTCTTTCACTTGATCTCATAAAAGAACCTTCATTCCATCCACCTGATAGCCATGAGTAGTCTACTTAGGTGAATGTAATGAACCTTGGGGGGAATGCAACTAATGGTAAAGTTAAGTTTCCCTGTAGGTTATGTGAAGGGAATCACCCCATTCACCTTTGTCCCTATCTAGATGAGGCCAAAAAGTGTTGGATAACTATCCTACTTCACCATAGCGACTTCCATCTAGTTACAAGAGACTCTCACTTTCATCATGCTGGGGGCATGTAAACCAATTTCAAGCATAGTTCTTCCTTTCAAGCTTGTGTAAAAATGAAACTGAATTCAAGCATAAGTTCTTCGTTTCAAGCTTGTGTAAAAATAAAACCGAACTCAAGCATAGTTTTTCGTTTTAAGCTTGTGTAAAAATGAAACTGAATCAAAGCATAGTTTTTTGTTTCAAGCTTGTGTAAACATGAAACTGAATCCAAGCATAATTCCCTATGGTTCAAGCTTGTGTAAAAATGAACCCATTTCCATTTTTAACCCTCATGATTGCCATTCTATCAGCCTCTTTTTTCAGATGAGCCTTGGTTGTTTTACCCTTTTTGAGGAACAGTTGAAATGAGTGGCCTTATTAGCTAGTATCTTCACATCAATCAACATGTTTTGAGAATTTCCAACATTACCGAAACCAGTTTCTCCCCTAGACACCACTCGTTACTCAAAATTGGAGTCCTTTTTAAGCTCTTTTCAGACTCTATAAATATGAAAAGATTGTCGAGCGCTTGTCCTTTCCAACTTGTTAACGGATTGGAAAAGATATCTCTTTTGTATTATTTTACGCTTTTTTAGACTTGAGAGATTAACTTACGAAAAATAACTTGTGGAGTTTTCTTTTTGTACCTTTTCAAACTCTCTAAACATGAAAAGGACCAAGTTATCTTTGTCGTTAAACTTGTTAAAATTTTCAAATAGCGACAAACTTGTCCATCTAGACAAGATCGGGTTTCACCTTCGCTAGACTCGTTAAAACATCAAATAGCGATGGATTCGCCCGAAGGGTGAAATTATATAAAAAGCATATGTTATCCTCCTCAAGCTTGATAAAAATAAAGAGGTACTGGTCAGTAATGACTGGGGAAAATGGAAAAAGGGGAAAACCACTTTATGGTAGCAGGTCGCTCTTGAACATGACACTTTCACTCCATCACCGTGACTATCTGGGTTGGGTTATTAGCTTGATGGTTATCATACTGTTGGTCTATCATACCATCCATTGCTTTTTTTGGGTCAATGCTACCAATTCACTTTAGTGTCGCCGACATGTTCAAGAGAAGTCATCTAGTCAAAATCCATCTTTTGCAATACCATAAACCTTCATTTTCATGACCGCCATTCCTGAACTTTGTGTCGTCAGTCAAATTCCATCTCTAAAATCACTACACTTGTTTCGTGTTGTTGATGTGGGATACATCAAGGCCCTCCTGCAATGAGTCACTTCTTGTCAACATCAACTCATTATCCAAGAAGTTGACTTAGAAACACCCATTTAGTACCTTGAGGCTTGCATGCATCAATGGCAGGTTTCTCGCTTTTGGCGATAGGCATACATCAATGGCCTTCGACCAAAAGACTTTGTATGGTGTTCGACATCAAATCATCCATTCACACCATGTAGAATGTACTGCAGTACCTTGAGGATCATTATCATTATCGGTGATTTCTCTCGCATCTGTTAACAACTTACATCATCGGCTGGTAATCAGATGGTGTCTTCCCATGTTCGACTTTAGATCACATATTCACATGGTTAGACTCATACTTGAGTGAACGATTGAACGAGATTGAAGACCCCGGATCTAGTTTCATTCATCTGGGCTATGATATCAGGAGTACTAAATCATATGTGCAATGGCTTTACATTGATGGTCATTATGATCATGGGTCTATATATGTAGACCACTGTTTTTGTACATGTAATGAAAGTTTATAAGCTGAGCATGGGTATGCCTTCCCTCAGCAATTCATGTAAAATCAAATATCATGATAGATGTATTGTAATTAATGTAGGTCACCTTCCACTTAGATACCTCCTCATCACATCGTAAAGTGTTTCATTTGACATTGACATTTTTTTGACTTCATGCTTTAGGGGGCAACTGTTACAGATCCATTTGGGCACATCAAATCCCAACATTCCTGATTGGTGATTTAGGACTCATCAAAGCCTAAAATCAGTTGTTTCATGCCCTTAACAATTCAACCCTTTGAATGCCTCCTTGCCAGACAGTTTCATGACTTAAAGACATCCAGAAATTTCCTCTAGAGGGACCAGCGCAGGTAAGCCCTTATGAAGGTGCGCTACAGAGCAGCTAAGTCCACTGCCAGGGTGCTCTGCAGAGAACTTAGGCTTCCTTTCACCTACGTTGGGCGAGAATAAGAGAAATTCACATAGGGTTTGGGAATATTCTTATCTTGTGGAGTCATCTAGAAGTTTCCCTGTCTTATCAACTCCTATGAGCTCTAAAATGGATGACAAATGAGTTAAGGATCATCCTATCCTCTCATCCCTTCCTCCATGGAACTAATTCTAAATATGGAAGGCCATTAAATGTCACCATTAATGAAAAAACCTCCTTCATCTTCCTATAAATTGACCACTCATCTTAGTGATCACGGGCTGGACTATGTTGAATTGTAAGGAGATAATGTTGCTATGAGACTTGACTTTGGAGCAAATGATGTGATGCTACAAGCTTGTCTTGCATTTGATGTGATGTGGATGGGATCCAAGCTGTAGGAATGACTTTGAATTAGACATTGATGGTTGTATTTCCTTCTTCTATCTAATAAAGTGTTTGAACTTTTTTCCATATTTGTATTCCTTCATAATGCTTATATGTATGAATTGCTTCTGATTCCTTTCATTTATATTCAATGGATCGTATTCTTTGATCCGTTTTCATCTTATGTTGTGTTGACAGGGTACTTTTCAAGCAGTTTAAGTATGGGAAGGAGCGATGGAATCGATATGAGGGAGACGAGAGGAAAGCGGAACTACAAGTAGGCCTTCTATCTTCTCTTCTTATCTATTGTTTATAGGGAAAGTCTAAAGCTCTTTAAACTATTGTTCTAGGCACAGCTACTTGTCTAGTGAATTAGTGTTTATCCACAGATGTTAAATTCTCCAAAACACCACCTCATCATCGTATCCTCTCATTCTCTCAAAGAACCTCGTCCATTGGTGCCTTGTGAAAATTTATACTACAGGAGGATGCTGGTGGATCCTTACTTTGTTTGAGGGTTCTCTCTTGTTATAACCTCTTGTCATCTTTCCCTAGTAATTGTGGAGTCTTGTATGGATACAATTCAAGAATTTTGGTAGGTGAGAGAGGTTTGAATGTTAACTTTGCAATACAATTCTCCTATACTTCAATTTCCTTAATTAAATTGAGGATTTTTCTTCTTTTAACTAGAAAACATGGAATTTATAGCTCCTACCTCACTTGTTGCGTTATGTTGAAGACAACCTTTGATTTATCCTCCCTTGGTGCTCATTGATAATCTTGTAGATTGACTTCTCTGTATCTTGTAGGTTTTCCTGTAGGATCCTGTAGGCTTTCCTGTGGGATCCTGTAGATCTCCTGCGTTGTATATGCTAATAGTATCTTGTAGGTGTTTCTTCAAGAAGGCCAAGAGAAACCTCTTTTCGATGAATTCTCAAGATTGCTAATGCTCTCTTTGTATGGGAATCAATGTTTTATTTCCATATATGGATGATCGTGTGGGATGGTGTGCTGCTTGTTTAAGTACAAGTACCTTCTTTTGGACCATTGGTCCCACTATAAGTCCATCATTCCAACTTACCTCAAATCATCTCCCACTTCGTTCCTCTGTAACTTAACCATTTTTGGACTTATCCCCTTTTTCTTCTGATTTGGCTGTCGCCATGTGTGGAGTGGTCTGACTATTTTCTCCTCGTCGACTCACGAAAGGTGACCAAGTTAACTAGTCACCTTTACTTATAAAACCAACTCTCACATAATCCTACAATTTTGATCATATCGTACTAATGAGAGAGAATGATTAAGATGACATACCTATGGGTAATATGCTTTGATGATGATGCATTTTGGAGAGTGATGTCTCTGTGCTGTGTTTTTGCTGCATATTCTTCTGTGTGTTGGCCTCTTTTGATGCTTGTTTCTTTTGATGTGCAGGTGCTGGAGAGTGATGCTGGTGATCTTGCTGCTAGTACTAAGCTCTGGAGGAGCTTCCTCAACCTTGGAATTATTGTGTTGAAGATGGCTGCAACCTTGTGAAGTTTCCTTTGTGGGATAGGCTGCTACAGGAAACCTACAGGATGTCCTGTCACTACCTCTCCCCTAAACTTTCATATTTTTTCTCACTTCAAGAGCATGAGGGTTGTTTACATGAGTAGATAAGGGTTGTAGGAAATGGTAGGTGAGGGTTGTGGTCTTCAGGTATTGTACCTCTTTCCTCCTTCTCTTCCCTTTCTATTTGTTGTTTTTTCTTTTATAAACTGTATTTGTTTTAATTGACTTATTGGATGGATGCAAGGGTGACATGGTGATGAAAGGAATGGCGATGAAGTAGTGGAGTGAATGGTCCACAAGATTGTCACCCCCTTTCTCTAGGACCACTTTTCTTGGGATTTTCAAGGCCACTATAATTCCTAGGAGAGATTCATGTAGTTTTACAGGGAATCGTGTAGATGAGCTGGAGGGGTTCATAAATGGAAGAATGGATGAAATAATGAGAAATATGAGATGGAGGGATTGAAATATGGATCTTGTAGGTCCTTTTGTTCCTCTCAAGATGTTCTTATCCTCCTCCCGCAAAACAAAATCTCCAAAAAAAAATTACGTTTTCTCTCTCTCTCCTTTATTTTTTGTTGGAAAACAACTAGTCTGCCTCCAAGTAGGTTTTGATCCTAGTTGCCTGCCCTAGGTGCCTCAAAAGAGGTTTTCACCTAGAGATATTTTTATTTTTTTCTCTTTTTTTTCAACACCATTGGGCCGCCTCAAGAGGTTTTCAACCCAACAGTGGGACTCAGGTCCCTCATGGAGGTTTTCGCCCGAGTCTCTTTATTTTTTCTCTTTATTTTATTTTTTCTTTTTTTTCTATTTTCTCTCTTTTCTTCATGGACTTGGTGGGGTGGAAATTGAGACTTGCTCCACCACCATCACTGTCTTGTTGATGCCATTGATGAATTCTTTCCTTGATAAGGGCTTCTTGTAGACCTTGAATCTATACCCATTCACAAGTAAAGGGATAGCCTCTGCATCAATGGTTCTTATCTGTACAACACCATTATCATGACATTTTTCTATGACATAATGCCTTAACCTCTAGTCCTTAACTTACCCTTAAAATCCTTGTATCGGGAATCATACAACAAAGCCCAATCACCTTCTTGAAATTGTTTGTTCTTTATATTCTTGTCATGCCAAATTTTCCTTTCAACTTGAGTCACCTTTGTGTGCAGGAGGGTCTGCATCCTAAATTCATCTAACCCATTCAGTTGGAACAATCTTTCTTATTGTGCCCTGGTGAGATCTAGATCCGGTTTTGTTGCCATTCTTAAGGTGTTGTATTCAAATTCAATGGACAACAAGGCCTTCGTCCCATAGACTAGCTCATAAGGAGTGAACCCAGTGGTTGTCTTCCATATGGTATTGTAGGCCCAAGTGGCCTCAACTAATCTATCTGCTCAATCCTTTCTATTGCTAGTAATCACTTTGGTGAGAATGCCTTCCAGCACTTTGTTTGTTACCTCTACTTGCCCATTAGCCAGCGGGTTGTAAAGAGTGGATGTTCTATCCTTGATCTTGTGTTGGCTTAACAAATTGTCAATCATGTGAGATGTAAATTGACTGCCTTGATCAATGACCAATTCTCTAGGCCACCAAAACTTATAAAATACATTTTCCCATAAGAATTCAGCCACTTTTTCTTCTTTTGTTTCTTTGATGGCCTTGGCTTCAACCCACTTGGATAAATAGTCAGGTTACACAATGATGTATCATTTTTTCATGGATGGAGGGTCAATGGGTCCAATGAAATGCATGCCCCACTTGTCAAATGGCTCGAAAGTCACTTGAGGTTGCAGAGGAATTTCATCCCTTGGGGTAGGTTTCCCCATCCTTTTGGCACCGATCACACTGACTAGTATACCTCCTCACATATTGGTGAAGAGTGGGCCAATAATAACCAGCTTGTTGTACCTTGAATGTTGTTCTTTTCACTGCAAAGTGATCTCTGCAAGACCCATCATGACAGGTCAGAAGAATGTCAAATAATTCCTCCTCCCTAACACATCTTCTCAAAATTTGATTCGGGCCTAGTTTGAAGAGTTTGCCCCCAATCCAAGTGAATTGGGGCGCTCTTCCTTACGATCTTGGTCTTTCCCTTGGAGGAAAATTTTGGTGGAAACTGTGCAGACACCAAGTAATTTGCTATGTCAGCAAACCATGGAGAGAGAACTGAAATGGTGAATCATTTTAATCATAAATATTTCGGCAGAAATCACATTGTAATATTTTTGTTGATGCGTTTCGAACCAACGAGTGTGGTTCATCGTCAAGACAAGTGATTTCCGCCGAAATATTTCTCATTAAACTTGATATGGTGAATAAGTGTTCATCTGGTAACTGATCATCAACCATTCCTTCCTCCCCTGCAGGAAAATTCAATCTAGATAAAAAATCTGCAACAACATTCTCCTTGCTAGGCTTATTGATGCTAGTTAAATCAAATTGTTGCAATAAAAGTAACCATCTAATAATCCTAACATTTACATCAGGGTTATTCATTAAGTATTTAATTGCATCATGGTTAGTATGTATAAATTTTTGGTAACCATTAATGTAATGCCTAAATTTTTTCAATGAATGCAAAACACCTAAGAGCTCTTTTTTAGTGATTGTGTAGTTCAATTTGGCTTTTGACAGATTCTTACTGATGAAGTAAATGGCATAAGGTATCATGTCAACTATCTGGCCTAGAGCTGCTCCTATGGATTTGTGAGAGGCATCAGCATGTATATGGAAAGGAAAAGCCCAATTTGGGCCTCAGAGAATAGGTGTAGTAGTCAACTTGTCCTTTAGGGTGCCCAAGGATTCTTGACATCTTTCTGACAATAAAAATTTGAAGTCTTTGGCCAATAACCCAAATAAAGGAGAAGCTAACTTGTTGAATTATTTTATGAATCTCCTATAGTATCCAGCTAAACCTAGAAAACTTCTGACATCCCTCTGTTTTGCAAAGATGGGACCCTTTGAATCATGGCTATCTTATTTGGGTTGACCTGCAGTGCTTTTTGGGATACTGAGTGACCTATAATAGTCCCTGTAGTCATTAGGAACTCACATTTTTCAAGACTAAGGGATAAGTTCATTTCAATGCATTTGTTCAACACCTTACCCAAGTTGGAGAGAGCCTCCTGGAAATCACACCCATAGGGTGTAAACTCATTCGTATAAATTTCCATTGCATCATGGGCTAGCTCGACAAAGATAATCAAGACTGCCCTTTAGAAAGTGGTAGGGGCATTGCATCTACCAAAAGGAAGGACCCTATAAGATAAATTACCCCAAGGATAGGTGAAGGTGGTTTTATCCTGGTCCATTGGGCTAATATGGATTTTATTGTACCCACTAAACCCATCTAAGAAAGAGAAAAACTTTTTCCCTGCCAGGCCATCTAACACTTGGTCAATGAAAGGTAGAGGGAAATGGTCCTTCTTTGTTGCTTTGTTTAACTCTTTGTAATTAACAAAAATCCTCCACTTCCCATTTTTCTTTGAAACCAACACCAAAGGAGAAACCCACTCACTCTCCGAGATAGGGTAAATGAATCGTGCATCCAGCAGCTTTTGCAGTTCTTCTTTGACTATATTTTTGAGAGCTGGATTCATTCTCCTTTGGGGTTGTCGGACTGGTTTGCAACCTTATTTGATATAAATGTGGTGAGTGCACACCGAGGCATGCACTCCCTTCATTTCTTTGTAACTCCAAGCAAATGCATCCAAATGTTCCCTTATCATGTTACATAACTCTTCTTCTTGGTGTACCAAAAGAGACAGGTTGATTTTCAAAGTTATTTCAGGGTTCAGTTCTATTGTCTTGACATGAGTAGGATTTGAATCAGCTAAGCATAGATCAATCTGATGGTTGCTCTTTGTTTCCTTCACTACTTCTTCTAATGACAAGGTGTTGGGAGTTAGATTTTGGAGTATGTGTTCAATCAAATCATCTTCATCCAACTGTCCTCCTCCCATGGCAGTTTCTAGGGTATAGAGTTGAGCTTAGTACACTTTATCTTCTTCCTCCTCTTCTAGCCATAAAGGTAAATCATGTTCTAAATATGGCTAAGCAGGAGGGTACAAGACCAACTGCTTGGATAGATGCCCATTTTATATAGTCATGTTTCTAGCCCTGCAGTTGATGTAGGCATCAACAATGGCTAACCAAGGTGTCCCAAGTATGAGAGGATAACCATTAAGCTTGTCCTTAGGGTGGATAACTAGGAAGTTTGCAAGGTACTCCCAGGAGTCAATGGGGACCATCACATCCTTGAAAATCCCCTTAGGGGCTACTGTGGATCGGTCTGCAAGCTACAAGACCGTTGTGGTCTTTCTTAATGAACACTAGAGATTCAACTTGAGCACGGTATCCTTAGTCATTATATTAATGGTAGCCCCAAGGTCAATCAAGGTGTGTGGGACAATGGTGTCATTGATGTGCACATCTACTATAGGACTTTCAGGGTCTAAATACTTTGGGCAAATTACCTGCCCCAACATTAAGTTAGATAGTTGTCCAATGACATTAATGGTAGGGGTGTCTATTTTTCGCCTCCCTAGATGTTTGAAATAGTTCTCTTTAATCCCGTTGTTGTAAATAGGTACATCCTTAATGGCTTGGAGAAGTGGAATTTTGACACATAGATTTTTCAGTTCACCCAGAAGTTCATTCTCTTCTAGGGTAGGCTAGACTAGATGAATTAATATTTCAGGAAAGGGTGGTGGATTCACTCTAGTCATACTTTCCTCTCTTTCCTCCTCACTCTCCCTCGCTGGATATGGAGGTTGGTTGTTCAGGAGTACTCTCCCAGACCTCAGGTTGATTTCCTCAATTTCCAAAGGATAATCAGGGTAGGATGTCTCTCCACTGTAGACTTGCTCTGCATGTCTATTGTTCATGTTTGGATTTGGCTAGGTAGGCATCTGAGGTTATTTAGGTGGAGTAGGGTGTAAAAGCTGTGGTTGAGTAGGAGGTGAAGGCAATAGAGCTAGAGCATTGATCCAAAATGGATTCAATTTTTCCTTTAGATAAAATTCTTCAAATGCATATGAAAGTGGGATCAAGTCAAAGTGCTCGACGAGATGATTCCAACGATGTGAATGGCATGTAAATCTGAGTTCGGATGAAGAAGTTAAGGTCAATCAAAGTTTCAAGGCAAACTAGGACAAAAATAGGAAAAGTCAAAGTCAAATAGTCAAAGTCAACGATCAACATAGGATGATGTTAGCAAGACACGTGTCATCCTAGTAATGCGCCATATGTCCAGGATGATGTTAGCAAAGGTTGATGATGTGTTGTAATTTGATTGGTTGATACGGGCCAATCCGAGGCTGACACGTGGCAGCTTGGATTTGCCCAATGTTGGCATGAGTCCCAAAATTTTGGGGGTTAGGGAGGATCGAACCCCTAACCTCCTGGAAAGGCCGAGATCTTGCCGAATAGCACACCAATCGGGCTACGGGAAGGACTTGTTAACTAACCAGATTGAGTTGTATTTATGGTTTCGGGTGTTGACCACCAGAAAAGGGTCGGACGATCGGGGTTAACCCCATGACCGCTGGTCCCTTAACACTTAATGCCAAACTAACCGCTGGAAATATATGTAGTCACAAACTATATATATATATATATATATATATATATATATATACATGTAAACCATATCATAGGTATATCCCACATGCGCGACGTTAACAAATATCATATGATATATCTATATCTATATATATATATATATATATATATATATATATATATATATATATATATATATATTAACCATAATCAACGGGATAAGGCAGAAGGGTCGGGTGGAGGTTTCGAACCACTGACCTTCCAAAACACTTATATAAACAATGCTTTCACACAAGTCTGCTAGCCAACATACCAAGTAGTGGAGCTTGGTATTCCATCCACCCAAAATTTCTTTAAACTTATGCAGGTGCCGAATCGAACCAAAACCACTAGTGCACATTTCAAAGTGGGTTTTGATTACAGAAGTGGTTTTTCATCCACATAGGTAGTTTTGCGCAGCAGAAAGGTAGTTTTTGCAGGTGTATGGTGGTTTTTGACGTTCCAGGGGGTCTGGAGGTCACTGTGGCCAAATATGGTCGAGTTTACACTCATTTGACTCGAAATTTCGAGCTGGACACAGTGGTGATGTCCATTTTATCATTTGAGACTCTGTTTTTGAGCTCATGCCTATAACAACATATTGAAGATAAAATAAAGAGGTCAACACTAGAAGCGAAAGGACCAGGAGACATAGCCAGAAAGTCTGGTGAATTCCTTTATTAAATTTGGCTGTGTTAATGTGTTTAAATGTGTCTTCAAATTGTTTATGTGTTTATGTTATTCACAATCTTTTCGATTTGTTGCATTAAGTAACATTGGTGAATTCACACATAGTCTATAATACCTTTTCCATTAATGGATCAAGAATTGTTGTATAGGGACCTCCACCCCTGGGGTGGTGCATTCCACTGAAGTTGTGGAGGAGTATATGGCTGAAATCCATGCTAGTTGGTTGGCTGGGAATGGTACTGAGGTGCAAAAGACCAAGGAAAAGGTGTAGACCAGGAGGGATGAGAAGGGGGGCCCCAAGAGGGAATGGATGTGTTTTGGTTATGGTTGTAATATGCAGAGGATGACCCTTGCTTTCCCTGCTAGTATAGTCGAGGCCCATGAGGCCTCCTTTGATTTATGTAGCACAGTTCTTCAGTCACCCCTTCAGTTCCCTGATACATAGATTTTAGTCCAAGTAGAGAAGGACACTTGTCTGTGGAGTGGTTTTTTTCGCAGACCGAGTAGATTTCTATAAGGTTTAATGGACATTCATTCATAGGGTGCCTCCTTGTGCATATAGGGTAGAACATGGCTAATTCTCTCTCTGCTTCCTCCTACTTTCTCTTGATCTGCATAGAGCCCATCTGTAGGGCAAGGGTTTGCAGCATTTCACTCTTGAAATCTTCCAGCATATTTCCAATTTCACCTTTTATAGATGTGTTGGAAGAGGATGAGTTGGCCACTGGTTGACTACCCCTCCCCTTTTTCCTGGTTTCCCTCAAATGGTTATTAAAGATGGTCTTGATATCTTCATAGGGTAGCTGGTAGATGTCCCCTCCTGCTAGTAGGTTTAGGGTATCTAGAAGATCTTCCTTAACCCCCCTGAGTAGGACTAGCTTCAGTGACTCAGGATCAAGTGTGCACATGGCCCTTTTGTAGCTAAGCTGGAATCTTTCCTCATAATCTTCTAAAGCCTCATCATGCCCTAAGGTCATTTTAAAAATTTCCTCTTTAGTGTCTTTGGACCTACAGCAGTCCCAATACTTGTTGTTGAAGGCTTGTTGCATTTGAGCCCAGGCGGTGATGCTATCCCCAGGTAAACCAATGAACTAGTGCAGAGCTGCATCCTTGAGAGTGGATGGGAATAATTTCAACTTATGATCATCAATGGTGTAATCATAAGTTCTGCATATGACAACGAACTCAAACAAGAAAGTATTTGGATCTTTTGAGGTCAGGCCATGGAAGTGAGGAAGAGCATAGGGGCTTATGTTTTTCATGTTGGCATCCCCATTGGTTTCTCTAATGGGAAAATCACCCTTAATTCTTTCTCTATCTCCTCTGTAACTTCTATTATCAACCATTAATTTAGTTGGAATGGGTTCTCCTTCTTCTTCTCCCCTTGTATGTTGTTCAAAACTCTCCAGTTGCTCGCCTAAGGGGTCCTCCAATTCACAGCCACCTAAGAAGAGGGAAGGTTGGTTGTTTGAAGTGGTGGGGGTATTTGGCAGAAATTTTACTAATTTATCCCTATTCCTACGAGGCATGAAAGAAGTTTTTTTCTTTTGTTTTGTTTTTCAAGTTTTAAGACTAATTGTAGAATTGAAATGACAAGCTGAATGGAAACTAACTGTTGAATGAAATCTCACTTGCAGAATGGAAAGGAAAGAAAACCAACTTATAATTAATTTTGCAAAAAAATGAAGGTAATAGAAGAATGGAAGAGATAATAAATGGAATCAAGAAAGCAGAAATCACATCTACTCAGACACCTCCTCAGCAACGATGCCAAAAAGTGATGAGCACCAGTATTGCAGCAAGAATGCTGCAACACCTGGGGCTACAAACTTTACTTTATCAACCTGGGGTTCATAAAAACTTGGAGGTGACAGTGTTGTATACACAAGTAGATGCAATGGGTCCACTCTTTGTCACTGTTGAGTTGGAGATAGACCACTAGGGTTTCTCAAAACAGCCTTTTATTGATTTAGAAGAAGTTTGATTACCAATGGAGAAAAGGAAATTTTACCCTGATTGAAAGAATTGAAATATTGTCTATTGCAGTAATGAAAGACTGAAATAAATGCTTTAAACACGCCACTCATCTAACTATTTGCTAAGACATATTGGTTCACAAGAATTCTAAACTAGCGTGTGTGTAATCCTAACTATCCTAGGCATGCAATCTAAAATAATCAAACACTTTACTATTGTGCATATGAATGAACACAATAAACTTTTTCCTTTTTGTCCTTTTTGTGAAAATATGAATGCTAAATCTTCTTGGTGGTATGGTAGGTGGGTTAGAGATGGAGAGAGATGGTTGTGAAGGTTCAGATGGCTTGAGAGGCAAGCAGGGGTCTTCTCCCAACTTTCTGCATACATTTTCCACAAATTGGCCTCAAAAAAGGCCACTATAGGTTGTCCTACAGGATGTCCTAATGCACCTATAGGATTTTCTAATGCTACTACATGATCCCCTGTATTCGTACAAGATCTGGCCGAAAGCATAAGGAGTGGTTTGAAAGGTGGTATAGGGCTTAGGGAAGGTGAATGAAGGAAGAAATAAGGCAAGGGAGTGGCTAGGACTTCCTCAAAACTCAAACCAAAGTTTGTAAGATGGTTGGATTTGCTCAACAAACATGGAAAGTTTTTCTTACGGAATGATAAATCGGTTTATGGATTTAGTGGCTTTTGGAGATCTTGGTTGGATGAGGTTAGGTTGGGGCTACTGAGATGAGATATTCATGCACTATTGAAACTCCTGCAATACACACATCAATGGTATTTACCCGTGAATCATGTCAAACAAGAAATATTTCCACTCAATATAAGAAAATAGAATTCCATTATTTAGTTGCCTAGTTCATGCATGGAAATACTTGCAGAATATTGTGAAACACCATGAGATATAATGCAAAGCTGGAGATATCAGAAATAACATCTAAAACCTACTCTTGTAAACTGAAAAGATGTTGGCCTAATTAGTAGAAAACCCTAAATTGCATAAGAAATCAGAATTCTGTCTTTTTGGGGCTGAATAGGAGGTTTTCTTCAAACCATGGTCCCTGAAGGGAGGAGTGAGGCTAGATCCGCCTGCTATCAGCCTTTTTGGTATTTCTTTATCTCTCTAAAGCTACTGCTAACATTATGCACAAATGGAAGCAAACTAATCAAATTCACCACTACTTACAATGAAACAATGCCAAAATCAATCCAACAATTAATCTATGAAATAACTTAAACATACAAGTACAATAAGAGGAACCTCTGCTGCTAGGGTTGGGCCCTAACCGAAGAGCTTTAGCCATCTGAGTCAACTCAGTGTTGGATCAAAGAAATGCTCATTCTTATTATCATATCAAAAAAATTACATAATAGTGTTTTGCTACAATCCTTCAACACGAAAATTCTTAGTGCTCTTACATAAAAAATCTGAATCCTAACGAGGCTCTAGGCCTCCTTATTTATACAACTGAAGTCTCCAAAAACTTCCTTAAATCTAGGGAGGCTTGGCTCCCAAACTCAAGATGAACTAGTTCTTAACTATCACTGGCTCAGCTGCCAATGATCTCCATGACTCGACTGTTTACAACTCTGAGCTACTATGATTTGATTGAGGGATATTCGAACAAGTGAGGATTTTAATGAGGAAGATCCATCTCCTATAATCTCTCCTTCTTGCCTCATTCAAGTTCATGCACCTTAATTAGCCAAAATTGCCATCATTTGCTCCCAAAAACCTGCAATAATGCACATTAGAGCACTAGAAATAACATCTTACTTTTACTCATCTCATTAATAAAAATACAACTAAAACATATAAGGCATTATGAGAAGAGTTGATTTTAGTAAGCTTGGAGGCATATTAAGGTCCA
Source organism: Pinus tabuliformis (assembly GCA_031772625.1). Taxonomy (NCBI): domain Eukaryota; kingdom Viridiplantae; phylum Streptophyta; class Pinopsida; order Pinales; family Pinaceae; genus Pinus; species Pinus tabuliformis. Next base: position 1,195,572,307 of record CM062811.1, read on the forward strand.
TAAAGTTACCTAATGATGAGGCTCATCAGGCGCTCCATTAACTTTAGCATTCCCATTCACTTATGTTTACTTTGCTATATTCACTTATTCTCTCTTAGGGTTTGAATGTTAGATTCTATAAAGCCCATGTGAAAACCTTGTTCATATTTTTATACCTCTTTTAACCTTAGTCTTTTAAAAGTATGTAATCATCAAGAAAAAGGCCAGTTTGTTGGGTTTTCGATACTCTCCAAAACTAAGTTAGTAGTGCACACTAGTGGTGGTTCTATCTCTAGGAAATAAGTATTTTAAAGTTGTATTCAATCTTGTAGATGTCATGGGAATTGACCACTTGTAGTTAGTGGTTGTCTCCAGGGAACAACAACGCAAAGATCTTTCATTGTGCAGAATTTTTATGTGGAGAGATTTCATCGTGCACATAATTTTTTGTGGAGAGATATCATATTGTGAAGAGATTTCATTGTGAAGAAGCTTATGTGGAGAGATTTCATTGTGTGAAGTTTTATGTGGAGATATTTCATTCTGTGAAGAGTTCTTTATGGAGAGATATCATTTTGTGGAGAGCTTTCATTATGCATAGTTTTGTGTGCACTCTGCACAACGTTTAATTAGTTAATTAGAGGTAGAGGTAGGGATTATGCTGCATTGCAAAGATTACCCTTGTTGATTTGAATATGATTCATTTTAGTCTACAAAGAAATGATTATTTCATTTTAAAATAAATAGGAGAAAATGATTTAGGGAAGTGCAAGCAAATAAAGTTTTTTGATTATTTCATTCACAAATATACAAAAGGAAAATAATTCATGAAAGCTCAATAAAATTAAAGTTTTTGAGATGGAGGGGGAAATTTGGCTCCAAACCACAGGAATTTTAATGTTGCAAAGTAATTGAGACACAAACATTCTTTTTATCTATCTATTCTATTAGAAATAATAGCAAGCAACATATAATTTTTCTATTAAAAAGTACTAAATTGAAATAATTAAAAAAAAATTATTAACTTGCGAGATAAAAAGTATTAGAGTGGATTATAAAAAAAAATCTAAAAAAATGTAAATTGAAATAATTTTAAAAAAATTATTAACTTGGGATACAAAGTATTAGAGTGGAGTACAAAATTTATTCACGCATTAATGATTTCCTAATCTAAAGGTGAGTGATCAATTTTGTTTTTCTCATCAGTGACCATATTTCATTTAAGAATAGTAATGGTGTCATTACATCCACACATTTGAAGAAATAACTCCTACCTATGATATGAGAATTGATGGTAGTTATAGATGAAGATTTTATTGAAAAAATTATAGAATATTTAGGAGATAGATATGAAGTCGATTGAACTAAATAAGTCGTTATGGTCACCTAGTTATATAGTAAACCACATGTACACTAAATATAATGTACAAAGGAATGATATAATTTAATGGATTTTCCCCTTCAAAGGTTTCTTTTGACCCCTATGCCCCTCGCTTCATATTCTTCATATTTTTTTGCATGTGTTCGTTAAAGGCTATTAAAATCAATGATTGGTATCAAAGCTAACAATGTGTAATATCTATAGAGGGTTGTAAAAGAGACAGAGAGGGCATGATCTACCTACTCATGTAAGTGTAGTGTAGGGAAAGTATATACATGTAAAGAGATTGTTATGGTAAGAGAAGGAATTGAGGTACTGTAGTCGCTCTTCATGGGAAAGAAGAGAGGAATCGTGTAAGCATTGTTATCATAAGAGAAGGAATCAAGATACTATAGTCACACTCAATGGGAAATAAAAGAGGAATCTTGTAAACATGCATTTTGACAGTAGCGTTTTACTGGTATTGAAGTCAGATAGAACCGATATCATCCATCTCAAATCTCGTTTACTTGTAATCAGTCTTAGCAATTCATATTGTGTTGAGGTTGCACATTCTACTAATCGGGTAGCCTTTTTTGAAAAATGTGTTTGTGAAAAGGATGCACCCTTGGACTACACTAGATCCTTAGGAGAATAGACATTTTTGTGACAAAATTCTCATGAAGGGCCACCTATTAATCCAATCCTGTAAGGGTATGTTATAGACATTTTTGTGCCTTACAGCTCTAAGCATGAAATGTCCATAAACCAAGGGATCCAAAGTCCCTAAAAGTGTTGTTCCTGCCCCTAAAGGAACAAGGCCAGCAAACCACAGCTTTTCTCAGAAGTTCTCCACCAGAAACTGCTCAAAAACAGTCAAATCAGGATCATTTCAGTGGCTCCACTAGCCACCTGCGTTGCAAAGCACCCCAGTACACTAGCTAGGTGTGTTGCAACACACCCAAATGCACTACCAGGGTGCGCTGAGCGGGAAATGACAAATGGCAGTGCCATTCCGTGAGGTGTAAAGACTATGGAAGCTTCCAGAATCTTCCTCCATGACACTTGCCTCACTGAGTTCGACCAAGTGATGAGTAAGAGGCTCTCAGCCTCCAAGTGGAAGCAAGAACTGACAGAGAGAGAGGACACTAGTCAGATCACAAGCTGACTCATCCTCTCTCCAAACATCTATATATGGATCCCTCATCCAAGAGATCCGGAGGCTGGAATTTTGTACATTGCAAAGAATTGTTGTTGGTTTGAGATTGAGATCATTGGGTGCTTTATGCTTTGAAGGGAGGTGAAGAAGGGATTCCTTTGCTGGGAGGTTGATGCTGGATTGGAACTCACTTGGTTGTATCTCCTCCTGAACCTTGTTATTTCATCAATAAAACTATTTGAGTTTCTCCTACATGCTGATGTGTCTTTGATGTATGATTGCATTAGTATGTTTAGCTTATTTCTAATCCTAAGCTAGTTATGAATATGAATCTATGTCTTTGTGTAGTTTTCCCCTTTTGTGATCTTGCAGGAACTTGGTGAAGCTGGGCAAGCGAGAAGGCAAGTAGCTGGGAGCTCTCAAAGAGAAGAGAAACCGGATCAAAGGACAAACGGAAGACACCGGTTAGTCCATCCCATCTCTCTTCATTCTTAATTCATAAAGAAGAATACTAGAATAGTTGTTGCTGTTTGTTGCTAAGGCACTATCACACCTTAGGTGGATAGGGTCGTCCTAAATAGGCACTTTTCCCCACAAAAAATTGGTGACTCCGCTAGGGAGATCTGTCTAATCATTTTATTTGTGTTTCTATCATTGTTTGTTTCATAGACTTAAGAGCAGCAATCGAACTGCATCTGCCATTTTCAGATGCAAAGTAGACAACTGCTGCTTTGATCCAATCACTGGATTTGTCTATGATTTGAACAATGGATCCACAAATGATTTGATGACCCTTTGTGATAGCTCTTAGCCCTCCTTCAAATCATCCCTTTGATTGTACCTTGCTTGTTGCTTTTATTTGGCCTGAAACCGTAGATTAAACTGCAAACCGTGACCCAGAACCCGGAGAGAACTCTCGTTTCTGCTCCAGCGCAGGCTCTGTGAAGAGACTCTGCATTTCAACGCAGGTCCCGAGAGGGCTACCTGTGCTGCAATTCAGTTTCTCTGTTATACAGGTGCGCTGATCAGCTTATGCCCTGTGCAGCTGAGGTTCTTTGCTCTGTTTTGCCCAGTTTTGATCTCTGATTTTTGCAGCCTGTAACCAGCATAGGTACCTGTCTGAAAACCCCTTTTCTCTGCCTTAATTCCGCCTCCTTTGTACAAAAATACTGTGAGTGTTTTTATGTGTTTGTGGCATCATTTACAGTTTTCCATTGCAAGAGTGAAATAGTCAAACTGTAGCCTCTGATTCAGATCTGTCGATTTTGGTCTTAGGAGAGAGTTCATTGGCTGTTGACAATTGATTATACATTTACCTTTGCTTTTGGTTTGAATTTGTCTCTTTTAAGTGTCGAAACAAGTGTTCGTTTCGAAAATTGTTAAGTGTCGTAATCTCCTCTATCTTTTTGATTTCGAAAAAGTAAGCTTGTTTGTATTTGTCATTTAAAAGCGAATTCAAAGTTGTGCAAAAACTTTCTTTTTAGGCATCAATATTAAGAAAGCGAAAAACAAACACATGCATTTGTGCATTTGCATATTGATAGTTTGTATGGCTTGATTTAGGAAAAGTGCATTTATAGTGTGCTGTTTGCTCTTTGAGAAAAGATGGTGTCTTTCTTTTCCCCTTGTAGCTAGGATTTTCATTGTTGAAAAAGAGATAAAGATTTGCTTATCATCTTTTAGATTGCATTTAGGAATTATATCTACATCTCGTGGTGAACCTCAAAAGGCAAACTTCTAAGAAAGATCAACTTAAAATAAACTGAATGAACATAACAACGCTTTGTAACTTAACGCACAACATAGAGGTCTAGGCTAGAGACGTGTTCTGGCGTCGTAAAACCTAGTATCTGTTGGCCTCACTGATGGTTGGGTGATTCCTCCTGAGAGACCAAAAGTGCCAGTACAGATTGTGCTCCCACGTACCGTTGAGTATATATTGGGAGACCCCTATAGGCTTAAAACCTTTTATCCATAGGAAGCCGTGTCGGTTGCCCTACTGATCGCAATGCACCGAACACAGCATTCGGGAAGATTGACTGCCATACCGTAAAACGTATTCTGCAGTTTTGTGATTGGTTTGGCACACCCTCTACCTAGATCTCCAGAGCAGTTCCTTTTGGCCTTTTTCAGACTCTATAATGGAAAAAGTCCATCCGAGCATTTGTCACTTCGGGCTCGTTAAAACATCGAAGGCGACTAGAGTCATCTTTTGTTTTTTCTCGACTCTTTAAAACTGAAAAAACAAGTTGTGTCTAAAGCGTCGTAAAATTTATTTTAAACAGAATACTCATCACCCTTATTCCTGCGTTGATCTTTCAGTTGAGAAAATGGAGCCCTCCAACCAAGGAATTCCCCTTGGTGGAAATCCTAGTCCCTTCTCCTCTTGGGGAGATGTTGGAGCGCCCCATATGGCCACCTTGTCGCTTCCAGGACTGACAATTGGCCTGCCTGTCTGGCTTTTCCCAACCAATGTTGTTCAAGACACCACCATTCCTGAACAATCGAATCAGCAGTTAGACCAGTCCAGAGTTACCCACCGACCTTCTACTTCCTCTAATTCTTCCTCTCCTCCTTCCTCTTCGCTTGATGGAGCTGGCAAAGCCAAAAGCCAAGTTCCTAAGGAGAAGAAGAAAGAGAAGACGAAGAAGGAGCCAAAGGCGAATGGGGGCAAACGAGTGGCGTCTAATGAAAATCCACACACTGCACTGACCAGGCCCAAATCGCCATGTGTCATATGCAAGGGAGACCACTTTCACAGAGATTGTCCTTGCATCCCTCGGATACTAAGGGACTGGTCTCCCCGTTTGCACAATCTGATGGCGTCAACCTCCGATAGCCATGTTGATAGCACACCGTCAACTAGTGAAAGTGAAGCCACATGACAAAGAGGGAAAGCTAGATTTCCCTGTAAACTGTGTGAAGGCGACCATGCCATCCACCATTGTCCCTTCTTAGACGAGGCTAAAAGAGTTTTGGAATATCGCCCGGTTTTACCAGTGCGACTTCCTCCTGGATATCAAAAACTCCTGCCAAGTCCTTCACCAGTTGAAAACCCGGCTGGCCCGCTTAGGTGGTCAGCCGAAGCACCTATCATTGAAGATGGGCCATCTGAATCCATACCAGACGAAAGTCAAAAGGTCAAGGTGGTAGTTGACCCGGTCTTGCCTTCAGAGGTTCTATCTTCGAATGATACCATCACAGAAGAGAATAAAGACGACACCGTCCAAATTCTCTTCATCAACACGGACTCCGACGAACAAGGGGGCAGTTTACCCATTCCTTTATCGCAGGAAGGAACTTCGTCAGAGCCATACCCAGCCGTATACTCGGTCCCACATCCAAGCAACCTAGTTGTCTCCTTTGATTGGAATCAACTAGGCAGACCCCGCTTACCAGCAAGCATACCATTCAGAATTATCGTTCAAATATATAGAATGGTCATGACTGGTACCATCATTGATGAGGGGGCTTCTGTGAGTATCCTTTCCTCTACTGCTTGGAAAGCGCTTGGTTCACCATCGCTTTTGCCTGAGATGAGGAATCTGGCAGGCTTTGATAAAGGAACCAGTCGACCTTTAGGGATTCTTCCCAATGTGCCCATAACATTGAAAAGGAAGACCATTCAAATGAACGTGATGGTCGTTCAAGGACACTTGGATTATAACCTACTCCTTGGACGAGACTATATTTATTGCATGGGAGCTATTGTCTCCTCACTCTTTAGAGTAATGTGTTTTCTGCATGAAGGAAGAGTGGTCAAGCTCGTGGACCAACTTTCATTTCCCGGATCACGCATCGCAAATAGTCATATACCATCCCTAAATGGTCTCTTCACTCAATAAATGTCTCAACCCACAGTCCATCCTCCCGATGAGCGCGAGTAATCCGGAAGGATATGACTGGAACCCAGGGGGCATGCGTCCTGGTCTGCTTCGGCAGGAAAACTTTGGGTATAGGGTAGGTTTCCGCGAGAGAATATAACTAGTCTGTACCCCATCCGTGGTTGGAAGAGGGGTTATTCTAGAATAAGATTCTCTTGTCAAAGTCATGTGTTTGGCGCTCATTGTCACTCACCTTTGTTTATCTCGGTAAACATCGCCGAAGAAGTGTTTTGTTTGCTGTGCGAATAGAACAATATTTGGGTAACCTGTAAGAGGTAGGCCTCTCTCGGTAAAACAAATGTTTTGGCGGAAGATGAAGTAGGGGTAACCTTGAAATCATATTTTATACCTGGGGGCATGCAAACCTTTTGGAGTGCAAGCAAGGGGCAGCTATTTATTTTTTAAATTTTTAGGTCCTCCCTTTAAACCTGTAGGCTAACCCTTTAAACTCGTAGGATTAGTCGTTTCCGAGCTTGCGTAAAGAAAGGATGCGGGGCAAAGCTTTGTAAGATGAAGCTCCATAAAAAATAGTATCTTCAGTGAGACATTCTTATCATATGACTGGATTAATCGAGAAGTTTTAGCACACAGTTCATGCTCGTTAAAAAATAAACGCAAGATCCGAGCAGTTTTAGCACATAGTTCATGCTCGTTAAAAAATAAACATAAGATCGAGCAAATGTTTCAACCCGCATTTAAGCTCGTTAAAAAATGAACTATCCTCCGGTAAATAACCACCGTGAATGCACCATTATCAGCCATTAAAGCCTTGGTCGTGTTTGCCCGTCACCTCCACTTTTCTATTGGCCGATCATTCACCTCCATTTGATTGTTTACCCATTTTGAGGAACAGCTGCGAAGAGTGATTTCACTAGCCATCCTTGTGACACTGCCGTGATTGGAAAATTCCAAATCTTACCTGGAATCAGCTGCTACCTATTTTATCACTCGTTCCTCAAAAGACGAGTCTTCTTTAAGCTCTTTTCATCTGACTCGTAAAATATGAAAAGATTGCCGAGTTTTGGCCTTCCAACTCGTTAAAGCGACCAGAAGTGCTATCCCTCCTCTAGATTTTAATCTTTTTGGACCTGAGGGATTATTGCACAAAAAGATCGAGCGCTTGTTTTATTCGGCTCGTTAAAATTATCGAAAATTCATCCCTTCTGTATTGTTTTATACTTTTTCAGACTTAAGGGATTAGATGACGAAAAAGGACTTTCGAATTTAGCTTTACGTACCTTTTCAGACTCTCTAAAAATGAAAAGGACCGAGTTATCTTTGTCATTAGACTCGTTAAAAGCATTAAATAGCGACAAACTTGTCTTTAGACGAGAACGAGTTTCACTATCGCTAGGCTCGTTAAAACATAGCGATGGGTTTGCCCAAAGGGAAAATCATAGAACAAGCATATGTTATCCTCCTCAAGCTTGACAAAAATAAAGAGGTACTGGTCAGCAATGTCTGGGGAAAAATTGGGAAAAACCCAAAGAAACTTTATTGGTAGCAAGTCGCTCTTGAACATGACACTTCTCCTTCGTATCACAATCGGGTTGGGTTGTTTCATTCACCGGTCACATCACCATGGTCTCGCCATACCATCCATACTTGGGGTAAATGCTACCAATCCATCGCATAAGTGTCGCCACATGTTCAAGAGAAGTCGTTCATAGAAGTCACCTGTGTCCCATCCACTACCATACATTATACTCTTTCATGACCGCCACCCTGAATCATATATCGTCAGATCGTTTTCACCTCCATCAAAATCATTTGCTCCGTTCCGTGTCATTGATGTGGGATTCATTAAGGCCCTCCTTTAACGGATCACTTCTTGTCGACATCAGCTCATTATCCAAGAAGTTGATCTAGGAACACCCCCTTCAGTACTTTGAAGCTTGCATGCCTCAATGGCAAGTTTCTCACTTCCGGCAACAGGTATACATCAATGACCTTCGACTGAAAGATTTTGTGTGGTGTTCGACGCCAAGTCCTCTATTCACACCACGTGAATTGTACTGCAGTACCTTGAGGGTCATCATCATTATCGGTGATTCCTCTCCGCTTGTTAACAATTTATATCATTGACCGGTAATCAAGCGATGTCTTTCCATGTTCGACTTCAAAACAACCCTCACATGGATCGACTTGTACTTAGAGTGAAGATCGGACGAGATTGAAGACCCCGGATCTAGTTTCATCCATCCGGGCTGCGATATATATTCAGGAAAATAAAGACATGGAAATGTACAGCTTTGCAGCACAGATAATCATCCTACCAAAAGGATGATGGCTCTATCAGAATCATCAGTCTATCATCAGACGATTGTCTATCCTATGTACATGAAAATGAATTTATAAAGCTGAGCATGGGAATGCCCGCCTCAGCTAGATCATGAAAACAGTATGAAAATAATGTATTGTATTATATCTTATTACAGGTCTCCTCCCAGCATTGAAAGAACTTCAGATCCTCCTAATAAAGCATTTCACCCGATAAACGGCCTCATACTTTAGGGGGCAACTGTTATAGACATTTTTGTGCCTTACAGCTCTAAGCATGAAATGTCCATAAACCAAGGGATCCAAAGTCCCTAAAAGTGTTGTTCCTGCCCCTAAAGGAACAAGGCCAGCAAACCACAGCTTTTCTCAGAAGTTCTCCACCAGAAACTGCTCAAAAACAGTCAAATCAGGATCATTTCAGTGGCTCCACTAGCCACCTGCATTGCAAAGCACCCCAGTACACTAGCTAGGTGCGTTGCAACGCACCCAAATGCACTACCAGGGTGCACTGAGCGGGAAATGACAAATGGCAGTGCCATTCCGCGAGGTGTAAAGACTATGGAAGCTTCCAGAATCTTCCTCCATGACACTTGCCTCACTGAGTTCGACCAAGTGATGAGTAAGAGGCTCTCAGCCTCCAAGTGGAAGCAAGAACTAGCAGAGAGAGAGGACACTAGTCATATCACAAGCTGACTCATCCTCTCTCCAAACATCTATATATGGATCCCTCATCCAAGAGATCCGGAGGCTGGAATTTTGTACATTGCAAAGAATTGCTGTTGGTTTGAGATTGAGATCATTGGGTGCTTTATGCTTTGAAGGGAGGTGAAGAAGGGATTCCTTTGCTGGGAGGTTGATGCTGGATTGGAACTCACTTGGTTGTATCTCCTCCTGAACCTTGTTATTTCATCAATAAAACTATTTGAGTTTCTCCTACATGCTGATGTGTCTTTGATGTATGATTGCATTAGTATGTTTAGCTTATTTCTAATCCTAAGCTAGTTATGAATATGAATCTATGTCTTTGTGTATTTTTCCCCTTTTGTGATCTTGCAGGAACTTGGTGAAGCTGGGCAAGCGAGAAGACAAGTAGCTGGGAGCTCTCAAAGAGAAGAGAAACTGGATTAAAGGACAAACGGAAGACACCGGTTAGTCCATCCCATCTCTCTTCATTCTTAATTCATAAAGAAGAATACTAGAATAGTTGTTTCTGTTTGTTGCTAAGGCACTATCACACCTTAGGTGGATAGGGTCATCCTAAATAGGCACTTTTCCCCACAACAGGGTATGCTTAGTCATACAGAGAAGTTTTCTTCAAATTTTGTGAAGACAAAGAAACCGTTCAATTTCATGAATTAAGAATGGAATCAAGGAGGGATTTTGAATGAAAAATAGAAGCACAAGGAAACCATTGATTTAAATAAATTTTGCATCCACTCAAATATTTCTACAGTGTGATGAATTCGAGACATGTATACCAGTTTCCTGCAATGCATTCAAGTGATGGTGACATTGAGTAAAGTGAAACATGCTCGAAAAGGCCTGTAATTTTTTTTTTGGGCGAAGGAAATGAAATTGATGGTGAACATGAATATAAGTAAATCCATTCAAGAAAAAGGAAAAGGTAGAAGTCATTAAGGATAATGACTTATTGAATTCAACCAACTTCATAGTCGTCTCCTAGTAATACTCAAATATAACTATTACCTAGGTCACCTAGTGATATTTAAGTAATACTCATCCTACTTAAGTAAGGTGACCCATTACTTATACTCATCATCGTAATGGTCACCTAGTAATATTTAAGTAATAGTCATCCCACTTCGTAATGGGTTTACATAAGTATTTAACTTACCTAGTAATACTCATCCTACTTCGTAATGGGTTTTATTTTAGGCATATGTAAAGGGTTTTTAATTTTTTGAGTAAATGATTAGTACAATGGAGTAATGGTAAAATTGCGAGTTGTAAACACATTTTTTTAAATTCTTATTGTATTTTATTTAAAATTATGTAAATATTCATATGTGATCATTTGAAAAGTAAAGGGTGAATGTTCAATTGTATTTGGCACCTCAAATTGCTGGTACAAATTGTAAACTTCTAGCCATAAGCAAGTTGATTTCCTCAAGTATATAGTAATTTTTCTTGAGTTATACCTACATACATTAGCATGGTAACACATGTAATCATGTAGCGTGTATCCCTCTTATGCATAGAGTGGATGTGGCATCAATTAGTGGAATGAGACACTATGTACAAGAGTATCAAACGTACTCATATACTAGTTTGATGCAAAATATGATAAGTTGAGTCTTAATTTAAGTATTAATCTTAGAATATGAGAAGTTCATAGAAACTTATGATTAAGAGATGTTAATTATGTTAATGAAACATACAAGTGAAAAGGATTCCTATAAAACTAGGAAATACTATGGAATGCACTCATGTATCTCAATAGATGGATTTATTTTTATATGGACATTAATGATTAGTTTTATGGAGATATTGCAATGGAATATTTAGATGAAAGAATAAGATGCAATTTCAGGTAAATGAAAAAAGATTGCAAGTGTAAATGAAAGAAGAATACTTCATGAATGAAGTAGCCCAATGAAGAATGATGAAAAAGTGGATGGCTCCATCATAAAGAGAATGATGCAACAGTAAAGAAAATGGTAGGTTGAAAGAACTTAGAATATGATGATAGAGGAGATGGTGCATCAACAAAGAAAATGGTAGGATGAAAGAAGATGATGATAAAGAGAATGATGTAGTAGTAAAGAGAATTACAAGAATGATGAAGACAGAAATAAGAAAGAAATATGGTGAACACGTAGGAATGAAGAAGAAAGAAGAAAAACAAGGTAAAAAAATAATACTTATTTGTTGATGAAAAATAGTGTATCCATGAAAATTTAATTCCTAAAAAGTTTAGCGATTCCTAATTTTTTGGTTCTTATTGTTTGTGCATAATGGAAAGGAAAAGGTATTGATATAATGTTTGTATAAACACTAGATTGGCCTAAATGGAAATTTGTAATTGTATGTATATGAATCAATGATGATGTAAATCCTAATGAGGCATGTATACCCCCAAATTCTATTACATTGAAAATTTTGTTGTGTTCTAAAAAACCACTTAATTGATTTAATAAGGTTTATGGTTAGCCAAAACCACTAATGTAATTTATTGTTTGTGGTAATCATAAACAACAAAAACCATGTGATGTGATGTATTTTTTGTCGTGCGAAGAAACCGTAAAATCCATTAATGTTTTCAGTGTAGGTTTTAACCCCGGACAAAAAATACCTGCATATGAATTATAAAAACAGAAAATAAACAATGATGAGAGAATAAAACATAAAACATATATACATAGATATTTTCCCCTGGATCCCAAAATCGGGACTACCAAGTTGATTTTTCATTATATTCCTTTCAATGTTACGATACATATATATACATGTCGAAGCATCCATAAACCCCAATCCATTAATCTTGGATTAGAACATAACCGTAATTCCCTTGAACGGATCTACAAAATACCATGGACAGAAAACCATTGTGCCCAAAACCATGTGTGAAATCCATGCACAAAACCATAGGTAGGTCCACCCACCCAATATAGGGTCCAAAAAAATTTCCCAAGGCGTTGCCCTGAACCCCATGTAGGAGGGCTACCTTCCCCCATGTGATCCCCCCACACGTGGGGTAGTCATGGAAAGAATATAACACAACCCAACATTCTCCCACTTTTTGTTTCCTTTCCACACGAGGCCACATGAGAGCTTAGTCATTGAGCAAACCCTACAATGCCCATTGTTTCTCTACACCAAGAGAACTTCTAAGTGCTCACAAACTTTGTCAATCCATCTGCAGTATTCTTCAAAGTGTCCACCTTTACCAGCAACGCCTTTTTGTCCTCAACCATATCCCTCACAAAGTGATACTGAACATCAATGTGCTTTGTCTTTGAATGATAAGCAGGGTTCTTTTCAAAGAAAATTGAACTTTTCCTGTCACAGTCTATCCTTATAGCTCATTGTACTAACCCCATACTTGAACACAATCTCTGCAACCAAACTACTTCCTTTCTTGCATGAGTGGCTTCCATGTATTATGCCTCCGTAGTTGAAAGTGCCACTACAGTCTGTCTCTTACTCATCCAACTGATTGCACCTCCAAATAGGTTAAACACATACCCAGTTGTAGATCTTCTATGATATATATCTCTAGGCAGTCTGCATCAACAAAGCCACGAATGCCCAAAACTCTGTCCAATCCTAGTCTTCCTTGGTAGCACAAACCATAATCACTAGTGCCGCGCAAATACCTGAAAACCTGCTTCATTGTTGTCTAATGCTCCTTCCCTAGTTTTGACATAAACCTTCTCAATAATCCCACAGCATGTGCAATATCTGGTCTAGTACAGACCATTTCATACATCAGGCTACTGACTGCACTTGCATATGGAACACGAGACATGTCCTCTTCCTCTTCTTGTGCCTTGTGACATTGTTCAACAGATAATGTTACACCTACAGGAATAGGAACCTTCACTGGTTTACTATCCTGCATATTAAATCTCTGCAGTATTGTCTCGACATACTTCCTCTGGTTTAACCAGAGCTTCCTCTTTTCCCGATCTCGTTTTATTTCCATGCCCAAAATATAGTTTGAAGCACCAAGATATCTCATGTCAAATTTGGAGGACAATTGGGTCTTCAAATCCTGGATAATTTCTTTGTCATTTCTAGCCAACAACATATCATCCACATACAAGACCAGATAAATAATACAGTCACCAATTAATTTAAAATACACATAGTGATCTTCTTTTCTTCTAGTGAAGCCAAGTCCCTGTATAAATTTATCAAATTTTTGATAACACATCCTTGGTGACTATTTTAACCCATACAAATACTTTTTTAACTTGCATAGCATTTCTTTCTTACCCTTCACTACAAAGCCTTTAGGTTTCTTCACATAGATCTCTTCTTCCAAATCCACGTGAAGAAATTTTGTCTTGACATCCATTTGTTCTACCTCAAAATCAAATGAAGCAAAAACAGATAAAAGTAATCTAATAGAAGCTACCTTGGGAACAAGTGAAAAAATATCACCAAAATCAATTCCCAGCACCCGGGAATAACCTTTTGCTACCAACCGAGTTTTGTATTTCTCCAACTTTCCTTTTTCATTCGTCTTCTTCTTAAATCCCATTTTCTGCCATTGGATTTCCTTCAAACCGGAAACTCCACTAGATGCCAATCCTCATTTTTGTGCAAATATGGCATTTCATCAACCATGGCATCTTTCTAGAGCTTTCCATCCTCTGAATCTACTGCTTCCCTCACATTTTTGGGATCATCATCAGTAATAGATAAAGAATATTTTGAACAGAAAGCAGATGGACTATACCTTTTTGGATGCCTTCTTTCTCAAATTGATCTTCTCACAACCGGAGTTTGTGGCTCTTCATCTTCTGATTCCTCTTCTGTTGTAGAGTCAGATTCTTCCTCCTTTAGCTCAAACCCTATCTTCTCAGGTTCCTTTGGTAGGACTTCATATTTAATAACATATTTCACCTCTCTAAACACCACATCTCACCTGTACACAACCTTCCTTGTTTCTGGGTTCCAAAGCTTATAACCTTTTAAACCATCCTTATACCAAATAAAGATGTACTTTTCAGATTTACTATTCAATTTTGTTCTTTTCTCCTTTGGAACTTGTACATATGCATCACATCCAAATACCCTCAAATGTGAAAGAGAAGGTTTCTTACCAGTCCATACCTCTTTTGGAGTCTTATCCTCCAATGATGATGAAGGCGATCTGCTGACTAGGTAACATGTAGTCTCCACTGCCTCTGCCTAGAATTCATGTCCTAACCCCGCGCCATTGAGCATGCTTCTTTCCTTTTCCATCAACGTATTGTTCATTCTTTCTACAACTCCATTTTTCTAAGGTGTGTATGGATTATTCTTATGTCGTTCTATACCACACTTATTACAGAACTCTTCAAATTCCTTCTTGTAAAACTCTCCACAGTTATCTATCCTCAACACCTTTATCTTCTTCTCTATCTGGTTTTCCACTAGAGCCTTAAATTCTTTGAACCTATCAAAGACTTCATATTTATTCCTGAGGAAATATATCTATGTATTCCTTGAGAATTCATCTATAAATGATACATAGTACACAAAATTACCCAGTGATGGAACTGACACAGGTCCAAACACATCACTGTGCACAAGCTATAATATATGCTTCAACCTCTTAGCACTAAAGGGGAAACTCACCCGATTCTGATTCCCATATACACAGTGTTCATAGAAATCAAAATCCATAGAGAAATTAGACATTCCTTCTATCATACCATTACCATGAAGTATTCAAAGGCCCTTCTCTCCAATATGTCCAAGCCTTTAATGCCATAACATAGTCTTTGATCCAAAGACCACTAGATTTTCTACTCCACTTTTAGGAACCATAGAATTGTTGCACCCATAAATAACAGTGCTACCTTGAAGCTTGTACAAAGTTCCAATTTGAAGTCCTTGCATCAATATCAGTGCTCCTCGAACCATCTTGCAGATATCTTTCTCGAACACTGTTTTTACACATGCATCATCTAGCTTGCTTACAAAAATCTGATTTTTAGCCAATGCAAGAATATAAAAAACACCTAGGAGTGCTCTATTCCTTCCACCTTGAAAATTCAACTTGAGTTTTCCACGACCAATGATTCTAGCCTTCCTATCATCCCCAAAGAAGACATCACTACCATCATATTTCTCATACTCACAGAACCACTCTCTATGGGGAGTGAAGTGAAAGGATGCACCTGAGTCAATCAACCATGCTTCATGATCTACGTGTGTACTTGAAGAAGAAGCCAAGTACACATCCCCACCTTCATATGAGGTGGTTTTCGCCTCTGTAGAAGGAGCATCATTAGATCCCTTTCTTTTCTCAGGAGCTTTATATTTACAGTCCCTTTTAAATTTCCCTTCCCTTCCGCATTTCCAGCACACCTTTACAGGTTTTCCTGGAGATTTAGATCTCCCTCCAAATTTAGATCTCTCACTCGAGGACTTATTTTTATTTCTATTCTGGGACCGTCCTCATATAGAAAAGGCATCACCATTCCGACCCTCCATATTTTTCCATCTCATCTCCTCCAATAGCAAGGATGTGACTATTTCATCAAACTGCAAGGTAGTTGTATTGCTACCTATTGCATCAACCAGACTATCCCACAAATCTGGTAGAGAACAAAACAATCTGATGCACTTATATTCATATGAAATTTTAATATCAACAAATAATAACTGGCTTACCAAAGTATTAAATGCGTTCAGATTCTTTGTCACCGAGTATCCATCTTTCATCCTCAGGTTATACAACTTTTTCCGTAGGAATAGTTTATTCACCAGATACTTAGATTGGTACAAAGTCCCTAACCCTTCCCACAAATCCTTCGTTGAAGCTTCCCGTGATACATTTAGCAATACTGAATCTAAGACACATAATCGTATTGTGCTCTTTGCCTTCCGATCTAACTTCTCCCAGTCTTCAGCTGACATTATTGTTGGTTTAGTACTTGGGTCTATTGCAATCCATTGATCTTTATCCACCAGCAGATCCTCCATCTTGAGTTTCCACAACTCAAAACTCTAACAATTAAATTTATCGATCTTTATCTTTCCACTGATCGCCATCTTCTTTCACCACAAGAATCGATCCGACAGATCTCCCACAGAACAGGCCCAAGAAAAAAACACTTCAACAACAAAGGCGTCCCCTTGAAGCCAAAACAGCTCCGATACCAATTACATGTTTTAACCCTATACATAAATTACTTGCATACGAATTCTAAAAATAGAAAATAAATAATGGCAAGAGAATAAAACATAAAACATATATACATAAATATTTTCCCCTGGATCCCAAAATTGGGACTACCAGATTGATTTTTCATTATATTCCTTTCAATGTTACAATACATATATATAAATGTCGAAGCATTGATAAACGCCAATCCATTAACCTTGGATTAGAACATAACTTTAGTTCTCTTGACCGGATCTACAAAATACCATTGATAGAAAACCATCATGTCCAAAACCATGAGTGAAATCCATGCACAAAACCATAGGAGGTCCACCCACCTAATATAGGGTGCAATTTTTTTTTCCCGGTGCACTACCCCGGACCCCATGCAGGGGGCTACCGCCCCCCTGCATACCTCCCTATGACCCTCCAGTAGCGCCTGATGCAACATACAGGGGGTACTTCCACGCTGCGATAATCGTGGTAATAATATAACACAACCCAACATTTAGTAAGTGGAAACCACAAAAACCACTTGATGTGATGTATTGTTTGTGGTAAGAAGAAACAAGAGAAACCACTAATGTTTGTGGTTGATAGAAACCACGTGTTGTGATGTTTGTGGTAAGCACAAGCCACTTGATGCAATAATTGTGGTAAGTAGAAACCACTTTAGGATTTTAATGGTTGAGGGTAAGCCAATGCAAAATCTGTAGGTGTAATTGTTATGTGTAATTCAAATAAAATCCAAGATGTGGTTATGGATAATCCAAAGAAACTCAAGAAGATGATTGTTCATGATGTAGGGGGAGAGAAATTGTTTATTTTTTTGTAGGTATAAGATGAAAATTGAAGAAGATCAAGGATGAAGAATGAAGAATACCAAAGATCACAAAATACTTAATATGAAGACAAAGAGCATACAAGTTGAAGATGTGTAAGGGGCTAGTTTAGAGAGAGTCGAATAATGTATATTGAGATCACAAGTACTTTTTAAGGGGGGGTAATGAAGGAATAATTTCTACTCGTGGTATGAGAAATGAAGGTAATTAGGGATGAATATTTGTTTGAGAGATTCATCAAATATTTAAGAGATAATTATGGAGTTGGTTAAACTAAATATGTCATTATAGTCACATATAGTTATATAAAGGATCATTTGTAAACTAAACGAAATATACAAGAAAATGGTACAATTTAATAGATTTTATCTTTAAGGGGTTTCTAGATCGCTATGTCCCTTGCCTCATATTTTTTTGCATGTATTTGTTATAGGCTATTAAGGCCAACAACACTTTCGCCATAGAAAAAGAAAAGGAGTGTTGTGATAGAAAAGGGGTTTAACATGGAACTTGAAGATAATAGAAAAATGTCCTGAAAGAGGGGAAGGATGGCACGCCATCACCCGCTCTGTAGTGACACTGAATTTGGGTAGGGATCTCATCGCCTACAGCTGCCGAAGGAGGCTTTGACCTCATGCAACTTCCTTGCTCCATGAGAGACTCAGGGAATCCAAAACTTCGTCTTTTTTGGCACCTTCTGGCACCTGGCGTCAGGGTTGGTAACATTCCTCACTTGCCCATCACTATCTTTCGATGGGTATGGAGGAGGATTTGGTAGATTATACGGATGACCCATATGTTTTTGTGCCCATTTGGAAAAAAACACGCTCTCCCCTGCCGAATGTGTTGCTTTCTACACTTCAAGTTACACATGTTGGTTACCCTAGGGCCAACTCGTTGGTTTACCCTTCTTGTCCTAGCTCCTAACAACTGAATTATTCCTCACTTGCAGAATCGATTCCCTTGTTAGGTTTTGGTTACCCTCCCCCTTATCTGGAATCCCTACACTTCCTACCTACTTGTTTGGACTCCATTACTCCATCTTATCCACCAGGAAATGCTTCTACCCTCCCATCTATTAGTTTCCCTCATTTCTCTATTTTGGATCGAGGTCACGCTACCTTAGTAACCCCCTTTGGTCCTCCAGTTTCCCAGTCGGCTCCCCCTCCCCTTCAACTCCCTACTCCCCTCTCATTTGGTTGTTTCAAAAACCCTCCTATTGACTCGATTGAATGCACAATTGATCCTAGGGTTGATGATATATAAGCCCCCCCCCCCCCCCCCCCCCCCAATCCTCCTCTGCTCCTCAGGCAAATAATCCCTCCAAGTCCATGAAGAAATCCAAGTGTGTTAAAGCCAAGAATAAGGGCATCTCCCTCAACTTTGGAGAAGGGCTTCAGATGGGGGATGTTATTGATACAACGGACAGGGTTTTGGTTGGGAGATTTCGTAGCTACACATACTCCACTGCGAGATTATGGCAATGGATAATTGAAATTTGGTGGAATATCCTCTCTAATTTTCCATCGGTGACTACTCTCTTGCGTGGGTGGTTTTCTCTCCAATCCCAGTGAGAAGATTATACTTCATGGGTGCTCTCAAAATATTGGCACATTGAACTTACACTTTTCCTCCTCAAGAGGTGGAGTCCCATGTTCAAACCGAAGCAAGAGAAATTGGGGGTTGGTCCCATATGGGTACATTTACGAGGCCTGTCGTTACACTTCTAGTTTGAAGATATATTCACCCACATTGGCAACACTCTTGGAACCTGTCTGGATTACAACAAATCTTATAATGTCTCGGGCAACATGTCACTTTTACGCATCTTGGTTCATTTGGACACTTGGGAGGGTTTGGAGGAGAAAATTACATTACTTTGGAAGCATTTCACCCGTATCTAAATACTTGACTATGAAGGGGTTCCCTTTAGATGCAGATGTTGCCATACGGTCGGTCATTTATAGAAGGAATACTCGCTGGTTCTATCTACCTGTTGCACTAAAAATTGTCACCTTGACATTCTGCAATTTGTGTGAGTCCATTATCACTCATACTTTCCTCCTTTGCGAGTCTAAAGCCTCAGTTCTTCATATCAAGCCTTGAAAGTAAGAGAAATCCCTCAAAGTATCTAAAACTCTGGTTCCACACTTTCTCTTAGTCTTACCTGCGGTCCCGAACCTAATAGTCATGTATCCTGCGCATTGACCACTATGTATCTATGTTATGGGTGCGGACCCGTGTAAAAGTTAAAAGGAACGAGTATATTCTAAAAAACTCACTTTCAGTCATTTCTAGAAGCTTCTGGAAGGAATCTTGAGGTGGCAAGTTCGCTCTCTTGAGGTTCATGCATCCCATACCTTAAGGAGCTAACCCCTTGATGTGAGGAGCTTATCCCTTTGAAGAAGGACTCTATCCCTTCATAGGTGGACCTGTAACCTCCTTCCTCTGCACTATAAAATGAAGCATTGGGCTGGTTACTTGAGAGGTTGAAAGCTGAATATTTTTGAGGTGAAATGTTGCTGGAACTTAGTCTTCTTAGTTGAGATTTTATAAGGAGAGATTACATACCTCTAAGATCTCATTTAGAAGAGTGCAAGGCTTGTCAAAGTAAAGGAAATTCTTGTTTCGGACCCCAGGAAGAGCTTGTTCAACGTCAAGGTTGAAAAGGTTGTAAGGTTCTTCTACTTCAAAGTTAATACAAATAATTTTGTTTTTCTCAATAAGATGTTCATTAATGGTTTGTTTTATGGATTCCTTGATCACCATAATCGACATAATTTACTATATTTGCTATGCAGGTGTTATTTGATGTTTGCTTGTTTATGATTGCAGCTCTTTGAAGATAACTCTTTCAGGCAATCGAGGGATGACTACAACGAACAAGCGTTGGATCTAAGGTAGGATCATAACACCTCTATAGTTTTTATTTTTAAATTGCATACGTCTAGAGAAAGATAGATTTACTTGTCTGTTTGTTGTTAGATTATCTTGTGATACTAGGGAAATCGGTCTTGTCCGCAAGAACGATTTATCCAGCCAACAAATTGGTGACTCCACTGGGGAATGAATTTGATTTTTTGGTTTTCCTTTGTTTTGATTTGAGAAACTTGTTTTCATTTCTGATTTTTTATTGATGTATGCTATCTTGGATAGTTTTTAGGATCTGGACTATTTTTTGTTTTTTTTTTTTAAGTTTCCAGGGGACCGCACTTTCTATTTACAGACAGTGTAGGCATCTCCGCACTTTTCCTTTAGTAAACAGAGCGGAACCGCACCTGTTTCTTCTGGAACCCTGCGGACCCTGTAAAATTTTTTGATAAACCTAAAATGTTTTCTTCTAGTTAAGTTTAGGTTTCATTTAGGGTTTTTAGTGTCTACCCAGATTTGCATTCTTTCTGTCAAAAATCTCTTGTGAGTGAGTTCCAATAGTATTTTTGTTTTGGATGATTTTCTAGAAGTTTTGCATGCTTGGAGTGGTTTTCACTTTGTCTCTGTAGTGAATCAAAGATCAGAAGCTTGAGAAACCTTAGATCACGCTGGTGTCTTTGTGTCTTTTTGATGAGTCTGACTTGGTTGTGAAATCTATCCTTTGTGAGAAATGGATTTAGTTTTCTTGTTGCAAATCTTTGAACAAACTTTGTTATAAGTTTTGAATTTCATTTTTACAAAAGAAAACATATCTGGATGTTTTTTGATTGGTTTTTTATTCTGAACAAATGAATCCTTAGTTTACTAAACAACTAAGCAAAAAGTCCTCAAAAAGAATTGAAGCTTTTATTTAATTAGATTTTTAAAAAAGTTTTTAGATCTCAAAATTAGTTTTGTAGTTTTGAGTGTTTTTCTAAAACTTGTAGATATCTTTTGAAGAAAATTGTTTTTTGTAGTTTCGAGTTTTGGAAAAGGAAAGGGATTTATTGTGAGAATTAATTAGTAGTCTCGTTTTGAGTTCTTATTGAAAAAGGAGAAAAGATTTTATTTTTATTTTCATGTTGAAAGAAAGAATTGTTTCTTAAAGAATTGCATTCTCGAACTCTTTCTTTTAGCTAGAATTTCATTGAAAGAAAAATGAATTGCTTATCATTTTAGGTGCATTTTTTAGTGTTTTTGGAGTCAAGTCTTCACACCATCAAAGTTTCATTTCCATACCTATTGACTTAAAGAACAACCCATAAAAGGAATGCTTAATTAAAATTGATCTAGTAATCTTTCTTATTTCTAGGGCTCTTATCACCAATATAGCTTAGGCTAGTATCTTGGAGTAGGGAGTAATTAACTCTCCAAGATAGTTAAAACAAACAAGTAGATATATCTTACAGTAGGAAATAAATCTAATTGTAATTGATACATTCTGGGAAGCTTCTCTTAAAGGAGTAAATCACAAGATCATGTTCGAACCTTTGAGACAATCAAGTCTGTTTCATTGGGAAAGATAGAAGATTTCACGTATTATAAACGGTAAACCTCGGATTAACCATTGTCGAGGAGCCTGGGGTCACTTGTTGGTAAGCCTCGGATTGATCATGTTGAGGAGCCTTCAAGGGGATTGAGCTTTGTTACTCTGCCCTTGCGCATAGATCAGATCATAGACTGTTCCCCCAGTTGTATTTGTTGCTGTTGGTAACATTAGTGTCCATAAACTTAAGATTATTTCCTAAGTTGATGGTGAAGGACGGGTCTCACTGTACCTAGAGCAGACGTCGACTAGACTCACTTGGACTCTCTCGGGGATTCTCTTCACTCGAGATGGTTTTGTGAAGAAACTTGTGCTAGTTTGTTTCATTAAGCAGATTGTCGGGGTAATTGCTCCAACCGCCCTTTCTGTATTAAAATTCTACAACGTTGGATTTCATCACCTAGTGTTTTTAGTACGGGAAGTTACTATTTGTGTATGGTTTGAACTCTTATATTTTTTAGGCGTGTGAGTCATTTGTTTATTTCTTTAGAGACTTTAGGTGCTTTTATTGAAATTTTCTTTGTTTGCGTGTGATTATTTTCATCCTATACCCAGAGGTTATTATCCTTGTTCGATCATGTCAAGACAGTCATCTATGTTTTCCCAATCACCGAAAACATTTTTATATGGCAGTCCTACTGTTCCTTTGGGGTACCAATCACTTTCTGGTACTTTTTCAGGAGAAACTCCTCGACCGACTAAACATCAGTTTTCACCTAGTAATAATGGAACAAAAACGTTGAACGTAGAGCAAATTCTTATGATGTTTGGTAGTATTCAAAATCCTCAACCTCAAGGTAGTCAGTTACCGCCTAGGGGGCAAGGTAGTTAGTTACCGCCTGGGGGACAACCCCAAGGTAGTCATTTTCTGCCTGGAGGGCTACCTCAAGGTTTTCAACCTTTAGGACAGTACATACCCCAAGGTCAACCCCAGACTCAGTATATTCCTCGGGACGCTTATCAATCCGAGAATCAGTACGTGCCTCAGGGTTATCAACCTCAAGGTCAGTACCCAACTCAAGGTTTCCAACCGCCTTCTAGTCAATCATTTTTACAAGGAACTAGAAATGTACCTCCTAATTATTAGCCTTACGTTCAACCAGGTTATGGTCCTCCATATGCAAAACCTTTTATGAGTCCCGGAATGAACATGGTGTGGGATTCGTCTCAAACTCAATAGACTTTGCAACCTAATGTGCAGTTACCTTATCAAGCTAGATAGCCTTTGGTTTCTGGTCCAACCTAGCAACCCGTCCAGCCTACTATTCAAATCCTTGCATCTGCTACAGTTAAGCAGCCTGGGCCTAGCTCACCTCAGACTTTTCCTCAAACTGTTGCTGCAACTGCAACAACTTCTGTTCAACCTACCACACCTCTTTCTAGAGTATCTGTAGCTCTAGTTTCTACTATCCCTACATCAGTACCAACTCCTCAAGTCTCTGTGCCACAGTCAGGATCTACAGTTCAGACTTCGGTCCAAATGCCTGCGGGACAAGCTGGTCCAAGTACGATAGCTACAAGTCAACCCCATTTCACTTATCAACCGTACCAGGGACAGTATCAATTTGGTCCTACTGTACAAAACCCAGTTTATCAGAATAAATCGTATCCCAACTATACTTATCAACAGCCTTACCAACCCTAGTTTGGTCCGGTTAATCCTAGTTTTCCAGGAGGTTATAACATTCCTAATGCAAATCTGATTCCAGGTTATCCTAGATATCCTCCTCTTAGGGTTGGTCTTGTTACTCAAGGTTTTCATGACCCTAACCATCAGTTACCATTTATTGCAACTTTGGATTTCCTTGATTTGTCGTGCCTTACGAATGATCCGATTTACTATCTTCCGTATTGGCCACCAATGCCTAATAAGTTTCCTAGTGATATCCCGAAATTCAAGGGTAAGTCAAGGGAGGATACGTCAAATCACGTCATGACTTATCACCTCTAATGTGCATCTAATTCAATCATTGATGATCCAATTCGTTTACGTCTTTTTCAACGAACTCTCATTGGTCTTGCTGCCAAATGGTACATTGAGTTACCATGAGCTTCTTTTAATAATTTCAATCAATTAGCTACTGCTTTCTTAACTCATTTTCACTTGACTGTTAGATACGGCAATGGCACGGAACTATTAACTTCACTAAAACAATCACTTCCACATATATTTCTGATCATATTCATGAATGGCGACGTAGAAGGCATTTAGTGAAAGTTTTCATTCCGGATCAAATTTTAGCAGAATGGTTCATTAAACCATTGTTACCTAAAATCACTGAAGATGTAGCTAAGGTAGGAGTTGTCACTGAAGAGAAATTCATTGCTCAAGCTCAGTACCTTGACCTCATTTATACGCAGTCAGGTACTTTACATGAAAAAATCCCTGATCTTCCAAAAACTACAGCTCCTTCAGGGTCTCATGTTGCTGATGGTATGATTGGTTCAGTTAGTATTAAAAGCAAGAAGAAATCTTCAAAGAATTCTTCTCCTACAATAACTTTACCTGATTCCCCGAAAGGAGATTCTTCTGTTGAAGTTTATGCCGACGTCCATGTCGTAGATTCATCTACGACCAAATCTAGTAGTAAAGAGAAGGGGAAGAACAAAAACAATCAACATTCAAAAGATAAAACGAATAAAAATGAATCTACTGACGAAAAATGAAAACCTCACTATCCTTGTTTCATTTGCGACGAGGTTCATTTTACTAAAGAATGCCCATATCGAGTAGTGTTTTTGAAATTTGTTAAAGGTTCTCAAACACCTGCTATCTTGAAGGATCCTTTTCCTACTCAAGATAGTAAGATGGTTGCTTCTTCCTTGAATACCTCAGAAGAACCCATTATGATGATGTCTCATGTCAAAATTGCGACGTAATTGCAAGATTATGGTAGTAAAAATTCTGTTGATGGTAAAGAAGCATAATCTTCTAATTCAAACACATCAATGACACCTCCTCCTAGCTCCAGTCCATTAGAGATCAAGACACACAACCCTGACTTAGTAATCAAACCGCCTTGTTAAAGCTATATTTCGGAAATAAGCTTTCAATCCACATGCGAGAGCTGCTCAGAATTATAACATTGTTGAAGACTAAGCCATTTCCACTTCAGCAATGTCAGCTATGGAAGTGCTGCAATCATGCCCAGCACAACGTAAATTACTATTGTTTGCTATAGTAGCTATTGATATTCAGGATTCAAACCTAATAATCTTCGATTTAGAGAATAGTACACCCCGCCTTCCTCATCAAATGGATTTCCAGATTCCAGTGTTAGTCAAAAACAGGCCTTTCTTTTGGACTATGATTGATGAAGGGGCTTCTACGTGTATTATGTCGATCCAGTGTTGGAGATCGCTTGGTTCTCCCACACTCAATCAGTCTTCGATAATTCTAAAGGCTTTTGATGGCCGAGGGTTCCATCCTTTTGGTATTTTGCAGGATTTACCTATAGGGGTCGAAGGCAAAACCGTAAATCTAGATGTGGAAGTGGTTGATGCCCCTCTAGATTACAACATTCTCCCAGGTCACAGTTGGTCTTATGCTATGACTGCTATGGTTTCATCGGTCTTTCGGTTTATCAAGTTTCCTCATAACGGAAAGATCATTACGATAGACCAGCTGACTTATTTCTCATCCGACCCAACCTCTATAGATAATGTTCAACACATTGGTAAAATGACTATCCCTTATAAGGATGTTGGTGTAGGTTTGATTAAAGATTCTAGTTTACTGGGAACTTTTTTCCCTCCTCATAACGTATCGCCTTCTATTGCAATTATTCATATGATTTCATCGAATACTGTTACTTTTGATGATCCTTGAATCGTACCTTCCGATTCTGAGGTGGATTCATTTGATGGCACGATGCCTATGAGTCCCTTTGAAATTGCATATCAGGCTTTACAGTCGTTTTCTGATTCCTGACCAATCTCGAGGATAGTTTGTTCCCATATCAACCTCGTTAAAAAATGAAACCGGATGTCTCAAGGATAGTTTGTTCCCGTGTCAACCTCATTAAAAAATGAAACCGAATGTCTCAAGGATAGTTTGTTCCTATGTCAACCTCATTAAAAAATGAAACCGAATGTCTCGAGGATAGTTTGTTCCTGTCTCAACCTCATTAAAAAATGAAACGAATGTGTGGAGCATAGTTCCTTGTCTTGTGTCAAGCTCATTAAAAAATGAAACAAGGAGTCTTGAGCATAGTTCCTTGTCTTGTGTCAAGCTCATTAAAAAATGAAACAAGGATCATGGAGCATAGTTCCTTGTCTTGTGTCAAGCTCGTTTAAAAAATGAATCAAGGGTTATGAGGATAGTTCTTTTACTGTGTCAACCTCATTAAAAAATGAAACAACTCCCTCGAAAGTGAAACTTCATTCCATCCACCTCGTTGAATGCAATAAAGCTTGGGGGGCATGTACCTCGATTTGCGTCCTTATGCTGGGGGCATGTGAACTTATAACAAGCATATTTTTTCATTTCAAGCTTGTGTAAACATGAAACCGAATCCAAGCAGAGTTCTCTATGGTTCAAGCTTGTGTAAAAATGAACCCATACCCGATTTACATCTCATGATTGCTGTTTTTATCCGCTAAATTCTGTTAGATGAGCCTTGGTTGCTTCATTCCATCGCCACCATCTCTTTGGTTGATCATATGCTTTCACTTGCTTGTTTTTCCTTTCCTGAGGGACTGCAACGATGAGTGGTTTTGTTAGCCAGCCTCTTAACCATTACATGTTTTGAGCAGTGCCATCATTGTCGAAGCCAGTTGCTACCCTTTATACCACTCGTTCCTCTAGGACGAGTCTTCTTTAAGCTCTTTTCTGACTCATAAAATATGAAAAGATTGCCGAGTTTTTCCCTTTTTAACTCATTAAACGGAATAAAAAAGGGCGGTCCACTTACAGCTCTTTTCTGACTGTATAAACATGAAAAGATCGTCGAACTTTTGTCATTTCAGGTTCGATACTAGTTACGAAATGACGTGTATTCGATCACTTTTTTACTTTTTCAGATCGAGGCCACTAATTATGAAAAGTACTCCTTGATTGTAATGGTCAATCGGTTCTCTCGAGTATTAATTTATACTTTTTTGAGCTTGAGAGACACAAATTTATGAAAAAGGACCCCTCTGGAGTTTTTCTTTTCTGTGTCTTTTTCAAACTCTCTAAATATGAAAAATACTCCAAGTTTTACCTATATCGGACTCGTTAAACCCTGACGACATTGGACTTGTCACTATGACGAGACTAGAGTCCTCTTTAAACCCTTTTCAGACTCATTAAATATGAAATGATTGTTGAGCGCTTGTCCTTTCCAGCTCGTTAAAGTATTGGAAATGTCATCCCTCCTGTATTATTTTATCCTTTTTCAGACTTGAGGGATTATTTTACAAAAAAGTACCCCAATGGAGTTTTTGTACATTTTTCTTCTGACTCCCTAAAATTGAATAACACCAAGTTTTTCCTATACTGGACTCGTTAAAATTTAACAGTAAAGGACCTGTTCAATTTTAAATAGGAACGAACCACTGCTTCTTAGGGTTTAAATTTTAAACTAAGTTGGACTCATCCGAAGGATGAGCTTATAAACAAGCAAATTTTATCCTCCTCAAACTTGTCAAAAATAAAGAGGTACTTGCCAGAAATGGTGGGGGAAAAGAGAGAAAAATGAACCTGTTTGTTACACTCTGTGTTTTAGAAAAGCAGTTAACCACTCTTGAACACGACACTTTTGTTCACCTGGGTTTGGAAATCCTTTGCCTAACAGTTAATCAAACCATATTGAAAGTCTTCAGCCGGTTTTTGGGTATTAGCTTTGGGTTAATTTTCACCAAACCATCTGCAGTGTCGTTATGTGTTCAAGAGATCAGTGCAAACAAACCATTCATCTGAAAAATATTTGTCATCCATTTTGACCATCCCTGAGTCAGTCCTTGCAAATACATTTCTTCAAAACTTGATTTATGATTTTGTGTTGTGGGCTTGCCCATGACAGATCACTTTCTATCGACTTCAGCTCATTATCTAGAAATATGATCTAGAAATCATCAGTACCTTGAAATCTGCATGCCCTAATGGCAGGTTTCTCGCCTTCGACGATAAGTTGCATCATTGACCTTCGATCAAAGGATTCTATGACATGTTCGACATCGGCTCATTTATTCACATTTCATGGATTGTACTGAGTACTTTGAGAGCCATTGACATTACTGGTGGTTTTTCTCACACTTGTTAACAGTTCACATCATTGACTGGGAATCAAGTGGTTTCTACCATGTTCGACTTCGACACATTCATTCACATGGATAGAATCGTACTAGTTCGTGAAGCAGAAATCAAGATCCTGAATCTAGTTTCTACCATCCAGGCTGTGAGGAATTTTGTTATCCATTATACAGTGGACTATTCATAAACAGATGGCTGCATCCAAACTATGTCTACACATGTCTATACTCTTGATGTAACAAAGCAGTTTAGTCATTTTTTTAGTCAGTTTTGATCTGAGTATGGGAATGCCTACCTCAGCGATGATATGTTCACATATATATATATTTTTCATTGAATGTTTTTATAGGTTTTAACTGAGGTGTCCATAAGATGATCCGTGAAATGATAAAGTACTTCACTCTTCATAGATGACAAACTCTATCTTCATCTATTACAGACTTCGCACTTTAGGGGGCAATCTGTTGTACTAAAAATTGTCACCTTAACA
Source organism: Pinus tabuliformis (assembly GCA_031772625.1). Taxonomy (NCBI): domain Eukaryota; kingdom Viridiplantae; phylum Streptophyta; class Pinopsida; order Pinales; family Pinaceae; genus Pinus; species Pinus tabuliformis. Next base: position 1,195,600,835 of record CM062811.1, read on the forward strand.
TTCTGCAATTTGTGTGAGTCCATTATCACTCATACTTTCCTCCTTTGCAAGTCTAAAGCCTCAGTTCTTCATATCAAGCCTTGAAAGTAAGAGAAAGCCCTCAAAGTCTCTAAAACTCTGGTTCCACACTTTCTCTTAGTCTTACCTGCAGTCCCGCACCTAATGGTCATGTCTCCTGCGCATCTGACCACTCTATATCTGTGTTATGGGTGCGGACCCCTATAAAAGTTAAAAGGCATGAGTATGTTCTAAAAAGCTCACTTTCAGTCATTTCTAGAAGCTTCTAGAAGGAATCTTGAGGTTGCAAGTTCACTCTCTTGAGGTTCATGCATCCCATACCTTAAGGAGTTAAACCCTTGATGTGAGGAGCTTATCCCTTTGAAGAAGGACTCTATCCCTTCATAGGTGGACCTGTAACCTCCTTCCTCTGCACTATAAAATGAAGCATTGGGCTGGTTACTTGAGAGGTTGAAAGCTGAATATTTTTGAGGTGAAATGCTGCTGGAACTTAGTCTTCTTAGTTGAGCTTTTATGAGGAGAGATTACATACCTCTAAGATCTCATTTAGAAGAGTGCAAGGCTTGTCAAAGTAAAGGAAATTCTTGTTTCGGACCCCAGGAAGAGCTTGTTCAACATCAAGGCTGAAAAGGTTGTAAGGTTCTTCTACTTCAAAGTTAATACAAATAAGTTTGTTTTTCTCAATAAGTTGTTCATTAATGGTTTGTTTTATGGATTCCTTGATCACCATAATAGACATGATTTACTATATTTGCTATGCAGGTGTTATTTGATGTTTGCTTGTTTGTGATTGCAGGTCTTTGAAGATAACTCTTTCAGATGATCGAGGGATGACTACAACGAACAAGAGTTGGATCTAAGGTAGGATCGTAACACCTCTATAGTTTTTATTTCTAAATTGCATACGTCTAGAGAAAGATAGATTTACTTGTGTATTTGTTGCTAGATTATCTTGTGATACTAGGGAGATTGGTCTTGTCCGCAAGAATGATATATCTAGCCAACACTGACCCCTCTCCCGAGAATGCACCTGACAGTATTGGATAGGTAGACAAGTTGGGTTCACAGGAATAGTGGACGCCCAAATCGCCTATGAATTAGTCTAAGGCAAAGGCTTGAGAGAAGAGGCAAGTGACTATTCTGGTTCGCGTTCTCTCACCTCCTCTTACTAGGTCTCATGTGCCGACTCCTACAATGCTCACATCGGGTAACCCTCCCTCCTGTACTTTTGTTAAATCTCTCTCTCATTCTGCATCTATTCGGTCATCCTCCATGTCTCAATGCATCTTGTCATCTACATGTGCATCGCCTCCTCTAACCTGCCCCTCGGTCTGTCCTCCTCCTATTTTCTCCAATATGCATCCATCCTTCCCTGATCCTCCCCTATTTGTCCCTTCAACTGAGGCTTCGGATATTTCATGTCCCTCTCACTCCTACAACCTTTGCTCCTTGGACAAATCTTCTTCCCTAGATGCCTGTGGTATTGGTATCATCCCTCCTCCCAAGCTCTCCAAGACCACTCATGGAAGACATTCCACTATCAACAATGTAAACTTTGAAACGGGAACTATAAACTCAAAACGGGAACTCTGGCCCAAAAACCCCAAAAAAACCACAAAAACAGTGCTCAAAACGAAAAGTGTGTATACTGGAACGATGTTTTTTTTTTTTAGGTGTCAATTTTGCGGTTGTTTTAAAAATGGCAGTGACTACGAAATTTTCTACGAAATTTTCCTGCAAAATATAGCTTCAGAACGAAAGTGTTGATACTGGAATAATGATTTTTTTTTTTAGGGTCAATTTTCATACTTTTTAAAAAATGCTAATAAAACCAATTTTTTATGTCTCAAACAAAGTTAAATTTTAAGGAAAAAACACATTAATGTTTCTGGTAGAATATCATTTTTTCTTTCCTAAGTATAAATTTAACATGTTTTCAACCACAACATGCTAGATACAAAAGAAATTGAAATTTTTTCAACTATAAAACTAAAAAAACATGACATTATGAACAAATTATATCACTGAATGAATTCAAAAGTCTTTATTTGTACACTGAATAAAACAGACATTATATCTCTAATTTGATATTGCATTGTAGATATTTAAACAATAAAATTTATCATACTTACGACATAATCCAACAACATAAAAATGCTTCATAACTTCTCATTTAACAAAATATGGAAAACATTAATTTTACTTGAAGATACGATGCATACATCAGTTATATAAACTGTCTTAAACAATTATTCAAAATCACTCATATTTTCTTGCACACCATCAGAATTCACATCTTCAGATGAGTGACTGGATGCTGACGAAGATGTTCCATATTCTTCTCTTTCATCAACTAGTGCCCCATCTGAGTCCACATGCATGCCCAAGATTCCAGGTTTCAAAAGTCTTCTAGATCTACGACTGGTTTCAGCAGACTCCCATGTCAACATTGTTCCTTCTGGTAACAACCTTTTCAGAATCTCTGTCGTCTTAAGGCCTGAGATTCTATCCCCATAATATTTCTTGGGAAATGAGACTCTTTTTTTCTCTATACTAGACCTTAATTACATGCATGTATTCTACTCCCATGGTAGAGGTTCCATATAGATGCCTTGTCTCATGGTATATGTCCCCATTCATGGATCATTCTTTCACAACAACTCCTTTCCAATCCAAAACACATTTTGGAAGAGGGGGTCATGACATAGTTCCAATAGAGGTAGTTTATTAATGGAACTAACCAATAGTGTTTGTCTATAAAACATGTTTTGGGAAATAATACCCTTTCCCTAAGGTGTCAAGCCTCATAATAAAGCTTGTATTATATTAAATCCAATTAGAGAACCTATTTTTATGGTCTAGGGCCCCATGTATAGCCTATGAACTATAGAAGTTTTACCTTTAGGCTTTAGCCCTATAATTTGGTCTCAAATCAAGTTCTAGATGAGGAGCCCATTTCCCAATATACTAAACTTTAGAATGAAAACCATATCATAGTCTTAGAATAAGTAGCCATTAGAAGATATTGTTTCATAGTGTAGGTCCTCATCCATGCTCTATGTTCTTAGGAAGCAATTCCTTTAATACCCAAGCCCTTGGATTTTGCGCTCAAGAAACGTTATGTGAGAGAAAACCATTTCCCTAGTGCCACATATCCCACCATTCCATGATAGATTTTGTTATGACATAAAAAAAGTGATGGCCTTGCCACAATTAATTAGGTCCACTCAAATACATCATGAGTATGAGTTTTACACACTAAAACCCACTTTTACGTATTAGGAACTAGTTTTCCTAAGTTATTTCCATGTGTTAATTTACCCACATGAGAATAACTCATAAATTCATTAATTTGATATGTTAAACATCATCCTTAATATGTTAAACAAGTCTTTGTAGTTGAAAAGTCATCCTTAATATGTTAAACATTGAAATTATGGCTCTATATTCATATTCATGATGCTTGTACCTTATTTTTCTTTTAATATATTTCCAAAATTTCTACACTATTAAATTCAAGGTTCTTATTATATAACAATTTGATATATCTTCTCCAAAATACCACATACTCAATTTAAATATAATAATTAAAAAAATATTTAATATACAAACAAAAATCAATATCACTCTTCTCTCACAAGTTTGAAAATTATATATATAATACATTTTTCTCTCCATACAAAATTATATATACCTCCTCTAATCACTCTTAGATTTGTTTATGATTACCCTTTTGTAAAAAATAAATGAAAATTATAAGTACTTAGTTTAATCACTCTTAAATTGGCTTATGAATATCCTTTTGTAAAATGTAAATTATAAACTTGTTTTTTAATCAAAATTTTGAGTTATGCTATAATTTAATTTGAGTAACAACATTGCCGTAATTTCATTTACATCTCCCAATTAATAAAAAGATATGCCTTTTTTAATAACCCTACTAAAAATGAGAAGTGGTTGGCTTGCTCTTTTGGTAAGAGAGAAGTGATTTTTAAAAATTATTGGTTTTTATTCACTTGAGTGTCTATCAAGTGATAGCTTGTGCTAGCCGACTCCTCGAGAACAGGCCACACAACAACATTGTACAACGTCGTATATAAGTGAAAGTCAAAAGTAAAATACACCCGGCAAAGATTTCGCATTCGATTAATAGAATGGATACTGCGAACTTCGTAATGGATTCTAAAAGTGATAGCGAATTTCCAGAAGAGTATGTTGATGCATTGTTTGGAGAATTTGCTTATGATCCAATTCGTTTACCGCTTCCTGAAGACCGTGCTCAGAATGTTTACAACCGTAGGACATTGGAGAATATTTGGGATGCGAAGCACGATGAAGCCGGCGACCCATTCACCCGCCAGCCCTTCGATATTAGACATGCAATTCCCCAGTCTGAACTGAGGCAACAGATGCAACAATACATACTCCACAACACAAGCTCAACACTAAGGCTACAGAGACTAGAGGTCATTCCCGACTATACTAGAATCCTTAGCGAAAGAGAGATGAAAAATCTGTTGAATCAATTGATTACAGATTGTCAACGTCTAGTTAAGGATCATTATATCAACGGAAACAGAACTCTCGAGCGATATTGGAAGGTGTTGAGAATATTAATTTGATAAGAGTATCTCTTGGTCGATTATGGGAATCGACCAGCTGCCGGTCGGGCGGGGCGGGGCGGCCCGGGGGTGGCGCTGCGCGCCCGCAGCGCCACCCCCGGGCCGCCCCGCCCCGCCCGACCGGCGGCGGGTCGATTCCCATAATCGACCCGCTCACACCAATTCATCGATTTTCCAATGAGGATGTGTAACACTTGGGGTAAAGATTTGCAGAGCTTCATTTCGAATCCTTCATTTCGAATCAGATTTGCAGATCTTCATTTCGAATCCTTCTAAGAAACATTATATATATAATATGCTTTTGTGCCATACGAAAATGGTCAGCCCAACTGAAATCGATTGCAGGGTCCCAGAATTGTATGAGCTTCCTGGGTGTCCATGGCAGCTACAACCAGAGGAAGAAGAAACTTCTCTATGTCCCCTAATTTATCTAGACTGTACAATCGCGTCCCTTTTCACATGACACCCGAGATATGACACCCGCGACGATACCACCGCGCTGCAGGAAACGGGTCCGGATCTCATTGACTCGTCTCTTTCCTGCAGAGAACTTAACTGGATAGCTTGTGTACCCAAACAAACCCACAGTGAAACTGATTCTCCGCCTGGATGGATGGGATATTTGCACAGAAACTGACGACGACAACTGTGCAAAGGTAACCAATTCCCCAGTCTGAACTGAGGCAACAGATGCAACAATACATACTCCACAACACAAGCTCAACACTAAGGCTACAGAGACTAGAGGTCATTCCCGACTATACTAGAATCCTTAGCGAAAGAGAGATGAAAAATCTGTTGAATCAATTGATTACAGATTGTCAACGTCTAGTTAAGGAGCATTATATCAATGGAAACGGAACTCTCGAGCGATATTGGAAGGTGTTGAGAATATTAATTTGATAAGAGTATCTCTTGGTCGATACTGGGAATTGACCCGCCGCTGGTCGGGCGGGGCGGGGCGGCCCGGGGGTCGCGCTGCGCGCCCGCAGCGCCACCACCGGGCCGCCCCGCCCCGCCCGACCGGCGGCGGATCGATTCCGGGAATCGACCCGCTCACACCAATTCATCGATTTTCCAATGAGGATGTGTAACACTTGGGGTAAAGATTTGCTTTTGTGCCATACGAAAATGGTCGGCCCGACTGAAATCGATTGCAGGGTCCCAGAATTGTATGAGCTTCCTGGGTGTCCATGGCAGCTACAACCAGAGGAAGAAGAAACTTCTCTATGTCCCCTAATTTATCTGGACTGTACAATTGCGTCCCTTTTCACATGACACCCGAGATATGACACCCGCGACGATACCACCGCGCTGCAGGAAACGGGTCCGGATCTCATTGACTCGTCTCTTTCCTGCAGAGAACTTAACTGGATAGCTTGTGTACCCAAACAAACCCACAGTGAAACTGATTCTCCGCCTGGATGGATGGGATATTTGCACAGAAACTGACGACGACAACTGTGCAAAGGTAACCACATAAAGAACCCTAGAAACACCCACGATGCACGGCACCAACAACCCATAAAATCCTTCGCTTCTTCTCCTCTCGCACATATTGTTGGGGAGGAGACCACAAGTGTGGAGCGGAGACCGACAGGAAGTCTATCGAGAACCCAGCAGACTCAGCGCGCAGGACACCGGTTACTGCCCGTCAGCCTGCCTTTTGTTGAATATAATAATATATAAATGACTCTTTTCGCGAAGAGTGCGATTAGTTTAATATTGTTTGTTTATGTACTTGATTAATTTAAGCTTGTTTGTGTTGAATATCGCACAAAAATGCGAAGGGCTTTCGAAATCAGAGTTACACCTCACCTCCTCATAATAAGTATAATAAATACCAAAGGTCTGGGCCCATGAATGAAGAAGTCTGTGTGTACATATTGGAATATTTGTTTATGGTCTGTGAATGGGGTCCTCTCTGTCCAGAATGCAACGCAACCTACACCGTCTGATGGATAGCAACCTTGAAGTTGGAGGTGGCTATTTTTGTACAAATCAACTACAACATTTCCATAAATATTGTCTTGATTAGTAAAATATAAAATATCTACCACGTTTCCATTTCCATTAATATTGTCTTGATTGTGAGATTGAGATTCAAAGAAAAAATCAAATGGAGTTGGTTATTTGTACAAAACAATTATAACCTTTCCATAAACACTAACTTACATTACTTATAGATATGTGTGACACTGGCAATCCGAGGGGTTATTTTGGTAATTTATTTAGTTAATATTATTTTTATAGTTAAAATGTTTGAAAATGTGATTATAGTAATTTGATTAAAAAGAGATGGTAAATTGATTAACGAACAATGGTTATGTAAACATGTTGATTATTTATTTAATTTAAAATCATAAATTTTTAATATCAATCATTAAACTTTTCGAATCCAACATTAATGATTGAGTTTTAATTTTGCATAAGAATGAGTCTCTAACTATTCCAAGGTGGGGGTGAACCCCAAATGTAGTAGATGAGTCTATCTAGGATGTTAGAGGTGACCTTCAATTGTTGGATTATGTGTTTTTTAATGGGCATTAGGTCTTAAATGTAGAATACTATAGTTTGCACTTATGGTATTTAATGGATGCCTAAGCAAAAAATCAAAACAACTTTGAGTCTTATAGGTTTTCATCCAAAAACTCTCTTGTACATTATTATATATATTACATTATATATAATAATGTAATATTTTGATAGTTTAATATTCAAAAGCTTACAATGTATTGGGTTCTTGGTAAAATCAGTTTGGGTTGACAAAAAAAATTAAAATAATTTAATTTATCCCTGTTCAATTTGATTAGTTATGAAATTGAAAATGTTATTCTCAATATTTTAGAAGTTGTATTATGTATTTAAAGTAGTGATACTTGCCTCTCAGTACCCACACCGGTCAAAAGTTACCAGCATGTGATTTAAATCACATGCTATTCCAATATTACAATTCTTTTTGGTGCTTGAAAATTTAATTTAGCCGGTGATGTGGGTTTTAAATGATAGCAGTCATCTGGATTTCCTGCAAATTGATATATTTAATGGGCTCACATTTCTGCACAGATTTATTAATATTAATGCTCATTTATTTATTTAATATTAGTGTTGGTTTTTTTTTTAATAAGTTAACAACTATTAAAGTGCAAAAGAGTAGCTCTATGGAAAAATTTGCAGAGTTTAAGTATCATAAATTACAAATTCATCGATTTTGCAAGTTTCGATTTTCCAATGAGGATGTTACAAATTTGGTAGTATTATTATGATTTTCATGATTTAAACAAAGATGGTAATAATTACCCGCTCACACCAATTCATCGATTTTCCAATGAGGATGTGTAACACTTGGGGTTATCACCACAATTACTAATATTATATAGATATGTTTTCTTTCGCTTCTCTTCTTTACCATCAAAATTGAAGCTAAAGTCCTAACAATGAGGATTACTATTATGTGAAACTATACCGTTAAAATTTGTAAGGGTGATGCTACACTTTGGTTGGTTGATGACGTGATCCTTTGCGTTCATGCCATGATATAAATATATATATGGAATTCGTTTGTCATCTCTATACACATTTTTTCTAAAGTCTTTGCTTTCCCTTTACCAGCTAAACGTCTTTCTAATGTTACAAGACTTTCCCTTTTCATGCTAAATGTCTTTGTAATTTTACTCAACAAGGATTATATTTAGTCGACAAGAGTAAAGTTGGAAGTTATTTTAGTAATGTTACTCAACGAGGATTATATTTAGTCGACAAGAGTAACGCTAGAAGTTATTTTAATCATCAAAATTTTCATAGATGCTTTACTCTTCCAATCATATCAATATTTTGAATACTTTAGATCTTCGTCCTTGATGCTTTCCAAGTTACGGTAGTGTACCTTTGATTATGTTGTCAGGGTCATACCACTCCGAATTAATGTCCTTATCTATAACAATGTGCAGTTCGAGTCATACCTGTGGCTAAAAAAAATTATGGTGACTAGAATAATTTAAAGAACCATTAAATTTTGTGAACCCAGCTGTGTACTTGGTAGTATAGTAATAGGCCACGTCAAGGTGTCCATGCGAAATTCATATAGACTTTGTGGTAGCCTATCTTCTATGACTATGAGTAAACTAGGTGATCCAATGGTCAACATATTATCTAGGGTTGTACATTGCTTAACCTTCCCTACAATTTCTTTTTTTTTGTTGGGAGAAATTATTCCTTTACCCTCTACCGCGTCGCACCCCTAGTATTGCTGCACGGACAAAGGAGGGGGAGTGTGGGGGGACGGTAGGGTGTAGGGTGAGGGAAGGGGAGGGGGGTCGGGGAGGAGGGGAAGCTTAGGAAGCTTCGTTCAAACAGAAAATTCAGTTGAAAACAAACATCTAGTGTGGCATGCAAAGGATGGAACACGAAGAAATACAGAGTTGGCGAGCGAAATAAAGAGAAAACACAGATTTGATGGATGCAGGGAGTACAATAACTTGGTAATCATATCGAGGGATTTGTCATCATCATCATTTTCGGAGATTAGATCAGGCGTGTTACTTTAATTATTAATGTGTAGTGAATCCAGACAAGAGATCTCTCGTGAGAGGAATAAGTTAATGGGGTCGGGGCTTCAATGTAGTCGTCAGGGGGTTGTGGGGGGCGCATGGGTAGGGGCTCGCCCATACGTGCCTAATTGTCCACTTAGCCTCATTATCCCTCACCTGACCTCCTGCTCGTCGATCGACCCGCCTGCCCATTAGAGGTGGCTAGGCAATTCTGATTATACAAATAAAAAATTTATGGTATATTTTTGTTGTTAATTTAAGTTAACATGTTTTTTTATTTACTAATTTATGTGTTTTTTTTTAGGAAAATGGCATCAAGGAAAATTTCTGTGAATCTTTCTGGACCAAAGAGTCTTAAAGGTGTATCTTCAAAAAACAATGGTGAACGAACTCCACCTGAGCTCATGCCTACAAATATTTCAAGTGCTTTAAGTGATAAGAAGCTAATCTCAGATTGGAAAAGTTCAAAAGAGGTGAAATTTCCATCAAGAGTCTGGTATGTGAAAGAAAGAGAGAGCACAACTGTGATTTTCGCATTGATTTTTAAGTTAATTATTATTTTTTGAAAAAAAAAGTTGTTATTATTATTTTTTTGACATGAAATTCATAAAAAAAACTATTATTTGACCATTTTTAGTTAATATTTTTGTATAAAAATTGTGATTTTGACATGTTAATTCTAGCAAAAAATTATCAAAACGTTTAGTTTTTTTGTTATATTTATGTTAAAAATGGTTATTTTTTATGTCCATTGTTAAAAAATGTTGTTTTTTAGAAACAATTATTTCATGTGGATTGAAAAATTAATTAAGGATGTCTAAATATGTAGATTATCTAAAATTCAAACTATCGACTTTCTAATTTAAAAACGCAAAACAATAAAAACCCCACTAAAAAAAAAAAAATTAAGATAGAGAACAAGAAAATATGAATACAATGACGACTTCAAAAACTATCAAATTTAGAAAATAATTTTTTACATTTCACACACTAGAAAATTTAAAGTCAAAAAATAGGTCTTTTAAAAAAAGGGTGTGATGCAGAATACTCACTTTTTAAAATCAGGATGAAAATCACTACCATTCACTACCATTCTAAAACTTAATGCACATGAAAAAAATTAAAGTTCCAAAAACCATGTTCTAAAAAAAACATGTGTATTCTGCATCACCACTTTTGAAAATCGGGTCATTTTTTTGCCACCTCTACAAAACGGGTAACAGTATCAGTTCCCGTTTCAAAGTTTACATTGTTTATCTCCAAGGTCATCCATCAACTTGGTATTGATGTGGCTGAGAGCATACCACTATCCATTGACCGGGTTCTTAGAGCACATAACACCCTATCATTTCCCCCCCATGAAGTGGTTATCCCTTAATTTTCATGGGATAGATAGCCCTGCCAAAAATATAGCCTTTAAGAGACTCCTGGAAACTGAATGGGTGGATGTCATATTCCTGCAAGAAACACTCGGCCTTATTGACTTGATTACCCCTGTGCTAGAATCCCTTGTACCTGGGTGGAAATTTCATGCCCTAGATGTTCGAGGGCAATCTAGGGGCATGCCTTTGGCTTCAACCCCAGAGATGTAAGGCTTTTAAATATTTGGGAAGGGATCAATTTATCGATGCATATATTTTCTCATCTAAATTGGGAAAGGAGCTAAGATTGATCAATATGTATGGCCCATGTCACAACAGGGCTACATTTTGGGACCATTTTCTCAATACATCCCTCTTACAAGATGACAACATCATATTGGGTGGAGATCTAAATTTTTCTATTGGACATGCAGAGTCCTGGGGGCACAATGCTCAGATTGACCCTTTATCAGACACCATGGAAACTCTATTGGATAACCACTGGTTCATTGACATTCCCATGGCTCGACCTCAGCCTACTTGGAGGAACAAAAGGACTAGAGAGGCCATGCTGGCCCGAAGGCTGGACCGGTTCCTCATCAAAGAACCACTTATTGGGGCTCTCTCTAACTACAGACAATGGGTTGGATCGGGGGGTTTATCTGACCACTCTCCCATTTATCTTGAGATTGTTGGTCATGTTTGCAAACCAAAAGCTCCCTTTAAGTTTAATGCCACTTGGTTAAAAGAATTGGACTACATCAAATTGGTCTCAGAATTTTGAAAGGCTCACCCCTTGATACTAGATGATCTATCTCTGAAGGATTTGCCAAAAATATTATTAGACTTAAGAGATTAACCATCTATTGGGCCAAAGGAAAGAGAAAAAAGAATGACATCAATATTCTTAATATTGAACTTGAGCTCGCCAACCTGGAAGATGGTGATGGGATAGGATAGTCATCTGTTCAATCTAAAGCCCATCTCATCGAGGTCGAAGCAGAAAGGAATGGGATTCTAAATGATAGAAAAGAAACATGGGGACTTAGGAGTCATGCCATCTAGGTACCAAATGGGGATGAAAATACGAAGTTCTATCATCAGTTTTCAAATGGGCGATGAGCAATAAACACCATCTAGTAGATGACTAATGAGGAAGGTCAGAGAGTTCATTCCTTCAATCAACTTGCATCGCTCAGCACATCACACTTCAGTCAGCTTTTCAAGGCCCCACAAGAAGCTTCACTTGCTGAGATTATCAGGGTGGCTGGTCTCTTTCCTCGTTTTGTTGATCATGATGTTGTTGAGGACCTCAACAAGCATGTATCTATGGGGGAGCTAGAGGGCACATTAAAATGGTTTAAAAAGGATAAGAGCCTTGGCCCTGATGGATGGTTGGTTGAATTCTACTTGGAATTTTTTGAATTACTTGGGAATAACCTGCTTCAAGATATCGAGGAATTTAGAACCAGTGGCTAAATGTATGATGCATTCAACTCAACCTTCATTGACCTTATTCCTAAATCTGATTCCCCTTAAACTTTCAATGACTTTAGACCCATCTCCCTCTGCAATTTCATTTACAATATTATTGCCAAGATCATATCCAACCACCTCAAACCTATCTTATCTTCTCATATATCACCTGAAAAATTTTCTATTCTTAATCACTGTCAAATTCATGACGCTGTTAGCACTGCACAGGAGGTCCTACACTCCATTAAGACTAAGAAATTAAAGGGAATGATCCTCAAGGTAGAATTAGCAAAGGATTTTGATCGCACCAATTGATTATACTTGAGAATGCTTGTTATAGACATTTTTGTGCCTTACAGCAGGGAGCATGAAATGTCAATAATCTGAGGGATCCAAAGTCCCTAAACATCTTGTTCTTACCCTTAGAGGAACAAGGTCAGCAAACCACAGCACTACAAATCAGTTCTCCACTGAAAAACACTCAAAAACAGGTCAGTTTTGAATCATGTCAACTGCTCCACTGAGCACCTGCGCTGAATGTCACAAGCCCTGTGGTGTACCTGCACTGCATAGCAAGTACAACAAAGCCTACCTGCACTGGGCGTACTTTGACATGTGGAGGAATCTTTTCCCAATGTGCCAGTGCCCAGGAAGCTTCCAAATTGACACTTGGATCAGAAGATTCGCCTAATGATGAGTTAAGAGGTTCTAAAACTCCAAGTGGAAGGTAGAAACTCCAAGTGAACTCAAGGACTGAAGAACAACTGGGGTTGAAGAGGACAACAAGTCACACATACAGCTGACTTATCTTCACTCCAAAACTCTATATAAGGATCTCATCCCATGGGATCTGGAGTCCGGAATTCAGAGCAAAGAATTGCTGTTGGTTTACAGTTGTGAGCATTGGGTGATTGCTTGAGGGAGGTGAAGAAGAGATTTCTCTCCATCGGGAAGGTGATGCTGGATTGGACCTCTCATGGTTGTATCACTGCCTGAACCTTACTTCCATATATTAATAAAGCATTTGAGGTTCTTCTATTCGCATGTGTTTCAATGGTGAATTGTCTTACTTGCGTCTTTGATTTATGCTAATCCTTGAATCGATTATGAATGCATGCTTCTTGTAGTTTCCTTTTCTTGTCTTATTTGCAGGATCTCGTGTAGCTGGGCCCGTGAAAAGACTTGGAGCTGGGAGCAAGCGGCGAACAAAGGAGATTGGATCGACCATTTGTGCAAGACATCGGTAAGTGGATCTCTTCCTTTTATCTCTTGCATGTCATAAAGAAGAAACTTTAAATAGCTTTGCTTTCAGCTGTTGCTAAGGAACTGTCACCCCTAGAGTGGGTTAGGGTCATTCCGAGTTGGATACTTTCCCCCACAACAGACTGGCGACTCCACTGGGGATCGTGTCTTGTTGGTAGCTTGTGTATTGTTGCTATTCATATCTTGAACAAAGGGAGTACCGAATCGAACTGCATTCGAAACCTTCGAATGCAAAGTAGAGGGCAGCTACTCTAGCCCAGTGTTGGGCATGTTCATGATTTGAAGAGCTGATCCACGAGGACTCTTTTAAGCTCTTTGTGATAGTGTTCATCTTCCTCAATCATCCTCTAGAGTATACTTGACTGATAGCTTCTGATTTGGCCAAAAACCATTGATTTTTGAGCAAACTGTGACCCGAAATCTGAGAGAGACCAGAGTTGTCTCATCAGTGCAGCTGCAGCAAAGGCTACCTGCGCTGCAACGCAGGTCCCGAAGGGGCTACCTGCGCTGCATGTCAAATTGACAGTGCAGTACCTGCGCTGATCCAGTTTTGCCTTGTGCAACCGGGGTTCCCTACTGTCTGTTGCCCAGTTTTCAATATTGTTTTTGCAGCCTGCTGTCAACCTGTATACCCAGCTGAAACTACCTTTCTTTGCCCTCATTTCGCCTCAGTTGTATGTTGAAACCGTGATTGTTCTTATTGTATTTCTTGCTTTCATTCACAGTTTCCCATAGCGAAAGTGAACTAGTCTTGCTGTGACCTCTTGGATCTAGGCCTGAAAGAAAGTGTCGTTGTGATTCTAAGAGCTAGTTTATTGCTGTTCATAGCTGCTTGAGGATTTGCTTTCGCTATATGGTTCGAATTTCAGTATTTCTTGTGTAGAAACGAGTAAATCTTAAGGTGTTCTTTTGATTATTGGACAAATACTTGTTTGCTTTCGCTTGAAATTAAATTCGAAATCGTACAACAGCTTTCTTTTTGTCATACACCAACATTAAGAGAGAAGAAAAGAAATACTTGCATTGTGCATGTGCATATTGACAGTTTGCATGTCGATTTAGGAAAAGTGCATTAGTGTGTGCTCCATGATCTGTTTGAAAAGATGATGTCTTTCTTTTCCTTCAGTAGTTAGGATTTTCATAAAGTTGAAAGAATTGAAAAAAGCTTGCTTATCATTCTTAGACTGCATTTAGGAGTTGTATCATACATCACGTGGTGATCCATAAAGGCAAACTGCTAAGCAAGATCAACCTAAAAAGAACTGAATTTATCTAAAAATGCTTTGAAACATAACGAAACACAGTAGAGGTCTAGGTAGAGACGTGAACCGGCGTCGTTAAACATAGTGACTATCGATCTCTACGAAGGTGGGTGATTCCTCCTGAGGGATGAGAGCGCTAATACGGATTTGTGCCCCCGCGTACCGTCGCGTATATTGGGGGACCCCTATAGGAACAAAGCCTTTATCCATAGGAAACCGTGTCTGCCGCCCTACTGATCGCGATGCAGTGAACACAGCATTCACGAAGATCGACCACTCGTACCGTAAAACGTATTCTGTGGTTTCGCGAAAGGTTTGGCACACCCTCTGCCTAGAACTCCAGAGTAGTTTCTTTTGGCCTTTTTCAAACTCTATAACTGAAAAAGTCCATCCGAGCATTTGTCACTTCGGGCTCGTTAATACATCGAAGGAGACTAGAGTCATCTTTAGCTTTTTCTCGACTCTTAAAAAGTGAAAAAGCAAGTTGTGTCTAAAGTGTCGTCATATAAAATTCATTCTAAACGGAACATAATCACCTCCTATTCCTGCGTTGATCTTCGAAGTTAGTCTTTTGGCATCGTAAGTTCTTGTAGAATCGCTAAAATCTTTTGGATAGACTCAAAATGTCTGAACAACCGTCAACATCTAGGACTGTGTCGTCCGACACAGCAACAGCAGAGCCTCCTGCTGCTACTCTAACGATGTTCGCTGGTATACCATCTATCCCAGCAAATTGTCAACAACAAGCCGGAGTCCCATCAGGGACGACAATATGGTTAGTTCCTATTTCTTCATTTGGATTATCATCTGGTACTTCTTATGTTGAAACTCAACAAATTGATCCAATGTGTCTTCAAAGGCCAATTTACCCTTTAAGTACTGGATTTCCACCATGTGGAGGGCAGTATGCTCTTTCATTGTTCCCTCCAGGAGAACAACCATATGGGAGTTTACAACAAAGTTCAGGTCAAACTAGAATCACATCTAGCGGTTGGGTACCAATACTGCCTAAACAACCAGGAGTTGTATCTTCAATGCAACCAGTACACCCTGTGTCGAATATTACAACCACTCCTGCTATTGTGAATGCGTTGCATCAATCACAATCTCAGGGTAGTGCCTCCTTATCTGGAGCGACTCAGGCTCAAATAAGTACTGTGACTCCTCATCTTGGTCAATCATCCAGTATTGGTCAACAGCAAATGGTCCAACAACCAGAGCTGGTTCAATCTCAACAACCGCCATTCCAGCAATCATATCAAGGACCTGAGCAACAAGTCTTTGTAAGTAATGGGCAACCATGCTATAATGGTTACGCCCATCAACCTTGTCAAAGTTGTCAGCATTATGCTGGTCTGCAAAGACCCATTGCTCAGGCGATACCATCTTATCCTGGATATGCTCCGCCTAATCTGAACCATCAGTTGCCTTTTGTAGCAACTCTAGAATTACCAGATCTAAACCGGTTGACGAATGATCCAATTGCTTATGCCCCTTGGTGGCCAGCGATTCCGCATAAACTTCAATCGGACATTCCTAAATTCAATGGAAATCCAGGTGAAGACCCGTCGAATCACGTCATGACTTTTCATCTGTGGTGTTCATCGAACACTCTAAACGATGATTCGATAAGACTTCGCCTCTTCCAGAGGACATTGACAGGTCCAGCGGCTAAATGGTATATTGAATTGCCAAGAGCCTCTTTCGACAATTTCAGCTCCTTAGCCACGACTTTCTTAACCCATTTTCAATTACCGATAAGGTATGAAACGGGAACATAACTCCTTACCAACTTCAAACAGACAACGGCCACTCACATATCTGATCATATACATGAGTGGCGACGTCATCGTAGGATGGTGAAAACTTACGTTCCCGATCAGCTGTTAGCTGAATGGTTTATAAAGTCGTTACTTCCGGCTATAACGGAAGATGTGGCCAAGGGGGGAGTCGTAACAGAGGAGCAGGTCATTGCTCATGCTCAATACTTAGACTTAGTATATACTCAGTCAGGCATGCTCTACGACAAAATACCTGACGCCCCTAGACCTGAATTTTCAATTCCTCCCCCTCCTAAATCGAATACTAACTCTCACGCCAGTAATGGCGTGACTGGCAAACGCAAAATTTCTAGTCAAAATGCAAATGAAGAATTTCTTGCCTCAGAAGTAAATGCCATGTCGACTGACAAGGGTAAACAACTGAAGCAACCAGGGGGCAAGAAGAAAAAGAAAAGGAAAGGGAAACCCCCGACAGGGTGTCATATATGCGATGAGGATCATTGGACGAAAGATTGTCCACATATAGCTGAAGTTAAGAAACTCTTCAAGAGTTCAAAAACCCCAGCAGTATTGACTGATCCGTTTCCTAATCCAGGTCAAGATCTGGTTGCTAATCGAAATGCTTCCCGATCCCAAGTGCTTATGTTGTCCACCTCAAAGCAGCAAAATAATGCTTTGACAAGGAATAAAGGTTACCGGAATCCACAGCGGTCGAATAACAAGGCTGATAAACAACCTAGTAGTTCGAAAACAACTTTGACCAAAGTTGTGCCACCCATCGTTCCTAAGCCAATAATAAACTCGCCAAAGGGAGTAGTACACAAGTCGACATTTAATCCTCGTGAAAAAATAACGCAGGATTATAATATAATAGGGGACCGCGCCCAATCGTCGTCCGCTATGTCGACACTTGAGGTAGAGCAAAATTGCACTTCCCAAGAGCAAGCTTTATTATCAGCCATAGGTGGGATTGACCCAATGGATTCCAATCTTGTGGCCTTTGATCATAAAGGATATGACCCTCAGTTACCAGCTCAACAAGCTTTCCTTATTCAAGTGAAAGCCCTCAACAAAACTATTCATCGAACAATTATTGATGAGGGGGCATCTACATGTCTTATGTCAATGAGTTGCTGGAAAAATTTAGGCTCACCACCCTTGTCAAAATCGTCAACGACATTAAACGCATTTGATGGACGATCATACACTCCATACGGGATTTTAAGTAACTTGCAAGTTGAACTGGGGGGCAAAACAGTAGAAGTTGATGTGGAAGTAATCGACGGAAACCTCGATTACAACATCCTACTGGGAAGGCCTTGGATATATGCCATGGCTGCAGTTGTGTCGACCTACCTCAGGAGGATTGTATTTCCTTTTCAAGGAAAAATTACAATCGTCGACCAACAAACATTTCTCCCCAACAGTTCTCAAGTTACGGGAAGCAGCACAATGATCCATGAAAGTAATCAATCGCTCCAAAATATCGGAGTAGGTCTCCTAAAAGACCCTGCCTTAATGGGTACTTTTGCCCTACCGCCGGCGAGTAATCTGGCGGAAGTAGCCACAGTGGAAACCTACAATATGAAATCTTCTATATCTAATGGATTCGGAAGATTCCTGAATATTTTGTCAGCATGGATCATTGCCCTAATGGAAATACTATAAATACAGTGGGCCCCGAGGACGGTTCTTATCTCGTGTCAACCTCGTTAAAAAATGAAACAAAGAGTAATGAGGATAGTTCTTTTACTATGTCAGCCTCATTAAAAAATGAAATAAATCCCCTTTTCAAAATTCAAAGGTAAACCTTCATTCCATCCACCAAGTTGAATGCAATGAAGCTTGGGGGGCACCCTCCTTTGACATGCGTTATTATGATGCTGGGGGCATGCACAAAAAATGAGCAGTTTTAGCACGAGTTCATGCTCATTAAAAAATAAATGCACCTGTGAGCAAGCTTCCCGCAGAGTTCAAGCTCATCCAGAAAAAATGAACCGGTAAATGACCATTTGAGACCGTAAATCCATCAGCCATAAAAACCTTGGTCGTGTTTGCACCGTCACCTCCACTTTTCATTTGGCCGATCATTCACATCCACTTGATTGTTTACCTGTTTTGAGGAACAGCTGCGAAGAGTGATCCCACTTAGCCATCCTTGTAACACTGCCGTGATTGGAAAATTCCAACCTGTACCTGGAATCTGCTGCTATCCCTGTTTATCACTCGTTCCTCAGAACACGAGTCTTCTTTGAGCTCTTTTCAATGACTCGTAAAATATGAAAAGTTTGCCGAGTTTTGGCCTTCCAGCTCGTTAAAAGGACAGGAAGAGCTATCCCTCCTCTAGATTTTAATCTTTTTGGACCTGAGGGATTATTGCACAAAAAGATCGAGCGCTTGCCTAGTTCGGCTCGATAAAGATATCGAACATTCATCCCTTTTGTATTGTTTTATACTTTTTCGGACTTGAGGGATTAGATGACGAAAAAGGACCCCTGGAGTCCACTTTATGTACCCTTTTCAGACTCTCTAAAAATGAAAAGAACCGAGTTGTCTTTGTCGCTGGGCTCGTTAAAAATATTGGGTAGCGACAAACTTGTCTTTAGACGAGAACGAGTTTCCCTATCGTTAGGCTCGTTAAAACATAGCGATGGGCTTGCCCGAAGGGCAGGTTATAGAACAAGCATATGTTATCCTCCTCAAGCTTGTCAAAAATAAAGAGGTACTGGTCAGAAATGACTGGGGAAAAATTGGGAAGAACCTCAAAGCTTAATGGTAGCAAGTCGCTCTTGAACATGACACTTTTGCCTCCGTAAATATCGGGTTGGGTTATTATCATTCACCGGTCCCTTCACCATGGTCTCGCCATACCATCCAAATGGGGTAATGCTACCGATCCACCACATCAGTGTCGTTATATGTTCAAGAGATGTCATTCAGAAAGTGTCAACCGGGTCCCATCCACTACCATGCATCATTTTTCATCCTTCCATGACCGCCACCCTGAATCATGTTTCATAGATCGTTTTCACCATCATCACTAGCTCCGTTCCATGTCACTGATGTGGGATTCATTAAGGCCCTCCTTTGACGGATCGCTTCTTGTCGACATCAGCTCACTATCTAAGAAGTTGATCTAGGAACACCCCCTCAGTACTTTGAAGCTTGCATGCCTCAATGGCAAGTTTCTCATTTCCGGCGATAGGTATACATCAATGACCTTCGACCGGGGGACTTTGCGTGGTGTTCGACGTCAGATCCTATATTCACGCCACATGAATTGTGCTGCAGTACCTTGAGGGTCATCATCATTATCGGTGATTCCTCTCGCGCTTGTTAACAGTTTACATTATTGACTGGTAATCAAGCGATGTCTTTCCATGTTCGACTCCAAGAAATTCTCACATGGATCGACTTGTACTTAGTGTGAAGATCGGAAGTTTGAAGACCCCGGATCTAGTTTCATCCATCCGGGCTGCGATATATATTCAGGAGATAAAGACATAGACATGTGCAGCAGATGATCATCCTACTAAAAGGATGATAATTAAAAGCAGAGAATTATCAGTCTACTACCAGACGATCGTCTATTTATGTACAACAAATGTATTTATAAAGCTGAGCATGGGAAATGCCCGCATCAGCTAGATCATGAAAAGAAAGTATGAAAAGATAATGTATTGTATTGTATTTTGTTACAGGTCACCTCCCGGCGATTGAATGAACTTCGGATCCTCCTAATAAAGCATTTCACCCGATAAACGACCTCATACTTTAGGGGGCAACTGTTATAGACATTTTTGTGCCTTACAGCAGGGGGCATGAAATGTCAATAATCTGAGGGATCCAAATTCCCTAAACATGTTGTTCTTACCCTTAGAGGAACAAGGTCAGCAAACCACAGCACTACAAATCAGTTCTCCACTGAAAAACACTCAAAAACAGGTCAGTTTTGAATCATGTCAACTGCTCCACTGAGCACCTACGCTGAATGTCAAAAGCCCTGTGGTGTACCTGCGCTGCATAGCAAGTACAACAAAGCCTACCTGCGCTGGGCGTACTTTGACATGTGGAGGAATCTTTTCCCAATGTGCCAGTGCCCAGGAAGCTTCCAAATTGACACTTGGATCAAGAGATTCGCCTAATGATGAGTTAAGAGGTTCTAAAACTCCAAGTGGAAGGTAGAAACTCCAAGTGAACTCAAGGACTGAAGAACAACTGGGGTTGAAGAGGACAACAAGTCACACATACAGCTGACTTATCTTCACTCCAAAACTCTATATAAGGATCTCATCCCATGGGATCTGGAGGCCGGAATTCAGAGCAAAGAATTGCTGTTGGTTTACAGTTGTGAGCATTGGGTGATTGCTTGAGGGAGGTGAAGAAGAGATTTCTCTCTGTCGGGAAGGTGATGCTGGATTGGACCTCTCATGGTTGTATCACCGCCTGAACCTTACTTCCATATATTAATAAAGCATTTGAGGTTCTTCTATTCGCATGTGTTTCAATGGTGAATTGTCTTACTTGCGTCTTTGATTTATGCTAATCCTTGAATCGATTATGAATGCATGCTTCTTGTAGTTTCCTTTTCTTGTCTTATTTGCAGGATCTCGTGTAGCTGGGCCCGTGAAAAGACTTGGAGCTGGGAGCAAGCGGCGAACAAAGGAGATTGGATCGACTATTTGCGCAAGACATCAGTAAGTGGATCTCTTCCTTTTATCTCTTGCATGTCATAAAGAAGAAACTTTAAATAGCTTTGCTTTCAGCTGTTGCTAAGGAACTGTCACCCTTAGAGTGGGTTAGGGTCATTCCGAGTTGGATACTTTCCCCCACAACAATGCTCCTTACCCATCTGGGTTTCCCCCTGGACTTCATCAACTGGATTATGTGCTACATTACCAAGGTTTCATACAGTGTTCTTATAAATGGATCAGCCTCCCCTTTTTTCCATGTTGAACGTGGCCTCAGACAGGGTTGCCCCCTGTCTCCCCTACTTTTTTTGCTCATCATGGAAGGCTTGAGCTGGCTCATTTCTGAAGATCGTAGGCTTGGTTGACTCCAAGGTATTAAGATCACCAACAATTTCATCCTTACACATCTCCTTTTTGTCGATGATGTTTTAATTTTCCTCAATGTGGGTGTCAGTGATTCATCAAAATTTCTTTCTATAATGCAATTAATCAGCTGAGCCATTGGTATGGAGTGTAATTTCTAGAAATCCACTATTTCGTTTGTTGGATGATCGCCACATGAGATTCATTATGCACACTAGATATTTCCCTTTACACTTCTACATTTTGATGATGGACTCAAGTATCTTGGGTTCCAACTCAAACCTCTTCATTATAAGATTGTTGATTGGACCTAGCTTGCTGCCAAGATTGAAAGGAGATTCAAAATTTGGCATCACAGATATCTTTCTATGGAAGGGTGACTAGTTCTAATAATTTGAGTTTTGGAAGCCACTCCTGTATATTGGATGTCCATGGCTTGGATTCCTAAGGGGATCTTGACAAGAATTCAACAGTTGTGCTACATATTTCTATGGAAAGGAAAATAGGACGGCCACATATATGCATAGGTTCGATGGGACCTGATTGCACTTCCCAAGAAATGGGGAGGCTGGGGACTGAAGAACCTCAACTCCTTCTCTAAAGCGCTAGCTACCAAGATGGGCTGGAAAATCCTCACTGCTAAAAGATTATCAACTGAGGTGGCTTATCATAAATATATCTGGCCCCTTCACATCCTTGATTGGGTCAGACTTCCCACTTGGAACCGCTTGAGCATCTCATCCATTTGGCACGCTGTCTTAAATTACATATCCTATATTCGTGATGGACTCGCCCAGAGAATAAGATCTAGATCTTCAGTTCGTGTTGATATGGATCCATGGTTTGGATGCGGTAATGCGTATAGGATTCCTTCTGATATCATACATTTCTTATCTAATGTTGGTATATCACATCTTACTCAAATAGCAGATCCAGAGAACTCTAGCATTTTTTCTCAGGCATGGAAATTTGCTTTTCATTTAGGCATTCCTAACATCTGGCATATAGATTTGCTCAACTACATTAATGCTCTTGTTGAATCACATGTTAGAATAATTGTTGGGGATGATGAACTCATTTAGGTACATGCCAAGCATGGAAAATATGCTCCTAAGGATGGTTATACAAACATATATGTTGCACACAAGCCCCTAGTTATGGACTGGTGGTGGAGTGTATTGTGGAAGCTGAAGGCCCCGTTGCGATCTAGACTATTCATGTGGACTATTCTCCAAAATAAATCACCTACGGAAGAAAAATTAAAGAAGTGCTCATTCCATGGTCCTACCTGGTGCATTCTTTACCAAAATGATTCTTAGACAATTGATCACCTCTTCCTTCATTGCCCCTCCATTTTACCATTCTTGTCATAGATTCTCAACTCTCTCTCTATCACCCCTTAGTGGTAGGGGAACTACATCCTTGAGGCCTGGAAATTGTGGCAGACCTCTACCCATCTGTTGATGGTGTTGGACCCACCAACATTTCGGGGATCACCCTGGTATGAAGTCACAACTAGACGTCACACCATTTGGTGTGGGAGTCCCATCTGGTATGATGGCCCGACTACCATTGTCTTAAGGATTTTCCTCAACTTTTGCTTGTCAGCACATGAGAGTGGTTTGCTTTGTCTTCGAGAAGTGAGGTTTATGTGCCTAGTGAGTGTAAGTGTCACTTGTGTTAATGTTTCTTTCAATATCGAGGGAGAGGGTGAGAGTGAGTTCCAGGTCGATTGGGAACAGTCCCAACACTGCTAGGAAAAAACAAGACAACATGATATGCACAGCTTCAGGAGGAGCAGTCCACATGAATGTGGCAATCACAACATACAAGGTAATATAACACATACAACACTCAATGGATTATTCTGAACGAGTGCAACGGTTGTTATAGAAATCTTCATGTGAAAGGTCTGTCTGATGTCCGGGAGAGCAGTCTACATGGGTGAGTGTGGTGCGGGTAAATTCTCATTATGGACATAAACAATTCCTCTAGCCCGAGAGAGAAAGTCTAGCCACAAAAAAACAATCTATGGAAAACTTTCTTAATCTAGAATCAAATAAGAGGGCCTACCTCTTAGAATACTATTCTGCTTGGTGATGATCCTGCTTCCTTACTCAAGTTATTTCTCGTTTCCTTCCTATGAATACGTGAAACAAGCAAAGAAGAAACAAAAACCACAAACATGATAGCATACAAATTGCATTCAGCCTACTTAACAGGTCAAGGAAGATTAAGCCATCAAATGTAAGATAACAATTTAATGTAGGAAATCAATCAATAGTTGTATTCATATAAGTTCAGAAAGAGATTACAACCAATGCCTTGACATCACTAGTCTCCTCCGATGTATCCCAGTTCCCACACTTCCGCTAGCATCTCATGGATATCCCCAACAATGGAAGTTTTAAGGCTTCTTCCCTTTAGTCTCAAACCAAACCAAACACACTATTCTCCCGCAAACATAAACAAGAGAGCCACAACCTATAGATGTCTTGTTGATTATTCAAGCTCCAAAAATAATAAGACTGAAACTAGTGTAGCTTGTAAAAGGATGGGTTTATATAGCTTGGATGGAGGGGAGATGGTTCTTCTTATCATGGGAGAAGGACTTATCTCTTGGATTGGTTCCATCTTAATAGGGGAAAGGAGCCCAAACTAACTTCCTCAGCTCCATCCAACCCAACTATTTACCAAACTTCCGTTACGAAGCTTCTAGACCTGGAAGCTTCGACTCCATATTTAAAAAACTTGCCAAACGAGGATCATCGCCACTGAGAAAAGGCTCAATAGCATCATACGATGCTAGTCATAGTTTTAATCTTTGCAAATCGGCACGAGGAGGAAACAGGTCATTAGCGTCGATCTTCTAAACTAGGGTAAAAGGAAGATTCTTGGGAAATGACGCAAAAGGAAATTGTTCTGCTTGTGAAGAGGGACATAATGAGAGTTTCTTCTTGTTAGAGTCGGTCTAGTCATCCCTCCGTCAGAGATAAAAACTCTTTTTGCATTTCATGTTTAGGTGTCCCATCTCACTCGATCAATTGCATTCCGTTAGGAGCATTCCATAAATCTATCAGAAGGGCTTTTGTCATTCATCCCCCTCATGCTTTGCACTGCTGGCTCAGGTTTCTTCATCAAAATCAAGTCTTAAGAGTCATTTGCAGTCCTGCTTCAGTTTTTAGGTCATAACAGTCATTTTAGTCATTAGGTCTAGGGTTAGTCAAGCTGTGTCTTCACAAGGTCTAATAAAGCCAGCAGGCCAGAGGGAGGTTCTTGATAAGTTGTTATTTCAAAGATTTTTATCGTCATATGGATGGATTATGACTTTTCTTCAAAACTCTGTTTTGAAGACAAGTCGACATTTTGTTTTTTGTAATAATTTTCAAAAATTTTCAGTTCTTGAATTCTTCAGGCACAACCCTGGTCTCCTTTGCCAAATCCCATGTCAGTTATTCCTGCAAAAAATTGCCAAAAAATTCATCATTTCAACCAAAAATCAAGGAGGAAACAAAAAGTCAGAGTTCTATTAATTGTGAAAAAGTGCCAATTGCAAAACATTACAAAAATGTGTTTTGGAGAACCAAAAATCAAATTGATGTCTTTATAAGCTTTTGCTATGAAGATGAATGTCATTCTGCATGCCAAGGTTGAAGAGAAACATTTCAAAGCGAATTTGGGTGAGCAGTGCGTGTTTTAGGGCGAAAGAGCTTGCAGCTAGCCGGCGCGGCGCACTGGGAGTTTTCGCCCAGTGTTATTTTGAACGGGCGCGGCGCACAGGAAGCGTGTGGCGCACTGGGTTATTGCCACGGCGCATATAGCCCAGAGCCCGAAATTGTGTCAAAACTCTTCAAATTGCTCATTTCTTGCGTGGATTTGCCAGGTAGGCTTGCTATCTTGATGTTGCATCAAATTTTGTGATAAATGTTGTTGGTTTATGGGTGGGAAAGGTTGAAACAAAAAATTTAAACCCTACATCTAAAGTTCCTTCAAAGGAAATTTGTTGTGGGTTCTTGAATCTTTGATTTGTCACCAAGGACTCTCATCCTTCCCCATTTCTCCCTTGTTTCATCATTCCCTACCCCCCCCCCCCCCCCACTACGCTCATCAATCCTACTTTTTCTTTCCCACATTTAAATCCAAAAACCCCCAAAAACCCTAGCCCTTATAAAAATCTCCCAACCTTATACAACAATTCCAAACCCTAAACCCTATTCCTATACATAAATCCCTCAAACCCTCTCCCATATTTTCCTATTGAATTTCTCCCAATAATTCCCATTCCTCACTAGTATTTCCCCTTCCTAACATTCCCTTGTTTCAATTTTGTTCCCCTTGGTGGCAGAATTCAACATATTGCATTACAACACAGCAGTTTCATAAAGATCAATTCAAGCACAGTTCATATACCGCAGCATCTCTTCTTCAAGGTATTTTGTACAGCAGTCATGGCATCTGAGCATTCATCGAACTATGAGGTGGAAACCCAAAGTGACTCTCCTTTGGAAGAACAGGCACCCCGGAGGCCTCATAAAAGTGGCAGACATGTTAGGGAAGAACCGATCACCCTTACAGAATTGCAAGCCTGCCCTCTTTCTATGCAGTGTTTTCAGCATCAGTCATGCTATGAGTTTTGTCAAAAGGTGGCTAGTGTCCAATTTCATCATGAGTTGGCTCGTCTTTTTGTGCTGCACTTGCACGGAGATCAAGCTATCTTGGCTGGTGTCACCTTCACACTTACACCAGAATCTGTCTCATTAGCAACCGGTATACCGAACATTGGTGAACCATGGCACAAGAAACAGAAGATTGACCGGCAGCATTATGAGCCATACATTAAAACTAGTTTCTTGAGGCAGCTCAAGAGAGTGTTCCCGTTCCGATATCTGAAAGATGAATATGCTCCACTCATGAGATTGATTATGAAATATTTCAGCTGTGAGGGACGGTTCTCTCGTCTTTATGCTTATCACATCAGGTTGCTCATGCATTTCACCAGGGTACGAATGATGAACATTCCGTATTTCATTTGCCGGAACATAGAGAGGATGACCACCTTTATACAGCATAAAACCCCTCAGCAGCAACTTAACAGTGTATATCATTTTTCTCTTATTAAGATTTTGGTGGTTCATCAGCTTGGATTGCAGGGCATCACTTGGGATGATTTCATCTCTCGTGATTTCTTCAGAGCTTCACGGGGAGTATCAGAGGTAAAGCATGAAGGTGAACCTTCTCATCAGTATGAGCGCCATGAGACTGCTAGTGTGCTAGTTTCATCACATATCAGAGAGGCACCAAACATTTGTTTGCAGCGGCAAAGCGAGTGTTATCTCCACCCGAGGTGGAAGGGGCCTCGCTTCCTCCATTAGCATCACAGGTACTGGAGAAAGGAAAGAGGCCAATGCAGGATGAGGGGCCTTCAGGTGAGCCATCAGGTGAACGAGAGACCAACTTCATTCTCCTTCATGATACAGATACAGATACAGGTCAACAAAGCGCCAAACTTAGAGAGATCATCCAGGAGCAGCAAACAGAGATCGAAGCCTTATCCCTTGACTTAGAGAGGGCTAAGTGGACCATGAAATACTTGGAGCATAGGAACAAATAGCTTGAGGATTAGAAGGCAATCATGGAGCTACAAAACATTCATGAGCATCGCCAAGCTGCACAAACGAGAAGAGTTGAGCTCACGTCATTGGAGCAAGAGATTAATGAGGATCGGGAGGCCAATCTCGAGAGAGTCAACATGCACTTAGAGAGGCTGTTGGATAAGGCCGACAAGGACCATGCATTGCTGAGACACATGGCTTTTCACTAAATGGCACAAAACAAGGTGTGCAAGGCCCGAATCAGGAATTTGAAGGCGAAATTGAGGAAGGCAATAAAGAAGCAAAAGAGGCAAAGGGAGCTCGATCGACTTCAGATATTGGTCGAAGCCTCTTTGGCCCAACATAAAACTTAGTGAGGAAGCTCTGGCCAAAATTTTAAGAAATTTGGGGCATTTTTGGTATTTTTGGAAAATTTTGTACAAAAAATATGGTTTTTCTCCCTGTGCGTCGTGCCACGTGGCGCGCGCTTATGATAGGAGGCTCCAAATGAAAAAACGTTTATAGTTTTGGATTTTTCATGAGAAATTATGACTGTTTGTGCATGGCCAAGAATTTTGGGCAAGTTTTGAGTCCTCAGGAGGTCAAAAACACCCTAAAAATGACCTCTCTGCCCCTAATTTGACACACAGGAAGCAGTCTTGGGAGATTGAGGTTTTGGAGGGGAAAATGGGCACCAAATTCAGAAATTCCACTTGGGTAGGAAAGTAGACAGGTAGGGCTTTCCAACAAGCACACTTGGGCTCAATTTGAACTTCAGAAAGTGCCTCAAAATCAGCACCAAAGTGGCATGACGCATACAGAAATTGGCACGGCACATAGAGGTTTTTTGCCCAATTTTTCACCTTCCAGCTCAGAAATTCGACCAATTTGACTAGTTTTTCTTTGTCATGTTATTTTTTACTTATCTTGATGTAATTGGATGAACATGATGTAATTTTGGTACTTATTTACCTGTTCTATAGGATTCATTCACCAAAAAGTGAAAATTTAATGAATGAATCAGTTTCCTACCTTATAGAGGCAAGTTGTTTTGATTGCCTAGATTTTAGTGCTTTGTTTAGAATTGGTTGAAACGGCTCCTAGAATGATGAGCTCGACCCCTAGAGGAAAGGGAATAGGTTGGCTTGCCTATATTATGTAATTTCTAAGTCATTTTCAGGGTTGGACTCTTGGGAAAAGTTTGGCACTCTATTGTACATTCACTTCTGCATTTTTGGCTAAGGAAAGACCAGGGTTTTACAGCATTGTTTGGGATCCATGTGGCTTTATGTTTTGATGGTGTGCTTCTCTAAGTAATTGTAAGCTTATCTAGTGTTATGTGTATCATTTTCAAGCTTCTTCTTCTGAATTTGAACAAATGAGTGATTAAGGTAGAATTCATAACTATTATGCCCTGCCTTTGAATTTGTTTAAATTTTTATGTTTTCATCTGTTTAAGGGGAATTCTTGAGACTCTCTTGCTCTCCTTAGCTTCTCACCAGTCTGAGCTATCCATCTCACTCACTTTAAAGCATCAAAATGATCGCCTTCCTTGCCCCAATCAGACCTCTGTAGAAACTGTGCCTCATCCCCGAGCCCAAATTTGCCTTTCCCATTTTTCAACAAAAATCACCAAAACTCAAATCAAATCGTTTGCACTTAATACCTAGCCTAAAATCAGTTGCTAAATTAGTCATCTCCAGCCCCATTGAGTATCTTTCGCTAAGATTGACCCAGAGAGAACCCTCTCCTGTCCTCGTAGGGCTAGCTACGAGGCTGAGTGTGGTTTGATGTGGACCTAGAACCTTGTCTTTTCAGCCTGAGACAAATCTAGGCTCTAACATAGTGGCGACCATACTAGGGAAAAAATGGTTTGCTTGTTGATGTCATTGGTTTTCTAAGCTACAGACGGAGCCTGAAGTTATGCCAGGTAGCCTTCGAAATGCTTTTTCTTTGCATTAGCGCAAGTAGATAAACGCTGCTTCAGTCAATCTCTGGTCTAGCTTGTAATTGTGACACTTGATTTGTGAATCACCCCACTACATCTGAGAATTCTAAGCTTTTAGATGATAAGTTTAGAATTTGACAAGCTGATCAAGTTGTTTTTGTTCCTTTCATTTCTTGAAAATAACACACTGGCTTCAAAGAGATATACCAGAGCTAATCCAGATCCAAATCCTCCCCCTTTTTACGAAAATCCCAATCTAATTTCAAGAATTGTTCACCAAGAAAGCTCTGTCACTCCCGTGTTTAAATCTCGTTCATGTCCTGCAATTTTTAAGTATCTTGAAGAGCTTGATTTTGATGAAAAGTTTGAATTGTCATTATTTAAAACCAAGTCTGAAAACTCTCTCGAGTCTATCATCCCAAATCCGGATTTTCTTGCTGCTCTAGATATTGAAAAGTCTAATAAGTCTATTGAAAATTTCATTCTAAGACAACTCCAAACTGACATTGAGGCTGCAAATATCATTGATTTTCTAGAATCTGCTTTTGCAACTCTTGGAGCTGTCTCAACCCCATCTAGCTCAAGGGTTCCAACGAAGCCGCCTTTCATTCCCACCCTTCCTCTGCAGCCTAACATTGCTGATCAAAAGTCTGTTGTAAATTCACCTCCGTCTACTCCTTCTACATCCAAAATTGCTTCACCTCCGCATACACCGCCTCATACGCCTCACACATCAGCTGCACCCTCTCCTCCAACATCCCCCAGACCAAATCCACCAAAAGCAATGGCTGCTCGGTTTGCACCTCTTGCGTTGCCTCAAGTTTTGAATGACATGCCCGTAGATTATTAGAGCAAAAGTCATTTGTTTGATGGCACGCCTCAGGGTATCACAGCTCAGCAACATGTTGACAAAATGACGGATTTCTTTGATCTCCATGAGATCGATGAAAAAATGTGACCATGAGGTTACTCGTGCAGACTTTCGGTGGCGAGGTAAGAAAATGGTTCAGAGCTTTGCCAGCTAGAAGTATTCCTACATTAGAAAAACTTAAAAGGTAGTTTTTGGAACGCTGGGAAGTAAAGAAAGATCCACTGCAAATCACTTCTGAATATACCAAGATCATGTGAAATGCTGGTGAGTCCATTCAAGACTATTGTATTAGATTCAATGCAGTTTATAATGCAATTCTGGATGATTTAAAGCCAACTAGAAGATCAGCTTTAGTTAAGTTCCTGGATGGTTTTGATTCAGACATGGCTTATCAGTTAAGGGAGAGAGATCCAACTACCTTAGAAGAAATGCAAAAAATTGCCATTAGTGTTGAGGCAAATTTGAATGATAAGAAAGCTAGAATGAAAGCAAAGAAGAAAGTTTCAATAAAAGAAGAAGCCTCTACCTCAGATCAGGTGCTCCGCAAGGTAGAAAAGATGATTGAAAGGTTGACGCTTGATAAGCCTGAACCGCAGATTCAGAATCCCAATTTCCGTGGCCAGTAGCAACCTCAATTCAGGATCAAACAACGTGAGCAGTGAGCACAAGAAACGAAATCACATTAGTAGCAAGTAAAGACACCTCTTCAGCAGAATTTTGTTGGCCCCGAATCTGATGATGAAGACCATATAATAGGAGAAGAAAATCACTTCTTTACTTCTGATGATATGCCCACATTTATCACTGAAGATGATGGGTATGCAGAAAGTCCAGTTGTACAGCATGATGCAGATTTTATCTTGTCGAATGACACAGCTCTTGAAGAGGAGTCGGATGAGTATCAAAGAGGGTATATGCATGCCTTGTCCGCCCAGCAGCGTCAGTATTCATTAAGAAACAGAAATGTCCCCATAAATCCAATCCAAAAGAGAAAGGAAGGTCCAACATCAACTAATGAGCCACCGGTTGCACCAAATAAAGGCAAAGAAGTTGTTGATCCTATGCCTAACAAATCTCCATCAGCAAATGAACGAGTCAATCAGCCCATTGTACCAAAAGATAAAGCTGAGAAAAAAGAGGTTCCAGCCAAAGAGGTAGAGAAGACTTCCACTTTTAGTTTAGAAAATGAAATTTCTAAATTGAAGGTATCTATTCCCTTGACAAAGCTGATGAAGAATAGCAGTTATAGAGGTCAGGTTTCCAAAATTCTGACTTTTGATCCAATGTTTGATATGGTGAGTGTGGAAGATGATAAACCCGAACTGATTTTTGGACCAGCATTGAATGGTGAGTCTCCGGACAGTGATGTGCCTCCTTTTTATATCAGTTTGAGAGTGCATGAGTTTGTGTTGCATAATGCTATGTTCCGGTGCCTCCCACAATCTTATGCCAAAAGCTATCATGGAGAAGTTGGGTTTGGACATCACAAGGAAGTACCATGATCTCTATTCGTTCGATTCCAGCAGGGTGAGATGTATTGGGCTTATTAAAGACTTGGTGGTCAGTTTGGATTAGATTCCGACTAAGAATATTTTGATGGATGTTGTTGTGGCAGAAATTCCTCCCCGATTCGGTATGCTTCTTTCAAGGTCTTGGGGAGCAAAGATCAAAGGAACTATGCAGCTTGATTTCTCCTATGCAACGATTCCAGTGTTTGGCCAAATGAGAAAATTGTATCGTGAATAGAAAATGAAATACATGATTACAAGCAAGGAGAAACCAATTAATCATCTGATTAATTATGTACATACAGATCTAGAGTCTTTTGTTTTGTATTCAGATAGTTTCAATGATATTGATAGTCAGTTAGTTGTAGCAAATGATATTCCAGAAATAGCAGAGAATTTCAGAGAAGTTTTGAAGAGAGAAGGACAAGAACATGGAAATACCTTTCAGCAATCAGAAAAAGATGATGGACAGCAAGCAGAAAAAACAGTGGAAAAAGAGTTTCAGCACTTAGAAGAAGAGGAAGATGGCCTGTGGACCATGGATTTCAATGGCGCAGTGGGAAATGATGGTGCTGGAATTGGAATTTGGGTACATAGTCCTTCTTCTACTCCAAACAAAGTGCCGAGTAATGTTCGGGTATGTTCTTATAAACTTTCTTTTGATTGCTCAAATAATGAAGCTGAGTATGAGGCTTTGATTGCTGGCCTAAATATCCTAAGAAAGTTGAATGCTAAGAGGATTGCTGTATATGGAGACTCTGAATTGGTGATTAAACAAGTTAAAGCCGAATATCAAGAAAAGCATCCTCAGATGCAGGCATACCGGAATGTTGTTCTAGACATTTTGAAGCTGTTTTCAGATTACACTTTGACGTGTGTGCCTCGTATTCAGAATAGTATTGTTGATGCACTTGCTAAGGCAGCAAGTAATTTGAAGACTCCTATGAACTCAAGCAATAAATTTGAAATCCATGTGAAGCATCGTCCGACTGTCCCGGACAATCAGAGATATTGGCAAGTTTTCCAAGATAATGAGGAGATTAATGATTTTCTGCAAAACAAAGGTAAATTCAAAGATACCTCAATTGATGTACAGCATGATGACGGTAAAGATGATGTGCAGATAATCAAATGGAAGTGTTGCAGCTCAAGGATAATGTGATTCCTAAAGGCTTGATACCTTTAGAAGAACTCTCTGATCACGTTGACGTATCCCGCAAACCAACATTGCAGCCAACAGAGAAGGGAGTCGAAGACGTGAATATTGGAACAGCCGAGCATCCGAAGATGGTAAAGC
Organism: Pinus tabuliformis; assembly: GCA_031772625.1. NCBI lineage: Eukaryota > Viridiplantae > Streptophyta > Pinopsida > Pinales > Pinaceae > Pinus > Pinus tabuliformis. The sequence goes on from CM062811.1 coordinate 1,195,633,437, forward strand.
TATCCAAAACATTGCCACCGAAGGTAAAGGACAAATATATCAGTTTGTTGTCATCTTTTGCCGATGTGTTTGCTTGGGACTATTCTGATTTGAAGATATATGACACCAATATAATTCAGCACACTATTCCTATTAAGCCTAATCAAAAACCTTTCAGACAGAAGTTAAGAAGGCTTAATCCAAAATTGCTACCATCAATTGAGAAGGAGATAAACAGGTTGTACAAATCAGGAATCATTGTTCCCATCCGTTTTTCTGATTGGATATCTAATTTGGTGCCCGTGCGAAAGAAGACCGGTGAGATTTGTTTGTGCATTGATTTTCGAAATCTCAACAAAGTTTCATTGAAGGATAATTATCCGTTGCCAAAAATGGATCACATACTTCAGTGAGTAGTTGGAGCATCTCGCATGTCACTACTCGATGGTTATTCCGGATATAACCAAATTTTAGTCCATGAAAATGACCGAGACAAAACATCGTTCACCACTCCGTGGGGAACATTTCATTATGCAAAAATGCCTTTTGGTTTGAAGAACGTGGGTGCCACTTTTCAGCGGGAAATGGACTTGGCTTTCGCAAATGAGAAGGATTTCTTCTTGGTTGTGTACCTTGATGATTTGACTGTGTTTTCCAAATCAGATGAAGAACACTTATACCATTTGAAAATTGTCTTTGAAAAGTGCAAAAAATATGGCGTGTCGCTGAATCCTAAGAAGAGCTTGTTTACCATGGATGAAGGCAAGCTACTTGGGCACATTATCTCAAAGAATGGCATCCGTATTGATCCAGCACGTCTGTAAGCAATTCAGCAAATTGACCTGCCCCGGAATAAGAAGGAGATTCAATCGTTTAATGGTAAGATGAATTTTCTGCGCCGCTTTGTTCCTAATCTTGCTTAACATCTTAGGGAGATTACAAACATGCTTAAGAAGGACAGCCAAGTGTCGTGGACGGAAGAGGCTCTAAAATATTTCAATTTAGTAAAATTGGCTCTTTCTTCAGCTCCGGTTCTAATTAGCCTGATTATACTCAGGATTTTATATTGTTTTCATTTGCTTCATAGCATACTATGGTAGCTGTGTTAATGCAGAAAAAAGATGAGCATGAAAGACCCATTGCTTTCTTCAGCCGGACTATAAGAGAGGCTGCTTTGAAATACAACATTATCGAGAAGCCAGCCCTTGCACTTGTAAAAGTACTGAAAGATTTCCATGTGTACATTCTTCATTCCCATATTTTAGCTTATGTTCCTAACGCTGTTGTCAAAGATGTTTTGGTTCAGACAGATCCTGAAGGAAGACGTGGCAAGTGGATAGCAGCTTTGCTGGAGTATGATATGGAGATAAGGCCCACAAAGCTTGTTAAAGGTCAGGGATTGGCGAAGTTGATGGCTGAATCAAATCTGCACGTCTTAGACATAAATCTGATCGTTGCTATGTCTGATGAAAATGAAGAAAGTTTGTCACTTCAGGTATCAGAAATGTTTGTTATTTCTCCATGGTATTCATATATCATATATGTACTTCAGAATTTGTCCGTGCCGCCTGGTATGGCTAGAAACAAAGATAAAACTCTTAAGTTAAAGGCTGCCAAGTTTTGTATTTTGAATTCTGCACTTTATTGGAAAGATCTCGGTGGCGTTTTATTAAATTGTTTGGTGGAGGAAGAAGCGAAGCAGGTCATGGAGGATTTCCATAAAGGAGACTGTGGCGGTCACCATTTTTGGAAAACAATGGCAAACAAAATTCTGAGGGCTAGATACTGTTAGGGCCTAAATCTGCCTTAGGCTAAAGGAAGGCAAAATTCAGGGTAACCACAAACCACGCTCAGTCTGGTAGCTAGCCCTACCAGAACAGGAGAGGGCTCTCTCCGGGTCACACTCAGGAAAATAAACAATAGGGTCTGAGATGACTCAAAAATGAATACTGATTTTAGGCTAGGTAAACAAATATGATGGAGATATTTTGAAGAATGACTGAGTTTTCTGGGATGTATGGGACCAAGGAACAGCATGAGCAGAGATTTAACCAAAGGCACAGGATATTTCATAAGGCGAGATAGGCATGAGGTTTTAGCAAACAAATTGAATTTAAATGAGGTGAAAAGACTGTTTAAGAAAGCTGAAAAGGGCATTAACGTATGAATCCTTTCCAGGAAGAAGAAAACACAAAATCTGAACACTTCCTCAAGGCAGAGCAATGACTAAATTCTACCTTCTCACTTAAAAGTATTCAGCTGGAAACGATCATGAATGAATGGCGAAACATAACAAAGACATATGAGACATAAAGGAAGAAACCCATGCTAAATTCATACCGCAAGAATCTTATAAATCAGAGCTGCACCATTTAATTAATCCTTTATCAAAATTGTACAGCCAAACACCGAGTTATTCCTCCATCGTTTCCCAAAACTCAGAACCTTTACAAATGATTTTTCAATACAATAAATAGACTCAATCTGTGGGAAAACATATTGACACCACATTCTTTGCTGCTATTATGGGGTCCCGAAGCACAAGGAGATTTGACTCATTGGTGTCAATTAGGTGGTCTATGGACCTTCGTTGCTCTTCACGGTGCTTTCGGTCTAATAGGTTTCATGTTACGTAAATTTGAACTTGCTCGATCTGTACAATTGCGACCTTATAATGCAATTGCATTCTCTGCTCCAATTGTTGTCTTTGTTTCTGTATTTTTGATCTATCCATTGGGACAGTCCGGTTGGTTTTTAGCACCTAGTTTTGGTGTAGCAGCTATTTTCCGTTTTATCCTCTTCTTTCAAGGTTTTCATAATTGGACCTTGAATCCATTTCATATGATGGGAGTTTCCAGAGTATTGGGTGCTGCTCTTCTATGCGCTATTCATGGTGCTACCGTGGAAAATAATTTATTTGAAGATGGTGATGGTGCAAATACGTTCTGTGCTTTTAACCCGACTCAAGCCGAAGAGACTTATTCCATGGTCACTGCTAACCGCTTCTGGTCCCAGATTTTTGGGGTTGCTTTTTCCAATAAACGTTGGTTACATTTCTTCATGTTAATGGGGAGTTGTTTAGTCATTAACTAATAGGAGCCAATCATCTTTTCTGAAGATAAGCAGCGTTACATTTTTACTCAAAAGACCAATGGAGAGGCGGAAGCTGTAGCTAGAAATCCTTTGAAACATAACTGAAGTCAAAAATAGGTTGTCAAATCCTATTCTTTTGCTAAACTTTGAGCCTAGAATCGTGTAGTTGTTGATTTTAGGCCAAAAAATCTATTTCATGAATGCCACTTGGCACATTCCTGCACAGCCGCCCTCAAATTTCTGGAGATGCATTTTCCACTTTTCAGAAATTAGGAAAAGGTCTCCAATATTTTAATGCTAAAATATGGGTCAAATTCGCCACATATGTTCTTTAGATCTAAAGATGAATCGAATGCCCAAGTATTTCACTGACTGCTATGACTGCCACCTGAGACATACAACATAACGCTGCTTTTAGTTCAATTTGGATCATGAATACGAAGATGGATCATTTTACATTCATCCTTCGGCAATTACATCACTGTCGTTTGCTAGTATGATGACATCTTGCATGCTGAGCCCCATCTCTCATAACGTTGGTGCTTTTCATCTGCAGCTGCAATTTCGTTCAGGAAGCTAGTCAAATTGCCACCATTGTTAGGGACGGTCTTTTGCTTTACCGTTTGCAGCCAATTCTTGAAATCTAGCTCTGCCTGCGATTTGCTGATGCCATTGCCCCGATGATCATTTGCAGTTTCATATGAAAACTCTAGGAGATAACTAGCACCATCTTGAAAACCAGTACTGGGTGATGTTGGAAGACCGACACCATGAACGACAAGATACAGCCTGTCTACAAATAGTAAGATCGCTCCAATTCCCATTTTTACTGGACTATCTCGTCAATCTTAAATTATAATGTTTGAGACGAGACATGGCAACCACTTAAATAAATGGCATGGCGAGTTTGAGAAGTTATTGTATGCGATTCAGCAGAGAGAAGTGGTATCATGCTTCTTCGCCATATATGCCCAAAACAGAGCAGTTTCCATACAATCATATACAATAGCTATGAACGATATATAAAGAAAGCCCAAACATCCTAAATTTCGATCGGTCCAAATTGACTAGTTAATTTTTTGAGATCGCAATCATGTGGGATCAAGAGTGAGTTCAACAGACATAATAGGCGAGGATACCCACTCCTTATGAGAAAAGCAGAAGCATACCCAGATGTTATTCGACCAAAGCAGCTCCCAACACTAATGATTCCCACATAAAGGCCCACCTTTTCGTTTCTTGCAGCACTTTCGATCTGAGCAAAGTTATTATGATAGCACCCACACTACCTCCACCGCTTACAACCACAAAATCGACAAGCCAAAAGTTAACCATTGTTGTGTCGCATGAAATCATATTCAAATTGCCTCCACTGAATTTGTAGTACAGGAGAAAAACCAAGTAAAAGAACACTTTTTCTTGCCTCCTGAAGTCCATACTGCCTATATGATATTTGTTATCACCATCAAGTTGTTCAACTTCAACATACTTATCAAATGAAGCATAGACATCTCGGCAGCCTTTAACATCAAGTTGTAAATCATAGAATGATTCCTTCCTTGTAGATTTATAATCCACATTTATGCACTCAATGTAGTTCATATGATGTCCTTCAAATAGATGTTCTATTGTATCCTCAACAGCTGTGCCCTTCAACTTATCTTCTAACTTGTCGCAGAGTACTCGGTTTAGCTCCTGCACATCATGTTGCATGAAAGAATCATATGTGTCCCATCCGAATGATTTGGTCAAGTCTTTTGTTGAAACGCTGGTGTCACTGTGCTGGACTTTATAAAACGAGCTCTCTAGAGCCAATGGAATACTTTTTGGGGGTATATCATTTTCAGGGTTGGGCATATGATAGACAGCCTTTCTGAAGTAAGGAATATGATACAATGTCTGAAGCAAAGAATTCATGTAGCATGGCGCCACTTGATTCTTCAGTCCAACAAAACCCGTCTAATTTTTAGAATCATACGCCCAATAATCAGGTACCCTTCGTGCACTGACTCCTGCTTCAGAAATCTGGTGAATGTTTTCCTCTGGCTCCTGTCCAGCACGATGGATGTAACAAAGGACCCTTTTCACGAGATCAGAATGCACACCTCCTGTCACAGATACTCGAATATCCAAAACAGGTCGAAGTCTTTCACCATTTAAACTCTAATGTCTTCGCTTCTAACACATCATACATGAATAAAATCACTGAACCGGCCCTGTTGACTTACTTGGAGAAGAATTGAGCTAAAAGAAATTGATTTTTTGATGAATTGATGATGAATTTCAGCCTTAAGGCTCTGTGCGCCGCACGCACTCCCAGTGCACCGCGCCTGGTGAGTGTGTCGTGCCAGTGTTAATTTACACTGCGGAGGAGCGCCCAATGCGCCGCGCGGCCCATGTGTGCCGCGCCTTCTTCCTATGTGCCGCGTAGCTCTTTTCAACACACAGTCACGGCCTTTTCAAACACTATTTTCTCTTGAAACTTCAAACTTGACCTTTCTCTTGAATTTTTGGGATGGCACTTGTCACAAAGGAATAAATAGCTTTGAAATATCTTGACAAGAGATGGTTTAAATTTTTACTTCTTCAAAAACCCACTTCATAATGTTTTTGACTATGGCACTTTGTCTTTTAATGAAACTATGTCTTTTGGCTTTCTCATTGATTTTCTGGACTCAAAATGATGAAATTGGTTGATTTTTTGTAGGGATATAGGCATAATTTGACTAAGGAAGACCAAGGCCTGCTTTTGAAATATTTTATGCTGGAAAGATACAAGTATTTTATTACAAAAACCAATTTGACAATTTCCTATTCAAAATAGAGTTTTGAACAAGAAATGTCCTCGAATATGCTTGATGATGAAATTTTGAACAGAGAACTTCTTTAAAAACCATCCTCATAGCCTGCGGGCATTTATGAAACATGTCAAAAGACTAAACCCTAGACTCAAAAACTAAAAGATTCTTTTTGACCAAAATAATCATCTATGACTGTGAATGACATGAACTAAGTTTTGATGAACATAGAGAAATTTTAACCAGCCCGGCAGGTACAAGCATGAGGGAAACAAGAAAACCAAGCCCTTCCATCAAAGAATGGCATGCCCCTAGCAGAATGCAACGAAGTGAATTGAGCGAGACACCTAAAAATGAATATGCAAAAAGAGGAATGATCTCTGACGGAGGGATGACCAGACCGACTCTAACATTGCCTCCAATGGGGATGGTAGCTCCTTGGAGGTGCCAAGAACGACAGATCTCTGGGAGAGCTAGGCAGTGCCTTTGTCCATTGGGCTGTGGAGTCATTATTTCAACAAACAACACAAGACTCTGACTCAATTTATTTGACTGAAACTTGACTCAAAACGACTCGATGATGAAACTGAAATCACTGAAAAAAACTTGACTCTAACAAACTAACTCAAAATACTAAGACCTGAACTTAAAACTTAAAGCTTGGTGGCAGTACTTGACCACCTGTGTTTCTTACAAGAGAATATATCCTCAAACTATATCAAAATGCCAATGTAACCAATCAAGAAGATGGCTTCTTGACTGATTCTTCCGATCAAATCTTCTGGTCAACAGTAGATACTTGTAACCGGGTCTCCAAAAAGCTAATTTACCATGATCTCCTTCATCACTGAACACTATAATAATCACCTTCACTGCTGGCTGCAACAAACTTGCCAGAGGATCTTGAAAAACATGAAGATTTGCCATTGCCACCTCCTTCTGAGAAAACAAGATGTCTTTTTCTCTTGCTTCTGATTTTTCTTCATAGATAAGAGCATGTTCCTGGTCTTCGAAAAATTCTGAACCAGTAGATGAGCAGATTTCCTCTTCAAAGAACGTTTCAAAACATGAGGCATATGAGGAAAAATCCGAAAGGGAATCATGAATGGTCTGGTCTGCTGAAGTCTGAATATAGTTTTGATCATCTTCATATAATATGACAGCCAGATTCTAATTACATTCATCACATTCATCAATCATGAGAAAAGCAACTTCAAATGATTCTTGAAACCCAACACTAACATTCATATCATCTACCAATGATTCATCCAAGGAAACTTTTTCACTTACTTGAACAAAATTCTCATCTTGTTGTTCATGAACTGAATGAGCTACCTCCTCATGAAGATCTAGTTCTGGTGAGATAAGGTCAGTTAGGTCTGTAACTCTATTTTTTCCATTTGAGGCAGCCTCAACCATGCAACTCTCTTTTTCCTCATCACAATCTGTCTCTCGATCTGATTTATCATCCCCATTATCTGAGATTGGAACATCATTTTCTTGCATATCATCTTTTATTTCCACCAGATCTGAAATAAAACTTCTTCTTTCATCATTTCCAGCCATATGGAAATCTTCAGCCTGCTGATCTATAAAGCTGCTTACAGGACTGTCAACCTTTTCAAAAGAGGAAGAAGTTCCACCATCACCTTCTTGACCAAGTGCACACTGCAGATCTGCGTTAACTTGAGCTGTAACATGACAGTGCAAGAGTTGATCTATCTCATCTTCAGATAGAGGAGATAATACTTTTTGTTTTCTCTTGCTCAAACAGTGATTGTCTTCATTAATTTCAAGTGAAGGAGTATACAAATTTTCCTCATACAGCTGATCCATTTCATGTAATTCCTGTTGACTGTCAAGATGCAAAATTCCTTCATCTTCCACCGTACTAAGATCTTGATCCTGCTGCAAATTTTCATGATCGTCTTTATGCTACTGGAATGAATTTTCATACAATGCTTCCATGATTTCTCCGTCCATCAAGTCATCACGCCCATAAAAATTCTCAAGGTCTTCAATAAAACTATGAACATGGCTACAACAGTCCTGAACTAAAGCCAAGGATGGATACAATTCTTTATACCTTTCAAAGAATATTGTATGAAAATATTTTAAACAATGAATAGAAGCAGGTGGCAAACTTTCATACCAAGATCGAGCTTCATCTTCCAGAGTAGCCATAAACATTTTCATCAAACAGTCTTCAAGAAAATTGATCTTTAGTTTATGCACATGAATGTGAAATTTCACCAGATGAAGAGCAGCATCATTACCTTCCACATTTCTGAACATAGGCAAATTCTGAAGCCAATCCACCTTGGGCATTTTATTTGGAAAACCTGGGATGTGATCTCGGCTCATGGGAGCGTATCTTCTTGCAACCCGCTCCATTTTGAAAATCTCAAAGCTACTGATCCCTCTGCAGTGGAGTCACCATGAAGGATTGATTGCTGGATTCTTCAGTGAATGGAGTCGCCAGGTGAATGATTTCAGCCTTTTTATGTCTGATCGCTGTTCACCATCAACAATCAGCTATGAACTTGAGATATGTACTGGGGCAAAACAATCTTCAAGCAAACCATTTTCGTCCCCAGCGGAGTCGCCACTATGTTAGGGCCTAAATCTGCCTTAGGCTGAAGGAAGGCAAAATTCAGGGTAACCACAAACCACGCTCAGTCTGGTAGCTAGCCCTACCTGAATAGGAGAGGGCTCTCTCCGAGTCACACTCAGGAAAATAAACAATAGGGTCTGAGATGACTCAAAAATGAATACTGATTTTAGGCTAGGTAAACAAATATGATGGAGGTATTTTGAAGAATGACTAAGTTTTCTGGGATGTATGGGACCAAGGAATAGCATGAGCAGAGATTTAACCAGAGGCACAGGATATTTCATAAGGTGAGATAAGCATGAGGTTTTAGCAAACAAATTGAATTTAAATGAGGTGAAAAGATTGTTTAAGAAAGCTGAAAAGGGCATTAATGTATGAATCCTTTCCAGGAAGAAGAAAACACATAAAATCTGAACACTTCCTCAAGGCAGAGCAATGACTGAATTCTACCTTTCTCACTTAAAAGTATTCAGCTGGAAACGATCATGAATGAATGGCGAAACATAACAAAGACATATGAGACATAAAGGAAGAAACACATGCTAAATTCATACCACAAGAATCTTATAAATCAGAGCTGCACCATTTAATTAATCCTCTGTCAAAACTGTACAGCCAAACGCTGAGTTATTCCTCCACCGTTTCCCAGAACTCAGAACCTTTACAAATGATCTTTCAATACAATAAATAGACTCAATCTATGGGAAAACAGATCGACACTAATGGGGAGCTGTTTAGTAATTAACTAACAGAAGCCAATCATATTTTCTGAAGATAAGCAGCGTTACATTTTTACTCAAAAGACCAAAGGAGAGGTGGAAGCTGTAGCTGGTAATCCTTTGAAACATAACTAAAGTCAAAAATAGGTAGTTGAATCTTATTCTTTTGCTAAACTTTGAGCCTAGAATCGTGTAGTTGTTGATTTTAGGCCAAAAACTCTATTTCATGAATGCCACTTGGCACATTCCTGCACAACCGCCCTCAAATTTCTGGAGATGCATTTGCCACTTTTCAGAAATTAGGAAAAGGTCTCCAATATTTTAATGCTAAAATATGGGTCAAATTCGCCACATATGTTCTTTAGATCTGAAGATGAATCGAATGCCCAAGTATTGCACTGACTGCCATGACTTCCACCTGAGACATACAACATAATGCCGCTTTCAGTTCAATTTGGATCATGAATACGAAGATGGATCATTTTACATTCATCCTTTGGCGATTACATCACTGTCATTTCCTAGTATGATGACATCTTGCATGCTAAGCCCCATCTCTCATAACGTCGGTGCTTTTCATCTGCAATTGCAATTTCGTTCAGGAAGCTATTCAAATCGCCACCATTGTTAGGGATGGTCTTTTGCTTTACCGTTTGCAGCCAATTCTTGAAATCTAGCTCTGCCTGCGATTTGCTGATGCCATTGCCCCGAAGATCATTTTCAGTTTCATCTGAAAACTCCAGGAGATCACTAGCACCATCTTGAAAACTAGTACTGGGCAATTTTGGAAGACCGACGCCATGAACGACGAGATACAGCCTGTCTACAAATAGAAAGATCGCTCCAATCCCCATTTTTACCGGACTATCTCCTCAATCTTAAATTATAATGTCTGAGATGAGACGGGGCAACCACTTAAATAAATGGCATGGCGAGTTTGAGAAGTTATTGTATGTGATTCAGTAGAGAGAAGTGGTATCATGCTTCTTCGCCATATATTCCCAAAACAGAGCAGTTGCCATACAATCATATACAATAGTTGTGAATGATATATAAAGAAAGCCTAGACATTCTAAATTTCGATCGGTCCAAATTGACTAGTTAATTTTTTGAGATCACAATCGTGTGGGATCAAGAGTGAGTTCAGCAGACATAATAGGCGAGGATACCCACTCCTTATGAGAAAATCAGAAGCATACCTAGATGTTATTCGACCAAAGCAGCTCCCAACACTAACGATTCCCGCATAAAGGCCCACCTTTTCGTTTCTTGCAGCACTTCCGATCTGAACAAAGTTATTATGATAGCACTCACACTACCTCCACCTCTTACAACCACAAAATCGACAAGCCAAAAATTAACCATTGCTGTGTCGCATGAAATCATATTCAAATCGCCTCAACTGAATTTGTAGTACAGGAGAAAAACCAAGTAAAAGAACACCTTTTCTTGCCTCCTGAAGTCCATACTGCTCTGTATGCTATTTGTTATCACCATCAAGTTGTTCAACTTCAATATACTTATCAAATGAAGCATAGACATCTCGGCAGCCTTTAACATCAAGCTGTAGATCATAGAATGATTCCTTCCTTGTAGATTTATAATCCACATTTATGCACTCAATGTAGTTCATATGATGTCCTTCAAATAGATGCTTTATTGTATCCTCAACAGCTGTGCCCTTCATCTTATCTTCTAACTTGTCGCAGAGTACTCGGTTTAGCTCCTGCACATCATGTTGCATGAAAGAATCATATGTGTCCCATCCGAATGATTTGGTCAAGTCTTTTGTTGAAACGCTGGTGTCACTGTGCTGGACTTTATAAAACAAGCTCTGTAGAGCCAATGGAATACTTTTTGAGGGTATATCATTTTCAGTTGTGGGCATATGATAGACAGCCTTTCTGAAGTAAGGAATATGATACAATGTCTGAAGCAAAGAATTCATGTAGCATGTCGCCCCTTGATTCTTCAGCCCAACAAAACCCGTCTGCTTTTTAGAATCATATGCCCAATAATCAGGTACCCTTCGTGCACTAATTCCTGCTTCAGAAATCTGGTGAATGTTTTCCTCTGGCTCCTCTCCAGCATGATGGATGTAACAAAGGACCCTTTTCACGAGATCAGAATTCACACCTCCTGTCACAGATACTCGAATATCCAAAACAGGTCGAAGTCTTTCACCATTTAAACTCCAATGTCTTCGCTTCTAAACACGTCATACATGAATAAAATCACTGAACCGGCCCTGTCGACTTACTTGGAGAAGAATTGAGCTAAAAGAAATTGATTTTTTGATGAATTGATGATGAATTTCGGCCTTGGGGCTCTATGCGCCACACCACTGTTAATTTACACTGCGGAGGAGCGCCCATGCAACGCGCGGCCCATGTGCGCCGCGCCTTCTTCCTATGCGCCTTACAGCTCTGTTCAACACACAATCACGGCTTTTTCAAACACTATTTGCTCTTCAAACTTCAAACTTGACCTTTCTCTTGAATTTTTCGAATGGCACTTGTTGCAAAGGAATAAATAGCTTTGAAATATCTTGACAAGAGATGGTTTAAATTTTTACTTCTTCAAAAACCCACTTCATAATGTTTTTGACTATGGCACTTTGTCATTTAATGAAACTCTATCTTTTGGCTTTCTTATTGATTTTCTGGACTCAAAATGATGAAATTGGTTGATTTTTTGCAGGGATATAGGCATATTTTGACTAAGGAAGACCAGGGCCTACTTTTGAAATATTTTATGGTGGAAAGATACAAGTATTTTATTACAAAAACAAATTTGACAATTTCCTATTCAAAACAGAGTTTTGAACAAGAAATGTCCTCGAATATGCTTGATGATGAAATTTTGAACTGAGAACTTCTTTGAAAACCATCCTCATGGCCTGCGGGCATTTATTAAACATGTCAAAAGACTAAACCCTAGACTCAAAAACTAAAAGATTCTTTTTGACCAAAATAATCATCTATGACTGTGAATGACATGAACTAAGTTTTGATGAACATAGAGAAATTTTAACCAGCCCGGTAGGTACAAGCATGAGGGAAACAAGAAAACCAAGCCCTTTCGTCAAAGAATGGCATGCCCCTAGCGGAATGCAACGAAGTGAATTAAGGTAGACACCTAAAAATGAATATGCAAAAAGAGGAATGATCTCTGACAAAGGGATGACCAGACCGACTCTAACAGATACTACTAGTCGACATTGTTTGCTGATGTGTTTAAGGCTGTCAAGAGCTGTCATAACTGCCAGATTTTTGAGGGAAAGCATAAATTACAGCCTTTGCCGCTTAAGCCCATTAAGGTGAGTGCCCCTTTTCAGCAGTGGGGGTTGGATTTCATTGGTGAAATTCATCCTTCTTCTTCAGGTCAGCATAGATGGATCCTCACAGTGACAGATTACTTCACGAAGTGGATCGAAGCAATTCCCACTAGGCAAGCTACGGATGCAGTAATAATTTCATTCCTTGAGAATAATATTTTGTCTTGTTTTGGTTGCCCGAATAAGTTAATCACTGATAACGCAGCAGCTTTCAAGTCAAAGCAGATGGTTGAGTTTTGTAGTAAATATCATATTACTTTGGGACACTCAACCACATATCATCCGCAAGGCAATGGATTGGCGGAGTCTTCTAACAAATCTTTGGTTAATATCATTAAGAAGATGCTGGAAATAAACAAGAAAAGTTGGCATAAGAAGCTGGTTCATGCACTTTGGGCAGATCGAGTGAGTCAAAATAAATCCATTGGTATGTCCCCCTTTGAGCTAGTTTATGGAGTTGACACAGTGTTCCCTACCTCTCGTGCAGCTCCGGTAGTCAAACTTCTTCAAGAGGATGGTAGCGAAGAGGATCCAATGCAGAGAAGACTGAATCAAATTATCCACTTGCAGCAGACAAGGGAAGATGTTTTTCAAAACACATTCAAGTTGCAGGAGAGAATTAAGAAGATATATGATAGAAAAGCAAAGGCGGACACATTTCAATTGGATGATGTGGTGTTAAAGTGGGATGCAAGGAATGAGGAAAAGGGCAAGCATGGTAAGTTTGACAATCTCTGGAAAGGTCCTTTTAAGATTGCAGCATATCGGGGTCAGAATACCTTTCTTTTGAAGGAGATGAACGGGGAAGATTGTCCAGGAGGGCCAGTAAATGGTCAGCTGCTAAGTGGTACCTTTTCAGAGATTATTTCTGCTGTTATCATTGTCATTGTAAATACCATTTTATTTCAGTTTCGCTGCAAGTGTGTGCTGTGATCTTTTCTTCAGTCTGGGGCCCAAAGTGAAGGCTATAATTCTGAAGAAAGATTTCAGTTTTGAGTTCAGTTTGTCGAGTCAGTTTGTCAATCATGTTAGTTTTATTATCGAGTCGTTTTGAGTCAAGTTTCCAGTCAAATAAATTAAGTCCGAAGTCTTGTATTGTTTGTCGAATTAATGACTCCATAGCCCAATGGACGAAGGCACTGTCTATCTCTTCCAGAGATCTGTCGTTCTTGGCACCTCCAAGGAGCTACCATCCCCATTGGAGCCAATGTTAGAGTCGGTCTGGTCATCCCTCCATCAGAGATCAAAACTCTTTTTGCATTTTATGTTTAGGTGTCCCATCTCGCTCGATCAATTGCATTCCATTAGGAGAATGCCATAAATCTGTCGGAAGGGCTTTTGTCATTCATCCCCCTCATGCTTTGCACTATTGGCTCAGGTTTGTTCATCAAAATCAAGTCTTAAGAGTCATTTGCAGTCCTGCTTCAGTTTTTAGGTCATAACAATCATTTTAGTCATTAGGTCTAGGGTTAGTCAAGTTGTGTCTTCACAAGGTCTAATAAAGCTAGCAAGCCAGAGGGAGGTTCTTGATAAGTTTTTATTTCAAAGATTTTTATCGTCATATGGATGGATTATGACTTTTCTTCAAAACTATGTTTTGAAGACAAGTCGACATTTTGTTTTTTGTAATAATTTTCAAAAAATTTCAGTTCTTGAATTCTTCAGGCGCAGCCCTGGTTTCCTTTGCCAAATCCCATGTTAGCTATTCCTGCAAAAAAATTCCAAAAAACTCATCATTTCAACCAAAAATCAAGGAGGAAACAAAAATTCAGAGTTCTATTAATTGTGAAAAAGTGCCAATTGCAAAACATTACAAAAATGTGTTTTGGAGAACCAAAAATCAAATTGATGTCTTTATAAGCTTTTTCTATGAAGATGAATGTCATTCTACATGCCATGGTCGAAGAGAAATATTTCAAAGTGAATTTGGGTGAGAAGTGCGTGTTTTGGGGCGAAAGAGCTTGCAGCTAGCCGGCGCGGCGCACTGGAAGCGCGCGACGCATTGGAAGCGCGCGGCGCACTGGAAGTTTTCGCCCAGTGTTATTTTGAACGGGCACGGTGCACAGGAAGCATGCGGCGCATATAGCCCAGAGCCCGAAATTGTGTCAAAACTCTTCAAATTGCTCATTTCTTGCGTGGATTTGCCAGGTAGGCTTGCTATCCTGATGTTGCATCAAATTTTGTGATAAATGTTGGTGGTTTATGGGTGAGAAAGGTTGAAACAAAAAATTTTAACCCTACATCTAAAGTGCCTTCAAAGGAAATTTGTTGTGGGTTCTTGAATCTTTGATTTCTCACCAAGGACTCTCCTTCTTCCCCATTTCTCCCTTGTTTCATCATTTCCTACCCCCCCCCACTAAGCTCATCAATCCTACTTTTTCTTTCCCACATTTAAATCCCAAAACCCCCAAAAACCCTAGCCCTTATAAAAATCTCCCAACCCTATACAACAATTCCAAACCCTAAATCCTATTCCTATACATAAATCCCTCAAACCCTCTCCCATATTTCCCTATTGAATTTCTCCCAATAATTCCCATTCCTCACTAGTATTTCCCCTTCCTAACATTCCCTTGTTTCATTTTTGTTCCCCTTGGTGGCAGAATTCAACATATTGCATTACAACATAGCAGTTTCATAAAGAGCAGTTCAAGCACAGTTCATATACCGCAGCATCTCTTCTTCAAGGTATTTTGTACAGCAGTCATGGCATCTAAGCATTCCTCGAACTATGAGGTGGAAACCCAAAGTGACTCTCCTTTGGAAGAAAAGGCACCCCGGAGGCCTCATAAAAGTGGCAGACATGTTAGGGAAGAACCGATCACCCTTACAGAATTGCAAGCCTGCCCTCTTGCTATGCAGTGTTTTCAACATCAGTCATGCTATGCGTTTTGTCAAAAGGTGGCTAGTGTCCAATTTCATCATGAGTTGGCTCGTCTTTTTGTGCTGCACTTGCATGGAGATAAAGCTATCTTGGCTGGTGTCACCTTCACACTTACAACATAATCTGTCTCATTAGAAACCGGTATACCGAACATTGGTGAGCCATGGCACAAGAAACAGAAGATTGACCGGCAGCATTATGAGCAATACATTAAAACCAGTTTCTTGAGGCAGCTCAAGGGAATGTTCCCATTTCGATATCTGAAAGACGAATATGCTCCACTCATGAGATTGATTATGAAATATTTCAGCTGTGAGGGACGGTTCTCTTGTCTTTATGCTTATCACATCAGGTTGCTCATGCATTTCACCAGGGTACGGATGATGAACATTCCGTATTTAATTTGCCGGAACATAGAGAGGATGACCACCTTTATACAGCATAAAACCCCTCAGCAGCAACTTAACAGTGTATATCATTTTTCTCTTATTAATATTTTGGTGGTTCATCAGCTTGGATTGCAGGGCATCACTTGGGATGATTTCATCTCTCGTGATTTCTTCAGAGCTTCACAGGGAGTATCAGAGGTAAAGCATGAAGGTGAACCTTCTCATCAGTATGAGTGCCATGAGACTGCTAGTGTGCCGGTTCTCATCACATATCAGAGAGGCACCAGACATTTGTTTGCACCGGCAAAGCGAGTGTTATCTCCACCAGGGGTGGAAGCGGCCTCGCTTCCTCCATCAGCATCACAGGTACAGGACAAAGGCAAGAGGCCAATGCAGGATGAGGGGCCTTCAGGTGAGCCATCAGGTGAACGAGATACCGACTTCATTCTCCTTCATGGTACAGATACAGATACAGGTCCACAAAGCGCCAAACTTAGAGAGATCATCCAGGAGCAGCAAACAGAGATCGAAGCCTTATCCCTTGACTTGGAGAGGGCTAAGTGGACCATGAAATACTTGGAGCAAAGGAACAAACATCTTGAGGATCAGTAGCCAATCATGGAGCTACAAAACATTCGTGAGCATCGCTAAGCTGCACAAAGGAGAAGAGTTGAGCTCACGTCATTGGAGCAAGACATTAATGAGGATCGAGAGGCCAATCTCGAGAGAGTTAACATGCACTTAGAGAGGCTATTGGATAAGGCCGGAAAGGACCATGCATTTCTGAGACACATGGCTTTTCACTACATGGCGCGAAACAAGGTGTGCAAGGCCTGAATCAGGAATTTGAAGGCGAAATTGAGGAAGGCAATAAAGAAGCAAAAGAGGCAAAGGGAGCTCGATCGACTTCAGATATTGGCCAAAGCTTCTTTAGCCCAGCATAACACTTAGTGAGGAAGCTCCAACCCAAATTTCAAGAAATTTGGGGAATTTTTGGTATTTTTGGAAATTTTTGTACAAAAAACAGGGTTTTTCTCCCTGTGCACCGCACCACGTGGCGCGCGCTTACGATAGGAGGTTCCAAATGAAAAAAAGTTTATAGTTTTGGATTTTTCATGAAAAATTATGACTCTTGGTGCATGGCCAAGAATTCTGGGCAAGTTTTGAGTCCTCAGGAGGTCAAAAACACCCTAAAAATGACCTCTCTGCGCCTAATTTGACACACAGGAAGTAGTCTTGGGAGATTGAGGTTTTGGAGGGGCAAATGGGCACCAAATTCATAAATTCCACTTGGGTTGGAATGTAGACAGGTAGGGCTTTCCAACAAGCACACTTGGGCTCAATTTGGACTTTATCAAGTGCCTCAAAATCAGCACCAAAGTGGCACGACGCATATAGAAATTGGCGCAGCGCACAGAGGTTTTTTTCCCAATTTTTCACCTTCCAGCTCAGAAATTCGACCAGTTTGACTAGTTTTGCTTTGTCATGTTATTTTTGACTTATCTTGATGTAATTGGATGAAAATGATGTAATTTTGGTACTTATTTACCTGTTCTAGAGGATTCATTCACCAAAAAGTGAAAATTTAATGAATGAATCAGTTTCCTACCTTATAGAGGCAAGTTGTTTTGATTGCCTAGATTTTAGTGCTTTGTTTAGAATTGGTTGAAACAAATCCTAGAATGATGAGCTCGACCCCTAGAGGCAAGGGAATAGGTTGGCTTGCCTATATTATGTAATTTCTAAGTCATTTTCAGGGTTGGACTCTTGGGAAAAGTTTGGCACTCTATTGTACATTCACTTCTGCATTTTTGGCTAAGGAAAGACCAGGGTTTTGTAGCACTGTTTGGGATCCATGTGGATTTATGTTTTGATGGTGTGCTTCTTTGAGTAATTGTAAGTTTATCTAGTGTTATGTGTATCATTTTCAAGCTTCTTCTTCTGAATTTGAACAAATGAGTGATTAAGGTAGAATTCATAACTATTATGCTCTGCCTTTGAATTTGTTTAAATTTTCATGTTTTCATCTATTTAAGGGGAATTCTTGAGACTCTCTTTCTCTCCTTAGCTTCTCACTAGTCTGATCTATCCATCTCACTCACTTTAAAGCATCAAAACGATCGCCTTCCTTGCCCCAATCAGACCTCTGCAGAAACTGTGCCTCATCCCCGAGCCCAAATTTGCCTTTCCCATTTTTTCAACAAAAATCACCAAAACTCAAATCAAATCCTTTGCACTTAATACCTAGCCTAAAATCAGTTGCTAAATCAGCATCTCCAGCCCCATTGAGTATCTTTCGCTGAGATTGACCCGGAGAGAGCCCTCTCCTGACCTCGTAGGGCTAGCTACGAGGCTGAGCGTGGTTTGATGTGGACCTAGAACCTTGTCTTTTCAGCCTGAGACAAATCTAGGCTCTAACAATTCTCTTTTAAAAGTTAAAAAGGGAAAAATACACGGCGATATTTTCATTTGAGTTTTACGAGTCGAGAAAAGAGCTTAAACGTGACTCCAGTACCATCATCAGTAATCTGTCACCTATCGCTGCACAAAAGGTAAAAGCATTATCCAATTTATGAGGTAAAAATAGGTTAAAAATACGCTCAAAACTCTAATATTTCATGAAAAATGAATAAAAGGAGGAAAAACTAAATAATTTTTACCATTTTACCTTTTTACCTTGTGTGGAGAAATTTTCACCCATTTGTGCCCTATATTTGCAGGAGCAGATTGTGGGAGATCCGGGAGGCCATTTGACGATCCGTCAATTGCAAGTAAGAGCCAAGACCTTTAGCTTCATTTTAATGCTCGTTTTTCGTATTTTTAACTCTTTTTTGAATTTCTTGAGGAGGATTTAGAAAAAATAATTTTCCCTCGGTCAGCGCGATTTCGGGGCATGGAATCGTGCCAATCGGGGGTCATTAACACTGTCATGCGTGCTGTTAGCGCTAATTTTTTTTAAAAAGTCGTGCTAATGCCGTGAACACAAAATTTTCAAGTTTTTGCCCAAATTTCTCTAATTTTATCCAAATTTCTTTAGCTAAGGATGATTATTGACTTGATTTTATGGTTTTTGCAGGGAAAACACAACGAAAAATGGTTGATTGGATGGAACGTGAGCATGAGGACATTGATACACAAGAAATGGTAGACCCAAACTACTTGAATGCCCTGAGGAACTGTGGGCTCCTCAAATTCTTCATCACACCAGGTCTTCGAGCTCAACCCAAATTGTTGCAGTATTTGATCAGTCTCTGGGATGTTAATCAGGAAGTTTTTATGATATAGGACCAAGAACTGGAGTTGGAAACTTCCAACATTTATTTCATCATAGGACTATCCCAAAGAGGGGAACCAGTCAATTTGTATGGGTCCAGGCCTATTGGGGCAAGTGTGAACATGTTGCTCACAGAACACTGCCCGGAAGCACTAAAATTAAAGAGCAACAAGCTAGAGATCATGGTTGTTCGGGATCTTCTGCTGAAAGTGCTGATGTTGACCATCAACAGAGTGGCTGGGGCTCAGGGATATCATGAGTCTAACAAACCCAAGTTTAAGTATGCTATAGACTGTACAACGCCAACTATATTCAACTGGGCAAAAGCCATGAAGGTAAACATGAAGCACCAGCTATCCAAAGCCAAGGCAGGAAACTTGAAGCAATTCTACTATGGTTCCATTCTAGTGACCTTATTTTTGGAGTGCTTCCCGCTATTTCACTACCAGCTTGTTGAGGTGGAACCATCATTGCCACGAGACCCATGGATGGTCTGTTGGAGTGCATTGATGCATAGAATCACTAGGGGCCAACATGTGTCATATAAGCCCACCTTATTCTCGTGGCTACAGAAAAAACTGATTGTAGTAGAGGATTGGCCTTATAGCGGTACCAATTTCCGCGACAATCCAGATATGCCGCTCCCAAAGGGAGAAGATTATGACGATGGAAGTAAAAACAAACAATTTTTATTTTTTATTTTTTATTGTTTTTGAAATTCATGCATTCATGACATTTTGATTTTGTGAATGTAGATGTGGGACTAGAGCATCCTGTTGGGATGTCCCCGATTTCCAGGTGCATTGCATGGCTGTTTAGTATCAATCCTTATCAGGAAGGAAGAGATAATGAGGAGGAGATCACGTGGAACCTAACCCAAGGTATCCATGAGTATGCCCGGTTGGGTGACATCCCATGCCAGTATCAAAGGCACACAGTGGGGGTATCAGACCAGATCTACCGACTGCTAACTCATGTAGTACGAGCAGTTACGTGCTATCATGAGCACCATGCCGAGTAGTTCATAGGTCTATCATTTTACATTTTGGAGGCCTGCAAGCCACGAATTTACTTGAACACATATATTATTTTTTTGGTTTTGATGTATGAAACTCAAACATTATCGACATATATATATATATATATATATTTCCTTGCTTACTATGGTACAAATGTTTTGTTTTTGTTTTTCACATGTTTCGCAAATGTCTATCCAACACATAATTAGCTAATGCATATGTCAATGTATTCATATGCCTAGGAATATGATGATATGTAATGTAATCAAAATTTCTCTCCAATAGATGAAGATGCAAATACTTTCTCAATATCTCAGGGTTTCTGATGGAATATTGCTCGTTGAGTTGAATAACAAAAAGTTATGAATCAAGGTTGACAACCAATTCCCAGATGTCAAAAGCAATAACTTTTGACAATAATTCGATAAATGCACTATACTTAGCAATGTTATTAGTTGTTTGACCTAAACAAATACCTTGAAGATCAATCAACTCACCAAGGGGGTCATAAATGGCCCATGCCGCAGATGATAAATTATCGGTACTACGGCAACCACCATCAGCGAAACCAATGTGAGGAGACATAGACATCTGTAAAGTTGGTAAAAACATAATAAGCAGGAAAGCTGCTTGAAAAACAACACACCAAACTACACTGCATAAAAATGAATAACACACTATTGTACAAAAGTAGCCATGCAAGATGACCTAAGCATAGTACTTTTTGAGAGAGTCCATGCTTAGACTTAGGTAATCAATCAATGCATATGAAAACTAGAGTTTTACCGTTGACATGACGAGTAAGCATCGACTCGGCAAAATAATAGAGTAGAACTCATATAAGGTTGTGCCCCCATGCCCCCTCGGAGAGGAAGCATTACGAGTCGTAACATGACAACCCCATTGCAAGAATGGGCAATCCGTAAAAACTAGGGGAGGGAGAAAAAAACCTGAATCTATGAAGAGATAAATGTGCCCTCCATTGAAATATCTTGACAATATCAGGAGAAACTGACATGGCAATAAGTAGCAGAGAAGAGAACTTCTCAAGACACATAGACATGACCACCGAGCCAAAACCAAGCCAGGGGGAGTGAGAATACATGTCGAGAGATGAGCTTGAAATAGAATGATCAGAGGATAGTGAAGGCGAAGTCGAAACAATATTCACATAGTTAATTTTGGCAGGGCTTAGTGGCATAACTTCACCCCATGTATCAACAAGATCCGGTGAGGGAATGACCCAAGGGTTAGACTTGACCGAGATCATGTTGACAGAGGCAACATGAGGAGGTGGGAGTGGAAAAATACCCATCAATGCAAGATCTTTAAAGAGTCCTACCCCCACACTCTCATAAGGAGGACCGGTGTGCTTTACATAAGGAACAT